>LR738709.1:623862443-623948834 GCA_902687465.1 Secale cereale | reverse complement strand
CGCGAGGAAGCACTTTCTTTGCTTGAGAAAAGAAAGAAAAGGGAGGAAACATATATATGGAGCCTTGCGGCTCGTTATTGCTTACCGGGGGTGTGTGCTGCACAAAAGTGTCAGATAGTACATGCAATGAAAACAAGAATGCATGAAACGGCTCGTTATTGAAGCCATGAAATCTGAGATGGGATCCATGTATGAGAACAAAGTGTGGACTTTGGTTGACTTGCCCGATGATCAGCAAGCCATCGAAAATAAATGGATCTTCAAGAGGAAGACCGACACAGACGGTAATATTACTGTTTACAAAGCTCGACTTGTTGCGAAAGGTTTTCGACAAGTTCAAGGAGTTGACTACGATGAGACTTTCTCACCTGTAGCGATGCTTAAGTCTTTCCGAATCATGTTAGCAATTGCCGCATTTTATGATTATGAAATGTGGCAAATGGATGTCAAAACTGCATTCCTAAATGGATATCTCAAAGAAGAGTTGTATATGATGCAACCAGAAGGTTTTGTCGATCCAAAAGGTGCTGACAAAGTATGCAAGCTCCAGCGATCCATCTATGGACTGGTGCAAGCATCTCGGAGTTGGAATATACGCTTTGATGAGGTGATCAAAGCATATGGTTTTATACAGACTTTTGGAGAAGCCTGTATTTACAAGAAAGTGAGTGGGAGCTCTGTAGCATTTCTAATATTATATGTAGATGACATATTGTTGATTGGAAATGATATAGAATTTCTGGATAGCATAAAAGGATACTTGAATAAAAGTTTTTCGATGAAAGACCTCGGAGAAGCTGCTTACATATTAGGCATCAAAATCTATAGAGATAGATCAAGACGCTTAATTGGACTTTCACAAAGCACATACCTTGATAAGATTTTGAAGAAGTTCAAAATGGATCAGTCAAAGAAAGGGTTCTTGCCTGTTTTACAAGGTATGAAGTTGAGTAAGACTCAATGCCCGACCACTGCAGAAGATAGAGAGAAAATGAAAGTCATTCCCTATGCCTCAGCCATAGGATCTATCATGTATGCAATGCTGTGTACCAGGCCTGATGTGTGCCTTGCTATAAGTCTAGCAGGGAGGTACCAAAGTAATCGAGGAGTGGATCACTGGACAGCGGTCAAAAACATCCTAAAGTATCTGAAAAGAACAAAGGATATGTTTCTCGTGTATGGAGGTGACAAAGAGCTCGTCGTAAACGGTTACGTCGATTCTAGCTTTGACACTGATCCGGATGACTCAAAGTCACAAACCGGATATGTATTTTTATTGAACGGTGGAGCTGTCAGTTGGTGCAGTTCCAAGCAGAGCGTCGTGGCGGGATCTACGTGTGAAGCGGAATACATAGCTGCTTCGGAAGCAGCAAATGAAGGAGTCTGGATGAAGGAGTTCATATCCGATCTAGGTGTAATACCTAGTGCATCGGGTCCAATGAAAATCTTTTGTGACAACACTGGAGCCATAGCCTTGGCAAAGGAATCCAGGTTTCACAAGAGAACAAAGCACATCAAAAGACGCTTCAATTCCATCCGTGATCTAGTCAAGGAGGGAGACATAGAGATTTGCAAAATACATACGGATCTGAATGTTGCAGACCCATTGACTAAACCTCTTCCACGGGCAAAACATGATCAACACCAGGACTCCATGGGTGTGAGGATCATCACTTTGTAATCTAGATTATTGACTCTAGTTCAAGTGGGAGACTGAAGGAAATATGCCCTAGAGGCAATAATAAAGATGTTATTTGTATTTCCTTATATCATGATAAATATATTTTATTCATGCTAGAATTGTATTAACCGGAAACTTAGTACATGTGTGAATACATAGACAAAACAGTATGTCCCTAGTATGCCTCTACTAGACTAGCTCATTGATCAAAGATGGTTATGTTTCCTAGCCATAGACATGAGTTGTCATTTGATCAACGGGATCACATCATTAGGATAATGATGTGATGGACAAGACCCATCCGTTAGCATAGCACTATGATCGTTTAGTTTTACTGCTATTGCTTTCTTCATTACTTATACATGTTCCTATGACTATGAGATTATGCAACTCCCGAATACCGTAGGAACACCTTGTGTGCTATCAAACGTCACAACGTAACTGGGTGATCATAAAGATGCTCTACAGGTGTATCCAAAAGTATTCGTGGTGTTGGCATAGATCAAGATTAGGATTTGTCACTCCGAGTGTCGGAGAGGTATCTCTGGGCCCTCTCGGTAACACACATCACAATAAGCCTTGCAAGCAAAAGACTAATGAGTTAGTCACGAGATGATGAGTTACGGAATGAGTAAAGAGACTTGCCAGTAACGAGATTGAACTAGGTATAGAGATACCGACGATCGAATCTCGGGCAAGTAACATACCGTTGACAAAAGGAACAACGTATGTTGTTATGCGGTTCTGACCGATAATAGATCTTCGTAGAATATGTAGGAGCCAATATGAACATCCAGGTTCCGCTATTGGTTATTGACCGGAGATGAGTCTCGGTCATGTCTACATAGTTCTCGAACCCGTAGGGTCCGCACGCTTAACGTTTGATGACGATCGGTATTATGAGTTTATGAGTATTGATGTACCGAAGGTAGTTCGGAGTCCCGGATAAGATCACAGACATGACGAGGAGTCTCGGAATGTCCGAGACATAAAGATTGATATATTGGACGACTATATTCGGACACCGGAAGTGTTCCGGGAAAGTTTCGGATTTATCGGGAATGCCGGAGGGGGTTACCGGAACCCCCTACGAGAGGGGATGGTCCATAGTGGGCCTAAAGGGAAAGAGAGAGGCAGCCCATAGGGCTGGCCGGCGCCCCCACCTAGGGTTCCTAGTTGGACTAGGATTGGGGGGGCGCCACCTCTCCTATTCCTTTCCCTCTTCTTTCTTTTGGTGAATCCTACTAGGAATAGGATTGCAATCCTATTCCTAGTAGGACTCCTTCCCTAGCCGCACCAGGAGAAGTTGGCCGGCCTCCCTCCCTTGCTCCTTTATATACGGGGGCAGGGGGGCACCCAAAGACACACAAGTTGAATTGTTTTAGCCGTGTGCGGTGCCCCCCTCCACAGAATCACACCTCGGTCATACCGTCGCGGAGCTTAGGCGAAGCCCTGCGCCGGTGAACACATCATATCCGTCACCACGCCGTCGTGCTGACGAAACTCTCCCGTGAAGCTCAACTGGATCAAGAGCTCGTGGGACATCATCAAGCTGAACGTGTGCTGAACGCGGAGGTGCCGTACGTTCAGTTCTTGATCGGTTGGATCGCGAAGAAGTTCGACAACATCAACCGCGTCACTTGACGCTTCCGCTCCCGGTCTACGAGGGTACGTAGACACACTCTTCCCTCTCGTTGCTATACATCTGGTAGATAGATCTTGCGTGATCGTAGGAAAATTTTAAAATACTACGTTCCCCAACTGTGGCATCATGAGCCAGGTCTATGCGTAGATGATATGCACAAGTAGAACACAAATGAGTTGTGGGCGATACTAGTCATACTGCTTACCAGCATGTCATACTTTGCTTCGGCGGTATTGTGAGATGAAGCGGCCCGGACCGACATTACGCGTACGCTTACGCGAGACTGGTTTCACCGTTACGAGCACTCGTTGCTTAAAGGTGACTGGCGGGTGTCTGTCTCTCTCACTTTAGCTGAATCAAGTGTGGCTAAGCCCGGTCCTTGTGAAGGTTAAAACAGCACATACTTGACGAAACATCGTTGTGGTTTTGTATGCGTAGGTAAGAACGGTTCTTGCTTAAGCCCGTAGCAGCCACGTAAAACTTGCAACAACAAAGTAGAGGACGTCTAACTTGTTTTTGCAGGGCGTGTTGTGATGTGATATGGTCAAGACATGATGAGTTATACGGTTTTGTATGAGATGATCATGTTTTGTAAAGTTATCGGCAACTGGCAGGAGCCATATGGTTGTCCCTTTATTGTATGAAATGCAATCGCCATGTAATTGCTTTACTTTATCACTAAACGGTAGTGATAGTCGTAGAAGCAATAGTTGGCGAGACGACAACGATGCTACGATGGAGATCAAGGTGTCGCGCCGGTGACGAAGGTGATCATAACGGTGCTTTGAAGATGGAGATCAAAAGCACAAGATGATGATGGCCATATCATGTCACATATTTTGATTGCATGTGATGTTTATCTTATTATGCTTCTTATTTTGCTTAGAACGACGGTAGCATTATAAGATGATCCCTTACTAAATTTCAAGGTATAAGTGTTCTCCCTGAGTATGCACCGTTGCGAAAGTTCGTCGTGCCGAGACACCACGTGATGATCGGGTGTGATAAGCTCTACGTTCAAATACAACGGGTGTAAGCCAGTTTTGCACACGCAGAATACTTGGGTTAAACTTGACGAGCCTAGCATATACAGATATGGCCTCGGAACACTGGAGACCGAAAGGTCGAGCGTGAATCATATAGTAGATATGATCAACATAAGATGTTCACCATTGAAACTACTCCATCTCACGTGATGATCGGACATGGTTTAGTTGATTTGGATCACGTGATCATTTAGATGACCAGAGGGATGTCTATCTAAGTGGGAGTTCTTTAAATTAATATGATTAAATTGAACTTTAATTTATCATGAACTTAGTCCTGATAGTTTTGCATATCTATCTCGTTGTAGATCAATGGCCCGTGCTACCGTTCCTTTGAATTTTAATGCATTCCTAGAGAAAGCTAAGTTGAAAAATGATGGTAGCAATTACACGGACTGGGTCCGTAACCTGAGGATTATCCTCATTGCTGCACAGAAGAATTATGTCCTTGAAGCACCGCTAGGTGACAAGCCCCCTCCCGCTAATGTAGACGCTTTGAACGTCTGGCAGTCGCGGTCTGATGACTACACGATAGTTCAGTGTGCCATGCTTTACGGCTTAGAACCGGGACTTCAACGACGTTTTGAACGTCATGGACCATATGAGATGTTCCAGGAGTTGAAGTTAATATTTCAAGCAAATGCCCGGATTGAGAAATATAAGATTTACAATAAGTTCTACAGCTGCAAGATGGAGGAGAATAATTCTATCAGTGAACACTTGCTCATAATGTATGGGCACTACAATCATATGACTCAACTTGGTTGCCAAGTTGATGAAAATAGTGTTATTGATAGAATTCTTCAATCACTGCCACCAAGCTATAATGGCTTCGTAATGAACTATAATATGCAAGGGATACAAAAGACAATTCCCGAGCTCTTCGCTATGCTCACAGCTGCGGAGGTAGAAATCAAAAAGGAGCATCAAAAGTTGATGGTTAACAATACCACTAGTTTCAAGAAAAAGGGCAAGGAAGAGATTTTCAAGGAGAATAGCAAGATTGTTGCTGCTCTCGCAGAAAACCTCAAGTATGGAACCAAGCCTGAAACTGAGTGCTACTACTGCAAGGGGAATGGACACTGGAAACGGAACTGCCCCAAGTATTTGGCGGATAAGAAGGATGGCAAGGTGAACAAAGGTATATGTGATATACATGTTATTGATGTGTACCTTACTAATACTCGTAGTAGTACCTGGGTATTTGATACCGGTTCGGTTGCTAATATTTGTAACTCGAAACAGGGACTACGGATTAAACGAAGATTAGCTAAGGACGAGGTGACGATGCGCGTGGGAAACGGTTCCAAAGTCGATGTGATCGCCGTCGGCACGCTACCTCTACATCTACCTTCGGGATTAGTATTAGACCTAAATAATTGTTATTTGGTGCCAGCGTTAAGCATGAACATTATATCTGGATCTTGTTTATTGCGAGACGGTTATTCATTCAAATCAGAGAATAATGGTTGTTCTATTTTTATGAATAATATCTTTTATGGTCATGCACCCTTGAAGAATGGTCTATTCTTATTGGATCTCGATTGTAGTGATACACATATTCATAATATTGAAACCAAAAGATGCAAGGTTAATAATGATAGCGCAACTTATTTGTGGCACTGACGTTTAGGTCATATTGGTGTAAAACGCATGAAGAAACTCCATAATGATGGACTTTTGGAATCACTTGATTATGAATCACTTGGTGCTTGCGAACCATGCCTCATGGGCAAGATGACTAAAACTCCGTTCTCCGGAACTATGGAGCGAGCAACAGATTTGTTGGAAATCATACATACTGATGTATGTGGACCAATGAGTGTTGATGCTCGCGGCGGGTATCGTTATTTTCTGACCTTCACTGATGATTTGAGCAGATATGGGTATATCTACTTAATGAAACACAAGTCTGAAACATTTGAAAAGTTCAAAGAATTTCAGAGTGAAGTAGAGAATCATCGTGTCGGTGTACTAAGGTAGGGGTACCTCAGTACCCCAACTTGTGCATGGGCAGTTGCAGCTTCCAGCGGCAAGGTTTACTGCGGGCTCGCCGGAGACCTTCCTGCTCCTTATTAAACCATTCAAAAACAAAGTATACAAGACATAAGACCGAGACCCCGGCAAGAGGAGCTTGCCGGGAAGGCCGTACCAGACTCAAGACTGCCCCGCTAACGCAAGACCCTGGCAAGAGGAGCTTGCCAGGAAGACTAGAAGACAACGCCTCGGCGCCATATGCGCCCCGGCAAGGGCCCGGGGAGCGGCAAGTTCCCGGGCCCGGCAAGATCAAGGCCCCGGCAAGGTGCTTGCCGGGAAGGCTGCGCTGTGTGCCCGCGCTCCAGCTCATCGGCCCACGCGTCGCCCTGGGGCCTATCCAGGGACGCGTGGTGGATGGCTGTGCAGCCTGGGGTACACGGTGGCACTCCACGGTGGTGGATCCATCGCCGTGGCAGACGGAGACGCTAAGGCGGGAGCTTTTGGGGTCGACGGCGACGGGCATTAAATGCCCTTGTCCCCCACTGTTAAAGTAGGTATAGACCACTGTTCTGTACTGTAGCTCCACTGTTCCCGCACTGTTACAACTACCACCTCTTTTACATTTTTACCCCTTTCTCCTACGTTGACACCTGTCGGTGACCCCTTGCACTATAAAAGGAGGCCCATGCACAACGTGGAGGGGGTTCGGAACCTAGATCACTCTCGCGCTTGGGTAGTTGCTTCTTCAAGCTCCCGAGCGCTCAAACTCAATACACAACCAAGCAGGAGTAGGGTTTTACGCGTCTACCGCGGCCCGAACCTGGGTAAAACTGCCCGCGTGCTCGCTACGATCTGCTCTTTGTGCTCCCTCCGCCCTCGTACCGCACAGACAAGGGGCTCCGGTCCCATAGGTGTTCGTGGCGGACAGTTTCCCCCGACATCTTTGGCGCGCCAGGTAGGGGGGCGTCGAGGTTGTGCGAACCTGATCCGGCGTTCGCGCGGGCGCATTCTTCATCAACCTCTCCAGCTTCATCAGCAACTTCATCAGCGACAACTCCATGGCCCCGAAGAAGAAGGCTTCGGAGGTCGGAGGCCCGTCTGCGTCTCACCCGCCGCCACCAGAGCCAACGGTGGGCGGGGGAGATGCCGTCGGAAGGGTGACCACCGGTGAGGACACTCACGGCGCCACCAGATCCAAGAACAGGACGGACGACCGAACCTCGGTCTCCGTGGACGCGCCGCGTCCATCTCAGCACACGACGACCCAGCAGCGCCATACCACGGGAGGTGGTATCCGCTTGCTGGGGCAAGGCCAAACCGGAGGTTCGCGGGACGCCCCGGACCCCCGTCCGGGCACAAGCAAAGCGAAGGCGCCGGCGCGGGACCCCGCTCCTTCTAACGTTGTTAGAAGTCCGAGCGTATCCCGCTCCTCGCACCGCTCGCCCGCGTTCCCTTCCACTCCAGCAGAAGCGCTCGCAAGGGCGCAACTGCTCCTCGACTTTCCTCCAGCGGCCGACAAGGCCGAAGAATGGAGGGCTACCATCCGAAGCCTGATAGACTTCGCCAACAACGATTCACCACAGCAGCCGTCGACCTCGCGGCCGCGGCAAGCTGAGAAGACGAAGGCTGATGGCAACAAGACTGCCGGGGGTGCGACAAGCGTGCATTCCCCGCCGCAGAAGCAGAAGACGCCGCCCCGCCGGAACAACCCCGACGACGGCTCCACCGCCTCGTCGGACCCGCGGGCTCGTCGGGACCAGCGCCAAGTCCTCGACGACCGGCGAGATGAAGACGCTCGGACCACAATCGAGCGCCGCCGAGAAGCTCGGCGACAATCGGACAAGAGAGCTGGGAACACTGTCGACGCGCACGCGCCCGGTGAACCAGGCGACTTGCCGTACGCGGCAGGCTGCCCTGCGTTCACCCGCGAGCTGCGGCGCGTCCAGTGGCCCAGCATGAAGAATTTCAAGCCCGACGTACCGGAGAAGTACGACGGCAAAACGCACCCCTCGGAGTTTCTCAGCGTCTACACCATCGCAGTGCAAGCTGCCGGGGGGCGCGACGAGAAGATCTTGGCGAATTACTTCCCGCTCGTGCTAAAGCCGAACGTCCGTTCGTGGCTCATGCACTTGCCGGAAGGTTCCATCTCTTCTTGGGCCGACCTCTGCCACCAGTTTGTTGGCGCCTTCACCGGCGGCCACAAACCCCATGGCCAGGAGAGCGATCTCCATATCTTGGCCCAGAAGGAAGGCGAAACCCTGCGCAAGTATATCCAACGCTTCAGCCGGGTGCAGCACAACATCCCTGACGTTCACCCTGCCGCGGTTATCAGCGCGTTCCATCAGAACGTGCGTAACCGCCGCATGCGTGAGGAGATGGCGATGACGAAGATTCGGGATGTCAGCGAGCTCTATGCTCTTGCTGACAAGTGCGCACGCGCAGAAGAGGGGAGGAGACTCCCCGGGGAGGATACTGGCGCGGGAGGAAGCGACAGCGACGACGCCGCCCCGGCAAAGAAGAGCCGGCGGCGGAACAACAGAAAGAAGGGCAAGAAGGAGGTGCTTGCCGTCGAGAAGTCCGGCAAGGAGGCCCCCGCCAAGCAAGCGCAGGCTGGTGGCTCCGGCAAGGAGCCTGCCCCTGCAGCGGCGGCCGACAAGCCGGGTAGCTCCGACAAGCAATACTGTAAGATCCACCGCACCAAGGGTCACGATCTCTCCAACTGCAAGCGCGTCGAGTACCTCGTCGAGCAGCAGAAAGCTGAGTACGAGAGGCGCGACAAGGAGAAGGCCCAAGGTGGCGGGGAAGAGCCCAGCAAGAAGCGGCCGTTCAACGGCCGGGGAGGACGCCGCGGCAAGGCTAAGCAGCGGCAAGGGGATCGACCTCCCCGGGGCCGCGACAACGACGAAGAAGACGACGACGAAGACATGGAGGACGAGGAGAACAGCGAGCAGGAGTTCCAGAAGGCCACAGAGGTCCTGTGCGTCGACGGTGGCGCCTCCTTGCATACCTCCCACCGCCAACTCAAGCAGTGGGTACGTGAGGTAAACGCAGCGGAGCCGCCCGTGGAGTCGCGCAGGCTCCTCAAATGGTCCAGCACGCCCATCGTTTTTGACCTTGAGGATCACCCTGACCGCACCACCGCGGTCGGGTGCTTGCCGATGCTGGTTTCTCCCACCATCCGCAACCTCAAGGTCACCAAAATGTTGGTTGACGGGGGGGCCGGGCTGAACTTGATCTCCTCAGCTGTGATCAAGAAACTCTAGATACAAGACGGCGAGCTCGAAGAGACCGGTTCATTCCAAGGAATCAACCCGGGAAGGAGCAAGCCCAAGGGAAAGATCACTCTGCCGGTGACCTTTGGCGGGGAGCTCAACTTCAGGACTGAGCGCATCACTTTCGACGTCGCCGATATTCCATTGCCCTACAATGGAATACTTGGCCGTCCTGCCCTCGCCAAGTTCATGGCAGCTTCCCACTATGCCTACAACGTATTGAAGATGCCGGGGCCGATAAGCGTCATCACTGTCCATAGCGACAAGAAGGATGCGCTTATTTGCGCCGACAAGATTTACCGGGATGCGGCAGCTGCGGCCGAGAAGGATACTCTTGCCGCTGAAGCTCCCGGGGGGAAGAAGACGAAGACCAAGTCCGGCAAGTGCTCTGGGACCCACTCCGGCAACCGCACCTCCTCGGAGTGCTGCGCTGCCGTCGAGGACGTTCCATCGAGCTCCACCGGCAAGAGTAAGAAAGGAATGGCTGCTCCTCCGGCAACCAAGAAAGTGTCCGCAAGGGAGGACGGCACTGGTGGTACCTTCACCATCAGCGCCACCCTTGACAGCAAATAGGAAAGCGCGCTCGTTGCCTTCCTGCGGGCGAATGTCGATGTGTTTGCCTGGCAACCATCTGACATCCCCGGTGTTCCCAGGAAGGTGATTGAGCACAAGCTTGCTGTCTGTCCTCATGCGCGGCCCATCAAGCAGAAAGTGAGGAAGCAAGCCGTGGAGCGCCAAGAGTTCATCAACGAGGAAATCAAGAAGCTAGAGGCAGCAGGCCTAGTTAGAGGTGTGATCCATCCGACGTGGTTGGCAAACCCAGTCGTCGTGCGCAAGGCCAACGGGAAGTGGAGACTCTGTATAGACTTCACCGATGTGAATAAAGCATGTCCCAAGGATCCATTCCCTTTGCCGCGCATTGACCAGATCGTTGACTCCACTGCCGGATGTGAGCTACTCTGCTTTCTTGATGCATACTCAGGCTATCATCAGATTTTCATGGCCAAGGAAGATGAAGAGAAGACTGCATTTATCACTCCATGCGGCACTTATTGCTTTATCCGCATGCCATTTGGATTGAAGAATGCAGGCTCAACCTTTGCAAGGGTAGTGTACACTGCTTTTGAGCCACAGATCCACAGAAATGTAGAAGCTTACATGGATGACATCGTGGTGAAGAGCAAGAGCAAGGAAACCCTGATTCAAGACTTGGAAGAAACGTTTCAGAACCTGCGCAGGATACAGCTCAAGTTGAACCCCGAGAAGTGCGTCTTTGGAGTCCCTTCCGGCAAGCTTCTCGGGTTCTTTGTATCACAGAGGGGGATTGAAGCCAACCCCGACAAGATCAAAGCCATTGAGCAGATAGAGGCCCCGAAGCGCGTCAAGGATGTCAGGAGGCTTGCAGGTTGTGTTGCTGCCCTCAGTAGGTTCATTTCAAAGTCTGCAGAACGCGCCCTACCTTTCTTCAAAATCTTGAAGAAGGCAGGTCCCATGAAGTGGACTCCGGAAGCGGAGGCAGCGTTGCAGGATTTGAAACGGTACCTGTCCTCCACTCCTATACTTGTCGCACCTAGACCACAGGAAAAGTTGTTGCTATACTTAGAGGCAACCAACCAGGTGGTTAGTGCTGCGTTAGTAGCGGAGAGGGAGTCCGACGAGGAGTCAGCACCACCGGCAAGCGAATCCAGCGACAAGCAGGGGGCTGCTCCGACAAGCTCTGGCCCCGACAAGGATGACCCTGCGCAGGAGCAAGGAGAGGTGCGGAAGAAGAGGGTGCAGCGCCCAGTGTATTTTGTAAGTTCCCTTCTCCAGGGGGCTAGATCAAGGTACTCTGGTGTGCAAAAGTTGCTTTTTGGCCTTCTCATGGCCTCAAGAAAGCTGCGACATTACTTCCAAGCCCATGAGATAACAGTGGTCACTCGCTTTCCGTTGAAGAGGATATTGCACAATCCAGAAGCAACAGGCACGATCGTTGAGTGGGCACTGGAGCTGTCGAGCTTTGGACTCAAGTTTGAAAGTACTTCAACCATACAGAGCCGAGCTTTGGCAGAATTCATAGCTGAGTGGACCCCAACACCAGATGAAGAAGTTCAAGAAACAAGCGCACCCGTACAAGAAGCGACAAGTGAATGGGTAATGTATTTTGACGGTGCCTTCTCGCTGCAAGGCGCCGGTGCCGGCGTGGTACTCATCGCGCCCACCGGAGAGCACCTCAAATATGTTATCCAGATGCACTTTCCCAGGGAGGAAGCGACAAACAACACCGCAGAATATGAAGGCTTGCTTGCCGGCCTCAGGATTGCGGCCGAACTTGGGATCAGAAAGCTGATTGTGCGGGGCGATTCTCAGTTGGTGGTCCGACAAGTTAACAAGAGTTATCAGAGCCCTTTAATGGAAGCCTATGTCGATGAAGTGAGAAAGCTTGAAGAGCACTTTGAAGGTTTGCAGATGGAGCACGTCCCGAGAGCTCAAAATGAAATTGCAGACGGCCTTTCAAAGTGCGCTTCGATGAAGTTACCTGTGGAACCAGGGACCTTCTTGCTCAAGCTGACTCAGCCATCCGTTACACCATCAATTGGGCAGTCCAAGAAGAGAAAGTTGGTCTCCGGCGACTACTTACCGGCGGATCTTCCTGAAACCGCCGCCAAGGTTCCCAAGATCAACAACCACAACGCTGAGGAACAGTTTGCTCCTGCAAGTCCTCGGGCTTGTACAGTTGAAGCAAACGTTCCCGGCAAGTCTCGCCCCGGCGAGCTTGCCGGGGGACCGTCAGCTCCGGCAGAACCAGAGGTCCTTGCCGTAGAAGCTGAGGTTCCCGCAGCGGCCCTCGAGCCTTTAGTCCTTGCCGTCGAGCCTCGGGCTCCGGCATGGGCGCAGCAGATCGTCCGTTTTCTGCAAACTGGAGAACTTCCCGACGACCCTCAAGAGATAGAGAAGATAACCAGGCAGTCAAGTATGTATCAGTTCGTCGATAACGAGCTGTACAGAAGAAGACTCAATGGTGTCAGGTTGAAGTGCATCTCCAGAGAAGATGGACAGAAGCTGTTGGCGGAAATACACGGAGGCATATGCGGCCACCACATTGGCGCAAGGGCGCTTGCCGGGAAAGCTTTCCGGCAAGGGTTCTTTTGGCAAGAAGCCCTCCAAGATGCAACTGCACTAGTAACCAAGTGTGAAGCGTGCCAGTTCCATGCGAAGCAAATTCATCAGCCAGCTCAAGCTCTCCAAACAATCCCTTTGTCATGGCCCTTCTCGGTCTGGGGGCTCGATATCCTCGGCCCTTTCCCTCGTGATGTCGGGGGCTTTGAGTACTTGTACGTTGCAATCGACAAGTTCACAAAGTGGCCAGAAGTGGAGCCAGTGAGGAAGGTGACAGCACAGTCAGCGGTCAGGTTCTTCAGGTCGATTGTTTGCCGTTTCGGGATCCCTAACAGGATCATCACCGACAACGGTACGCAATTCACTAGTCGCACCTTCATGCAGTACGTCCAAGACCTTGGCGCCAAGGTCTGTTTCGCTTCTGTTGCTCACCCGAGGAGCAACGGTCAAGCGGAGAGGGCAAATGCTGAAGTGCTGCGCGGACTCAAGACAAGGACCTTTGACAGGCTGCGCAAGTGCGGAAGAAATTGGATAGAGGAGCTCCCGGCGGCTCTTTGGTCAATCAGAACGACACCAAGTCGAGCCACCGGACAGACACCCTTTGCTCTAGTCTATGGAGCAGAGGCAGTTCTCCCCACGGAACTCGTATACGGATCTCCTCGAGTACTCGCTTATGATGAGCTCGAGCAAGAGCAACTGCGGCAAGATGACGCATTGCTCCTTGAGGAGGGACGTCTCCAGGCTGCTGTACGAGCTGCTCGATACCAGCAAGCTTTGCGCCGCTACCATAGCCGCAAAGTCAAGGCCAGGAGTCTCGAGGAAGGCGACCTTGTTCTTCGGCGTGTTCAGTCCGCCAAGAATTCCAACAAGTTGACGCCGAAGTGGGAAGGCCCTTATCGGGTGAGACAAGTTACGAGGCCCGGCGCTGTCCGCCTCGAGACCGAAGAAGGCTTACCGGTGAGCAACTCCTGGAACATAGAGCATCTTCGCAAGTTTCACCCCTAAGGCGTGGTTGCCGTGATCCGCTCCGGCAACCACCTTTTGTACAAGCTTTGCCGCTGTTGCATGTAACCCTTTGTACAAAGCCGGGCGCAGACCCCGTGCATCAGTAAAGCTTTTGTGTTTTTCGCACCGATCGCCTTTTGCATGCCTTTCTTTGCTATTTGCATGTTCTGTTTGGCATTTGATGCAACACTCAAGTATACGGTAAGCATTAGCACGCCGAAAGGGCCATATGCTTGTTTCCCTCTCCCTTTTCTTTCCTCTTAAGCAGAAGGAACGTTCCTCGCGCACAAGTTTGCCGGGGGGGAAGGAGGTGGAGGAGGAACTAAGTGTTGTTCAAGAAAGAGAAGCCTTACCGGAAAGCAAGCAATATAAGCAAGCAGCATATGAAAGATAAGTTGTTAGAATTTGACCAGTTCAAATTTTAAATTTTAGTTGTCTTCCTTGAACGATCACATTTTGTATGGAAAACCTGTGCGTGGAGGAACCTACCCGTAGCTTGCCGCACCCTTATCTTGTTTTCGAGTTCACTCAACGATTTAAGTGAGCTGCGACAAGTGTCGCGCCCTTGCTTCGTTTCCGAGTACGCTCAGCAAGCTAAGTGCGTTGCGACTAGCTGCGGCAAGGTTGCTTGCCGGCGAGGACCCTGGCCAGCAGGCTGCTCAGAGTCCAGCACTCAGCGCTCGCGGCAAGGGCCCCTTGCCGGCAAGCTCCCCGGGAGCGTAGGGTGAAAAACATACAAAGTCAAGGATTAAGACAAGGAAGATGACATTGCACTGATTGATCAAAATAAAGTAAATATCTTACAAAGGATAACTTGTCGCAATGGACTAATAAGTTCATGACATAATGTGCAGCAACAAAAAGATAAAGATAATGGAGCCCTAGTCTACGCGGTCGCCCTCCTTCCTGCCAAGCTTTGCCACCTTGGCGATGATGTGGCCGACCTGCTCCTTCAGGGCCTCCGTGTCTGCATCAGCCGGCAAGCTGCGAAGAACGTTCGTGAGATTGATTCCCGGGTTGCGGTACACGATCTTCGTCAGCACCCGCTCCAGAGTTCCTGCGCAGAGCAGGCGCGACTCCTCGGCCAGCTGCGCGGGGATGCGGTTCCGGAGACCTGCAAGGGCCGGCGCGATTCCTCTGAAGAAGAGGCTGAGCTTGGCGCTGTGCGGGAGATCCGGATCCGGCGAGTAGATGAGGTGTTCGACCTTCAGCGCCAGCAGCTCCTGGTCAATGTTGGACGCAGAAGAAACCAAGTCTTCGGTCCATACCTCGATGGTCTGGCGGAAGAGCTCGGATGCCTTGTTGACGCTGTCCACCAGGGTCCGCTCCTTGCGGAGCTCCTCCTTCAGCTTGTTCTCCTGAGCCCGGGCAGCGTCGAGCGATTCCTTCAGAGTGGTGACCTTCAGTTCCAAGTCCTCAATGGAGTCCTTGGCGGCCTTCAACTCGTCGCCCCTCTTGGAGAGACTCACCTGAAGCTCGGAGTTTGTGTGAGCGTCCTTCTCGCGCTCCAAGATGAGCGCGGCAACCTTCTCTGCGCTCACCTTCAGCGCCTTCTCCAACTGTTCAACCTTGGCGGCAAGCTCTTTTTTGGCGTCCTCCGCGGCAACCGCGGCGGCTTTCGCCTCCTTCAGCTCCCCGCCAAGGGCAGCCTCGCGGGCGGCAAGGTCCTCCTCATGGGAGTCCAGCTCGACCTTCCGCTGCGCGAGCTCTCCTTCTCGCCGGGACATCTCCACCCCGGCGAGACGCTGCTGTTCATCGGCTTCAGCCTTCTCGAGCACCCACTCCTGGTACTCGCCGGCGAGACGCTCACGCTCCTCCGCCACCTCGCGGAGGGCCGCCTGATTGGCGGCGCTGAGCTCCGCCGCACGCTTCTCCATTTCCGCGGCGGCCTTGGCGGCAAGGGCCTCCCGGGAGGCGAGCTTCGCCTGCCTGGCCCGGTAAAGGGCCAGGAGCTGGTGGAGCAACCTCTCCTCCTCGGGCCCCTCACTCCCGCCGGGCGCCTCGACAATCTTCAGGCCTGCGGAGGCGAGGACTTCTCCGTCGAACGCCTCGCCCTCCGCAGGAGCTCGCGATGAAGACCCCCAAGGCATCTGGATGAAGACGCCGTTGGGGGCCTCAAGATAATACCCCTGCTCCTTGCTGGCGGAGGGGCCGGCGGCCGGTGCAGCATCCGATGCTCCCGCCGCCTCCGGGCCGGCGGTGCGGTCGCCGTCCTCCTCCCCAGCCGCTGCGTCCGCAGCCGGGGCAGTCTTCTGCGCGGCCGGCTCGGCGGCCTCGGCTATCTCTTCGACGACAGGAGCGTCGCCGCCGCCGCCCTGCGCGCCCTCCTCCTCAAGGTTGATAACCTCCGTCTCCATGGGCTCAGGAGGAGGAAGATCTGAAAAGAAGAAGAAGAAAAAGAAGTTCAAGACTCAAGCAAATATCCAAAAAAGAGGCAAGCCAAGAAGACAAGTCACAAAACATACCTTGGCGGACGTCCTCAGCGGCGGGCTCCCTCGCCGGGGAGCTCGGCCTTGTCGGAGTAGCCACCCTCACCGGGCTGCTCGCCCTTGGCGGGGTACTCTGCCTCGGCGGAGTACCCGCCCTTGGCGGAGCACTCTCCCTTGCCGGAGAGTTCTGCCTTGGCGGGGACGGCGGGGCCTGCGGCTCCTCAACGACAGTCTCCGGGCGCTCTTCCCGTTGTGGCTCCACCTCTGCACAGAACAAGACAAGAAACATCAAGACATGAAAACAGAACCAAATCCTCAGACGTACCCCGACAAGCGAAAAGAGAAAACCCCAGACTTACGCTGGGGGCTGCGCTGCGGGCTGCGCTGGGGGCTGCTCCTCGGAGCAGCGCTCGGGTCCGGCAGGCTCGGCTCCGGCACACCCCCTGTTGCCGCAGCTGCCGAGTCTTCCGCGACCTCGACCTCAGGCGCCTTGGCCTTCTTCGCCGCGCGATGGGCCAGGGTCCTGGAATCAGAACAATAAACAGAATCAGCATCAACAAAAAATCAAGACAGAAATCGAGAAGATGTAAGGTCCCGGATCCTTACTCCTGGTCCTCCTCGTCGTCCTCACTCAGGGCGGAGAAATCATACTCCACCGTGGGCGCGTCGGCGCGAGGAGCGGAAGACGAAGACTCCCTCGCGCGCTTGGTGTTCACCGGGGCTGGGGGCTGCGAAGACCCAGCCCCTGTGGTAGCCGGCGCCCGAGGGGCGGGCGGAGCCGCTGCTCCGCTCCGAGAAGACCCCTGCCGGCTCGCTGCCGGCCTGCGAGGCGCCTCCGTCGTGGTCCGCGCACGGGCCGCCTCCGCTGCGGCTGGTGCGCCGGACGGCCTTGGCGCGGCTTGGCTCCCCCGGGGAGCTGCCCGGCGAGCTGGCTGTTGCCGGGGCGCCTGCGCCCTTTCCCCCGTCGCCGCCTTGCGGAGACGTTTCGCCGGGGACTGCCTCGGGCTTGCCGGGGGCGGGGAGCTCTCCGACGAGGAGAGGTCGTCGGCGTACAACTCCGTGGATCCGCCGGAGTCCTCGGCCTCCTCCTCCTCCTCCTCCTCTTCCCCGGCCGGCTCACTGGGCCCAGCGTCCTGCGCTGCGGCCCCCTTTCCCTTGGCGCCTCCGCCCCTCGCGGCGCCTCTGCTTCCTCCGGCGGTACCCTCCATTGTCGCGGCCTCGGCCGCGATCCCATGGATCCCAGAGTGCCTCAGCGAGGGAACCCCGGCGAGCGCGTCGGGAGGGAGCTTCAGCAACCTGCGGATCTCCGCCTCCTCCGCCTGAGTGGACGCGTCCGCAGCCTCCGCCTGTTCCGGCGAGTATCCGAAAACTCCTGCCGCCGCGGCTGCGGCGGCCTCTTCAGCCCGGGAAGCTATGTAGGCGATCTCCTGCTCGGTGGTGTCCCGCGTGTGCAGCTTGAGGTCGTCCTTGTTCTTCGCCACCTCTGCGAGGTTGTCGTAGAAGTTGAGGACGTCGATGGGCTTCGGAGCAATCCACGTGCGGTCCAAGCCGTGCGAATCACACATGGGCATCATGGCGAGGATCCGATCCCTAACGATGTTGTTGCAGAGCGGCACCACTTCCCGGGGAGTCCTGAACCACTCGGGGTGTGCCGGGTCGTACTTGAAAAGTTCCCGGACCATTCCCCTCAGCTCTAGCGTGGTGAAGTTGAAGTTGAGCCCGGGGCGCAGCCTCATGATGTCCGCCGGGCCGCCGTACTCCCAGGCCGGCCTCTTCCGGTCTTGGAGAGGGGCGATGCGCCGTCGGAGGAAATCTGCGCCCACCTCAGCAACTGACAGCTTGGCCATCCGAAGACGAAGAATCCGGACAAGGGCGATATCGAGCTTGATATCGTCCGAGTCCAGCTCACTCCAGTCCCTGCCGCGCACGATGGGCGTTGTGCGCGGCGCGGTGAAGGCTTGCGGCTGGTCTTCTACGATCCAGCACCACTCCGCTCGCCACTCCTCCCACTTGCCGCGGAGCTCCCCCGGCAAGTACGCCCCCTTTTTATTCAGACGAAAGACCCAAGAAATTCCTCCGGAGAGGGGGGCATCGGCCTCGGCTCTAGGAGTGAAGAAGTGTCTAAAGAGTGCTACATTGGGGTGGACTCCTATGAAGTTTTCGCACATGTGCGCGAAAACAGCCATGGTGAGGATGGCGTTGGGGGTGAAGTCAAGCAGATGGAGGCCGTATGTGTTCATGACGTCGCAGAAGAAGTTTGAGAAAGGAGGACAGAGACCACAATGAAAGAAGGCAGCAAAGAAGTAGTACCCGCCGGGATAGCTGTCCTTGGCGGCGGCCGGATATGCTCGCGTGCGGGGATGCGCGTCGGTTTCCTTGGACCAGAACAAGTAATACTTGTTCCAGAGCTCCTGCACGCCGAGCTTCGGCGGGAAGACGACATGCCGCTTCCGGTACGCGATGAGCTTGGCCGCTTGCTCCGATTTCTCCCGCTTGGACTTCTCCGCCTTCGCCTTGTCGGTCTTTGGGGCCATGGCGGACGCGGCGGAAGGAGGGGAACGAAGAGCTCGGCGGCGGCGGAGATGTGGAGGCAGAGCGCAAGAGAGAATCTTTGGAGAAGGAAGACGATGCAATGAAAGCGCAAGGAGGGGAACCGCGCCCGCTTCCTCTGCTTTTATGGGGGAGTGGGGGGCGTTTCGCCCTTTCCATTAAGAGATCGTGGGCACGTCCCATCCCACGGCGCCGCGATCGACGCGTGCCGTTACCGTGGGGTGCGGCGGATATGGAAGTGGATTCGGCGCGCCGCGGGCCGCGGGTGCCCGTGCACTGTTTTGGGCCTGGCCCAACAGCGCTCGGCACCGCGTGTGGCCCAGGCCCGGGGGCTCCTGTCGGTGTACTAAGGTAGGGGTACCTCAGTACCCCAACTTGTGCACGGGCAGTTGCAGCTTCCCGCGGCAAGGTTTACTGCGGGCTCGCCGGAGACCTTCCTGCTCCTTATTAAACCATTCAAAAACAAAGTATACAAGACATAAGACCGAGACCCCGGCAAGAGGAGCTTGCCGGGAAGGCCGTACCAGACTCAAGACCGCCCCGCTAACGCAAGACCCTGGCAAGAGGAGCTTGCCAGGAAGACTAGAAGACAACGCCTCGGCGCCATATGCGCCCCGGCAAGGGCCCGGGGAGCGGCAAGTTCCCGGGCCCGGCAAGATCAAGGCCCCGGCAAGGTGCTTGCCGGGAAGGCTGCGCTGTGTGCCCGCGCTCCAGCTCATCGGCCCACGCGTCGCCCTGGGGCCTATCCAGGGACGCGTGGCGGATGGCTGTGCAGCCTGGGGTACACGGTGGCACTCCACGGTGGTGGATCCATCGCCGTGGCAGACGGAGACGCTAAGGCGGGAGCTTTTGGGGTCGACGGCGACGGGCATTAAATGCCCTTGTCCCCCACTGTTAAAGTAGGTATAGACCACTGTTCTGTACTGTAGCTCCACTGTTCCCGCACTGTTACAACTACCACCTCTTTTACATTTTTACCCCTTTCTCCTACGTTGACACCTGTCGGTGACCCCTTGCACTATAAAAGGAGGCCCATGCACAACGTGGAGGGGGTTTGGAACCTAGATCACTCTCGCGCTTGGGTAGTTGCTTCTTCAAGCTCCCGAGCGCTCAAACTCAATACACAACCAAGCAGGAGTAGGGTTTTACGCGTCTACCGCGGCCCGAACCTGGGTAAAACTGCCCGCGTGCTCGCTACGATCTGCTCTTTGTGCTCCCTCCGCCCTCGTACCGCACAGGCAAGGGGCTCCGGTCCCATAGGTGTTCGTGGCGGACAGTTTCCCCCGACACATCGTAACAAGAAAATAAAGTTTCTACGATCTGATTGTGGAGGAGAATATTTTAGTTACGAGTTTGATCTTCATTTGAAACAATGTGGAATAGTTTCACAACTCACGCCACCCGGAACACCACAGCGTAATGGTGTGTCCGAACGTCGTAACCGTACTTTATTAGATATGGTACGATCTATGATGTCTCTTACCGATTTACCACTATCGTTTTGGGGTTATGCTTTAGAGACAGCTGCATTCACGTTAAATAGGGCACCATCTAAATCCGTTGATACGACACCTTATGAACTATGGTTTGGCAAGAAACCAAAGTTGTCGTTTCTTAAAGTTTGGGGCTGCGATGCTTATGTGAAAACACTTCAACCTGATAAGCTCGAACCCAAGTCGAAAAAATGTGTCTTCATAGGATACCCAAAAGAAACTATTGGGTACACCTTCTATCACAGATCTGAAGGCAAAATATTCGTTGCTAAGAACAGATCCTTTCTAGAAAAAGAGTTTCTCTCGAAAGAAGTGAGTGGGAGGAAAGTAGAACTTGATGAGGTAATTGTACCTTCTCCCGGATTGGAAAGTAGTACATTACAGGAAATTGTTCCAGTGATTCCTACACCAATTAGTGAGGAAGTTAGTGATAATGGTCATGAAACTTCGGATCAAGTTTCTACTGAACGTTGTAGATCAACCAGAGTATGTTCCGCACCAGAGTGGTATGGCAACCCAGTTCTGGAAATCATGTTGCTAGACCATGATGAACCTACGAACTATGAGGAAGCGATGATGAGCCTAGATTCCGCAAAATGGCTTGAAGCCATGAAATCTGAGATGGGATCCATGTATGAGAACAAAGTGTGGACTTTGGTTGACTTGCCCGATGATCGGCAAGCCATCGAAAATAAATGGATCTTCAAGAGGAAGACCGACGCAGACGGTAATATTACTGTTTACAAAGCTCGACTTGTTGCGAAAGGTTTTCGACAAGTTCAAGGAGTTGACTACGATGAGACTTTCTCACCTGTAGTGATGCTTAAGTCTGTCCGAATCATGTTAGCAATTGCCGCATTTTATGATTATGAAATCTGGCAAATGGATGTCAAAACTGCATTCCTAAATGGATATCTCAAAGAAGAGTTGTATATGATGCAACCAGAAGGTTTTATCGATCCAAAAGGTGCTGACAAAGTATGCAAGCTCCAGCGATCCATCTATGGACTGGTGCAAGCATCTCGGAGTTGGAATATACGCTTTGATGAGGTGATCAAAGCATATGGTTTTATACAGACTTTTGGAGAAGCCTGTATTTACAAGAAAGTGAGTGGGAGCTCTGTAGCATTTCTAATATTATATGTAGATGACATATTGTTGATTGGAAATGATATAGAATTTCTGGATAGCATAAAAGGATACTTGAATAAAAGTTTTTCGATGAAAGACCTCGGAGAAGCTGCTTACATATTAGGCATCAAAATCTATAGAGATAGATCAAGACGCTTAATTGGACTTTCACAAAGCACATACCTTGATAAGATTTTGAAGAAGTTCAAAATGGATCAGTCAAAGAAAGGGTTCTTGCCTGTTTTACAAGGTATGAAGTTGAGTAAGACTCAATGCCCGACCACTGCAGAAGATAGAGAGAAAATGAAAGTCATTCCCTATGCCTCAGCCATAGGATCTATCATGTATGCAATGCTGTGTACCAGGCCTGATGTGTGCCTTGCTATAAGTCTAGCAGGGAGGTACCAAAGTAATCGAGGAGTGGATCACTGGACAGCGGTCAAAAACATCCTAAAGTATCTGAAAAGAACAAAGGATATGTTTCTCGTGTATGGAGGTGACAAAGAGCTCGTCGTAAACGGTTACGTCGATTCTAGCTTTGACACTGATCCGGATGACTCAAAGTCACACACCGGATATGTATTTTTATTGAACGGTGGAGCTGTCAGTTGGTGCAGTTCCAAGCAGAGCGTCGTGGCGGGATCTACGTGTGAAGAGGAATACATAGCTGCTTCGGAAGCAGCAAATGAAGGAGTCTGGATGAAGGAGTTCATATCCGATCTAGGTGTAATACCTAGTGCATCGGGTCCAATGAAAATCTTTTGTGACAACACTGGAGCCATAGCCTTGGCAAAGGAATCCAGGTTTCACAAGAGAACAAAGCACATCAAAAGACGCTTCAATTCCATCCGCGATCTAGTCAAGGAGGGAGACATAGAGATTTGCAAAATACATACGGATCTGAATGTTGCAGACCCATTGACTAAACCTCTTCCACGGGCAAAACATGATCAGCACCAGGACTCCATGGGTGTGAGGATCATCACTTTGTAATCTAGATTATTGACTCTAGTTCAAGTGGGAGACTGAAGGAAATATGCCCTAGAGGCAATAATAAAGATGTTATTTGTATTTCCTTATATCATGATAAATATATTTTATTCATGCTAGAATTGTATTAACCGGAAACTTAGTACATGTGTGAATACATAGACAAAACAGTATGTCCCTAGTATGCCTCTACTAGACTAGCTCATTGATCAAAGATGGTTATGTTTCCTAGCCATAGACATGAGTTGTCATTTGATCAACGGGATCACATCATTAGGAGAATGATGTGATGGACAAGACCCATCCGTTAGCATAGCACTATGATCGTTTAGTTTTACTGCTATTGCTTTCTTCATTACTTATACATGTTCCTATGACTATGAGATTATGCAACTCCTGAATACCGTAGGAACACCTTGTGTGCTATCAAACGTCACAACGTAACTGGGTGATCATAAAGATGCTCTACAGGTGTATCCAAAAGTATTCGTGGTGTTGGCATAGATCAAGATTAGGATTTGTCACTCCGAGTGTCGGAGAGGTATCTCTGGGCCCTCTCGGTAACACACATCACAATAAGCCTTGCAAGCAAAAGACTAATGAGTTAGTCACGAGATGATGAGTTACGGAACGAGTAAAGAGACTTGCTAGTAACGAGATTGAACTAGGTATAGAGATACCGACAATCGAATCTCGGGCAAGTAACATACCGTTGACAAAAGGAACAACGTATGTTGTTATGCGGTTCTGACCGATAATAGATCTTCGTAGAAAATGTAGGAGCCAATATGAAGATCCAGGTTCCGCTATTGGTTATTGACCGGAGATGAGTCTCGGTCATGTCTACATAGTTCTCGAACCCGTAGGGTCCGCACGCTTAACGTTTGATGACGATCGGTATTATGAGTTTATGAGTATTGATGTACCGAAGGTAGTTCGGAGTCCCGGATAAGATCACGGACATGACGAGGAGTCTCGGGATGTCTGAGACATAAAGATTGATATATTGGACGACTATATTCGGACACCGGAAGTGTTCCGGGAAAGTTTCGGATTTATCGGGAATGCCGGAGGGGGTTACCGGAACCCCCTACGAGAGGGGATGGTCCATAGTAGGCCTAAAGGGAAAGAGAGAGGCAGCCCATAGGGCTGGCCGCGCCCCCACCTAGGGTTCCTAGTTGGACTAGGATTGGGGGGCGCCACCTCTCCTATTCCTTTCCCTCTTCTTTCTTTTGGTGAATCCTACTAGGAATAGGATTGCAATCCTATTCCTAGTAGGACTCCTTCCCTAGCCGCACCAGGAGAAGTTGGCCGGCCTCCCTCCCTTGCTCCTTTATATACGGGGGCAGGGGGCACCCAAAGACACACAAGTTGAATTGTTTTAGCCGTGTGCGGTGCCCCCCTCCACAGAATCACACCTCGGTCATACCGTCGCGGAGCTTAGGCGAAGCCCTGCGCCGGTGAACACATCATATCCGTCACCACGCCGTCGTGCTGACGAAACTTTCCCGTGAAGCTCAACTGGATCAAGAGCTCGTGGGACGTCATCAAGCTGAACGTGTGCTGAACGCGGAGGTTCCGTACGTTTGGTGCTTGATCAGTTGGATCGCGAAGAAGTTCGACAACATCAACCGCGTCACTTGACGCTTCTGCTCCCGGTCTACGAGGGTACGTAGACACACTCTTCCCTCTCGTTGCTATACATCTGGTAGATAGATCTTGCGTGATCGTAGGAAAATTTTAAAATACTACGTTCCCCAACACTAAGTACAGCAGCAACTTCTCTTGCGGCTTAGGTGCGACAAGTATTGGAGTGGAGGACAGGTACCCTTTCAAGTCTTGCAGCGCTGCCTCCGCTTCCGGAGTCCATTTCATTGGTCCTGCCTTTTTCAAGATTTTGAAAAACGGCAGGGCGCGTTCTGCAGACTTAGAAATGAACCTGCTAAGGGCAGCCACACAACCAGCAAGCCTCCGTACATCCTTGACTCGCTTCGGAGCTTCAATCTGCTCGATGGCTTTGATCTTGTCGGGATTGGCTTCAATTCCCCTCTGGGACACAAAGAACCCGAGAAGCTTGCCGGAGGGGACTCCGAAGACGCACTTCTCAGGGTTAAGCTTGAGTTGTATCTTGCGCAGATTTGCAAAAGTTTCATCTAGGTCTTGGATCAGGGTATCCTTGTTCTTGCTCGTGACCACTATATCATCCATGTAAGCTTCTACATTCCTGTGTATCTGTGGCTCAAAAGCAGTGTGGACCACCCTTGCAAATGTCGAACCCGCATTCTTCAATCCAAAGGGCATGCGTATGAAGCAATAAGTGCCACATGGAGTAATGAATGCGGTCTTCTCTTCATCCTCTTCAGCCATGAATATCTGATGGTATCCGGAGTATGCATCAAGGAATGAAAGCAACTCACATCCAGCCGTGGAGTCAACGATCTGGTCAATGCGTGGCAAGGGAAATGGATCTTTAGGACAAGCTTTATTCACATCAGTGAAGTCTATACAAAGCCTCCACTTCCCATTAGCTTTGCGCACGACAACAGGGTTGGCCAGCCACGTGGGATGAAGTACACCTCTAACAAGGCCTGCCGCTTCCAGCTTCTTGATTTCCTCGGCAATAAACTCTTGGCGCTCCACTGCTTGCTTCCTGACTTTCTGCTTGACGGGCCGCGCGTGAGGACAAACGGCAAGTTTGTGCTCAATTACTTTCCTGGGAACGCCGGGGATGTCAGACGGTTGCCATGCAAACACGTCGACATTCGCCCGCAGGAAAGCAACGAGCGCGCTTTCCTATTTAGGGTCGAGCGTGGCACTGATGGTGAAAGTACCACCAGTGTTGTCCTCCTTGGCGGACACCTTCTTGGTTGCAGGTGGAGCTGCCATTCCCTTCTTGCACTTGCCGGCGCAACGTAGGCGGGGGTAAAAACGTAAAAATGGTGGTAGTTGGAACAGTGTATGTACAGTGGTCTATACCTAACCCTGGCGGCAGGGGACAAGGGCATTGAATGCCCGTTGCCGTCGCCCCCAAACAGTGCAAAAAGCGTCTGTTAGGCCGTCTCCGTTCGCCACGAAGGTGGCCTCGTCATCGTGGCTTGCCACCGTGTACCCCCAGGCTGCACAGCCTTCCGCCACGTGCCCCTGGAAGGGCCCCAAGGCGACGCGTGGCCAAATGAGCTGGAGCGTAGGCACACAGTGGAAGCTTGCCGCGGCAAGCTCCTTGCCGCGGTCGCTATCTTGCCGCGCCCGGAAGCTTGTCGCTCTCCGGGCCTTTGAAAGCACATTTGCTCCCTGGGTGGTTTTGGTAATTAATGACAACATACTTTGTGGTTGGACTAATGCTTTTATCAAGTATGTTTCAGGAAACCCAATCACATTGGTATGGCAAGATGACTGAAGAAGTGGACCCCTCAAATGCTAAGGCAAGCATTGGCAAAAGCTCAAGACTCCATTTCTGGTTTAGTGATCAAAGATTACATTGAGTCCATAGGAAAAGCCAATACTATTAAAAGGGGATGAGGTTGTGTTGATGATCTGGTTGCTCAAATGCTTAGTGATTTAGCTCCTTCAACTATCAGCACCTTTCACTACCAAACACACTCATAAGTAATCTCGGACAAACCGATTCTTCCAACTCAGTCCCACCGAGATGAACCACTTCTGCCATATTCCAAACCCTAGAAAAATCGGTCATACCGAGTTTGAGATCGGTCTCACCGAAACTGAACTGCCAACCTTCTGTAACCAGTTCACATCATCTCGGAATAACCGAGTTTGCATTATCGGTCTTACCGAGATTGGCAAGCCTCTGTCTTGGCTCAAATCGGTCTCACCGATAATTCATTTTCGGTCTCACCGATTCTGGCATGTTCCTGCTCTTTCTCAAATCGGACAAACCGAGTTTTCTTTCTCGGTCCCACCGAAATCTCCAACGTTCATATCTTTTGCACTTTCGGTCCCACCGAGATGGTATTTTCGGTCCCACCGAAAATCCCAACGTTCACTATATTTGAACTTTCGGTCTGACCGAGTTTTAACTTCGGTCTCACCGAGATTGGTCAAATGTGTGTGTAACGGTTGGATTTTGTGTGGAGGCTATATATACCCCTCCACCCCCTCTTCATTCGTGAGGAGAGACATCAGAAAGTACCACCACTTCTACCATACACTTTCTGAGAAGTGAACCACCTACCCTTGTGTTGAGATCAAGCCATTCCATTCCTACCATATGAAACTTGATTTCTAGCCTTCCCAAGTTGCTTTCCACTCAAACCTTTCTTCCACCACATCCATATCAGTGAAGAGAGTTGAGTGTTGGGGAGATTATCATCTGAAGCACAAGAGCAAGGAGTTCATCATCATCAACACCGTCTATTACCTTTTGGGGGGTGGTGCCTCCTAGATTGGTTAGGTGTCGCTTGGGAGCCTCCGTCTTTGAGATGTGGAGTTGAACCAAGAAGTTTGTAAGGGCAAGGAGATCGCCTACTTCGTGAAGATCTACCCCGAGTAAGGCTAGTCCTCCGTGGGCGTAGGCCATGATGGAATAGACAAGGTTGATTCTTCGTGGACCCTTCGTGGGTGGAGCCCTCCGTGGACTCGCGCAGCCGTTACCCTCCGTGGGTTGAAGTCTCCATCAACGTGGATGTACGATAGCACCACCTATCGGAACCACGACAAAAATCTCCGTGTCACCAAACTGCGTTTGATCTTCTCCATCTCTCTCTACTATATATGCAATTTACTTTCCGCTGCCCATACTCTAGAATTGCATGTGTAGTATGTTACTTGACTTGATCTTAATTGTAAAACTGCCTAAAAACTTTGCACAACCAAAAGGCAGATTTTTATATTGTCAAGTAGTCTAATCACCCCCTCTAGACATACTTCTTCGATCCTACAATTGGTATCAGAGCATTGGTCTCCATTGCTTTGGTTTACACACCATTGGAGGAAGATGGACGTGTCTACGGATGGGAGTGTTAGTCATAGAGTGCCTGTTCTTGATTGAAGGTTCTATAACTCTTGGAGGTCTGAAATGCTTAGTATCTTTAAAATGTACAATTTGTGCAAATATATTGAGACCCCCTATGTGCCTCCATTTGATCCCTTGCACCTACCATGGATGAAGAGCTTGATTTGCTTCGTAACCTTAGAACTGTGAATCTTATCATTAGAGGGTTACCTGATGACTTGCTTAATCTTGTTACAAACTTTGAGTGTGCCTATGCTATGTGGAAATTCTTGGAAGAACTTTATCCGGACTACTCGTTGAGAAGTCTTGATGAAATTCTACACAAGACTATTGAATTTGATAAGTTGCACCCCAATGATCCTAACTTTGATAAATGCTTCTTTGAGCTTCGTGATCTTATGAAAAAGAAGGGTGATCCCAGTCTTATCAATATTATCATTAGAAATGCTCTTGCATTGCATTCCGAAGATTATTGTTCCATTAACCAAACTAATGCAAATACTTATCAAATTGACCTAGGTGTTGATGATGAACAATCTATGGGTCAATATGATGATGAGCATGAGCATGATGATGATTACTCCGATTCGGACACCGAGCTAGACAAGGTCATGAAGAGTCTCAATCTTATGGCAAATATGAGAGACTACATGTCCGGCGGAAAAGAGTGGATTCTTGATAGTGGATGCACCGATCACATGACCGGAGACAAAGACATGTTTCGAGAGCTTGCAAAGAACGATGGTCCACGCAAGTATGTGACTTTTGGAGACAACTCCAAGGGTAAGGTACTTGGCCTTGGTAAGGTGGCCATATCTCATGATAGCTCTATTCAAAATGTCATGCTTGTAGAATCTCTTGGATACAATCTACTTTCCGTGTCTAGATTAGCTGACTTTGGATTCAATGTGCTATTCACCAAAGTAGATTGCCAAGTCTTTCGTCGTGACAATCAAAACATGACTTTTACTGGTATCCGTAGAGGTGATCTATATATTGTTGATTTCACTAAGAAAGCCCAACCTAGAGCTTGTTTCATTGCTAAATCCTCTAAAGGTTGGTTATGGCATAGAAGGCTAGGACATGTTGGTATGCGTAATCTAGATAAGCTAATCAAAGGTGATCATATTCTTGGTGTTAAAGATGTTTTCTTTGACAAAGATAGACTTTGTAGTGCTTGTCAAGCAGGAAAACAAGTTGGTGGAAGTCATCCCGTGAAAAACATCATGACCACAAGGAGACCGCTTGAGCTTCTTCACATGGATCTCTTCGGTCCCAATGCTTACAAAAGCCTTGGTGGTAACTCCTTTGGTCTAGTTATAGTTGATGATTATTCCAGATTTACGTGGGTATTTTTCCTTGATGATAAATCGCAGGTTCAGAGGATCTTCAAGACCTTTGCCAAAAAGGCCCAAAATCAATTTGAGGTGAAGATCAAGAAAGTTCGGAGTGACAATGGAACGGAGTTCAAGAACGCCAATGTAGACTCTTTTCTCGATGAGGAAGGGATTCTACATGAGTTCTCGGCTACGTACACTCCTCAACAAAATGGAGTTGTTGAGAGGAAGAACCGAACGCTCATAGAGATGGCAAGAACGATGCTTGATGAATACAAGACACCGAAACATTTTGGGGAGAAGCGGTCGAGACAGCTTGTCATGCTATCAACAGACTTTATCTTCATAAGCTTCTCGGCAAGACATCATACGAGCTCCTCACCGGTAACAAACCCCAAGTGGGATACTTTCGTGTCTTTGGTTCAAAATGCTATATCCTTGATAAGCATCGTCGATCTAAATTTGCTCCTAAATCTCATGAAGGCTTTCTCCTTGGTTATGGATCAAACTCCCACACCTACCGTGTCTACAATAATTTCACCCGAAAGGTTGAAGAGACGGTAGATGTGAAGTTTGATGAATCTAATGGCTCGCAAGTAGAGCAAATGCCTATTGATGTAGGAGACAAGGACCCATCGGAAGCAATCCAAGATTTATCTATCGGGAAGATCCGTCCCATGGAAGTGAAGGAGAGTACCTCATCTACATATGTGGAGCCACCTACCTCACGGCGAGATGAACCTCAAGGCAACATGGAGGCCTCCACAAGTGGAACTCACCAAGATGAGGAAATGCAACAAGAAGATCCACCGCAACCTCCTTCTCCACCACCTCAAGACAACACCGACAACAATGAAGAAGAAGAAGAGGAAGATGAAGATGATGAGGAAGCTGAGCCACAACATCAACAAAAGCTATCCCGAGTTCGAGCAAGAGTCAAGAAGAATCATCCCGTGGAACAAATGATGAACGACATCAACTCCGGGAGAATTACTCGCTCTAAAACTCGCTTAGCTAACTTTTGTGAGCATTACTCATTTATCTCTAGTATTGAACCTATGAAGGTAGAAGAAGCACTTAAAGACCCGGATTGGGTGAACGCTATGCACGAAGAACTACACAACTTCGAAAGGAACAAGGTGTGGACTTTGGTAGAGAAGCCCAACGATGATCAAAACATCATTGGAACCAAATGGGTGTTTCGGAACAAGCAAGATGAAGATGGACAAGTCATCCGCAACAAGGCTCGTCTCGTAGCTCAAGGTTACACACAAGTCGAAGGTATGGACTATGGTGAGACCTATGCCCCCGTTGCTAGACTTGAGTCCATTCGCATTCTTCTTGCTTATGCCAATCATCATGATATTACTCTCTATCAAATGGACATCAAAAGTGCTTTCCTAAATGGTGAAATTGAGGAGGAAGTATTTGTGAAACAACCTCCCGGATTTGTGAATCCCAAAAAGCCTAATCATGTTTACAAGCTGCATAAAGCTCTTTATGGTCTTAAACAAGCCCCCAGAGCTTGGTACAAATGCTTGACTAGTTTTCTTCTTGAAAAAGGCTTTGAAATTGGAAAGATAGACTCAACGCTGTTCACAAAAAGGGTTAATGGTGAACTATTTGTGTGCCAAATATATGTTGATGATATTATCTTTGGTTCAACTAACCCCCATTTTAGCAAGAAGTTTGGACAGCTCATGTCGGAGAAGTATGAAATGTCCATGATGTGTGAACTCAAATTCTTCCTTGGGTTGCAAATCAAGCAATCTAAGGAGGGTACCTTTGTCTCACAAACAAAGTACACCAAGGATCTCTTCAAGAAGTTCAACATGCAAGAAAGCAAAGGTATGAGTACCCCCATGCCTACTAGTGGACATAATGACTTGACAAAAGATGGAGAACCCGTTGATCAAAGGGTTTACCGATCTATGATTGGTTCTCTACTATATATTTGTGCTTCTCGTCCTGACATAATGTTGAGTGTTTGCATGTGTGCGCGATATCAAGCAGCCCCTAAAGAATGTCATCTTAAAGCTGTTAAAAGGATAGTGAGATACTTGATACACACACCAAACTTTGGCATTTGGTATCCTAAGAGAGCTTCTTTCGATCTTGTTGGCTATTCCGACTCGGACTATGCCGGTGACAAGGTTGATAGAAAGTCAACTTCGGGTACGTGTCAATTCCTTGGTCGATCCCTTGTATCTTGGTCCTCCAAGAAACAAAATTCAGTATCATTATCCACTGCCGAAGCTGAATATATTGCTGCTGGTTCGTGTTGTGCTCAATTGCTATGGATGACACAAACGCTTAAAGATTATGGGATACATGTGAGACGTGTTCCCTTGCTTTGTGACAATGAGAGTGCAATCAAGATTGGACACAATCCTGTGCAACACTCTCGAACAAAGCATTTTGAAGTTCGTCACCATTTTATTCGTGATCATATTGCCAAGGGTGATATTAATCTTAAGCATGTTCGTACTGACAAACAACTTGCTGATATCTTTACAAAACCTCTTGATGAGAAAGTGTTTTGTCGCTTGAGGAGTGAGTTGAACATCATTGATGCTTCAAACTTGGAGTGATAACTCCATTGATGCATGCAAGGCTTGAGCTCTCTTGACTAATCCTTGATATTTCTCTTATGATGATGATCATATGTCTTGGACACATTTGCCTCCTTGTATTGCATCTAACTCTTTGCAGGTACTTGGATGATCTACATTCCACAAGATTACCACACACTCAAATCATGAGTAATCTTGTCATTGACCAAGTATCTAGCCCTTTGGGATGTTGAGTTCAAGGAACAAAAATTCCACATATCCTTTTTGACACCTTATACATCTAGTATTTCACTTTTGTCATCTTGGATATCCTCGAGTATTTCCTTGCTTGCCTAACCCATGTAGGAAGATGAACTACACAAGTAGAAATGGCGCTCCAACTTCACATTCAATGTGCACCTACATCGAGCTTACCTACATGAACAAAGCAACAACAAGCCCAAGGTATGTTCTTCGCATCTTTGAGGAGCTTTGCTCAAAGTCATGAGTACAAGCAACTTCATAAGATGTGATCACATCAAATGCTTAATCGAAAATGGCAACCCCATTTTGAGCTTAAACGATGAGTATGACCTATGATCAAATGTCCTCATTTGACTCCTAAGTCAATATACTCAAACATAGGTGACTTTGTCGCCGACCTTTATCTAGATGAAGTACATATGCTTTTGGAGTTTTTCTGTTTTCTCTTATGTTCTCTCATTGAGTTTTGTTTAAAAAAAAAAACTTCATCTAGGAATCTTTTTTATTTCTTTTCTTATATTTCTTTGTGAATATCCTTCTGGAAATCTTTTTACGGCTCTGATCAATTCCTTGAAAATCTTTTACAAATTCATTGCAAATCTTTTGAAACTTTCCTCGCACAGTGAGCTGAATTCTTTCTGTATTTTCTTGGAATAAACTCGGCGTCACCGATTTAAAATTTTCGGTTTAACCGAAAAGGATTCGGACCCACCGATCCATATCATTCGGTGTCCCCGATTTATCTTCCAGGACACATACTTCTGCAGCTCCACTCAAATTTTAAATTTTAAGAGGGAGAGGACTCAAATCTAAACTCAAATTGGTTCTCTGAATGTTCTTATTTGCCCTGTTGTGATTCTTAAGGATCCCACTTCTTTCTTTCTTTCTCTCTTTCCATCTTTTCTGTCCTACCTAGTATGCTGTCCTTTTCGGCACTTGATGTCAAAGGGGGAGAAGACTTAGGGGGAGTAAGGGGAGTAAGGGGAGTAAGGGGAGAAGAGAAGACTTAGGGGAAGAAGAAAAGCAATCTTATCTTAAGGGGGAGAGAATCACATCAAAGCTTTGTCGTGTTTTACATTGGACATTACAATTGGCATCATTCTTTTGATTTTGCTATTTCCATCAAAACCCCTCGTTCTGATATCTTATGAAATCTTTAGTTTAAGGGGAGAAGACTTAGAGGAATCGTCACAATTGATATCCTATGAAAAGCAAAATCTCTCAGAGTTCATTGAAAATCTTTTAGTTTCGGAGACATGTTTGCTGATTCAAGCCTGTGCTCAATATGAGACACTCTTTATACATGTCCTCCCTGGCTTGGTACTCTTGATGTTCTTGCAGTTGGTTGAAGGAATACTCTTGTGTTATCTAACCTTGTTTTCTCAAGTTTATCCCTTCAGGTACAAATGCCAAGGAACCTCAAGGTAAGTATATGCATCTTGCAGAATGTGCATGATGGTGACTTGCTTGTAAATACTTGTTTGCAAGAAATCACCATGCACATATGCATTATCACTCAATTCCTTTTCTTCTGCTCTGATGCATATAGCCAAGCTGCATGTAGCACATCTTGCTTATCTCTCTTGTGTGCTTGTGGTAGTCCAAAACCATAATCTATGAAAATCTTGCACACTTGTAGGGGGAGCCTGTGTACTACATGCTTGTCAAAGCTTTCATGATAATTCTGTCTTTCTTTCAATAAGCTTTGATGTTTTGTTTAGTATAATTATAGTGTGTTGCCATCAATTACCAAAAAGGGGGAGATTGAAAGCACATTTGCTCCCTGGGTGGTTTTGGTAATTAATGACAACATACTTTGTGGTTGGACTAATGCTTTTATCAAGTATGTTTCAGGAAACCCAATCACATTGGTATGGCAAGATGACTGAAGAAGTGGACCCCTCAAATGCTAAGGCAAGCATTGGCAAAAGCTCAAGACTCCATTTCTGGTTTAGTGATCAAAGATTACATTGAGTCCATAGGAAAAGCCAATACTATTAAAAGGGGATGAGGTTGTGTTGATGATCTGGTTGCTCAAATGCTTAGTGATTTAGCTCCTTCAACTATCAGCACCTTTCACTACCAAACACACTCATAAGTAATCTCGGACAAACCGATTCTTCCAACTCAGTCCCACCGAGATGAACCACTTCTGCCATATTCCAAACCCTAGAAAAATCGGTCATACCGAGTTTGAGATCGGTCTCACCGAAACTGAACTGCCAACCTTCTGTAACCAGTTCACATCATCTCGGAATAACCGAGTTTGCATTATCGGTCTTACCGAGATTGGCAAGCCTCTGTCTTGGCTCAAATCGGTCTCACCGATAATTCATTTTCGGTCTCACTGATTCTGGCATGTTCCTGCTCTTTCTCAAATCGGACAAACCGAGTTTTCTTTCTCGGTCCCACCGAAATCTCCAACGTTCATATCTTTTGCACTTTCGGTCCCACCGAGATGGTATTTTCGGTCCCACCGAAAATCCCAACGTTCACTATATTTGAACTTTCGGTCTGACCGAGTTTTAACTTCGGTCTCACCGAGATTGGTCAAATGTGTGTGTAACGGTTGGATTTTGTGTGGAGGCTATATATACCCCTCCACCCCCTCTTCATTCGTGAGGAGAGCCATCAGAAAGTACCACCACTTCTACCATACACTTTCTGAGAAGTGAACCACCTACCCTTGTGTTGAGATCAAGCCATTCCATTCCTACCATATGAAACTTGATTTCTAGCCTTCCCAAGTTGCTTTCCACTCAAACCTTTCTTCCACCACAGCCATATCAGTGAAGAGAGTTGAGTGTTGGGGAGATTATCATCTGAAGCACAAGAGCAAGGAGTTCATCATCATCAACACCGTCTATTACCTTTTGGGGGGTGGTGCCTCCTAGATTGGTTAGGTGTCGCTTGGGAGCCTCCGTCTTTGAGATGTGGAGTTGAACCAAGAAGTTTGTAAGGGCAAGGAGATCGCCTACTTCGTGAAGATCTACCCCGAGTAAGGCTAGTCCTCCGTGGGCGTAGGCCATGATGGAATAGACAAGGTTGCTTCTTCGTGGACCCTTCGTGGGTGGAGCCCTCCATGGACTCGCGCAGCCGTTACCCTCCGTGGGTTGAAGTCTCCATCAACGTGGATGTACGATAGCACCACCTATCGGAACCACGACAAAAATCTCCGTGTCACCAAACTGCGTTTGATCTTCTCCATCTCTCTCTACTATATATGCAATTTACTTTCCGCTGCCCATACTCTAGAATTGCATGTGTAGTATGTTACTTGACTTGATCTTAATTGTAAAACTGCCTAAAAACTTTGCACAACCAAAAGGCAGATTTTTATATTGTCAAGTAGTCTAATCACCCCCCCTCTAGACATACTTCTTCGATCCTACAGCCTTGCCGGGGCGCGCGATGCGCCACGGCAAGTCTTCCGAAATGCCATGCTTTGGCATTCCTGGCAAGCTCCTCTTGCCAGGGCCTTGTGCCAAAGGGGTGGTCTTGTGCCTGGTACGGCCTTCCCGGCAAGCTCCTCTTGCCGGGGCCTTGTTTCATTGACTTGAATACTTTGTTCTTGAATGGCTCTAAAGGATCTAGAGCGGGCCTTGGCGGACGCGTGGCAAGCCCGACCACTACGCTCCAGCTCATCCGGCCACGCGTCGCCCTAGGGCCCTTCCAGGGGCACGTGGCGGAAGGTTGTGCAGCCTGGGGGTACACGGTGGCAAGCCATGATGACGAGGCCACCTTCGTGGCGAACGGAGACGCCCTAACAGACGCTTTTTGCACTATTTGGGGGCGACGGCGACGGGCATTCAATGCCCTTGTCCCCTGCCGTCAGGGTTAGGTATAGACCACTGTACATACACTGTTCCAACTACCACCATTTTTACGTTTTTACCCCCGCCTACGTTGCCACCTGTCCGTGACCCCTTTGACCTATAAAAGGAGGCCCATGCGCAACGTAGAGGAGGTTCCGATCCTTGATCACTCTCACACTCGGTGTAGCTAGCAACCAGTACCGTAGCTCTTCGTTTCAAAGATGTCGGGGAAACTGGTCGCCCACAAACACCTATGGGACCGGAGCCCCTTTTTGATACGGCAAGGGAGTGGAGGGCGCATGAAGAGCAGATCGAGGCGAGCACACGGGCAGTTTACCCAGGTTCGGGCCGCACGGATGCGTAAAACCCTACTCCTGCCTTGGTTGTATTGTGTTCTTGGCTCGGGAGCACGAAGAGCTACAGTACTGGTTGCTAGCTACACCGAGCGTGAGAGTGATCAAGGATCGGAACCTCCTCTACGTTGCGCATGGGCCTCCTTTTATAGGTCAAAGGGGTCACCGACAGGTGGCAACGTAGGCGGGGGTAAAAACGTAAAAATGGTGGTAGTTGGAACAGTGTATGTACAGTGGTCTATACCTAACCCTGACGGCAGGCGACAAGGGCATTGAATGCCCGTCGCCGTCGCCCCCAAACAGTGCAAAAAGCGTCTGTTAGGGCGTCTCCGTTCGCCACGAAGGTGGCCTCGTCATCGTGGCTTGCCACCGTGTACCCCCAAGCTGCACAGCCTTCCGCCACGTGCCCCTGGAAGGGCCCCAGGGCGACGCGTGGCCGGATGAGCTGGAGCGTAGGCACACAGTGGAAGCTTGCCGCGGTCGCTATCTTGCCGCGCCCGGAAGCTTGTCGCTCTCCGGGCCTTGCCGGGGCGCGTGATGCGCCACGGCAAGTCTTCCAAAATGCCATGCTTTGGCCTTCCTGGCAAGCTCCTCTTGCCAGGGCCTTGTGCCAAAGGGGTGGTCTTGTGCCTGGTACGGCCTTCCCGACAAGCTCCTCTTGCCGGGGCCTTGTTTCATTGACTTGAATACTTTGTTCTTGAATGGCTCTAAAGGATCTAGAGCGGGCCTTGGCAGGCGCGTGGAAAGCCCGACCACGGGACACTGCTACTGCCCGTGCACAAGTCGGGATACTAAGGTACCCCTACTTTAGTACACCGACACACACCTACAAAGTACTTCTAGTTTCATACTTGTTCTAGGTAAAGCGAACGTAAAGTGTGTGTAGAGTTGTATCGGTGGTCGATAGAACTTCAGGGAATATGTGTTCTACCTTTAGCTACTCGCTGAAGGAAATATGCCCTAGAGGCAATAATAAAGTTTTTATTTGTATTTCCTTATATCATGATAAATGTTTATTATTCATGCTAGAATTGTATTAACCGGAAACTTAGTAGATGTGTGAATACATAGACAAAAAAGAGTGTCCCTAGTATGCCTGTACTAGACTAGCTCATTGATCAAAGATGGTTATGTTTCCTAGCCATAGACATGAGTTGTCATTTGATGAACGGGATCACATCATTAGGAGAATGATGTGATGTACAAGACCCATCCATTAGCTTAGCAACTTGATCGTTTAGTTTTACTGCTATTGCTTTCTTCATGACTTATACATGTTCCTATGACTATGAGATTATGCAACTCCCGAATACTGGAGGAACACCTTGTGTGCTATCAATGGTCACAACATAATTGGGTGATTATAAAGATGCTCTACATGTGTCTCCGATGGTGTTTGTGGTGTTGGCACAGATCAAGAATAAGATTTGTCACTCCGAGTGTCGGAGAGGTATCTCTGGCCCCTCTCGGTAATACACATCATAATAAGCCTTGCAGCAAATGACTAATGAGTTAGTCATGAGATGATGTATTATGGAACGAGTAAAGCGACTTACCGGTAACGAGATTAACTAGGTACGGTGATACCGACGATCGAATCTTAGGCAAGTTACATACCAATGACAAAGGGAACAACGTATGTTGTTATGCGGTTTGACCGATAAAGATCTACATAGAATATGTAGGAACCAATATGAGCATCCAGGTTCCGCTATTGGTTATTGACCAGAGATGGGTCTCGGTCATGTCTACATAGTTCTTGAACCCGTAGGGTCCGCACGCTTAACGTTTGATGACGATCGGTATTATGAGTTTATGTGTTTTGATGAACCGAAGGTAGTTCAGAGTCCCGGGTGTGATCACGGGCATGACGAGGAGTCTTAGAATGTCTGAGAACATAAAGATTGATATATTGGAAGCCTATATATGGACATCGGAATGGTTCCGGATGAGCACGGGCATTTACCATAGTACCGGGGGGCTACCGGAACCACCGGGGAGTATATGGGCCTTATTGGGCCTTAGTGGAATAGAGGAGAGGAAAGGAAAAGGTGGAGGGCGCGCCCCCTAGCCCAATCCGAATTGGGAGGGGGCCGGCCCCCTCTTTCCTTCCCCCTCTCCTCCCCTTCCTTCTCTCCTACTCCTACTACATGGAAGTAGGGAATCCTACTCCTGATGGGAGTAGGACTCCCCTAGGGCGCGCCATAGTAGAGGGCCAACCCTCCCCTCCTCCTCTCCTTTATACACGTGGGGAGGGGCACCCCATAGACACGGAAGTTAATTCTAGCCGTGTGCGGTGGCCCTCCCCACAGTTACACACCTCGGTCATATCGTTGTTGTGCTTAGGCGAAGCCCTATGACGGTAGCTTCATCATCACTGTCATCACGCCGTCGTGCTGACGAAACTCTCCCGTGAAGCTCAACTGGAACAACAGCTCATTGGACGTCATCAAGCTAAACGTGTGCTGAACCCGGAGGCGCTGTACGTTCGGTGCTAGGATCGGTTGGATCACGAAGATGTTCGACTACATCAACCGTGTCACTAGACGCTTCCGCTTTCGGTCTACGAGGGTAGTAGACACACTCTCCCCTCTCGTTGCTATGCTTCTAGTAGATAGATCTTGCATGATCATAGGATTTTTTTTTTTGAAATACTACGTTCCCCAACAGTGGCATCATGAGTTAGGTCTATGCGTAGATGATATGCACGAGTAGAACACAATGAGTTGTGGGCGATAATAGTCATACTACTTACCATCATGTCATACTTTTATTCGGCAGTATTGTTGGATGAAGCGGCCCGGTCCGACATTACGCGTACGCTTACGCGAGAATGGTTCTACCGATGTGCTTCACACACAGGTGGCTGGCGGGTGTCAGTTTCTCCAACTTTAGTTGAATCAAGTGTGGCTACGCCCGGTCCTTGTGAAGGTTAAAACAGCACATACTTGATGAAAAATCGTTGTGGTTTTTTTGTATGCGTAGATAAGAACGGTTCTTACCCGTAGCAGCCACGTAAAACTTGCAACAACAAAGTAGAGGACGTCTAACTTGTTTTTCCAGGGCATGTTGTGATGTGATATGGTCAAGCATGATGAGTTATACGTTATTGTATGAGATGATCATGTTTTGTAAAGTTATCGGCAACCGGCAGGAGCCTTATGGTTCTCTCTTTACTGTATGAATTGCGAAGGCCATGTAATTGCTTTACTTTATCACTATGAGTTAGCGATAGTAGTAGTAGCAGTCGTCGAGACAACCACGACGCTATGATGAAGATCATGGTGTCAAGCCGGTGATGATGGAGATCATTACGATGCTTTGGAGATGGAGATCGAAAGCACAAGATGATGATGGCCATATCATGTCACATATTTTGATTGCATGTGATGTTTATCTTATTATGCTTCTTATTTTGCTTAGAACGACAGTAGCATTATAAGATGATCTGTTACTAAATTTCAAGGTACAAGTGTTCTCCGTGAGTATGCACCATTGCGAAAGTTCGTTGTACCAAGATACCACGTGATGATCGGGTGTGATAAGCTCTATGTTCAAATACAACGGGTGTAAGACAGTTTTGCACATGAAAAATACTCGGGTTAAACTTGACGAGCCTAGCATGTACAGACATGGCCTCGGAACACTGGAGAACGAAAGGTCGAGCGTGAATCATATAGTAGATATGATCAACATAAGATGTTCACCATTGAAAACTACTCCATCTCACGTGATGATCGGACATGGTTTAGTTGATTTGGATCACGTGATCATTTAGATGACTAGAGGGATGTTTATCTAAGTGGGAGTTCTTTAGTAATATGATTAATTGAACTTTAATTTGTCATGAACTTAGTCCTGATAGGTTTTGCATATCTGTGTTGTTGTAGATCAATGGCCCGTGCTACCGTTCCTTTGAATTTTAATGCATTCCTAGAGAAAGCTAAGTTGAAAGATGATGATAGCAATTACATGGACTAGGTCCGTAACTTGAGGATTATCCTCATTACTACACAGAAGAATTATGTCCTAGAAGCACCGCTAGGTGACAGACCTGTTGCAGGAGCAACCCCAGACGTTATGAACGTTTGGCAAGCTCGTTCTGATGACTACATGATAGTTCAGTGTGCCATGCTTTACGGCTTAGAACCGGGACTTCAACGACGTTTTGAATGTCATGGAGCATATGAGATGTTCCTGGAGTTGAAGTTAATATTTCAAGCAAATGTCCGGATTGAGAAATATGAAATTTCCAATAAGTTCTACAACTGCAAGATGGAGGAGAACAGAGTGAACACTTGCTCAGAATGTCTGGGGTACTACAATCATATGACTCAACTTGGATAGAAAGTTCACGAAGATAGTGTTATTGATAGAGTTCTTCAATCACTGCCACCAAGCTATAAAGGCTTCGTGATGAACTATAACATGCAAGGGATGCAGAAGACAATTCCCGAGCTCTTCGCTATGCTCAAAGCTGCGGAGGTAGAAATCAAAAAGGAGCATCAAGTGTTGATGGTTAACAAGACTACTTGTCGTGGAATTAGCACGGCAGATGTCCGTTTTAGCGGACTTAGTTGTGGAACCATCGCACGGGTTAGCTTGAAGAGGTTAAAAGCACATAAAGGACACAGAGGGTTTATACTAGTTCGGCCCCTTCGATGAAGGTAAAAGCCTACGTCTAGTTTGGTTTGGTATTGCTCGGGCGTCGATGAATAGGGAGCAGATTGCTTGCCTGTCTCTCGACGGATTATTGCTTGCCCCTGAACCGTCGCCGGGTCGTTCCTTTATATAGGAGGCAATGCCCGGTCCGGTTTACAGAGTCCCGAGGCCGGTTCATAATCGTGTCCACCTCGGTCTCTGCTCTTCTTTCCTTGTATCTCAAGTTACATGATTAGACGGTTTACACATCGTAAACTTACGCATGGGCCCTAAGCCTTCTTGGGCCGTAACTTCTACTGAATTTATAACTATACATCTACATTACCATAATCCGGTTCTCTCTAGCCGGTTTATACCTGCTAGTAATATCCCTGACATTAGGCCCCAGAATAATTTGAACTTGTTCATGTCAGTCTTGTAACCTCGCATAAACTTCTTCTCTGTATCTTCTTTGTTTTTATAAACCGGCTATGACGTCATCCCTGGAAATCATTTTATTCGGTCGTGACATCACCTCCACATTTATTGCTCACAGTTGTTTGTTATCTTTGTTTAAAGGTTATCCCGAAAATTGATGCGACAGTAGAATCTTTATGTGATCTGACCTCCTCAAATCCCGCGCTTGTCGTTTCGTCTCTCCAGCCCTTATAAATACCGCCGCGCCTTTGCCTTTCTTCTTTCCGCTCGTCTTCTTCCTCCGTCGCCCGAAGCTTCTCCGTTGTTCTCGAGCTCGTCGCCGTCGTCGACCAGGCCGCTGCATCAACCTGAAACGCATCCAGAGCCACTCCGCCTCCGTCTCCTTCTGCCTCAGGTATTCCCTTTCTCCTGCTGCAGATCCGTAATCTAGGGTTCCTCCATTGTTTCCGCCATTTAGACCTCGAAGCTTTTGCTGTTCATCCTATACGCTCTGCCCGTAGTAGATTCAACCTTAGATTAGCTTCGGAACTCGCTCCTGCTCCGTAGCTTTATGCTTAGATTTATATTTCTAAGTTCGCCCTTAGATTCATTTGCCCTGTAGAAAGACCTCCGCAGTTACTCTGTGATAGATTTGCGTAAACTTCATCTTTTTCTTACCGCTCAGATTTATTTTACCTTAGCCTCTTGTAGAAACCTGTTTCTTTGTCTTTGATAAGTCTGCAAGTTACTCGCCGGTTTAATCGATCATATGTTGCTCCCGCGACACATCAACCACGAATCGACGGTTTAGCTTCTTCCTTTTTTGTTATCATAAACCGGTAGTAGCTCGTTCCCATCTGCTCCCGGGTTGTTAATGCCATTAGTCCCTTGTCTAAACCGTCGATATAGTTTTGATAATATGATCCGGTTTACGCTTCGGTATTTGAATAATCCAGATTTTGCACTTTACTTTTTCAGCATTTTCCTTTTGCTCACATGCCTGCCAAGCAGTTCGTCTCCTGCAACTGGGTTTCCTCCCGTATCACGGAAGAGGATTTAACCAATGCCGCTTCAATTGGTGTATTGGGTCCTCAAGCAGTTCTGAAATGGCGGGCCCCGGGGAATGAGTGTCCTCCTACCCCAAAAGATGGAGAAATCATTGTTTTCTATGATCATCTGGCCCGGGGTTTTAGCCCTCCCGGTTCAAAAAAATTCCGGGATGTGCTGGCCGCTTTTGAACTCCATCCTCAGGACATAGGCCCAAATTCCGTATCAAATGTCTGTAATTTCCAAGTCTTCTCTGAGGTATACCTTCAAGAAGAACCGTCAGTGGACTTGTTTCGGGACTTTTTCCACTTAAACCGGCGGACTGAGTTCACTGCCGGACCACATCAAGAACTGGGCGGTGTTAGTATTCAGAAGAGGAGAGATGTAGTTTTTCCTCATGCTGCTCTCCATACACACCCCAAGGATTGGAATCAATCCTGGTTTTATTGCAAGGATACCTCGCTTGAAGGAGAGAACCCACTGCCGGTTTACCGCGAACACAGCGTCTCACTTCTACCGAACGAGCCCGGTTTGCTCCTGAGCTTGCCAAGCTCAAAGCTTTTATGGCCAACGGATTGACTGGAGTTGATTTCGTGCATTGTTGGCTTGCCTGGAGTATCCTTCCTCTGAGCCGGCGCTCCGGTTTAATGTGTCAGTATAGCGGAAAGACGGATGATCCTCAACGCCATACTGACATACTGCTTCCTGAGAAGGAAGTTATTGAATCTGCCAAGAAAATGCTCAACATCTCTTTGGAGGAATGTAGCCGAACCGGATTGGCTCCATATTATAAGAAGAACAAACTGCCAGCAGTAAGCTTTAATCTCTTTTGCTTGCTTCTAATCCGTCCATTTAAATTATCTTCTATTTATCTTTCATCTTCTACACAGGCTGACGATCCTTTTTGGAAAAGGAAAACTCAGGATAAATCAGGCAAACAGCCACGCCGAAAAACTTCGCCGTTAAGAAGAAAAAGGCTGTTGATGGCTCTGGTTCGCATGTTGAGGAGGATGATCCGGATTCTGCGGTATGAGCTGATTCTGATATGCTTTGATCTCCTTTATTTAGATTTATGTTAACAATATCTTTTCACAGGATTTGGCTGAGGCTGATAAAGCGGCAGAAACTGAGGTAATCACTCTTTCTTCAGATTCTGAACCGTCGGTGCCCAAGATTCGTAAAGCATCTCGGAAGTATCATTTTTCTCATCCTTACGCTCAACTGGACCCTAATTTTGTTTTGAAGAAACAGCAACATGAAGCCCGCCGGACTACACGCCATAGTGGCCATGTAGTCGAGTCTTCCGGAATATCTCTCACTCCGGCCCAGAGGCGCCGCTCTGAGGTTTTACTTTCTCCAACTCTTCTTCATCCCAAGGCCGGACTTATACGCAAACCACTTAAACCGTCTGATCCTAACTATCAGGAGACACCTTTATCATCTTCTGGCGAATCGACCGCCACGCAGGTCCCGATTCTGAAAATTTTCCCTGGGTAAGTCTTTTAGCTCATCCGGTTTACCTTTGTACTTTGCCTTTATGACTCTGATTTCTTTTTCAATTCTTTTTCAGCAAGCCCAAGCCTAGCAAAAAGGCAAAGGCCAGCAAAACGGCTGCTGAGACTGCTACTGATGATCCGGTAGCTGACCCGGACGAGGTCATCCCTCCGGAAAACGAGCCTACAATTTAGCTTGACGATCCTGCTCCCATGGATCATGATTATGTCGCTGCTCCTGAAAATCCCAATGCTGAAGATTCTCATGAACCAGCAAGTCCTGGCCGGGCTAGCCCTCCTCGGACTAGTCCGGCTCCCGTTAACCCGGCTCCTTCTACTGCCCCTTCACAGCCAAATACTGCTTCCTCTCTGGACGTTCAAATAACCGAAACGGGTTTTACCGCTCCTGCTGAGCCTATTGTTTTAGCCAAGCATACTGCTAAAGCGGAGAAGCTTCAGCAAGAGAAGGCCAAATGGAGCACAGATTTATCCAATTATGCTGATCTGAGTGCCCAGGAGCTTTATTCCGGGTAATTGAACCAGCTTCACACCAGTCGCGACTCTGAACAGGGCTTGGTGAATATGATGAAGGATAAATATGAGATAATTTAAATGGACGGATTAGAAGCAAGCAAAAGAGATTAAAGCTTACTGCTGGCAGTTTGTTCTTCTTATAATATGGAGCCAATCCGGTTCGGCTACATTCCTCCAAAGAGATGTTGAGCATTTTCTTAGCAGATTCAGTAACTTCCTTCTTAGGAAGCAGTATGTCGGTATGGCTTCTTTTGATACTTCAATTGCTCATTAGCCCCCAAGTGTCAAGTGGATAACTTGGTTATGTGCTTGAGACTTGTCTGAACTGTCATTTATTCCACTTAATTTTCTTTGCAGGCTGACTTGACCCGGAGGGCTGAAGAAATAACTGAGCTCCGGAATAGACTTGTTGAGACTGAATCTGCTGCTGCCAAGGCCAAAAAAGATCTGGCGATGAGCTTAACCACTGCTGAACAATTGAAGAAATATTTTGTAACGGAACGGACAACCTGGGAAGTGCAGAAGAATGCTCTTGAAAAAAGAGCAAAGGATGCTGAAGGGGCTCTTAACCCGGTGACACAAGAGCTGACCGGTTTAAAGCGGGAAATAGAGCTTATGACTTCTGACGTCTTTGGTAAATACTTAACTTGCATGTGTTTTCATCTCTGCAATCTTTAGTCCGTTCCGGCTTATCTGTGATAACTATATGCAGGGCGACGCGTCACCCACCTTGGGGATGACCTCCGGAAGAAACTCAAGGCCTCTTATACTCTGGTTGAGCAGCTGTATTCCGGCGCTCAAAGGATTATAAGTGCGATGTCTTTTAATAAACCGGCCCCCACCACTATCCAAGGCACTTTCGAGAAGCTTTCTATCTTGCCTGTACGCTTGGAAGAGGTGAAGAAATCTTCTGCACGGGCCGGCTCCCTTGTAGCGCTAACCAGAGCCAAGGCGTGGGTTCCAGACTTTGATCCGGAAGAAGCCATGAACGGGTACCCCAGCACCAAGGAAGATGGATCGGGCTTCTCTGGCAAAGATCTTCATGCTTTGACTAAGGAGATGCGTCCTCTTGCCAGCAAGCTTGCTGATGAATCGGATTTGTCCAGGTATCATCCGGCATATGACTTAAAGAATGAGCGGGTGGATCTGCCGGTTTATGATACCGAAAATCTAATCCCACCAGTGCGCCCCCATACTTTCGCCCCAGATGTTGATCCGTCAGATCTCATTACTGAAGAGATGTACTTCCGTGCCTTATCCAAGATCGATTAGCACGCTCCTGATTTTCAGCCGCTTCAAGAGGATGAAGAAGCTCCGAAACAAATTGATCCTCAGCCTTCGCAGCAGGAAGAAGCATAAGCCGCTTAGTTTATCTTTTAGCTGCTGTAATATTTTGTCGAGAAAAACTTTAATCCGCTCAGGCTTGCCGTGCCTTGTAATAGGATAGCTTTGAAATATTGTCCGTCTTGATCCGGATGTCAGATGTTTGATTAGGCATTTTGCGAATCTTAATCTCTTGTCTATTATGGCTGATCTTTTATATTATCTGTACCTGCATAGATGACACTAAAAAGATGTCCTAGCGGTTTACCGCCGGACCGATTAAAGCGCTCTCATATATATATATCAAACGAGTGTCTGTTTTATACCAAAAATAACTTCATACATGCGATTAAGTATGCTTGATATCCTTAATCCGGCGGACATTGTAGTTTCTGAGAAAGCTCTTGGCTCTGTTGGGGTGGACCCAATAATTAATCCGGGTTTATAGGAACTACCGGTTTAAATAATGCTGGAGCTCTGTGTCCAGACTTTTGAAAATGTGTGGTCAACTTTGAAGTTGGCCAGCTCCGGATAAAAACCATAGAAAACACATGAAAAATCACAGACAAAAACACAGGTTTGCAAATAAGACCATGTAGTCGAGGCTTTTTACGAGCTGCCAGGCTCCCTATGTGCCAATCGAAGGGTGCGACCCAACGGGCTATGACTATTAAAGGAAGTACTCCTAGGGACAAGAACTTTGCCATCAAAGGATGTACTCTTTTGCCATCAAAGGATGTACTCCAAGGGACAGGAAATATTGCATCTGCCATCAAAGGAAGTACCCCTAGGGACAAGAACTTTTCTTTTGCCATCAAAGGGTATGTATCTTCCAAGGGACAGGAATATTACATCTGCCATCAAAGGAAGTACCCTAGGGACAAGAACAAATTTTCTTTTGCCATCAAAGGGAATGATCAACCAAGGGACGGGAATATTACATCTGCCATCAAAGGAAGGTTCCCTATGGACAAGAACATGTTTTTTTTCTTTTGCCATCAAAGGAAATGATCAACCAAGGGACAGGAATATTACATCTGCCATCAAAGGAAGGTTCCCTAGGGACAAGAACAGGGTTTTTTTCTTTTGCCATCAAAGGGAGTAATCAACCAAGGGACAGGAATATTACATCTGCCATCAAAGGAAGGTTCCCTAGGGACAAGAACAGGTTTTTCTTCTTTTGCCATCAAAGGGAATGATCAACCAAGGGACAGGAATATTACATCTGCCATCAAAGGAAGGTTCCCTAGGGACAAGAACATTATGTAGACCGGACCGGAAAAGACTTTATCGAGGATTCATATGTGATCCGTAGCTCTCTAGTTTGGTCCCTTCTGCATAAAATAGTTTGTTCAAAATATCTGTAATAATTTCACAGGACATATACTTAGAAGAAAAAAGGCTGATCCCCCGGTTTACCGAGGGTGCCGGTTTATTCATTAATCATAATATATACATAGGATACAACAGAGCTCATGGCTCAGGTGTAGTAGGGCCGCAGGAGCGCGATGTTCCACGGCCTCTTTGTCTCTTCTTCTGATGTCCGTGAGTCTTTGTGCTCCCAAACGTCCACCAGATAATATGAACCGTTGTGTAGATTCTTACTGACCACAAAGGGCCCTTCCCAAGGCGGGGATAGCTTGTGCATATCTGTTTGGTCTTGGATGAGCCGGACTACCAAGTCCCCCTCTTGGAACGTCCTGATTTTGACCCGGTGGCTGTGATATCTGCGCAAGTCCAGCTGATAAATCGCAGATCGTGCTGCTGCTATATCATGCTCTTCATCTAGCCGGTCCAAACTGTCCTGTCTTGCTTGCTCATTGGCTGCTTCAACATAAGCCGTCACTCGTGGTGAATCATGGCGGATATCGCTTGGAAGGACTGCTTCAGCACCGTACACCATGAAGAAAGGTGTATAACCTGTGGACCGGTTCGGCGTAGTATTGATGCTCCAGAGGACAGAAGGTAACTCCTCAACCCAGCACCCTGCTGTTCTTTGCAAGGGAGTCATAAGCCGGGGCTTGATACCTCGCAAAATCTCTTGATTGGCCCTTTCAGCTTAACCATTGGATTGAGGGTGAGCTACAGAAGACACATCTAGGCGAATATGCTCCCGTTGACAAAACTCTTCCATCTCTCCTTTAGATAAATTGGTGCCATTGTCTGTGATGATGCTGTATGGAAAGCCAAACCGGAAAATTACCTTTTTGATGAATTTAACCGCTGTTACCGCATCACACTTGCTCACAGGCTCTGCCTCAATCCACTTTGTAAACTTATCCACAGCAACCAGTAGATGAGTTTTTTGATCTTGGGATCTTTTAAAAGGCCCAACCATATCAAGCCCCCAAGTCGCAAACGGCCAAGTAATTGGTATCATCCGCAGCTCCTGTGCCGGAACAAGAGCTCGTCGTGAAAATTTCTGGCACGCATCACACTTCCGGACTAGATCCTCCGCATCAGCATGGGCTGTCAGCCAATAGAACCCATGTCGAAAAGCTTTAGCCACCAAGGATTTTGAACCGGCGTGATGACCACAATCCCCTTCATGAATCTCTCGAAGGATGTCACAGCCTTCCTCGGATGATACACACAGCTGAAACGCTCCAGAAACACTGCGATGGTGAAGTTCTTCGTTTACAATTGTCATGGATTTGGATCGCCGGATTATCTGTCTTGCTTCAATCTCATCATCTGGCAACTCTCCACGGCTTAGATATGGCAAGTAAGGGAGTGTCCAATCTGGAATAACATGAAGTGCCGCAACTAGCTGCGCTTCCGGATCAGGAACGGCCAGATCTTCCTCCGACGATACCTGAACTGATGGACTATGTAGCTCATCCAAAAAAGTATTCGGTGGCACCGGTTTACGCTGAGAACCCAGCCGGCTTAGAGCATCGGCCGCTTTATTTTTTCGCCGGTCTATGTGATCCACCTGATACCCTTTGAAATATCCTGCGACTGCTTCAACTTCTCGTCTGTAAGCTGCCATGAGAGGGTCTTTAGAATCCCACTTGCCGGATACTTGTTGTGCCACTAAATCTGAATCACCAAAACACTTGACCCGGCTCAAGTTCATATCCTTAGCCATCCGCAGGCCATGAAGCAATGCCTCATATTCTGTTGCATTGTTAGTACAAGGAAACATTAGACGGAGGACATAACAAAACTTGTCACCTCGCGGGGAAGTTAACACAACTCCAGCCCCCGAGCCTTCTAACTGCCTTGAACCGTCAAAGTGAATAGTCCAGTATGTATGATCCGGCTTCTCCTCTGGTGCTTGCAATTCTGTCCAATCGTTGATGAAATCCACCAATGCTTGGGATTTGATAGCGGTGCGTGGCACATACTTCAATCCGTGTGGGCTAAGCTCAATGGCCCACTTCGCCACTCTGCCAGTGGCTTCCCTGTTCTGGATTATATCCCCCAATGGAGCTGAACTAACAACAGTTATTGGGTGGCCTTGGAAATAATGCTTCAACTTTCGGTTTGCCATGAACACGCCATATACCAGCTTCTGCCAATGCGGGTACCTTTGTTTGGATTCAATGAGAACCTCACTGACATAATAAACCGGGCATTGAACCGGATACTCCTTTCCTGCTTCTTTGCGCTCGACCACGATTGCCACGCTAACTGCCCGTGCATTGGCGGCGACATATAACAGCAGCGGCTCCTTATCCACAGGGGCGGCAAGGACCGGTGGTTCTGCCACTTGCCACTTTAAATCCTCAAACGCAGTGTTTGCCTCATCGCTCCATATAAACCGATCTGTCTTTTTTAGCATTTGATAAAGCGGAATTGCCTTCTCCCCCAGACGACTGATGAATCGGCTTAATGCTGTAATCCGGCCGGCGATACGTTGCACATCATTGATGCAAGCCGGCTTAGTCAGGGACGTGATCGCCTTGATTTTCTCCGGATTGGCTTCTATTCCTCTGTTTGACACCAAGAACCCAAGGAGCTTGGCCGCCGAAACACCGAAAGCGCACTTCTCCGGATTAAGCATCATTTTATAGGCCCGCAGGTTATCAAAGGTCTCCTTGAGGTCCTCTATCAATGTCTCCTCCTTCCTTGACTTTACCACGATATCATCCACATAGGCATGAACATTTCTCCCTATCTGCGCCTTAAGACAGTTCTGTACACAATGCTGGTAAGTTGCTTGGGCACTCTTGAGCCCAAAGGGCATAGATACGTAGCAAAAGGCACCAAAAGGAGTTATGAAAGGTGTCTTCTCTTGGTCTTTAACTGCCATCTTGATCTGGTGATACCCTGAATATGCATCCAAAAAACTTAGCCGCTCACATCCCGCCGTAGCATCAATGATCTGATCAATACGGGGGAGAACAAAAGGATCAGTTGGACAGGCTTTGTTTAGGTCTGTGTAATCCACACACATTCTCCACTTTCCATTTTTCTTTAACACTAGCACCGGATTAGCCAACCACTCCAGGTGGAACACTTCAACTATGAACCCTACGGCCAAAAGCCTGGCCACTTCCTCGCCTATAGCCTTGCGCCTTTCTTCGTTGAAGCGGCATAGATACTGCTTGACCGGTTTGAACTTCGGATCAATATTAAGACTGTGCTCAGTAAGTTCCCTCGGTATACCTGGCATGTCAGAAGGTTTCCATGCAAAGATATCCCGGTTCTCACGGATGAACTCGATGAGCGCGCTTTCCTATTTAGGATCAAGGTTAGCGCTAATAGTGAACTGCTTGGATGAGTCACCTGGCACAAAGTCGACTTGTTTGGTTTCCTCTGCCGATTTAAACTTCAACGCCGGATCATGCTCTCTAGTCGGTTTCTTCAATGGGGACATATCTGCCGGATCAACATTGTCTTTGTAAAATTTCAATTCCTCCGTAGCACATACTGCCTCTGCATAAGTAGCGTCTCCTTCCTCGCACTCTGATACGTCCAAAACGTATCTATAATTTCTTCTTTCTCCATGCCACTTTTGGGTGATATTGCTATGATATTTATACACTTCCATACACTTTTGATCATATTTGGACTAACCTACTAATCCAGTGCACCCCAGTGCCAGTTTCTGTTTTCGGCTGTTTTTGTATTTCAGGTTTTCACGTTACGAGAACTGCCAGGAAAAATCTAGAAAAATTATATAAAAAATCAGCGTTCCGGAAACTTCCTTGCGCCCGAAGGACAGCCGAGGGGGGCCACCAGGGCTCTAGGCGCCCTGGCGGCGCGCCCCCCCTGGGCCGCGCCGGGGGGGCGCCTGGGCCCCCCGAGCCCCGTCTGGTGCCCCCCTTTGGCATATATTTAGAGATCCCTTCGAAACTCTCGGGACGGGAACTCTTTTTCGCGATCTCATCTCTGTTCCGCCACCGCCGCCGCTTCCAAGATCGGGAGCACCAGGAGAACTCTTCCCGGCACCCTGCCGGAGAGGAGGATCACCATCGGGAGCTTCTCCACCACCATGGACGCCTCCCGGATGACTCGTGAGTAGTCTCCCTTGGACCATGAGTCCATGACCAGTAGCTATGTGATGTTCTCCTCCCGTTCTTGTGCTTCACTAATTAGTCCTCGTGAGCTGCCCTACATGATCGAGGCACCTATGTAATCCTTATGCTGTTGCTATGATGAGTTTGCTGGGATCCGATGGATTATGAGATTATGTTCAGATTGTTCTTGAGTAATATATTTGATCTACCTCTTTTATATTTATGTTCATAAGTAATTCTTGCATGTTCTCCGTTGTTATTTATTGCTTTGGCCAAGTAATATGTAGTGACTCCAAGAGGGAACGTTATGCTTGATTGTGGGTTCATGCCCCTCGATGACTAGCTTGAGTGACAGAAACATGAGTCTAGGGGATGTGCTGTTGCCACAAGGGGGAAAAACGGTGCTTGTGCCCGCGGGTGCAAGAATTGTTTACTTTACACAAAGTTCTTTTAATGCAGTTGTCTGTTGCATTGAGTTTACACTATGGGTGGGACTCGCAACTTAATACCAGCGAGATGTTCTGGATAGATATCTCAAGGTGGATGATTAGTAGTAGATATTGATGGATTTCGGTCTACTTACTTTGGCGTACCGCCCATGCTTTGAACCTCAACCTTTCTTGCAATGTAGTCAGCATTGGTTTGCGTTCGTGGTCCTGTCAATTGCCCAGCTATAATTTGTTTACCTCACATAGCTGTTTTATCGTCTCTTGAGGAGAGAGACATCACTAGTGAACATCATGAGACTCCGGTCCATATTACCATCATTGATCACATCCGCTATTTACTTTTCGCTTTTACTTACTATTGCAAACACTATCTATCAATACTATCATTTGCTTTTAATCCTTTGTGAACTACAAGGCCGAAGGGATTGACAACCTCTATGTACTCGTTGGGAGCAAAGTTATTTGTATCTGTGTGCAGGTCCACGTTGATTGCTAATATCTGGCGCCGTTAGTAGTTGACACCTACTTGTTGAACCTAGGAGTCTCTGGGGATTCGATCCTTGGCATCTTTGCTAAGGGAAAAACTTCCACAACACTGCATCTTACACCTTCCACTTGGGGTAACCAACGAGGGGTTAGAGGCCCATCAAGGAGTTTTTCTGGCGCCGTTGCCGGGGACTCCACTCTTCAGGATAGGGGAGTTGCATGCTATCTTTTACCTTTGCTTTTTAGTCTTGTTAGTTTACCTTTCAGTTTTTGCTTTAGTATCCTTTATCGAAAATCACAAAAATAGTTATCTTGCTTGCTTGCTACTATGGGTTCCACCGAGAACACCAAGTTGTGTGACTTCACTAGTCACAACAACGATGACTTTATCAGCACACCTATCACTACACCTGCCACTTCAGCACCTTCGTATGAAATTAAACCTGCTTTACTGAATTTAGTCATGAAAGATCAATTCTCCAGTGCTGGAGATGATGCTGCCTTACACTTAAACAACTTTGTTGAACTTTGTGATATGCAAAAGTACCAAGAAATAGATGGTAATATTGTTAAGCTTAAGCTTTTTCCTTTCTCCTTGAGAAGAGAAGCTAAAATTTGGTTTCAGTCTTTGCCTAGAAATAGCATAGATTCATGGGACAAGTGCAAAGATGCTTTTATTGGAAAATACTATCCACCTGCTAAAATTATCCAACTTAGAAGTAACATAATGAATTTTAAACAATTGGATAATGAACACGTTGCCCAAGCTTGGGAACGTATGAAATCTCTTATCAAGAACTGCCCTACTCACGGTTTGACTACTTGGATGGTTATCCAAACTTTTTATGCAGGCTTTAACTTTACCTCGCGGAACTTGTTAGATTCGGCCGCGGGAGGAACTTTTATGTCAACTACACTTGGTGCTGCCACGAAGCTTCTCGATGAGATGATGACTAACTATTCCCAATGGCACACCGAACGCGCTCCAACAGGTAGGAAGGTAAACTCTGTCGAGGAGATTTCCTCCCTTAATGAAAAAGTTGACTTGATCATGTCTCTACTTTCGAAGCAATCTACTGTTGATCCTCGTGATGTTCCTTTAAATTCTTTGATTGCTCAAGAACAAGTAGATGTGAACTTTATCTCTAGAAACAATTTTAACAACAATGCTTATAGGAGTAACTTTGGTAACAATCCTAGACCGTTCCCCTCTAATTCTTATGGGAACAACAATGCTTATCCTAGTACCAAGAACTCCACTACTGAACTAGAGATTATGCTTAAAGATTTCATCACTACCCAAAAAGCCTTTAATAAGAGTGTAGAAGAAAAACTACATAAACTAGATGATCTCTCTTTGAAGGTAGACCACTTAGCCAATGAGATAGAATTGCTTAAAATTAAAACTTCTCCTCTTGAGGAGAGGAAGGTCACTCCTATTAATGCTACTCAAGTGCAAATTAATGAAAATATTAGGATGATGGCTAAACTTAAAGAAAGATGGGCTAGAGAAAGGGAGGAAGAGGAAAGAATTAAGAGCCTTCCTACCCACCACACTGTTGCTACTATCCAAGTTGTTGAGGATGTTCAAACTCTTAGCACCCAATGTACTCCTGGTCCCATTGGACCTCTTAATGGTGATGCTATGACTATAGAAACTACCAAACAAGTGAACCTTAAGGACACCACTACTACTTTACTTGATGCTCGTGACCTTGATTTTGATAATTGCACTCTTACCGAAGTTATTGATTTCCTTCACAAGATGTCTAGAGACCCCCGCACTAGCACGCTTAATCTTGCCTTCACAGAGCATATCACTAATGCTCTCATCAAAGCTAGGGAGGAGAAACTTAGAGTAGAAGCCTCCATACCTAGAAAGCTAGAAGATGGTTGGGATCCTATGATAAAAATTAATTTGAATGACTTCTCTTGCTATGCATTATGTGATGTTGGAGCTAGTACCTCTGTTATGCCCAAAAGAATATATGATATGCTTAAATTGAAACCTTATGATTCTTGTTCTTTTGGTGTTCGTCTCGTTGATTCTTCCATAAAGAAACCTTTGGGGAGGATCGACGATGTTCTTATCGTTGTCAATGATAATTATGTGCCCGTTGATTTCACTATTATGGATATTGAATGTGATCCTTCATGTCCAATTATTTTGGGACGTCCCTTTTTGCGCACCGTTGGTGCTATCATTGACATGAAAGAGGGTAATATAAAATTCCAGTTTCCTCTCAAGAAAGGGATGGAACACTTCCCTCGTAAAAAGATCAAGTTACCTTTTGAGTCCGTTGTACGGGCTAGCTATTCTCTTACTCTTGATAAAACTTGATCTATATGCATTATGCCTAGCTTAAAGGCATAAAAGAAAGCGCTTTTGGGAGGCAGCCCACATGAATAAAAATTTTGCTTTTGTTGTGTCTTGATGTTGTTTACTACAGTAGCATCATCATTGTATCTTTGCTTTTCATATTTGTGCCAAGTATAGCCTCTGATTGCTAGAAAGTTCAAAAGTTGTGAGGTGCTGTCCAGGAAACAGATTCTGTCCTTGGATAGAAAAATTCGTATAAAATCACCAGATCATCTTTTTGGTCTGAATTTTTTCGACAGTGTTCTCTATATAATTGTATTTCGTGCATCTGTTCTGAGTTTTTTGATTTGAGTTGCAGAAGTACCCCGAACAAATCAATTACTACCTGCTGTTCTGTTTTTCACAGATTCTGTCCTGTTTTGCCTTTCCTTCATTTTGCAAATCAAGAGCTTGCTTTTTCTTTGCAAAAACCTTTTGGAAATCTTGAGAAACAGTAGAACTTCAAGAATATCTTTATTTCTAGCAAGGTGCAATTATTTTATTAAGGGTACTAACCTCGCTAATCAGATTATAATGAGTTATGTATGAAGGGAGTTTTCAAGTGTGCGAGGGGAGATGATAAAAAGATTCAGGAGTGTCAAGCGCTCAAGCTTGGTGATGCCCCTGTGCACCCCCAAGAAATATTCAAGGAGACTCAAGCGTCTAAGCTTGGGGATGCCCTGTGCATCCCCTTCTCCATCAACATTATCAGTTCGTCTTTCGTTCCACTATATTTTTATCACTTCATGTGTTATGTGCTATGCTTGGAGCGTCTTGCTTTTAGTTTCCTTTTTAGTTTTTCATAACGAGTCGAAACTCAGCTTTCTTTATGTGGGAGAGAAACACGCTCCACTTCTACCTAGAACATAACATAGAATTTTCATGTCTATCTTTGTTGTGTGTGTTCTTTGTCTTTTAATAGCTATTATCATGCTCAGCTCTTAGTATTCATGCTTATCTTTTCAAAGAGCTTTTGTTTAGTTGGTTGCTTGAACTCTCTTTAAATACCATGCTCACCTTATTAAGAGAGTTTGCTTCCGTTGCATTGGTTAATATGTCTATGATAAAGATGCTACGTGCATAATGGCACTTAGTAGTTCAGGTTTTCTTATGGTTAGTCTCAAATAGCTTGGGGGTTCCCAATGTGTTATTGGAGTACCAACATGATTTATTTGCCTATGATGTGGTATGGTTTAGTAATATCTTCCCTCAAGAATTTATTTTGATTGACTTGGCGTATGCTCACGCATATTTAAGACTGTAAAGAAAGTATGTCAAGCCTTGATGATCTTTTATTTCTGAGTAGAGATATAACTACCATGCCTGATTCAATATTGCTTTGTCGCTCTGCATGATTATGACCGTCATTGCTCTCTTAGTTGGTCGCTCAAAGTCTTTTGCTAACCTCCACCTATACTAAGCAGACTAACCTTGCAATACATAGCTCATGGGAAAGTAGCTTAAAAACTATTGTGGTAAAGAATATGTTGCCTATGTATCTTATTTCTTATAAGTTGCTTGCTGAGCGGTAACCATGTTTCTGGGGACGCCATCAACTGTCACACTTTTGTTGAATATCATGTGAGTTGCTATGCATGTTCGTCTTGTCTGCAGTAAGGGTGATTGCCGTGGGTTGAATGAGTATGCATATTGTTAGAGAAGAACATTGGGCCGCCAACCAAAGCCATGTATCATGGTGGAAGTTTTAGCTTGGACATTAATCCTCAATCTCTTATGAGAATATGCTTATGCATTGAAGAGGAGTCCCTTATCTATTTTCTATGTTGTCCCGGTATGGATGTCCTCAAGTTGAGATCTATCAAAAACGAGAAATCAAATGCTATTTATCTCCTTGGACCTTTGTACAGGTGGCATAGAGGTACCCCTTTGTGACACCTGGTTGAAACATATGTAATGCAATGATAACCCATGGAAATCCGAGCTAATTAGGACAAGGTGCGAGCACTATTGGTATTCGATGCATGAGGTTTGCAACTTATAGGATGTCTTATGCATGACACATATGAAGTACTACTACCGTTGACAAAATTGCTTCCATGTTTTCAAAATAAAAAAAGCTCTAGCACATAACCATTCTTTTACTTTTAAGCTGAGTCTCCACTTTCCTTTCAAGCACCAACTACTGAGAGCATGATTGTCATTCTAAGTGTAATGTGCATTGTCCCAAAGTAGCATTGTCTTTTGCATGATTGTGATATTGTTTATTCTGAAATCATTGTATCTAGTCATCACTTAAACCTTGAAGGTGCCCCTGCATTTATGTTTTGCTTCACTAAAGGGGGCAAGCTAGATATTACTTTATCATATTTGCACATCATGTTCATTGCAAATATTTTTGATGTTTCAGTTTCATATTGTAAAACTTTCAGTCATTTGTGATTTTCTCATGAGGCAACTTAATTACTATAGATTCATTGTCTCAGTAAGCTTTTGTCATATGACTATAAAAAGTCCTATATGGTTAATAGCATGTCACCATAGAAATTATTCTTGTTACCATTTTCCTACTCGAGGACGAGCAGGAATTAAGCTTGGGGATGTTGATACGTCCAAAAGGTATCTATAATTTATGCTTGCTCCATGCCACTTTTGGGTGATATTGCTATGATATTTATACACTTCCATACACTTTTGATCATATTTGGACTAACCTACTAATCCAGTGCACCCCAGTGCCAGTTTCTGTTTTCGGCTGTTTTTGTATTTCAGGTTTTCACGTTACGAGAACTGCCAGGAAAAATCCAGAAAAATTATATAAAAAATCAGCGTTCCGGAAACTTCCTTGCACCCGAAGGACAGCCGGGGGGGCCACCAGGGCTCCAGGCGCCCTGGCGGCGCCCCCCCCCCCCCCCCCGGGCCGCGCCAGGGGGGCGCCTGGGCCCCCCGAGCCCCGTCTGGTGCCCCCCTTTGGCATATATTTAGAGCTTCCTTCGAAACCCTCGGGACGGGAACTCTTTTTCGCGATCTCATCTCTGTTCTGCCGCCGCCGCCGCTTCCAAGATCGGGAGCACCAGGAGAACTCTTCCCGGCACCCTGCCGGAGGGGATGATCACCATCGGGAGCTTCTCCACCACCATGGACGCCTCCCGGATGACTCGTGAGTAGTCTCCCTTGGACCATGAGTCCATGACCAGTAGCTATGTGATGTTCTCCTCCCGTTCTTGTGCTTCACTAATTAGTCCTCGTGAGCTGCCCTACATGATCGAGGCACCTATGTAATCTTTATGCTGTTGCTATGATGAGTTTGCTGGGATCCGATGGATTATGAGATTATGTTCAGATTGTTCTTGAGTAATATATTTGATCTACCTCTTTTATATTTATGTTCATAAGTAATTCTTGCATGTTCTCCGTTGTTATTTATTGCTTTGGCCAAGTAATATGTAGTGACTCCAAGAGGGAACGTTATGCTTGATTGTGGGTTCATGCCCCTCGATGACTAGCTTGAGTGACAGAAACATGAGTCTAGGGGATGTGCTGTTGCCACAAGGGGGAAAACAATGGTGCTTGTGCCCGCGGGTGCAAGGATTGTTTACTTTACGCAAAGTTCTTTTAATGCAGTTGTCTGTTGCATTGAGTTTACACTATGGGTGGGACTCGCAACTTAATACCAGCGAGATGTTCTGGATAGATATCTCAAGGTGGATGATTAGTAGTAGATATTGATGGATTTCGGTCTACTTACTTTGGCGTACCGTCCATGCTTTGAACCGCAACCTTTCTTGCAATGTAGTCAGCATTGGTTTGCGTTCGTGGTCCTGTCAATTGCCCAGCTATAATTCGTTTACCTCACATAGCTGTTTTATCGTCTCTTGAGGAGAGAGACATCACTAGTGAACATCATGAGACTCCGGTCCATATTACCATCATTGATCACATCCGCTATTTACTTTTCGCTTTTACTTACTATTGCAAACACTATCTATCAATACTATCATTTGCTTTTAATCCTTTGTGAACTACAAGGCCGGAGGGATTGACAACCTCTCTGTACTCGTTGGGAGCAAAGTTATTTGTATCTGTGTGCAGGTCCACGTTGATTGCTAATATCTGGCGCCGTTAGCAGTTGACACCTACTTGTTGAACCTAGGAGTCTCTGGGGATTCGATCCTTGGCATCTTTGCTAAGGGAAAAACTTCCACAACACTGCATCTTACACCTTCCACTTGGGGTAACCAACGAGGGGTTAGAGGCCCATCACACTCCAATGCGATCTTGCGACTTCCGTGAACCGTGATGGTTCCTTTGTGACCCTGCATCTTGAGCTGCAGATAAACATAGCACGGCCTAGCCATAAACTTGGCGTAAACCAGCCGTCCAAACAGGGCATGATATGGGCTCCGGATCTTTACCACCTCAAAGGTTATCGTCTCTGACCTGGAATCCTGTTCATCTCCAAAGGTAACTTCTAGGTCAATTTTCCCAACTGGGTAAGCTGATTTACCTGGTACTACTCCATGAAATACCGTGTTTGACTGTCTTAACTTCTTATCCGTCAGCCCCATGCGACGGAAAGTTTCGTAATATAAGATATTGATGCTGCTGCCGCCGTCCATGAGTACCTTGGTGAATTTGCAGCCACCCACCTGTGGTGCCACTACTAAGGCCAACTGACCCGGATTATCAACCCGCGGCGGGTGATCCTCTCTGCTCCACACAATAGGTTGTTCCGACCAGCGCAGGAATCGTGGTGTAGCCGGTTCAACTGTGTGTACCGCCCGCTTTAGGATTTTTTGATCTCGTTTGCACAAACTCGTAGTGAATACATGATATTGTCCACTACTCAGCTCCTTCGGATTACTCTGATATTCGGACTGCTGCTGCTGCTGACGCTGCTGATTGCCTTGCTTGTTGTGACTACCCTGGCCCTGTTATTGGTTGCCCTGGTTATTGTAGCCGCCCGGGCCATACTGATGGTTGCCTTGGTTATTGTAACCACCCTGACCATATTGATGGTTGCCTGAGTTGTAGCTATTGTTGCCGCCCTGGTATCCTGATCCGGAGCCGTTACCCTGGTGACCCGGCCCATGAAATCCGGGGCCTGAACCGCCGCCCGGTGGCCCGTTGTTGAATCTGGCCCGGTTCATGGCCTCCATCATGACCCGGCATTCCCCCCATGTGTGTTTAGCTGGGCGTTCCTCCGTGCTGTGCTTTGGGCAAGGCTCATTCAAATGCCGCTCCAGATTAATGAACCCTCCGCCGCTCGGTGGAGGTGGCTTACCCCTGTTGCGTTGAAAACTTCCTTGAACTTTGGTATTGGCCACAAAATCAGAGCCACCATCTGCCTTTCGCTTACTGTTGAAGCTTGTTCCGACCGGATTAGCTTGCACCGATTTAGCAGGTTTACTGGCCTTTCCGGATTTATCTCCATCCGCTTCTGGATACTTAGTGTTGTCAGAGTCCCCATACTTTACCAAAGCGCTCATGAGAGTTCCCATGTCATTACAATCCCGTTTGAGCCTTCCTAGCTTCAACTTCAGAGACTCAAACCGGCAATTGTTTTCCAGCGTTACTATTGTCGTACTGGGACTGATACCGTTCGAAGAGTGCAAGATTTCTGACACTCGCCGTACCCATGCACTCGTAGGCTCCTGATCTCCTTGTATACATGCCGCTAGGTCCACCACTGACATTGGCTGTTTGCACGTGTCCTTGAAATTTTTGATAAATTGGCGGCGCAACTCACCCCAAGATCCGATGGAGTTAGGTGGCAAACCCTTTAACCAGGTCCGGGCTGTACCCACAAGCATCATGGTAAAATACTTTGCGGATGCTGCTTCATCTACGTCCAGCATCTCCATAGCCATCTCATAGCTCTCATCCAAGCCTCTGGAGCCAAATCTGCTGTGTAGTTAGGCACTTTACGTGGACCCTTGAAATCCTTGGGTAACTTTATGCTTCGTAAAGCGGGAATAAGACACTGCACTCCAATGGAACTCGTCGTGACTCTCGTCTCTGCTGTGGTTGTGTGAACCGGCGTCGTTTGGCGGATCTCCTCGCGGGCCGTAGGTCTAGCCCGGTTTACTGCCTCCTGGGCTTGCACCTCTGCGCCTGCCTGATTATCCTGTCTGTGACGGTGTCGCCTTCGCTCACTACTGGACACCTCCGGTTCATCCCAATGCCTAGTATAACTCCGGCTGTGGCGGGGTGTTGAATGAAGTCTCTCCCTGCTGTAGGAGTATGCATGCTGCTGTGTCAATGCTGTGTTGAGTAGATCCTTGACCCTGCGTGCTTCCATCGCCACGGGGGATGTCCCCTCAATGGGTAAAGCGGCTAGGCGTGAAGCGGCAGCGACAATGTTATCCAGGGGGTTTGAGTAGTGGCCAGGAGGAGTGGGGATGTGATGCGTGGGCATAACCCGTCGATCTTGCTCCGCAGTGGGTTGTTGAACCGATTCACCTGTCACTGGGGCTCCCCTCCGTTTGCCTCTGGATTATTGCTGGCTCCCGCTCCCGGCATCCCAAAGAGATTCATCGCCTCATAGACCGGCGGTAGACGAGACTGATACCTTCTATTCCTTACTCCCTGCGCAGAAGCCTGATCCATCCTGAGCTGGAAAGCCTGAGAATCCAGCTCTGCTTGCCTTGTTGCTATCATAGCTTTCTCCGCATCTAGATCCTGTCCGGCCTGTTCGATTCGGCCCTTCAGCTGTAGGATTTCTGCATCGTGCTGCGCCTTGTCAGCGGGAGCCACCACTGCTACTGCCCGTGTTGTCAACTCCTCTATTAAGGCGGATAGAGCGTCAGAGGACGAGGGGGCTTGGCCGCTCCCCCTGCCCCAGCTGTGAACGCCCCGGTCACCGTGGGCTGTGGCGTAGGTTGTGATCTGGCCATAAAGACAGCCACCCGGTTTGGCAGATCAAAGGGGTCTGGAATACTATCCCAGTCGGTAACACCCTCAGACCGGCCGTCCCGCAACAGATACAAGGATTCAGTCTCTCCGGATGAGGAGTCATCATCGGAATAGACAACCGTCTCGCCACGAGAATCCGATCCGTCCTCGGCTTGGACTCCATGTATTGCTCCTACGAAAACGCGCTTCACGGCAGGCTAAATCCGGGCCGATCTCGCACGCTGAGCCGGCTCGATGATGTCGGGGAAGATGTCCGGCTCAGGTCCCGGTTCACCAATCTTGCCAATGAAAACGTGGATGCCGCCGAAGGGAACCCGGTACCCGTATTCGATTGAATCGGCCTCCGGGCCCCAGCTTGCGTCGTCGATGTAGATCCGGCCACAGCGACTCTTGGTCATCCGGCCGACCGCGTAGCCCTTGAGTCCTTCAAAGCTGCACTTCAAGAACTCGAAACCATCGTGCGAAAGCCCCACGGTGGGCGCCAACTGTCGTGGAATTAGCACGGCAGATGTCCGTTTTAGCGTACTTAGTTGTGGAACCATCGCACGGGTTAGCTTGAAGAGGTTAAAAGCACACAAAGGACACAGAGGGTTTATACTAGTTCGGCCCCTTCGATGAAGGTAAAAGCCTACGTCTAGTTTGGTTTGGTATTGATCGGGCGTCGATGAACAGGGAGCAGATTGCTTGCCTATCTCTCGACGGATTATTGCTTGCCCCTGAACCGTCGCCGGGTCGTTCCTTCATATAGGAGGCAACGCCCGGTCCGGTTTACAGAGTCCCGAGGCCGGTTCATAATCGTGTCCGCCTCGGTATCTGCTCTTCTTTCCTTGTATCTCAAGTTACATGATAAGACGGTTTACACATCGTAAACTTACGCATGGGCCCTAAGCCTTCATGGGCCGTAACTTCTACTGAATTTATAACTATACATCTACATTACCATAATCCGGTTCTCTCTAGCCGGTTTATACCTGCTAGTAATATCCCTGACACTACTAGTTTCAAGAAAAGGGCAAGGGAAAGAAGGGGAACTTCAAAAAGAATAGCAAGACAATTGCTACTCCCGCGGAGAAACCCAAGTCTAGAACCAAGCCTGAAACTGAGTGCTTCTACTGAAAAGGGACAGGACACTAGAAGCGGAACTGCCCCAAGTATTTGGCGGATAAGAAGGATGGCAAAGTGAACAAAGGTATATTTGATATACATGTTCTTGATGTGTACCTTACTAATGCTCATAGTAGCACATGGGTATTTGATATTGGTTCGGTTGCTAATATTTGTAACTCGAAACATGGGCTACGGATTAAACGAAGATTAGCTAAGGACGAGGTGACGATGCGCGTGGGAAATGGTACCAAAGTCGATGTGATCGCCGTGGGCACGCTACCTCTACATCTACCATCGGGTTAGTATTAGACCTAAATAATTGTTATTTGGTGCCAGCGTTGAGCATGATCATTATATCTGGATCTTGTTTGTTGCGAGACGGTTATTCATTTAAATCAGAGAATACTTGTTGTTCTATTTATATGAGTAATATCTTTTATGGTCATGCACCCTTGAAGAGTGGTCTATTCTTGTTGGATCTCGATAGTAGTGATACACATATTCATAATATTGAAGCCAAAAGATGCAAGGTTAATAATACACATATTCATAATATGAGTTAGCGATAGTAGTAGTAGCAATAGTTGGCTATACGACCACGACGCTACGATGAAGATCATGGTGTCAAGCCAGTGATGATGGAGATCATGACGATGCTTTGGAGATGGAGATCAAAAGCACAAGATGATGATGGCCATATCATGTCACATATTTTGATTGCATGTGATGTTTATCTTATTATGCTTATTATTTTTCTTAGAACGACAGTACATTATAAGATGATCCGTTACTAAATTTCAAGGTACAAGTGTTCTTCCTGAGTATGCACCGTTGCGAAAGTTCGTCGTACCGATACACCACGTGATGATCGGGTGTGATAAGCTCTACGTTCAAATATAACGGGTGTAAGACAGTTTTGCACATGCAGAATACTCGGGTTAAACTTGATGAGCCTAGCATGTACATACATGGCCCCGGAACACTGGAGAACGAAAGGTCGAGCGTGAATCATATAGTAGCTATGATCAAAATAAGATGTTCACCATTGAAAACTACTCCATCTCACGTGATGATCGGACATGGTTTAGTTGATTTGGATCACGTGATCATTTAGATGACTAGAGGGATGTCTATATAAGTGGGAGTTCTTTAGTAATATGATTAATTGAACTTTAATTTATCATGAACTTAGTCCTGGTAGTTTTTTCCTATCTATGTTGTTGTAGATCAATGGCCCGTGCTACCGTTCCTTTGAATTTTAATGCATTCCTAGAAAAAGCTAAGTTGAAAGATGATGGTAGCAATTACACGGACTGGGTCCGTAACTTGAGGATTATCCTCGTTACTACACAGAAGAATTATGTCTTGGAAGCACCGCTAGGTGACAGACCTACTGCAGGAGCAAACCAGGACATTATGAACGTCTGTCAAGCTCGTTCTGATGACTACACGATAGTTCAGTGTGCCATGCTTTACAGCTTAGAACCGGGACTTCAACGACGTTTTGAATGTCATGGAGCATATGAGATGTTCAAGGAGTTGAAGTTAATATTTCAAGAAAATGCCCGGATTAAGAAATATGAAATTTCTAATAAGTTCTACAACTGCAAGATGGAGGAGAACACAATGAACACTTGCTCAGAATGTCTGGGTACTACAATCATATGACTCAACTTCGATGCAAAGTTGACGAAGATAGTGCTATTGATAGAGTTCTTCAATCACTGCCACCAAGCTATAAAGGCTTCGTGATGAACTATAACATGCAAGGGATGCAGAAGACAATTCCCGAGCTCTTCGCTATGCTCAAAGCTGCGGAGATAGAAATCAAAAAGGAGCATCAAGTGTTGATGGTTAACAAGACCACTAGTTTCAAGAAAAAGGATAAGGGAAAGAAGGGGAACTTCAAAAAGAATAGCAAGACAGTTGCTACTCCCGCGAAGAAACCCAAGTCTGGAACCAAGCTTGAAACTGAGTGCTTCTACTTCAAAGGGACTGGACACTGGAAGCGGAACTGCCCCAAATATTTGGCGGATAAGAAGGATGGCAAAGTGAACAAAGGTATATTTGATATACATGTTATTGATGTGTACCTTACTAATGCTCGTAGTAGCACCTGGGTATTTGATACTGGTTCGGTTGCTAATATTTGTAACTCGGAACATGGGCTACGGATTAAACGAAGATTAGCTAAGGACGAGGTGACGATGCACGTGGGAAATGGTTCCAAAGTCGATGTGATCGTCGTCGTCACGCTACCTCTACATCTACCATTGGGATTAGTATTAGACCTAAATAATTCTTATTTTCTGCCAGCCTTGAGCATGAACATTATATCTGCATCTTGTTTGTTGCGAGACGGTTATTCATTTAAATCAGAGAATAATGGTTGTTCTATTTATATGAGTAATATCTTTTATGGTCATGCACCCTTGAAGAGTGGTCTATTCTTATTGGATCTTGATCGTAGTGATACGCATATTCATAATATTGAAGCCAAAATATGCAAGGTTAATAATGATAGTGCAACTTATTTGTGGCATTGCCGTTTAGGTCATATTGGTGTAAATCGCATGAAGAAACTCCATACTGATGGACTTTTGGAATTACTTGATTATGAATCACTTGGTGCTTGCGAACCATGCCTCATGGGCAAGATGCCTAAGACTCCGTTCTCCGGAACAATGGAGTGAGCAACTGATTTGTTGGAAATCATACATACTGATGTATGTGGACCAATGAGTGTTGAGGCTCGCGGAGGGTATCGTTATTTGTTGACTTTCATTGATGATTTGAGCAGATATGGGTATATCTACTTGATGAAACACAAGTCTGAAACATTTGAAAAGTTCAAAGAATTTCATAGTGAAGTAGAGAATCATCGTAACAAGAAAATAAAGTTTCTACGATCTGATAGTGGAGGCGAATATTTGAGTTACGAGTTATGTCTTCATTTGAAACAATGTGGAATAGTTTCAAAACTCACCCCCACCCGGAACACCACAGCATAATGGTGTGTCCGAACGTCGTAACCATAGTTTATTAGATATGGTGCGATCTATGATGTCTCTTACCGATTTACCACTATCGTTTTGGGTTTATGCTTTAGAGACAACTGCATTCACATTAAATAACGCACCATCTAAATCCGTTGAGATGACGCCTTATGAACTGTGGTTTGGCAAGAAACCAAAGTTGTTGTTTCTTAAAGTTTGGGGCTGCGATGCTTATGTGAAAAAGCTTCAACCTGATATGCTCGAACCCAAGTCGGAGAAATGTGTCTTCATAGGATACTCAAAGGAAACTATTGGGTACACCTTCTATCACAGATCCGAAGGCAAGATATTCGTTGCTAAGAATGGATCCTTTCTAGAGAAGTTGTTTCTCTTGAAAGAAGTGAGTGGGAGGAAAGTAGAACTTGATGAGGTAATTGTACCTTCCCCTGAATTGGAAAGTAGCACATCACAGAAACTAGTTCCAGTGATTCCTACACCAGTTAGCGAGGAAGCTAATGATGATGATCATGAAACTTTGGATCAAGTTGCTACTGAACCTCGTAGGTCAACCAGAGTACGTTCCGCACCAGAGTGGTACGGCAACCCGGTTCTGGAAGTCATGTTACTAGACCATGATGAACCTACGAACTATGAGGAAGCGCTGATGATCCCAGATTCCGCAAAATGTCTTGAGGCCATGAAATCTGAGATGGGATCCATGTATGAGAACAAAGTGAACTTTGGTTGACTTGCCCGATGATCGGCAAGCCATTGAAAATAAATGGATCTTCAAGAGGAAGATCGACGCTGACGGTAATGTTACTGTCTACAAAGCTCGACTTGTTGTGAAAGGTTTTTCCATGTATGAGAATAAAGTGAACTTTGGTTGACTTGCCCGATGATTGGCAAGCCAATGAAAATAAATGGATCTTCAAAAGGAAGATTGACGTTGATGGTAATGTTACTGTCTACAAAGCTCGCTTGTTGTGAAAGGTTTTCGACAAGTTCAAGGAGTTGACTACGATGAGACTTTCTCACCCATAGCGATCCTTAAGTCTGTCCGAATCATGTTAGCAATTGCCACATTTTATGATTATGAAATCTGGCAAATGGATGTCAAAACTGCATTCCTAAATGAATACCTCAAAGAGGAGTTGTATATGATGCAACCAGAAGGTTTTGTCGATCCTAAAGGTGCTAACAAAGTGTGCAAGCTCCAGTGATCCATCTATGGACTGGTACAAGCATCTCGGAGTTGGAATATACGCTTTGGTGAGGTGATCAAAGCATATGGTTTTATACAGACTTTTGGAGAAGCCTGTATTTACAAGAAAGTGAGTGGGAGCTCTGTAGCATTTCTGATATTATATGTGGATGACATATTATTGATTTGAAATGATATAGAATTTCTAGATAGCATAAAAGGATACTTGAATAAGAATTTTTCAATGAAAGACCTCGGTGAAGCTGCTTATATATTAGGCATCAAGATCTATAGAGATAGATCAAGACGCATGATTGGACTTTCACAAAGCACATACCTTGATAAAGTTTTGAAGAAGTTCAAAATGGATCAGCCGAAGAAAGGGTTCTTGCCTGTGTTACAAGGTGTGAAGTTGAGTAAGACTCAATGCCCAACCACTGCAGAAGATAGAGAGAAAATGAAAGTCATTCCCTATGCCTCAGCCATAGGATTTATCATGTATGCAATGCTGTGTACCAGACCTGGTGTGTGCCTTGCTATAAGTTTAGCAGGGAGGTACCAAAGTAATCCAGGAGTGGATCACTGGATGGCAGTCAAGAACATCCTGAAGTACCTGAAAAGGACAAAGGATATGTTTCTCGTTTATGGAGGTGACAAAGAGCTCGTCGTAAATGGTTACGTCGATTAAAGCTTTGACACTGATCCGGATGACTCTAAGTCACAAACCGGATATGTATCTTTGTTGAACAGTGGAGCTGTCAGTTGGTGCAGTTCCAAGCAGAGCGTCGTGGCGGGATCTACGTGTGAAGCGGAGTACATAGCAGCTTCGAAAGTAGCAAATGAAGGAGTCTGGATGAAGGAGTTCATATCCTATCTAGGTGTAATACCTAGTGCATCGGGTCCAATGAAAATCTTTTGTGACAACACTGGAGCAATAGCCTTAGCGAAGGAATCCAGGTTTCACAAGAGAACCAAGCACATCAAGAGAATCTTCAATTCCATCCGCGATCAAGTCAAGGAGGGAGACATAGAAATTTGCAAGATACATATAAATCCAAATGTCGCAAACCCGTTGACTAAGCCTCTTCCACGAGCAAAACATGATCAACACCAAGACTCCATGGGTGTTAGAATCATTACTATGTAATCTAGATTATTGACTCTAGTTCAAGTGGGAGACTGAAGGAAATATGCCCTAGAGGCAATAATAAAGTTGTTATTTGTATTTCCTTATATCATGATAAATGTTCATTATTCATGCTAGAATTGTATTAATCGGAAACTTAGTACATGTGTGAATACATAAACAAAACAGAGTGTCCCTAGTATGCCTCTACTAGACTAGCTCATTCATCAAAGATGGTTATGTTTCCTAGCCATAGACATGAGTTGTCATTTGATCAACGGGATCACATCATTAGGAGAATGATGTGATGGACAAGACCCATCGGTAAGCTTAGCAACTTGATCGTTTAGTTTTACTACTATTGCTTTCTTCATGACTTATACATGTTCCTATGACTATGAGATTATGCAACTCCCGAATACCGGAGGAACACCTTGTGTGCAATCAAACGTCACAACGTAACTGGGTGATTATAAGTATGCTCTCTAGGTGTCTTCGAAGGTGTTTGTGGTGTCGGCATAGATCAAGAATAGGATTTATCACTCCGAGTGTCGGAGAGGTATCTCTGGGCCCTCTCAGTAATACACATCATAATACGCCTTGCAAGCAAATGACTAATGAGTTAGTCACGAGATGATGTATTAAGGAAGGAGTAAAGAGACTTAATGGTAACGAGATTAACTAGGTATGGTGATACCGACGATCGATTCTCGGGCAAGTAACATACCGATGACAAAGGGAACAATGTATGTTGTTATGCGGTTTAACCGATAAAGATATTCATAGAACATGTAGGAACCAATATGAGCATCCAGGTTCCGCTATTGGTTATTGACCAGAGATGAGTCTCGGTCCGGTCTACATAGTTCTCGAACCCGTAGGGTCCGCACGCTTAACGTTTGATGACGATCGGTATTATGAGTTTATGTGTTTTGATGTACCGAAGGTAGTTCGGTGTCCCGGGTGTGATCACGGGCATGCCGAGGAGTCTCGGAATGTCCGAGACATAAGGATCGATATATTGGAAGCCTATATATGGACATCGGAATGGTTCGGGATGAGTTCGGACATTTACCAGAGTACCGGGGGGCTACCGGAACCCCCGGGGAGTATATGGGCCTTATTGGGCCTTAGTGGAATAGAGGAGAGGAAAGGAAAAGGTGGAGGGGGCGCCCCCCTAGCCCAATCCAAATTGGGAGGTGGTCGGCCCCCCTCTTTCCTTCCCCCTCTCCTCCCCTTCCTTCTCTCCTACTCCTACTACATGGAAGGGCGCGCCATAGTAGAGGGCCGACCCTCCCCTCCTCCACTCCTTTATATACGTGGGGAGGGGGCACCCCATAGACACATAAGTTGATTCTAGCCATGTGCGGTGCCCCTCCCCACAGTTACACACCTCGGTCATATCGTTGCAGTGCTCAGGCGAAGCCCTGCGCCGGTAGCTTCATCATCACCGTCATCACATCGTCGTGCTGATGAAACTCTCATGTGAAGCTCAACTTGATCAAGAGCTCGTGGGACGTCATCAAGATGAACGTGTGCTGAACGTGTGCTGAAACCGGAGGTGCCGTACATTCGATGATAGGATCGGTTGGATCATGAAGATGTTCGACTACATCAACCGCGTCACTAGACGCTTCCACTTTTGGTCTATGAGGGTACGTAGACACACTCTCCCCTCTCGTTGCTATGCTTCTAGTAGATAGATCTTGCGTGATCGTAGGAATTTTTTTGAAATACTACGTTCCAAAACCCTCGCTGGGTTCGACACCCTTATTTATCGAGAAAGGCTACAACCGATCCCTTATACTTGTGGGTTATCAAGACCTTTTTCTGCCACCGTTGACGGGGATCAATAGCGTGGGTCGAATATTCTTGTGAGTGCTTGTTTGCTTTATCACTAAGTAGATTTTATTTTCTGTTAAGTTGTTTTCTATCTTTAGTTATGGATATGGAACACGAAATACCAAAAAAATAGGTGTACTTGCTACTCATGGAGATGGGGAACCTCCTAAAACCCTCGATGCTCATTATGTGAAAGATATTATGTACTACTCCCTTCGTTCGGAATTACTTGTCGCAGCAATGGATGTATCTAGATGTATTTTAGTTCTAGATACATCTATTTTCGAGACAAGTAATTCCGAACGGAGTGAGTACTTTAATAATCCTGAGAAAAAACCATTCAATTATATAATGGAAGACACGTTGGATCAACGTGAATACTTTAGGGATTATCGCTTGACTCAAAAAGGGGAGCTATTATGGGATCAAATTCATATGTTGCATTGCTATGCTCGGGATCTATGCTTGAGATATGATTATACTTGTTGCTCTAGGATGAAGGTTCCACACCTTCCCTTTTCATGCAAATTTAACGATAATGAAACCTTGGCTTCTTATGATAATGGTAGATATGATTACTATAATGTGGAACGAATAGAAGAATTTGTTGCTTTAAGGGTGCTTATGAAATTGAATCTTTGTTTGAAAAGTATGAAGCTTTTGATGATGCTGTTTATAGGCCAGAATTTTTTGCTATACTTCAATATTGCTATGATAATTATGAATACAATGCCGATATTGATGCATTTATTGAGAAATTATCCGCTGTCCGAGAAGAGACTAATATTTTGCAAGAAACTATGGAAGAAGAAAATGATGACACTGTGAGCTCATTAGATGAAAAAGATGACGAGGACAACGAAGAACAAAAGGAGGAAGAGCGGATTAGCTACCCATGCCCACCTTTTAATGAGAGTAACTCTTCAACTCATACATTATTTAATTTCCTTTTGTCCTTACCGAAGGATGGATGCTATGATGATTGCTATGATCCCTTGATTTCGTTTGAAATATCCCTTTTTGATGAAATTGATGCTTGCTATGCTTGTGGCCAAGATGCCAATATGAATTATGCTTATGGAGATGAACTTGCTATAGTTCCTTATGTTAAGAATGAAATTGTTGCTATTGCACCCATGGATGATAGTCATTTATCTCTTTGAATTCTCCCAACTACACTATATCGAAGAAGTTTGCGCTTATTAAAGACTATATTGATGGGTTGCATTCTACTACTGCACATAATGATTTTGATAAATATAATAGCATGTGCTTGCTGCTCCTACTTGCAATTATTGTGAGAGAGGAACTACATCTCCGCCTCTCTATGTTTCCAATACAATAAAATTGCAAGAAATTCTTTATGCTATGTATCAGTCTTTATTATGTGTGGATGAATTGTTCTTTTATGACATGCCGATACATAGGAAGAGAGTTAGACTTCGTTGTTGCATGATATATGTTTCTTTGTGCTCACTACTAAATCACGAATCATTGTTAATTAAAATTGGCTGTGATATACCTTGGGATCCGGGTGGATCCATTACTTGAGCACTATATGCCTAGCTTAATGGCTTTAGGAAAAGCGCTGCCAGGGAGACAACCCTTTTAGAGAGTCATTTATTTCTATTGAGTGCTTTTATATAGTTTAAATACAAAAAATAAATAGGGGAACCTAAAACTTTTTCAAAAAGGGAAGTGAAAGTAAGAAAGACATGCACCGTTGAATTGGGGGAGCTCCTTGAACTTTGTTCATGCTCACGGAAACTTTGCAAATCTTGATTACATAAACTTCAACAAAAATAATTATCCCCTTGTACAAATCCATCGTATTATAAAAATAATGTGCCAAGATTTGCCTTTAGGATGATTAGATTGCTTGTTTGGTATGTGTAGTGGAAAAACAGAAACTTTGGCTATAGTGCATGAATTTACATTTTTTTACTAGAATGTCAAAAGCTTCTGAAACTTTTTGCACTGTACCGCTATACATTTTTTTATTTTGTCCTAACGTTTTAGAATTTTTTGAGTTACAAAAGTATGGTAAATGTTCAGATTACTACGGACTATCCAGTTTAAGACAGATTCTGCTTTTGATGCATTGTTTTGCTTGTTTTGATGAAATTACCGATTCTATCGGTGGTATAAGCCATGGAGAAGTTATAATATAGTAGCTAAAATGCAAAAACAAAATATGAATGGGTTTGCAACCGTACTTAAAGTGGTGATTTGTTTTATTATACTAACAAATCTCACGAGGGTTTTGTTAAGTTTTGTGTGATTGAAGTTTTCAAGTTTTGGGTGAGATCACGATGGATGAAGGAATAAGGAGTGGCAAGAGCCTAAGCTTGGGGATGCCCAAGGCACCCCAATGTAATATTCGAGGACTCCCAATCAACTAAGCTTGGGGATGCCCCGGAAGGCATCCCCTCTTTCTTCAAACGATCATCGGTAATTTTACTTGGAGCTATATTTTTATTCGTCACATGACATGCGTAAATCTTGGAGCGTCGTGTGCTTTTTATTTTAATTTTAATAATGCAACATGCTGGTATGAGATAGTCCTTGGTTGATTTATAGAATGCTCTTTGCACTTCACTTATATCTTTTGCGTATGGCTTTATAGAATGCTTCATGTGCTTCACTTATATCATTTGAAGTTTGGATTACTTGTTTCTCTACACATAGAAAACCGCCATTTGTAGAATGATCTTTTGCTTCACTTATATTTGTTAAAGAGTGGGCACATATTTTTTAGAAAGAATTAAACTCTCATGCTTCACTTATATCTATTTAGAGAGTTGATAGGAATTGGTCATTCACATGGTTAGTCATAAAATCGTACATAAAACTTATAGAATATGATATGTTTGATTCTTTGCAATAGTTTTGCGATATAGAGATGCTAATATGTGGGAGGTACTAGTGAATGATTGTGGTCTAGTAAGAACATTGGTGTTAAGGTTAGTGATTCCCGAAGCATGCACATATGGTCTCCCATTATGCTAAGAAGTTGGAGCACAATTTATCCTTGATTGTCTATCTTTGTGTGAAGGCCGGGGGCGCGCGATGGTTAACTCCTACCAACCTCCCCCTAGGAGCATGCCTAGTAGTACTTTGCTTTGAGGGCTAATAAACTTTTGCAATAAGTATATGAGTTCTTTATGACTAATGTGAGTCCATGGATCATACGCACTATCACCTTCCATCATTGCTAGCCTCTTCGGTACCGTGCATTGCCCTTTCTCACCTCGAGAGTCGGTCCAAAATTCGCCGGTGCATCCAAACCCCGTGATATGATACGCTCTATCACACATAAGCCTCATTATATCATCCTCAAAACAGCCACCATACCTACCTATTATGGCATTTCATAGCCATTCCGAGATATATTGCCATGCAACTTCCATCATCATATACATGACTTGAGCGTTCATTGCCATGTTGCTTTGCATGATCATAAGATAGCTTGCATGATATTTTCATGGCTTGTCCATTTTTTGATATCTTTGCTATGCTAGATCATTGCACATCCTGGTAGACTGCCAGAGGCATTCATATAGTCATCATGTATTAGTTTTATCGAGTTGTAAATAAATAAAAGTGTGATGATCATGATTATTAGAGCATTGACCCATGTGAGGAAAAAAGAGAGGCCAGTGAAGCCTAAATAAAAAAGGGGGGCCAAAGAAGCCCACCAAAAAAACAAAAAAAGAGAAAAAAGAGAAAATAAAAAATGAGAGAAAAAGAGAGAAGGGGCAATGTTACTATCCTTTTCCACACTTGTGCTTCAAAGTAGCACCATGTTCTTCATATGGAGAGTCTCATATATTGTCACTTTCATATACTAGTGGGAATTTTTCATTATAGAACTTGGCTTGTATATTCCGATGATGGGCTTCCTCAAATGCCCGAGGTCTTCATGAGCAAGCAAGTTGGATGCACACCTACTTAGTTTTATTTTGAGATTTCATACACTTATAGCTCTTAGTGCATCCGTTGCATGACAATCCCTACTCCTCGAATTGATATCGATTGATGGGCATCTCCATAGCCCATTGATCCGCCTAGTTGATGTGAGACATTCTCCTTTTTATCTTCTCCACATAAACCTCTACCACCGCATTCTATTCCACCCATAGCACTATATCCATGGCTCGTGCTCATGTATTGCGTGAGAGTTGAAAAGACTGAAGCGCGTTAAAAAGTATGAACCAATTGCTTGGCTGACACCGGAGTAATTTATATTTTGTGTCAAGAAGATGGAGCATGACAAGGCTATATGATTTTGTAGGGATAGCGTTCTTTAGCATTGATATTTTAAAATACTTGACTGTTTCTTGGGATGCCCGAGTATTAAATTCTTTTACGTCAAATGATAGAATATTGCTTCGAATCACTCGTGTCTTAATATTCATGCCATGATTAGATTATATGATCAAGTTTATGCTACATAGCATTCCACATCAGAAATTATCTTTTTTATCATTTACCTACTCGAGGACGAGCAGGAATTAAGCTTGGGGATGTTGATACGTCTCCGTCGTATCTATAATTTTTTATTGTTCCATGCCAACATTCTACAACTTTCATATATTTTTGGTAACTTTTTATACTATTTTTGGGACTAACATATTGATCCAGTGCCCAGTGCCAATTCCTGTTTGTTGCATGTTTTTTCTTTCGCAGAATATCCATATCAAACGGAGTGCAGACGCGATAAAAACTTATGGAGATTTTTTTTGGAATATATGTGATTTTTGGGGAAAAGAATCAACGTGAGACGATGCCCAAGGGGACCACAAGGAAGGGGGGCGCCCCACGGGGTAGGGCGCGCCCTGGGCCCTTGTGGTCACCCCGTAAGGTGGTTGGTGCCTGTCTTCGGCTGCAAGAAAGCTAATATCCGTATAAAAGTCGTGTTAAAATTTTAGCCCAATTGAAGTTCCGAATCTCCGGGGATATAAGAAATGGTGAAAGACCAGAATCTAGGAGCGCAGAAACAGAAGGAAACAGATAGAGATCCAATCTCGGAGGGGCTCCCGCCCCTCAGCCGTTGTGGTGGCCATGGACCAGAGGGGAAACCCTTCTCTCATCTAGGGGGGAGGTCAATGTAGAAGAAGAAGGGGGCACTCCCCCCTCTCTCCCGGTGGCACCGGAACGCCGCCGTTGCCATCATCGTGACGGCGATCTACACCAACAACTTCGCCGCCGTCATCACCAACTCTCTCCCCCTCTATGCAGTGGTGTAACCTCTCTTCTACTCGCTGTAATCTCTACTTAAACGTGGTGCTCAATGCTATATGTTATTTTCCAATCATGTATGGCTATCCTATGATATTTGAGTAGATCCATTTTGTCCTATGGGTTGATTGATGATCGTGATTGGTTTGAGTTGCATGTTTTATTATTGGTGCTGTCCTATGGTGCTCTCTGTGTCGCGCAAGCGTGAGGGATCCCTGCTGTAGGCTGTTGAAATATGTTCATGGTTTTCTTATTGTCTGTGTTGCATGAGTGATAGAAACACAAACACGAATAAGTGGCCATGGCGTATGGGACTTAAGAGGACTTGATATTTCAATGCTATGGTTGGGTTTTACCTTAATGATCTTTAGTAGTTACATATGTTTTCTAGAGTTCAAATCATAAGTACATATGATTCAAGAAGAGAAAGTATGTTAGCTTATGCCTCTCCCTCATATAAAATTGCAATAATGATTACCGGTCTAGTTATCGATTGCCTAGGGACAAATAACTTTCTTGTGACCAAAACCTCTCTACTAAAACTAACTTAGTTATTTCTTCATATAAACAGCCCCTAGCTTTTATTTACGTGCTCTTTATTATCTTGCATGCTTATCCTATCATACCTACAAAGTACTACTGGTCTCATACTTGTTCTAGGTAAAGCGAACGTAAAGTGTGCGTAGAGTTGTACCGGTGGTCGATAGAACTTGAGGGGATATTTGTTCTACCTTTAGCTACTCGCTGGGTTCAACACTCTTATTTATTGAGAAAGGCTACAACTGATCCCCTGTACTTGTGGGTTATCAAGACCTTTTTCTGGCACCGTTGACGGGGAGCAATAGCATGGGGTGAATATTCTTGTGTGTGCTTGTTTGCTTTATCACTAAGTAGATTTTATTTGCTGTTAAGTTGTTATCTATCTTTAGTTATGGATATGGAACACGAAATACCAAAAAAATAGGTGTACTTGCTACTCATGGAGATGGGGAACCTCCTAAAACCCTCGATGCTCATTATGTGAAAGATATCATGTACTACTTTAATAATCCTGAGAAAAACCATTCAATTATATAATGGCAGACATGTTGGATCAACGTGAATACTTTAGGGATTATCGCTTGACTATAAAGGGAAACTATTATGGGATCAAATTCATATGTTGCATTGGTATGCTTGGGATCTATGCTTGAGATATGATTATACTTGTTGCTCTAGGATGAAGGTTCCTCACCTTCCCTTTTCATACAAATTTAATGATAATGAAACCTTGGCTTCTTATGATAATGGTAGATATGATTACTATAATGTGGAACGAATAGAAGAATTTGTTGCTTTTAAGGGTGCTTATGAAATTGAATCTTTGTTTGAAAAGTATGAAGCTTTTGATGATGATGTTTATAGGCCGGAAAATTTTGCTATACTTAAATATTGCTATGAGAATTATGGATACAGTGCCGATATTGATGCATTTATTGAGAAATTATCCGCTGTCCAAGAAGAGACTAATATCTTGCAAGAAACTATGGAAGAAGAAAATGATGACACTGTGAGCTCATTAGATGAAAAAGATGACGAGGAGAGCGAAGAACAAAAGGCGGAAGAGCGGATTAGCTACCCATGCCCACCTTTTAATGAGAGCAACTCTTCAACTCATACATTATTTAATTTACCTTCGTCCTTACCGAAGGATGAATGCTATGATGATTGCTATGATCCCTTGATTTCACTTGGAATATCCCTTTTTGATGAAATTGATGCTTGCTATGCTTGCTATGCTTGTGGCCAAGGAGTTGGCCACAAGCATAGCAAGCATCAATTTCATCAAAAAGGGATATTTCAAATGAATCAAAGGTATCATAGCAATTATCATAGCAATCATCATTCGGTAAGCACGAAGGGAAATTAAACAATGTGTGAGTTGAAGACTTACTCTCATTAGAAGGTGGGCACGTGTAACTAATCCGCTCTTTCTTCTTTTCTTCTTCGCTCTCCTCCTCATCTTTTTCCTCTAATGAGCTCAAAGTGTCATCAATTCCTTCTTCCATAGTTTCCCACAAAATATTAGTCTCTTCTTGGACAGCGGAGACCTTCTCAATAAACGCATCAATATTGGCATTGTATTTATAATTCAAATAGCAATATTTAAATATAGCAAGGTTTTCAGATCAACAAACAGCATCATCATAATTTTCATACTCTTCAAACAAACATTTAATTGCACAAGCACCTTTAAAAGCAACAAATTCTTCTATTTGTTCAACATCATAGTAATCATATATACCATTAGCATAAGAAGCTAATGTTTCATTATCATTAAATTTGCATGAAAAGGGAAGGTGTGGAGCCTTCATCCTAGAGCAACAAGTATAATCATATCTCAAGCATAATTCCCGAGCATACCAACGCAACATATAAATTTGATCCCATAATAGTTTCCCTTTTTGTGTCAAGCGATAATCCCTAAAGTATTCACGTTGATCCAACGTTACTCCCATTATATAGTTGAATGGGGTTTTCTCAGGATTATCATAGTAGTACATAATATCTTTCACGTATTGAGCATCGAGAGTTTTAGGAGGTTCCCCATCTCCATGAGTAGAAAGTACACCTATTTTTTTGGTATTTCATGTTCCATATCCATAACTAAAGATAGAGAACAACTTAGAACGTCAAATAAAATCTACTTAGTGATAAAGCAAACAAGCACACACGAGAATATTCACCCCACGCTATTGCTCCCCGGCAACGGCGCCAGAAAAAGGTCTTGATAACCCACAAGTATAGGGGATCAATTGTAGCCTCTTTCGATAAGTAAGAGTGTCGAACCGAACGAGGAGCTAAAAGTAGAACACATATTCCCTCAAGTTCTATCGATCACCGATACAACTCTACGCACGCTTGACGTTCGTTTTAGCTAGAACAAGTATAAAACTAGAAGTACTTTGTAGGTGTAATGGGATAGGTTTGCAAGAATATAAAGAGCATGTAAATAAAAACTAGGGGCTCTTTAGATAAATAAGCAATAAAGTTAGTATAGCGAGTGTGGAAAAGTGGTGGTAGGAGTTGCGAAATTGTCCCTAAGCAATTGACTACGATACTAGACCGATAGCAAATTTTATGTGGGAGAGGCCACTGCTAGCATGTCATCCCTGACTTCTTATGATTGGAACTATTAGCAAGCATCCGCAACTACTAACGTTCATTAAGGTAAAACTCAACCATAGCTTTAAGATATATTGTTCCCCCTTAAATCCCGTATGCATCAATTTCTATGCTAGGTTGAAGCTTCTGTCACTCTTGCCCTCCAATACATATTCCTATCAACATACAACTAACCCTATGGTGTGATCCACGCGCGCGCTCATATGATGGGCACCACATGACAGCAACATAACCACAAGCAACTAAACCAATCATAGCAATTCACCAATTACCAGTAGGACAACGAAAATCTACTGAGACATCATAGGGTGGCAACACATCATTGGATAATAATATGAAGCATAAAGCACCCTGTTCAAGTAGAGGGTACAGCGGGTTGCAGGAGAGTGGACCGCTGTAGATAGATGAGGGAACGTGATGAAGATGTTGGTGAAGATGACGGAGGTGTTGGTGTAGATCGCCGTCACACGATGATGGCCCCAGCAGCGCTCCGGCGCCACCGGGAGAGAGGGAGAGACGGGCCCCCTCCTTCTTCTTCTTCCTTGACCTTCTCCTTAGATTGGAAAAGGGTTTCCCCTCTGGTCCATGGCCTCCATGGCGGCGGAGGGGCGAGAGCCCCTCCGAGATTGGATCTGTCACTCTGTCTCTCTCTGTTTCTGCGTTCCAAGATTCTGGCCTTTCACCGTTTCTTATATTCCCGGAGATCCGTAACTCCGATTGAGCTGAAATTTTAACACGATTTGTATCCGGATATTGGCTTTCTTGCGGCGAAAGAAAGGGCACCAACCGCCTTACAGAGTGGCCACAAGGGTTAGGGGAGCGCCCACCCCCGGGACGCGCCCCCCTCGGGCATCGTCTCGCGTTGATTATTCTTCCCAAAAATCACTTATATTTCAAAAAAAATCCGTGAGTTTTTATCCCGTTTGGACTCCGTTTGATATGGATTTTCTGCGGAAAAAAACATGCAACAAACAGGAACTGGCACTAAGCACTGGATCAATATGTTAGTCCTAAAAATAGTATAAAAAGTTGCCAAAAGTATGTAAAAGTTGTATAATATTGGCATGGAACAATAAAAAATTATAGATACAACGGAGACGTATCACCTCTCCTCGCTCTCTTGCCGCTTTCCGCCTAGCCATGCGCCCTCTCCCCGCTCTCTCACCGCTCTCGTCGCCACCGCCGGGGTACCTCAGGCTACCGCGTCGTCTGAACGCGCCCCTCCGGCGCCTTCTCCGCCGAGATTCGGTTCGGCGCGATGCTCCTCGGCCTCGGGACCTTCGATACCGCCCGCGCGTACGACGCGGCGGCGTGGCGCCTCCGGCGGCCTCGTAGGGACATGAACTTCCCCGAGGTGGCGACGCGGGAGCGGGCGCAGGAGCTCGCGCCTCCCCCGTGGATTATCACCGACGAGGATCGTCGCGACAACCGGAGGCGCCAACACCGTCTCGGCATCGCCGAGATGGACGAGGAAGCCATGGAGCAGTGGCGCGAAGGCTTCCCGCAGGACATCTTCAACGAACACGAGTTCTACACGCGAAGGAGGGTGGAGAGGGAGGAGAGGAGGGCGGAGTGAGCCGCCTATCGCGAGGACATGCATACATGAAAGGCGGCTGCTCTATTCAGCATCGAGCTAGGAGCAGTGTCGACCTGGGACTCCGACGACGATCCGTATCTTGACACCTTCATTGAGACGTCAGGGGGAGGATATCACCGAGGTGGAGTCAGAGGAGAAGGACGAGTAGTAGTCGGAGTCGGAGTTGGAGTAGATGAACTATCTATGTTGAACTAGCTATTTATCGTTTTTTTATGTAATGTTTATCTATGTATTGTTTTCTAATTTATGTATGTGTATCGCACGCTGTATTTTAGCATTTTTGCTGGAGCGGCATGCGCAATTCGGTTCGACGGCCGCCGGAGCCAGCACTCTGCGGGCGTGCGGAAAGTAGCTACTTCCGACACTATAAACGTATTTAACGCGCCACTTCGTTGCGCGCGTGTCGAAGATGCTAGAAATGCTTTTGTGTTATGACGTCAACAAGCCAATGATACACCTTCACATCCAAATCCAATAGTATTAATCCATGGACAAGATAGCAGATCCTAATCTCACCGGTTCATTTTATTTACCCAAGAGGAAAGCCAACGCGTAAGAACGAAGCACGTGGTACGCAGTGCGTGGCGATGAGCGCCATTTCTCATGCACGCTGCTCTCCATGCGACGGACATCCTCAACCATACGCCCCTTCGAACGAGCAGCCGGAGCGACGCCGGCGCCCGCCGGGGTCAGCACCGCGTCGGCTTGCTCCTGCACGACGCTCCACGCCTCCCGGACGTGCCGCTCCTCCGTCAGCGAGTTCCCGATGGCGCACCGCAGCACGTACATGCCACCCACCACCGCGCAGCTCATGTACGCGCGCCCCGTCGCGTTCACCGCCTCCAGCAGCCTCCGGTTGAGCTCGTTCGTCGTGGCCTGGGCCATGCCGTCATCGGCGGCGTCGGTGGCGGGGCGGAGGCGGAAGCACACGAGCCCAAAACGCGCGGGCACGGGCACCTCGAACCGTGGGTCGGCGCGCACCATGGCCTCGAAGACCGCGGCCATGCGCACGTGGGCGCGCACGAAGCCGCGGAGGCCCTCGACGCCATGACAGCGGAGCACAAGCCAGAGCTTCAGCGCGCGGAACCGGCGACTCAGAGCCACCTGCCAGTCCTTGTAGTCCACGACGGCCGACGCCGCCGCGTCCTTGAGGATCACGTCATCGTCGGTGCCGAGCGCCGCCACGAGCGCCGTGGGATGCCGCACCCACAGCGCGCAGCAGTCCATGTTGGCGAGGAGCCACTTGTGCGGGTTCGTGCTGAACGAGTCCACGGCCTCAGCGCCCGCGGCGATGTGACTGAACTCCGGGCAAATGCACGCGGCGCCGGCGTAGGCCGCGTCCACGTGCACCCACATGCCGTGCCCCGCCACTGCGGCGCACAGCTCGCGGAGAGGGTCGACTGCCGCCGTCGGAGTGGTCCCCACCGTCGCGCACAGGAACAGTGGGACCCTCCCCGCCGCCTCGTCGGCGCGCACGGCGGCCTGCAATGCCGCCGGCGACAGCATGAAGCCGCTCGCGCGGTACGTCGGTATCACCCGGCAGTTCGCCCGGCGTATGCCGGCGACGTGCGCGGCCTTCTTGAACGAGAAGTGGGTCTGGTCGGAGCAGTAGACGACGAGGTCGCCCATCCTCTCCTCGCCTCCTACTTCGGCGAGCTTCCGGTCCCTCGCGGCGACGATGGTGCAGAGCATGGCCTCGCACGACGTCCCCAGCAGCGTGCCGCCTCCTCCGCCGGAGAAGAGCAGCTTGTACGGGAGGTGCAGCGCCTTACCCAGCCAATCTGTAACAACGACCTCGAGCTCGGTTGCCGCCGGAGAGGCGGCCCACGTGAAGGGGTTGATGTTGAGGCCCGCGGCGAGGGCCTCGCCGAGCGCGCCCACGTTGCTGGCCGTCGCCGCGAAGTGCGCGAAATGACGGGGGCTCTGCCAGTGGGTGACGTCGGGGAGGATAAGGTCGCGGACGTCGCGCAGCCCGGAGGCGAGGGCGTCGGGCTCCGGCCACGACGGCGCCGTGTCGGGAAGCTGCTGGGCTAGGAACCCGGGAGCGACGGCCGGGCGGACGGGGTATACATCTATGCGGTCGTAGTAGTCCGCGATGAAATCCACGACTTGGCGGCCCTGACGCCGGAACTCGCCGGCGTCCAGCGGACGGAGTCCGAGGGAAGAGCCGTTGTCCCTGGCGGCGTCGTTGGCGTGGTTGAAGCTTGCCATGGCAGAGGGAAGGAGCTAAAGCCGATCGAGTGGAGTGCCTACACGGCTACACTGCCTTGAGAACGTGTGACTCTGCACTGCAGTGAGTGAAGAAGGCGTGGATTTTTTTTATTTTTTTTTTGAGGGTGAGGCCCTGTTAGGTTCATAAGTCCTAAGATTTTTTTTAGTCCCAACTTATATAAGTGTCAAGTTCCTAAAAAGTCCCTATTTGTTTGGTTCCTGAGACTTAACATGGATTAGAAGACCATATTACAACTATAAGTCCCTATAAGTCCCTCCTTGAGAGTCTTATTTCATAAGTATCAAATGCCCACTTTAAGTCCATATAAGTCCCTTCTGTTTGGTTTAGATGGGACTTATAGGGACTTTTTTAAGTCCCTAGATCAATAAGTCCCTCAAAACAAACACCATCTGAGTGTGGCATTTAAAGGCGGGGGTGCACGTGCATGCGCATGCATTTTTTACAAAGCTTAATCTTTAAATAATACTCCCTCTGATTCTCAAATATTTGTCTTTCTAGATGTTTTAAATGGTCTATAACATACGAAAGTATGCAGATATATTTTAGAGTGTAGATTCATTCATTTTGCTTCGCATGTAAATCACATGTTGAAATATACATAGAAACAAATTTAGGAACGGAGGAAGTACTTGATTTTTATTTTCTCAAATTTAAGCGTCACACGTATGGCACGAAGCAATCCCGCTTCGACATTTTTTACAACCAAAATTGTCATTCAAAAAAGGAAACTTTCCATCCAAAAAAAGTTGCCATGCTTGACATCTTACGTCATTAAACATGTCATCAAAAATGTTTGTAGTTGCTATGTCCGTGTCATACATGTGGCATTTATCAGGGTCCTTTACTTTCCCTTAAAAATACCAGACAAACATATCCTTAAATTTAGTGCTCCCTAATAGAGCCCCGTGCCCCCGTCCTTCAGTTGATATGCCCAATTTTGATTTTTGATTACCGATTTTGATAGGGTCATGATTTTTCAAATCAACTGATAGCAATCAGCCTATAGAAAATACATCGGTTATGCGTGCCCTCACCAACATGCGACACGACCATTAACACAAGAAATTTCCCCATTCATATGTGAATTGATTAGCAGGTAATAAAAGACCACACCACCTTCTCTTAATTAATACTAGATGATTTCTTAGCAACAATCTCTTCCACCACATATTTAGGGATATTTGGTTTTGAAAACCCGTTATATTGTTTTCTCTAGATTGTGTGACAGGCTTAAAATAAGACTACGTTATCGGTCATTATACATGCTCTAACAATACTCGTTAACATACTAACATTGCAATCCTAAAAAAAACATACTAAGGGCATCTCCAATGACAACTCTCAAATTTTCTCCTGCATCCGTCCGTGGACGGGGAAACAGTCCGCGGACACGGATGCAGGAGGCGGCCATCCAACACTGTCCAAATGCATTTTAAACAATTTTTCGACTAACCTGACAAAATTCATGCAAACTCAACGGATTTTCATATAAACCAGACGAGATTCATGCAAACACGCCGGATTTTCATTACATTTCAAACATTTAGAACAACAAAACACACCAACCCTAAACCTATCCTGCGGCAGTGGCTCGCCGTCGTCCACTTCCTTTCTATTCCGTGTTGGCGACCACCTCCTCCATCTGTCGTCTCCATGAACCGCGGGCGGTAAGACCCGTAAAGTGAAGGTGCGGTCTCCGGTTAGAAAGAGTAAAGCACAGGAGATGGACCAGCCCACATGGGACACAAGGCTCTGCCGCCTCCCGTGGCCGACTCATTCTCGAAGGAGTCCGCGACTTGTCTATCGCTGGTGGACGTGAGGTCCACGAACGAAATGGTGACGCTCGCACTGTCGTCGTCCAAGCAGGTCGCATGATAGTTCGTCTGTGGTGCGTCGAAGGCGCAACTGGCATTGTTCTTGTCCGCGATCGCCTCCATCCGGGCCTCCGCGACGGCCGTTTCTTAGCGAGCGACATCTTGAGCGTGGACGGCCTCGTAGATCACACGCTGATCCGCGGCGAAGTTGGGGTTCGCCGCGGCCATGGCCGCCACGGCCTCCTCGTTCATGCGCTCGACGTCGATCCGACCCTCCTCCAGCCAGTGCTGCTCTAGTAGGAACATGTTGTACCTCTGTTCCTGTTGCGCCTGCTGGAACGCCAACATAGGCGCTGACGCATGCTGCTCCTCCGCCATGGCATTGTTGTAGTGCGCATGCGCTTGCTCCATGGTGAAGCAGACATGCATAGACGCGGGCTTCATCGCAGTGTCGTTGGAGCCCGTCTCCATCGTGCGGCCGTCCTCGTTGTCGGAGACCTTGGGCGAGCTGGCCGGCATGCCGGGCTCAATTTACCTGACACGACGCCTCTGCCAGGCGGCCACATCATGCTTCATCTTTGTCAAAAGGCTCTTCCACAGAGCGTTGCCGTCCGCAGTCATGGAGGATGTGGTGCGAGTGAAGAGGATGTGGAGTGGCTTGTGTTATGGTGTGGAGTAAGCCGGAAGTGACCGTCTTTAAATAGCGGATTCTGGTGAGGCCATGCGTCTGGGTGCGTCAATGCACAGTGTCGGAGTGGGTTTCTCGGTCGGCGAGCCTGTTAATGGCGGCATATAGATGGATGGGGCATTGAACGGGCATGGTAGATATTCGTCCCATTTGGTCTGGTAATGCATCTCCGACATTGAAGAGTTGCGGACACCAGGGACGTGTCTCGGGTGGCGCCCTCGGTCGGCGCGCCGCTTCATTTTTGGCGCATCTGAGAGGTCGCGTCCTCTCTGTAACCGGCTTCAATGGGTAGCGGCCGCTCTACAGGAGCATGAATGCGGGCAGTTGGCGTCGCAAGGGAATGCGCACGGACGAGGGAGGAAGGTTTTGAGTGGGGCCAGGCTGATCAGAAGCGGACGTGGTTGCTGTCCACTGCAAAGCCTCCACGTTTGTATCTAGTTTTACAGGTGAAAGTGCGTCCGACCACCTTGCGGACCGATGCAGGACCGCATTGAATGACACAACACGTGCAAACCACACGATCTAGACAATTGCGGGCGGTTTAAGGGTCAGTGTTGGATGTCGTAACAAGACTCGTTAACATCCACATGCTTGATGACAGCTAACAACACTCATGAGATGAAGCTGGAGCATGCATGGTACTTAGAGCATCTCCAGCCGCGCCCCCAACAGGCCCCCGGGGCACTTTTTTTAGCGCCGGTGTCGGAAGTTCGGCCCAGTCGCGCCCTCAAGAAGCCGAAATCCGCCGGCTCGGCCCTTTTTTGGGCCCGGCGATCCCAGGCCGAACCCAGTGCACTGGGGGCGCTCAGGGGCTCTAGCGGAAGGAAAAGCAGCGTCTGGGCCACACTGTCAGGCGAAAAGTTGACAGATTCGCCTCCTCCCCACGCCCCCACCACCTTGCCAATCCCGGCGCCGCCCCACCACCCACCGCTGCTAGATAGGCCGTTCCCTGCCGGAGAAGAGAGAAGGTTTCGCCCCGGCAACCTCCCCACCACCTTCCCTGCGCCTTTTTCGGTGCTCCGACCGTGCAGGGCAGGATACCGTCGGCTGTGCGCCCGCCCAACCCGCCAGGTGTTCGGCGATTTTCCCCATGGACTCGGACAACGAGGAGGCGCTCGCAGCGCTATTGGAGGAGGAAGCCGTCGCCGACATCCATGACCAAGAGCATCTCATGATACTCGCCGCCCTGGCCGGCCTGCTCGCGGCTGAAAGCAAAGAACCGACATCGACTAGAAGGCTATTGCATGCTCTACTTTGACTACTTCACCGACGCTCCATTGCATGACGACAAATTATTTCGGCGTCGCTATCGAATGAGCCAAAAGCTTTTCCTCATAATTGTGAATTCTATCCGGAAGTTCAATAGCTACTTCAAGTGCAAGAAGGATTGCACCTGCACACTTGGATTCACCTCAATCCAGAAGTGCACGACAACTATGAGGATGCTTGCATACGGAGCTCCTGGTGATTCACTCGATGACTATGGGCGCATGGCCGAGTCCACGACCATTGAGTGTTTCTACAAGTTTTGTAGGGCACTAGTGGCAGTGTTTGGACCACAATACTTGCGATCACCCAATGCTGAAGACACTGCTCGGATCCTAGCACAAAATGAAGCAAGAGGATTTCCTGGGATGCTTGGAAGCATCAACTGCATTCATTGGAAATGGAAGAACTGTCCATTTGCTTGGCTGGGGATGTGCTAAGGTGCCAAAGGCGGTTGCAGTGTGGTACTTGAGGCAGTGGCCACACAGGACCTCTGGATTTGGCACTCCTTCTTTGGTATGCTAGGAACTCACAATGACATCAACGTGTTGCAGTGCTCCCCTGTCTTTGCCAAGTTTGTTGAAGGTCATGCTCCTTCGGTGAACTTCGAGGTAAATGGGCAGCACTACATCAAGGGATACTATCTAGCATATGACATCTATCAGAGATGGTCTACAAGACTACAATTGTGAAGAGTATCTCAAACCATGTGCCAGGTGGCAAGAACTACCACTTTGCGAAGGTTCAAGAGGCTTGCAGGAAGGATGTCGAGCGGGCATTTGGTGTTCTCCAATCTTGATTTGCTGTTGTTTGGTACCCCGCTCAGACCTGGTCGAAAGATCAAATGTGGGAGATCATGACTTGCTATGTCATCTTGAACAACATTATCATTGAGAGCGAGCAGGAAGAGCCATATTACCGGCAGGGTCCTCTTGCACAAGTTCATCACCAGCTACCGGCAACCTGGACTGCCTTCCTCAATATGCGTCAGGAGATCCGAGACCCACAGGTGCATCAACAACTGCAGCAGGATCTAGTGGAGAACCTATGGAGGCTCAAGGGCAACGCCTAGCTCGACGTGTGATGTAATATGAGTTTTTATTTATTGAACTATATAATTTGTATTGAACTACTTGTTGTTGAACTAATTTTCTTTATTGATTTTCTGTGATGAACTACGTGATTAAAAAATTACTTTAGTTGAATTTGCGCCGAACCACGACAAAGATGGGCCGATTTGCACCGATATCGGGTCGTTTTTCGCCGAAACTGGGCCGAAAAGTGGTGACATTTGTGCCAGAAATGGGCCGATATCCGCGGCTGGGGGCGGCGACTGGGAACCCAATCGCCCCTAGCGCCTATTTTAGCGACGGCTCGCCCCCAGACGGCGATTTTTTAGCCTTCTAGGAGG
>LR738709.1:623741003-623862408 GCA_902687465.1 Secale cereale | reverse complement strand
GGGGGGGCAACGGCTGGAGATGCTCTTAGAGGTTATGATGGTTCTGTTATCTTTAGCTCCTGCCGATGCATAACTTCATGTGATGACGTGTTAGAAGCTGACCTTCTTGCATTAAAGGAAGGAATTTCTTCAGCACTACAATGGAGTAGTCTACCCATTGACGAGAGTGGACGTCCTGAACGCAGCGGCATCTGGACGCTGCAATCTGGCCACACGCTTTGATCATGATGATCTGCGCATGATGCATTGTTGGTCCACCACTTAATCAAGATACAAGAGGCAATACATGTCCAGCACGTACGGGGCTCCTGTCTTGGCAGAGGAGGATGGTCCACAAAAAGTGTAAATGTAAGAGATGATGCACAAAAGGTCATCTCTCTCTGCAGAGCGGGTGGCGTGAACATTATGTGCAGGTCTGCACATCCATTCCCCCACACCAATTCAGAGACAAGAGCAGATTAATGCCCACTCATGTAATGAAAAACGTGTACTAATCCTCTCGAAGCCAAAAAATCACATGATCCTTGTTCTGCACGTCCAAAACAAATAAGCAAAACAGTTGTTGTCAAACAAAAATCTGCAGTCACATATGCATGTTAAATCAACAAGCTAGTTACTTACTGATTGATTCGGGCACTTGCAAAAATAGATCCCAGGGAGCACAAAGTTTGTATTGGTGCGTGCTTGCTGTAAAATAAAATTATGTTATATACTGTCGCAATGGTGCTCGCTGTAAAATAAAATTATGTTATACACTGTTGCAATGGCGCGTAGTAGTGGCGTTCATACCGTCAGAATTGAGAAGGTCCACATGTGGGGGAACGGTCGGCTCCACTCACTTTTGGGAGCATGTACTTGCCTTTGTGTCAGGTTGTATTGTCAGTCAGTTCGCCCCTAATACACATATACACTGCAAACCGATGGCCTACACCCGTATACTCTAACTAGCAGCCTGCTCTGATCCGAAGCGCAAAGGTCTACGCGCCGTCGATGCCGTGCGTGCATATGCCGCTGCGTCCAGCGCTGCACTTCTCACCCATTGACGTGGAAACAGACTGTATGGAGGCTGTCAAGATGATCAAAGAAGGAAATAGGAACAAGTCTAAGTATGATTTCATCGTTAGAGGGATAATTAGTAGTATGAGAGAAAGGAGTTTTTGCTCGTGCTCGTGCTCGTGCTCGTCGAAGTTGTAATAATGTTAGTCATGCCCTGACTAATTTTGGTAGGGTGTATCGCCGGACTATGGTTTGGCTAGGCTCTGGACCAGATGAGGTCATGGAACTTGTAGAACGAGATTGTAACATTTAAACTCTCAGTAATGCAAGAATTTATTCGCAAAAAAAAAAAAAACATCCACATGCTCGATGACAGCTAACAACACTCATTAACATCCGGCTGCAACGGTACCCCTTCGCTTTGCGTCTTTGGGCGAAAAGGTAATTAGGTACTCAATCCATCTCATAATATAAGAGCATTTTGTATAATAGCGTTTTTTTCAGTTCAGTGTAAAAAATGTTCTTATATATATTATGAGACGGAGGGAGTACTTGCTGCAATGGACTGATTGGTACGAGACAACAACATCGTACTCATATGGCCGCACATCGTACTATGGCCACAATAATACGTACCCCATTTCATTTTTCATTTGCGAAAATGCAGAAATGGGGAGGCGCTCACACCATATGCATGCGCAGATGCGCACATCTACATCTTTGCTGTAAAATTCTACACCGGCCTGTGAAGGAGTAATTAAACACAATGGCGTGGTCTGTGGTGTGAATGTAGTAAACAAGAACAAGATTCGTTTTTCAAGCATCTGCCTCCTTCCGGCAATGTCGTTTTTACGTCACAGTTGATTGCACATGACAGACGAGACGCACGCCTCGTCATTCCTTCATCAGATATCGTGCTACCCCAAGTTTTAAAAATAAATATGGTGCTGCTCCAACGGATGGGACATTTGTACGATTTGAATGGATCCGTGGCGTAGAAATGCTCGGCTAGCTAGCTGCACGCGCGCTCGCACAGCCACCATAATTTCCTGGCCGCCGGTTCATGTTATATTACCACTCGTCCAGTACATGTACATCGATTTCGAGCCAAGTTCTGGGGCCAAAGTGTCATTACTCCGGTTTGGCCATGCACCCTTGTGTCATACTCCAAATATTCGAGACGGCCGGTCCGCCCGGCTGTTGCAGGTGAGAAGAGATACGACATTGATGACGTTTAGAGCAACTAGTAACGTGCACATGCAACACACGTCTCAACTAATATTACAATCATATGTGAAAAGTCACGTGGTTTGGTATAATTAGTACCCTCAACCTGGACATATGCTACAACAGTGCATCCATTTTCAATTTTATATATAATTAAGAGCTATTTATATGCCCAAATCTTATACTCCCTCCGTCCCAAAATAAGTGACGCAAAAGTGACTCAACTTTGTACTAAAGTTAGTACAAAGTTGAGTCACTTTTGCGTCACTTAATTTGGGACGGAGGGAGTATTAGGAACAGTATTGACCTGTTTTAGATCTTACATATAGAGCAGGGTTGCACACTTTTGTAAACTGGTGACATTTTGACAGTGAATGGTTAATTTTACTGCTAACATGAAGTTAATCAACCTATGCCTTTTGAAAATGCTTTTCAATATACCCAGTCATTATGTGCTTTGTATGCAGTCCCCAATTATCAGTCCAACTAAAACAACTAACTTAAAATATATCGGTGGCATATCAAGGACAAGTACTTGCTCGATGAGATACATAACACGGCAAATTCTACATTTATTATTCAAATAACCAGTGATATAATTAACTGACCATAAACACACAATTACATCAGATTATCAACTATGCAGCGATAATCCTATTGATATACTGCCCACCAAACTCAGAAGTAGTTTAGTTGCATTACTTCTTTCCATGAATTGATAGCAGTAAGGACAACCGATAATCCAAAATAATGAAGTTGGAAAAAATAAATATAATTTAAGGCATAATGCGCTTATGGGTGACTGTATCCGGTCAAATAATGGTGGGCGAGCACCGAGACGTTCGTGTTGTCCAGTGGGTGAATGGTTGCAGCGGAGAACTAATGTGGGAGGTGTCCTAGAGCATCATAGACGTTGTACTGCAAATAAATTAACCCGTCACAAGTTCTAAAATGACCCAAATAATCAGAGAATGGGGAAATGGGGAGGGATACATACACATGTCAAGTTGATAACCTGAAACCAGTCATTTGGATCGCAAATACTACTCAGTCAGCTTGAACCTGAAATAAGAACCAAGATGAGGGAAGCTACCGACCATGAAATAGAATCAAATATGAAGATCATGTATCTCAGAAATCTTGTTTGCACTTGGTAATGAACTACTTATTTACAACATTTTTTCTTTTCACGTATATATGTGAGATATTGGGTATCAATTGCTAGATAACTACACAACACTAACATATGTGAGCCGCTAGATAGGTTCAAGTGCAAACACGATATGTAGGTAATTACATCTATACTAATTTGGTGGAGAAAATCAAGACCTCGTCATCCCATTGAGATGTTAAAACTTGCATCAAAATTCAAACATAGTACAAATATCATTTTGAAAATGAACATCCTAAAATCCAGAAAATACATTGATCCAATGGATAACTCAAACACAGAGAATCGCTCACTATTATTATTAATGAGTAAAAACAAGAAGAAACTCACGTGCCCACTCCACAGATTTAACAATACTAACGCAAAAAAGCACTATACAAGGCATATAAATATACCAATATTGTATTGCCCGATCACAACAATAGAGCAATCAGTCTTGGTTTGATGTGCTTGGTTAGAGGCAGCAGAGCGGGACTGGAGGACGGCACAACATCCATTGCAGTGGTTGGTTCATCTGCTCAGGAAGAAGGTGCACGTCACGTAGTTGACTGATGATATCGAGGCTACAAATATTTAAGGAAGTGATACACATACAACATAGATTACTAAGAGATGTTCATTGAACCAAATAAGGATCAGAAAAGAGATTCTTACTCTAATCAGCATGCTATTATCTTGTCCTATATAAAAAGTTTCAAATATGTGAATCATTCTCACGTAAATCAACCAGGTACCATATAAAAACAGTGACCCTCACAATCAGTAACCATTGCATGTAGAGAACTTCCTAATATAGCGATGTAGGCAAACTCACTCACAAATGGCTAATTATAATGGTACTGAATATCAGGAAACAAGACAAACAACAAAAATGATTCCATCAGTAGCCGCTTCTCTTTACTTGTGAATACTGACTATATATATAGCTGAAGGAGAAGAATATTGTGTTGGAAATATGCCCTAGAGGCAATAATAAAATGGTTATTATTATATTTCCTTGTTCATGATAATTGTCTATTGTTCATGCTATAACTGTATTAACCGGAAACCGTAATACATGTGTGAATACATAGACCACAACACGTCCCTAGTGAGCCTCTAGTTGACTAGCTCGTTGATCAATAGATGGTTATGGTTTCCTGACCATGGACATTGGATGTCATTGATAACGGGATCACATCATTAAAGAATGATGTGATGGACAAGACCCAATCCTAAGCACAACACAAGATCAAGTAGTTCGTTTGCTAGAGTTTTTCTAATGTCAAGTATCTTTTCCTTAGACCATGAGATTGTGCAACTCCCGGATACAGTAGGAATGCTTTGGGTGTATCAAACGTCACAACATAACTGGGTGGCTATAAAGGTGTAGTACAGGTATCTCCAAAAGTGTTTGTTGGGTTGGCACAAATCGAGACTGGGATTTTTCACTCCGTATGACGGAGAGGTATCTTTGGGCCCACTCGGTAATGCAGCATCATAATGAGCTCAATGTGACTAAGGTGTTAGTCACGGGATCATGTGTTACGGAACGAGTAAAGAGACTTGCCGGTAACGAGATTGAACAAGGTATAGGGATGCCGACGATCGAATCTCTGGCAAGTAACATATCGATGGACGAAGGGAATTGTATACGGGATTGATTGAATCCCCGATAATGTGGTTCATCCGATGAGATCATCGTGGAACATTTGGGAGCTAATATGGATATCCAGATCCCGCTATTGGTTATTGTCCGGAGAGTTGTGTCGGTCATGTCTACATGGTTCCCGAACCCGTAGGGTCTACACACTTAAGGTTCTATGACGCTAGAGTTGTCACGGGACATTATATGTGGTTACTGAAGGTTGTTCGGAGTCCCATATGAGATCCCGGACGTCACGAGGAGTTCCAGAATGGTCCAAAGGTAAAGATTTATATATGGGAAGTCTTGTTTCAGCCACCGGAAGAGTTTTGGGGGTCATATGTATTGTACCGGGACCATCGAGTGGGGCCACCTACCCGTGAGGGCTTAGTGGGCTGAATATGGGTGGGGACCAGCCCCTTAGTGGGCTGGTGCGCCCCCTGTTGGAAATATGCCCTAGAGGCAATAATAAAATGGTTATTATTATATTTCCTTGTTCATGATAATTTTCTATTGTTCATGCTCTAATTGTATTATCCGGAAACAGTAATACATGTGTGAATACATAGACCACAACATGTCCCTAGTGAGCCTCTAGTTGACTAGCTCGTTGATCAATAGATAGTTACAGTTTCTTGACCATGGATATTGGATGTCATTGATAACGGTATCACATCATTAGGAGAATGATGTGATGGAAAATTCCCAATCCTAAGCCTAGCACAAGATCGTGTAGTTCGTATGCTAAAGCTTTTCCAATGTCAAGTATCCTTTCCTTAGACCATGAGATTGTGCAACTCCCGGATACCGTAGGAGTACTTTGGGTGTGCCAAACGTCACAATGTAACTGGGTGGCTATAAAGGCACACTACGGGTATCCCCGAAAGTATCTGTTGGGTTGGCACGAATCAAGACTGGGATTTGTCACTCCGTATGACGGAGAGGTATCTCTGGGCCCACTCGGTAAGACATCATCGTAATGAGCTCAATGTGACTAAGGGGTTGGTCACGGGATGATGTGTTACAGAACGAGTAAAGACACTTGCCGTAATGAGATTGAACAAGGTATTGGTATACCGACGATCGAATCTCGGGTAAGTACTATACCGGTAGGCAAAGGGAATTGTATACGGGATTGATTGAATCCCCGACATCGTGGTTCATCCGATGAGATCATCATGGAACATGTGGGAGACAATATGGTTATCCAGATCCCGCTATTGGTTATTGGCCGGAGAGGTATCTCGGTCATGTCTGCATGGTTCCCGAACCCGTAGGGTCTACACACTTAAGGTTCAGTGACGCTAGAGTTGTTATGGGAATAATATGTTGTTACCGAAAGTTGTTCGGAGTCCAGGATGAGATCCCGGACGTGACGAGGAACTCCGGAATGGTCCGAAGGCGAAGATCGATATATTGGACGAAGGGTATAGGAGTCCGGAATTGTTCCGGGGGTACCGGGTGACGACCAGCGTGTTCGAAAGTGGTTTCGGAGGTCCCGACAAGTGTTGGGGGGGCTTATGGGCCAAGGGGAGGGGCACATCAGCCCACTAAGGGGCCGAGCGCCCCTCCCACCCCATCTCACATAACCTGGAGAGGTGGGGGCGCCTCCCCTAGGGCAGCCGCCCCTCCCGGCTTGGGGGGGGGGCAGTTTCCTAGGGGTGGGGGCGCCCAAACCCATCTAGGGTTTCCCCTGTGGCCGCCGCCCCTCCCTTAGCTAGGGAAACCCTAGGGCGCCTCCTCCTCCCCCCTTCCCCCTATATATAGTGCGGGAGAGAGAGGGCAGCCGCACCCCTTCCCTGGCGCAGCCCTCTGCCCCTCCCAACTCCTCCTCTTCCTCCGTAGAGCTTGGCGAAGCCGTGCCGGAGAACTACAAGCTCCACCGTAACGCCGTCGTGCTGCCAGAGCTCTTCCCCAACTTCTCCTCCCCCCTTGCTAGATCAAGAAGGAGGAGATGTCCACGGGCTGTACGTGTGTTGAACGCGGAGGCGCCGTTGTTCGGCGCTTAGATCGGAATCGACCGCGATCTGAATCGCTGCGTGTACGACTCCACCAACCGTGTTCTTGTAACGCTTCCGCATCGCGATCTTCAAGGGTATGAAGATGCACTCCTTCCCTCTCGTTTCTAGTAAACTCCATAGATGGATCTTGGTGATGCGTAGGAAAAATTTTGTTTTTCTGCAACGATCCCCAACACCCCCCAAGGGCCCAAGGCGCCTAGGGTTGGAAACCCTAGGGGGTGGGGGCGCCCCCCACCAGCTTGGGGGGCAAGTTACCCCCTCCTGGTCGCCGCCCCCTCTAGATTGGATCTAGAGGGGCCGACCCCCTCTCTCCTTCCCCCTATATAGAGTGAGGGGTGGGAGGGCAGCCGCACCCCCTCTCCTGGCGCAGCCCTCCCTCCTCCACCTCCTCCATCTCCTCCATAGCGCTTGATGAAGCCCTGCCGGAGAACCACAAGCTCCACCACCACGTCGTCGTGCCGGAGCTATCCCTCAACTTCTCCTGCCCCCTTGCTGGATCAAGAAGGAGGAGACGTCCCCGGGCTTTACGTGTGTTGAACATGGAGGTGCCGTCCGTTCGGCACTTGGATTGGATCTTCCACGATTTGAATCGCCGCGAGTATGACTCCATCAACTGTGTTCTTGTGACGCTTCCGCTTAGAGATCTTCATGGGCATGAAGATGCACTCCCTCTCTCTCGTTGCTAGCATCTCCTAGATTGATTTTGGTGACACGTAGGAATTTTTTTGAATTATTACTATGTTCCCCAACAGTGGCATCATGAGCTAGGTCTATGCATAGATTCTATGCACGAGTAGAACACAAGTAGTTGTGGGCGATGATTTGGTCAATTTGCTTACCGTTACTAGTCCTATCTTGATTCAGCCGCATCGTGGAATGAAGCGGCCCGGGCCGACCTTACACGTACGCTTACGTGAGACAGGTTCCACCAACTGACATGCATTTGTTGCATAAGGTGGCTAGCGGGTGTCTATCTCTCCCACTTTATTCGGATCAGATTCAATGAACAGGGTCCTTATGAAGGGTAAATAGCAATTGACAAATCATCGTTGTGGCTTTTATGTACATAAGAAACGTTATTGCTAGAAACCCATAGCAGCCACGTAAAACATGCAACAACAATTAGGGGACGTCTAACTTGTTTTTGCAGGGTATGCTATGTGATGTGATATGGCCAAAAGGATGTGATGAAATATATATGTGATGTATGAGATTGATCATTTTCTTATAATAGGAATCACGACTTGCATGTCGATGAGTATGACAACCGGCAGGAGCCATAGGTGTTGTCTTAATTTATTGTATGACCTGTGTGTCAATGAAAACACCATAGTAGTAGAAGTAATAGTTGGCGAGACAACTTCATGAAGACACGATGATGGAGATCATGGTGTCATGCCGGTGACGATGGTGATCATGCCGCGCTTCGAAGATGGAAATCAAAAGCGCAAGATGATATTGGCCATATCATGTCACTTTATGATTTGCATGTCATGTTTATCATGTTTACATCTTATTTGCTTAGAGCGATGGTAGCATAAATAATATGACCCCTCACTAAAATTTCAAGAAATGTGTTCCCCCTAAGTGTGCACCGTTGTGAAGGTTTGTTGTTTCGAAGCACCACGTGATGATCGGGTGTGATAGATTCTAACATTCGCATACAACGGGTGTAATCCAGATTTACAGACGCAAAACACTTAGGTTGACTTGACGAGCCTAGCATGTACAGACATGGCATCGGGACACGAGAGATCAAAAGGTCTAACATGAGTCGTATAGTAGATGCGATCAACATGGAGATGGTCACCGTTGATGACTAGTCCGTCTCACGTGATGATCGGACACGGCCTAGTCGATTCAGATCATGTATCACTTGGATGACTAGAGGGATGTCTATCTGAGTGGGAGTTCATTAAATAATTTGATTAGATGAACTTAGTCTAAAATTGTCTTCACAATATATCTTGTAGATCTAATGGCCCACGCTAATGTTGCCCTCAACTTCAACGTGTTCCTAGAGAAAACCAAACTGAAAGACGATGGAAGCAACTATACGGACTGGGTCCGTAACTTGAGGATCATCCTCATAGCTTCCAAAAAAGCATATGCCCTTGAAGCACTGCTAGGTGACACACCCATTTTCCCAGCAACTCAAGACGTTATGAACGTATGGCAGTCGCATAGTGATGATTACTCCCTGGTTCAGTGCGGCATGCTTTACAGCTTAGAATCGGGGCTCCAAAAGCGTTTTGAGCAACACAGAGCATATGAGATGTTCCAAGAGCTGAAAATGGTTTTCCAAGCTCATGCTCGGGCCGAGAGATATGAAGTCTCCGACAAGGTCTACAGTTGTAAGATGGAGGAAACTAGTTCTGTCAGCATGCATATACTCAAAATGTCTGGGTTGCACAACCGTCTGTCTCAGCTGGGAGTTTCTACCTCTTGAGCATGCGTTGGTTTTCCCTTGAAGAGGAAAGGGTGATGCAGCAAAGTAGCGCAAGTATTTCCCTCAGTTTTTGAGAACCAAGGTATCAATCCAGTAGGAGATAACACACAAGTCACCTAGTACCTGCACAAACAATCAAGAACCTTGCAACGAACGTGATAAAGGGGTTGTCAATCCCTTCACGGTCACTCGCAAAAGTGAGATCTGATAAAGGTAATAAGATAAATATTTTTGGTATTTTTGTTGTATAGATTGGAAAGTAAAGATTGCAAAATAAAATAAATAGGAAACTAGACTTGTAGATCGGAAACTTATATGATAGAAAATAGACCCGAGGGCCATAGGTTTCACTAGTGGCTTCTCTCAAGATAGCATAAATTATGGTGGGTGGACAAATTACTACCGAGCAATTGATAGAAAAGCGCATAGTTATGAGAATATCTAGGCAATGATCATGAATATAGGCATCACGTCCGTGTCAAGTAGACTGAAATGATTCTGCATCTACTACTATTACTCCACACATCGACCGCTATCCAGCATGCATCTAGAGTATTAAGTTCATAAGAACAGAGTAACGCATTAAGCAAGATGACATGATGTAGAGGGATAAACTCAAGCAATATGATATAAACCCCATCTTTTTATCCTCGATAGCAACAATAAAATACGTGCCTTGCTACCCCTGATGTCACTTGGAAAGGACACCGCGAGATTGAACCCAAAGCTAAGCACTTCTCCCATTGCAAGAAAGATCAATCTAGTAGGCCAAACTAAACTGATAATTCGAAGAGACTTGCAAAGATATCAAATCATACATATAAGAATTCGGAGAAGAACCAAATATTATTCATAGATAAACTTGATCATAAATCCACAATTCATCGGATCTCAGCAAACACACCGCAAAAGAATATTACATCGATAGATCTCCAAGAACATCGAGGAGAACTTTGTATTGGGAATCAAAGAGAGAGAAGAAGCCATCTAGCTAATAACTATGGACCCGAAGGTCTGTGGTAAACTACTCACACATCATCGGAGAGGCTATGGTGTTGATGTAGAAGCCCTCCGTGATCGATCCCCCCTTCGACGGAGCGCCGGAAAAGGCCCCAAGATGGGATCTCACGGGTACATAAGGTTGCGGCGGTGGAAAAGTGGTTTTGTGGCTGTTGGTGTCAAAACCGGCAGATCTCGGGTAGGGGGGCCCAAGCTATGCATTTGGAGTATCAATGGTAAGAAGAGGCTGGGGACATGATGTTTACCCAGGTTCAGGCCCTCTTGATTGAGGTAATACCCTACTTCATGCTATGTTAATATGAATGAATACAAGTACAGGAGTTGATCTACCTCGAGATCGTAATGGCTAAACCCTAAAGTCTAGCCTATGAGGATATTGTGATGTCGATGATACCCTCTACAGACTAAACCTCCAGGCTTACATACACGCTAGAGAGGGCCTAGGGTTACAAGGGTGACTTGGGGAGGAAGTAATAGATACATCCGGACTCTACGCTTGCCTTTCTATGTACATGGGAGTCCTGACCGAATACGGGGGAGAATCTTCTGCTTCTTCTTTTGTGGCCCATCAATACGGCCCAGCTTCATCGACCCGGACGCCTAGGGACCCCTTAATACAGGACTCACTCAGTAGCCCCCGGACTTGCCTTCAAAGACGAGATCGTGTCCGGCTTCATGTCTTCGGTCTTGCACGGTGAGTCCTCTTGGATTATAGTTCGGCTTCTCTTAATATTGTACTCCATTGATTCCTAGCCGTCGTCGCCTTGGCTTCCATGTGTCCAACGAATGCGAACCGTTTTGGCAGTTTTGCAATTACCCCCTTGACTGTGTAGGGAAGGCACCTATATAAGATAATAGATCTTGGTTGCCTCTCCATTCCATTCCACGCGGAAGAAACCCTAGTGCCTGCAAAAAATCTTCAAACATGGCCAGCGCCCCAAGCTCTTACTCGCGCCCTCACGGACCTCTAGCAGGTGATTGGAAAAGTTGCTCCGTATCCCACGCGCACCTGAGAACACTTCAAGCGCAGGGATATTTCCCTCCCGAGGATCTAGTCCTCGTCTGGGCCGGACTAACTTCCATCGACAATCAAGCCCTGGCTGAGAGCTTTCCCAACCCCTTCGGTGGAGAATAGGTATGTTTTGTCCCTTTCCTTTTAAGAGGCATAGGTTTCACCGTCCACCCCTTCCTTAGGGGACTCCTAGAGTTCTATGGTCTTTAGCTGCACGATCTTACGCCGGGGTCTATCCTGCATATTGCGGGATTCGTCGCTTTATGCAAACTATTCTAGGGCTGCGAGCCTCATTTTGAGCTGTGGCGGAAGTTCTTCTGCCTCGTCCCTCGCTCGGACAAGGGATCCATATTTGAAGTTGGTGGCGCCAAAGTATGGTGCACAGCCAGGATAGGCTATCTGCCCGGTACTCCAAAGAAGGCATCCGAAGAGTGGCCTTCGAAGTGGTTTTATATTGAGGACGTTACCCTGCCGGATCCAGTTCGGCAAGGCCTTCCCAAATATTCCAGTGCTCCGCTAAAGAAGCTTTTCAACTGATGTCCCCGCAGTCCCTCAGAAGAAGAGAGAGCGGAGGTTAGCAGACTGGCCGGCAAGATCAAATTGCTCGCCAGTTCGGGGTTGTCTATAATTGAAGTGATGGCTATTTCAATAAGGCGATGCGCGCCGCCGCTCCAAGCAAGAGGATTTCCAATGTGGCATTACAATGGCCTGAATGATGCCTCATGCTGCTTATGCCCGGGTCCGGACGACCCTGCCGCTCTGGCCGTCATCCTGGAGGGTCTTTATAAGGGAGAGAAGCAATACTTCCTTCTCTTGAAGTGTCGGGAGGGTTTTTCCATGTACAATCCTCCTAACTGGGTAAGTCTCTCTCGTGACCGCTACATTCGCCCGTTTTCCTTTGTTATGATGTATTGACCGAACTGAATCCGGTTTTTTCCAACAGGAGTGGAGGAAGGTTCTACCTCTTGAGCTTGCGTTGTTTTTCCCTTGAACAGGAAATGGTGATGCAGCACAGTAGCTTAAGTATTTCCCTCAGATTTTGAGAACCAGGGTATCAATCCATTAGGAGACTACACGTGAGTCCCTCGTACCTACACAAACCAATAAGAACCTTGCAACCAACGCGATAAAGGGGTTGTCAATCCCTTCTCGACCACTTGCAAAAGTGAGATCTGATAAAGATAATAAGATAAATATTTTTGGTATTTTGTAATATAGATTGAAAGTAAAGATTGCAAAATAAAAGTAAAGTAAAGATAAATAGTTGATGGAAGATTAATATGATAGAAGATAGACCCGGGGGGCATAGGTTTTACTAGTCCCTTCTCTCAAGATAGCAGATTTCTACGGTGGGTGAACAAATTACTGTCGATCAATTGATATAAAAGCGCGTAGTTATGAGAATATGTAGGCAATGATCATGAATATAGGCATCACGTCCGTGTCAAGTAGACCAAAACGATTCTGCATCTACTAATATTACTCCACACATCGACCGCTATCCAGCATGCATCTAGAGTATTAAGTTCATAAGAACAGAGTAACATATTAAGCAAGATGACATGATGTAGAGGGATAAACTCAAGCGATATGATATAAACCCCATCTTTTTATCCTCAATAGCAACAATACAATACGTGCCTTGTTGCCCCTGCTGTCACTGGGAAAGGACACCGCAAGATTGAACCCAAAGCTAAGCACTTCTCCCATTGCAAGAAAGATCAATCGGGTAGGCCAAACTAAACGGATAATTCGAAGAGACTTGCAAAGATATCAAATCATACATATAAGAATTCAGAGAAGAACCAAATATTATTCATAGATAAACTTGATCATAAATCCAAAATTCATCGGATCTCGGCAAACACACCGCAAAAGAATATTACATCGAATAGATCTTTCCACTCTTTGTTCCATAGTCCATCAAATCCTTACCCAAAAACTTGAAAACTACACAACACAACACTTAGCAAAAATCTAGTGAGCTCCGTTAGTATAAGAAAACAAACCACCACTTTAAGGTACTGTAACGAACTCATTCTTTATTTATATTGGTGTTAAACCTACTGTATTCCAACTTCTTTATGATTCATACCCCCCGATACTACTCATAGATTCATCAAAATAAGCAAACAACACACGAAAAACAGAATCTGTCAAAAACAGAACAGTTTGTAGCAACCTCTAACTTTTGAATACTTCTGTGACTCTAATTTTTTTTAAATAATTAGTGGACGTGAGGAATTTGTCTATAATCATCTGCAAAAAGAATCAACTTAAAAGCACTCTCAAGTAAAATATGGCAGCAAATCTCGTGAGCGCAAAAATTTCTATTTTTTACAGCAAGATCGCAAAGACTTCACTCAAGTCTTCCCAAAGGTTCTACTTGGCACAAACACTAATTAAAACACAAAACCACATCTAACCAGAAGCTAGATGAATTATTTATTACTAAACAGAAGCAAAAACAAAGAAAATAAAATTGGGTTGCCTCCCAACAAGCGCTATCGTTTAACGCCCCTAGCTAGGTATGATACAAGAATAGCTCTAGGTATTCCCATCTTTGGTAGGCAATCCATTAGTGGCTCTCATAATAGATTCATAAGGTAATTTGATTTTCTTTCTAGGATCGTGTTCCATGCCTTTCCTTAACGGAAATTGGAATCTAATATTTCCTTCCTTCATATCAATAATTGCACCAATCGTTCTAAGGAAAGGTCTACCAAGAATAATAGGACATGTAGGATTGCAATCTATATCAAGAACGATGAAATCTACGGGCACATAATTCCTATTTGCAACAATAAGAACATCATTAATCCTTACCATAGGTTTCTTAATGGTAGAATCCGCAAGATGCAAATTTAAAGAACAATCATCAAGTTCATGGAAACCTAACATATCACACAAAGTTTTTGGAATTGTGGAAACACTAGCACCCAAATCACACAAAGCATAACATTCATGATCTTTAACTTAATTTTAATAGTAGCTTCCCACTCATCATAAAGTTTTCTAGGGATAGAAACTTCTAATTCAAGTTTTTCTTCATAAGATTGCATTAAAGCATCAACTATGTGTTTAGTAAAAGCTTTATTTTGACTATAAGCATGAGGAGAATTTAGCACAGATTGCAACAAGGAAATACAATCAATCAAAGAGAAATTGTCATAATTAAATCCCTGGAAATCCAAAATAGTGGGTTCATTGCTATGTAAAGTTTTGACCTCTTCAATCCCACTTTTAACAGTTTTTGCATCAAGATCTAAAAACTCCGAATCATTGGGACGCCTTTTAACTAAAGTTGACTCGTCATTAGTCCCATCTTTATCAAGATTCACATTAGAAAACAAGGATTTAATAGGAGACACATCAATTACTTTTAGATCTTCATCTTTATTATCATGAAAACTAGAAGAACACGCTTTCACAAAACAATCTCTTTTAGCACACATTCTAGTGGTTCTTTCTTTGCACTCATCAATGGAAATTCTCATGGCTTTGAGAGACTCATTGATATCATGCTTAGGTGGAATAGATCTATGTTTCGAAGAATCAACATCAAGAGAAATTCTATCCACATTCCTAGCCAACTCATCAATCTTAAGCATTTTTTCTTCAAGCAAAGCATTGAAATTCTTTTGCGAATTCATGAATTCTTTAACACTAGTCTCAAAATTAGAGGGCATGTTATTAAAATTTCCATAAGAGTTGTTGTAGGAATTACCATAATTATTGGAGGAATTATTAGGGAAAGGCCTAGAATTAAAGTTTCCTCTATATGCGTTGTTACCAAAATTATTCCTACCAACAAAATTCACATCCAAAGATTCATTAGCATTATCAATCAACGTGGACAAAGGCATATCATTAGGATCAGAAGAAACACTCTTAGTAGCAAATAATTTCATAAGTTCATCCATCTTTCCACTCAAAACACTAATCTCTTCAATAGCATATACTTTTTTACTAGTAGATCTTTCGGTGTGCCATTGAGAGTAATTAACCATAATATTATCTAGGAGTTTAGTAGCTTCCCCTAAAGTGATTTCCATAAAAGTGCCCCCCGCGGCCGAATCTAAAAGATTTCTAGAAGCAAAATTCAAACCAGCATTAAAGTTTTGTATAATCATCCATAAGTTCAAACCATGTGTAGGGCAATTACGTATCATTAATTTCATCCTATCCCAAGCTTGTGCAACATGCTCATGATCAAGTTGCTCAAAATTCATAATATCGTTTCTAAGAGAAATCATCTTAGCGGGAGGAAAATACTTAGAGATAAAGGCATCTTTGCACTTATTCCATGAATCAATACTATTTCTAGGCAAAGAAGAGAACCAAGTTTTAGCACGATCTCTAAGTGAAAATGGAAATAGCTTTAATTAAACAATATCATTATCCGTATCTCTCTTCTTTTGCATATCGCACAAATCGACAAAGTTGTTTAGATGGATAGCGACATCTTCACTAGGAAGGCCGGAAAATTGATCTTTCATAACAAGGTTTAACAGAGCAGCATTGATTTCACAAGATTCAGCATCGTTAATAGGAGAAATTGGAGTGCTAATAAAATCATTATTGTTGGTATTGGAAAAGTCACACAATTTGGTATTGTCTTTAGCCATAATGGCGAACAAGCAATCCAACACACAAGCAAACAAGTAGCAAGCGAAAAGAGGCGAACGGAAAAAGGGCAAATAAAAACGGCAAAGGTGAAGTGGGGGAGAGGAAAACGAGAGGCAAATGGCAAATAATGTAATGCGAGGGATAAGAGTTTGTGATGGGTACTTAGTATATGACTTTTGCGTAGATCTCCCCGGCAACGGCGACAGAAATTCTTCTTGCTACCTCTTGAGCTTGCATTGTTTTTCCCTTGAAGATGAAAGGGTGATGCAGCACAGTAGCGTAAGTATTTCCCTCAGTTTTTGAGAACCAAGGTATCAATCCAGTAGTTGACTACACGCGAGTCCCTCGTACCTACACAAACAAATAAGAACCTTGCAACCAACGCGATAAAGGGGTTGTCAATCCCTTCTCGGCCACTTGCAAAAGTGAGATCTGATAAAGATAATAAGATAAATACTTTTGGTATTTTTTATATAGATTGAAAGTAAAGATTGCAAAATAAAAGTAAAGTAAAGATAAATAGTTGATGGAAGATTAATATGATGGAATATAGACCCGGGGGCCATAGGTTTCACTAGTGGCTTCTCTCAAGATAGCAGATTTCTACGGTGGGTGAACAAATTACTGTCGAGCAATTGATAGAAAAGCGGATAATTATGAGAATATCTAGGCATGATCATTGTATATAGGCATCACGTCCGTGACAAATAGACCGAAACGATTCTGCATCTACTACTATTACTCCACACATCGACCGCTATCCAGCATGCATCTAGAGTTTTAAGTTCATAAGAACGGAGTAATGCTTTAAGCAAGATGGCATGATGTAGAGGGATAAACTCATGCAATATGATATAAACCCCATCTTTTTATCCTCGATGGCAACAAGACAATACATGCCTTGGTGCCCGTGCTTTCATTGGGAAAGGACACCGCAAGATTGAACCCAAAGCTAAGTACTTCTCCCAATGCAAGAAAGATCAATCTAGTAGGTCAAACCAAACAGATAATTCAAAGAGACTTGCAAAGATATTTAAATCATGCATAAAATATTTCAGAGAAGAATCAAATATTGTTCATTGATAATCTAGATCATAAACCCACAATTCATCAGATCTCGACAAACTCACCGCAAAAAGAATTAAATCAAATAGATCTCCAAGAAGATCTAGGAGAACTTTGTATTGAGGTCCAAAGAGAGAGAGAAGAAGTCGTCTAGCTAATAACTATGGACCCGAAGGTCTGTCGTAAACTACTCACAACTCATCGGAGAGGCTATGGTGTTGATGTAGAAGCCCTCCGTGATCGATTCCCCCTCCGGTGGAGCTCCGGAACAAGCCCCAAGATGGGACCTCATGGGTACAGAAGGTTGCGGCGGTGGAATTAGGGTTTCGTGGTGCTCTCGGGTGTTTTCAGGGTATATGAGTATATATAGGAGGAAGAGGCACGTCGGTGGAGCAACGGGGGGCCCACGAGGGTGGGGGCACGCCTACCCCCCTGGACGCGCCCCCCTGCCTCGTGGCCACCCCGTGGCCTCCCTGGCGTGTACTCCAAGTCTTCTGTGTTGCGTTTGTTCCAAAAACGATCCTCCTGAAGGTTTCATTCCATTTGGACTCCGTTTGATAATCCTTTTATGCGGAACACTGAAATAGGCAAAAAAAACATTTTGCACCGGGCCTTGCGTTAGTAGGTTAGTCCCAAAAATAATATAAAAGTGTATAATAAAGCCCATTAAACATCCAAAACAGATAATATAATAGCATGTAACAATCAAAAATTATAGATACGTTGGAGACGTATCAGATGGTGATCGAGCGGATTTATAGTCCCACACCAAAGCGAGAGGACTGATTCTAAAATGCGGGCCCTGGATATGATGAAGATCCGGACATAGATATAGAGCTAGAAAAGGGAATCTTCTATCAAGCCTGCCGTGAGGGCACCTTGGTGGCTATTGTAGCTGATTACCCTGGCCTCATTCCTTCTTCCCACGTAAGTACCCAGGACTTATATCATCAAAGAGAAGACTCCCAGCGCGCCTTACCCACCGCCTTTTTTCATGCTTAAAAGGGGTGGCGCTCCTCACGCCGAACTATGCGAAGACGGTCATCCCAGAGGGCGACGCCTACATCGGGTGAGGCCTTGAAGCGAAAGAGGACCGCGAACACCAGCGAACCTTCAAAGAGGTATGTTTGTTTTGACACACGCTGGGTGGTAAAGTCGATATTACAACTTTCCGCTTTATTTTTCCTTTTAGGAGGAATACACACCGAACTGTTTCCGGAGATCATGCAGATCAAGCTCCAGCCAATCCGGCTTCCGTCCCATCAAGGGTTAATGCGGATTCAGTGCAAGATTGTCCCCTCCAAGAAGATTCGGATGGAATGTCAGTCACTAATTCTGAAGTGGAGGTTGCGATGGTTCACTGGCGGCGGAAAGCAGCCATGTGTGACCCAGCCTTTTCCGAGGAGGCGTTTAACGCCCTCAGCTCTGCAGATGCTTATATCCGAGCCGCTCAAGACAGACTCGCTGGAGCCACTCACCGGCTTTCCAAAGATATGCGAGTGAGTGTACATTTTGATGTTCCCGTGCCAGTAGCCCCCGAGACTTAAAGCAGTTGGTACAACTGATTTGAGGATCGTTGTGTTTTTGCAGGTGCTTCAAGAAAAGAATAAGGCCTTATTCAAAGAGCTGGAAGAGTGCCGGACCCAGCTAACGGTTGTCACCGCCGAATTAGACGAAGAAATCCGAATATTATGTTTGTGGTAAGAACAATGGTATCCGGAAAATATGATATTTGTGCTGATCATTGAGTCGTTAAGTACATACTAATTGTAATACAACAACAGGGCCGACCGACCAAATGGAGAGGGAGCTAAGGGCTGCTTTGGCGGGAAAAAAATTGCCGAAGGGGAAACAATTGCTGGTAAGCGCGTATTGACGCAAGCCATAGATAAAAGAAACCAAGCGCGGGATAAAAATGTTAGGCTGGAACAGGAGCTAAAGGACATAAGAGCCCAACTCTCAAGTGCCTTGGAAGAGAACCGGAGGCTAAAAGGCGACATGTTCAGTATTTTCCTTATAACTAGCTCTCCTTATAGTCCCTTATTTTGAAAGTTTTTCGTAAAACTTTTCCTGCAGGTTTGTTAACTGGGCAGCCCGAAGGGGGAGTGTCCGGTTTTGAGAGTGACGTGATGCAAGAGCTTTCCAGGGTCCACGAGCGAGCTCTAAAGGCCATGAAGAATATGGCCAAGCCTTTATGGCCTGGTGATTCCCCTCCGGAAACTATGGAGGACTTGGCGGACTTGTTCAAAGGGGCTCGATGCCGCTTCGAACTGTGGAAAGCATCAGCATGTTGGATGGGTGCTCGAGAAGCCTGGGCCATGGTGAAGACGCGCTACACCCGTCTTGATCCGAATCATATGGCCCACGTGGGACCTCGAGGGTCTGATGGACAAGAAATCCCTCTGCACTTGGTATATGACCAAGTAGAGACAACTGCCAAGTTATCCCAACAGGACTGTAGACTAGACAACGTTATAGAGGGAATAGAGAAAGAGTAGTCGTTTGATTCTATGTATTAATGTAATTTTACCATCAAACTTATCTCCGGCCAAAATTGTAAAAAGGTTGTCATGACTGACCTTCTGCTTTAACCTCCATAAACCCAAAGGCTGGACTATTTCCGAATACTATATATGTGGTAAACACGTGATATGTTCGGAAACCAGGCAATCCGGTCATAATTTCTTGCACAGACAAACTGTTTTCGGGGAGTTATGTTATATTACTGTTTAACGTAAGAAACATCTTCCAGAGAGAATAGTTCCGTTAGGGGTTCCTTTCCCTGGGTCAGCGTGCATACATATGCGGACCTAGGCTTTTGATCCTGTAAAAAAGGATTGTAGGATGCCATATCATGTGGTAGTTTAAAATACATGCTTTAAAAGCGATATGTAATGTATCCGCCGATAGATTATTCCCTTAAGAGCGCTAGATTTCGGCTTCACCTAGTCTGAGGTACACGTCCGGATTACCCGGCTGTAACAATCGGAGAGGTGCTCCCTTTACTCACTAGCCAAACAATCACAAACGTAGGGGCAAGCATAGGAGCCAGGCAACCCAGCTTGGCCAGAACTTAAGTCATATTGGTGCATATAATGGCAAGGAAGGACTGTAAAAAATAGACGACGTTTTAAGCAAGAAGCTTTATTGGTAATGGGCTTCGCTAAAGAAGCCCCCAGGTATATTTGAGGTAGATACATTCAAAGATGTACTTATCCTGTGGCAGTTTGGGAGAGTCGAATACTTGCCAAAAAATAAAAGATAACAGACAAGACGTAATTTAAAAGGAGGAAAAATTGCTACCGAACTATCCATAAAATCGTTGGGGCCTGGCGGCATTCCATGGTTTCGGCTCAAGGCGGTTGTCCTGTGCATTTCGAAGGCGATAGGCTCCACAGGTGAGTACTTCGTCGATAATGAAGGGCCCCTCCCATTTTGGTTTGAGCTTGTCCTTCTTCTTCTCCGGGAGGCGTAAAACGAGTTCGTCGACGTTGTATGTCTTGGCCCGCACTTCTCTGCTCTGGTATCGCCTGGCCTGTTGTTGATAAAATGCGGAACGAGCTTGCGCTGTATCGCGCTCCTCTTTAAGTCCATCTAGGTCATCATGCCGATCTAGCTCGGCTTCTCTCTCCTCGTACATGCGCACTCGAGGTGAGTCATGAATAATGTCACATGGTAGAACAACCTCTGTGTCGTACACCATGAAGAAAGGTGTGTATCCGGTCGTTCGATTAGGTGTGGTCCGCAGCCCCCAGAGTACGGAGTCAAGCTCTTCGACCCAGTGTTTATCAGACTCCCATAGGGAGTGCACTAGTCGGGGTTTAATGCCACTCATTATCAGACCATTAGCTCTTTCGACTTGACCATTTGTTTGAGGATGGTACACAGAAGCGTAATCAAGTTTAATACCTAACTTTGCGCACCAATTTTTTACCTTGTCGGTTGTGTAGTTGGTGCCATTATCTGTGATAATACTATGAGGGACACCATAACGATGTACTACATCGGATATAAAATCTATCACAGGCCCCGCCTCAGCTGTTTTTACTGGCTTGGCTTCTATCCATTTACTGAATTTATCTACCATCACCAGCAAGTATTTCTTTTTATGGCTTCCCCCTTTAAGCGGACCGACCATATCAAGCTCCCAGACCGCAAAAGGCCAAGTAATGGGGACTGTTCTCAGAGCGGTGGGAGGCATGTGACTTTGATTTGCAAAGAGCTGGCAGCCAACGTAGTGTTGGACTAAGGTCTGGGCATCTGCTCGGGCAGTGGGCCAGAAAAAGCCAACTCGAAAAGCTTTGCCTATGAGCGCCCGGGCTGCGGCATGGTGGCCGCCCATTCCAGCGTGTATTTCAATGAGAATTTGCCTTCCCTCCTCTTCGGAGATGCACCTTTGTAGAACACCAGTAGTGCTTTTATTATATAGTTCACCTTCGTGAACTTTGTAGGCTTTAGAACGCCGGACTATGCGACGGGCCTCATTTTGTTCATCGGGGAGCTCCTGCATTTTAAAGTAAGCTGGGAAGGGCTCTGTCCAGGAGGCTATGACAGCCATGATCTCGTGAGCCGAAGGAGTTATCTCCATGTTTGGGTCTCCGATGACGTCTTGGTTAAGTTCGACCGGGGGTGTGTTCGGATCCGAATTCGTATCGCCGCCCGCATCCTGCCATGTTACTGATGGCTTAAATAGCCTTTCCACGAAGATGTTAGGCGGGATAGGGTCGCGTTTAGCGCCCATACGAGCGAGTACGTTCGCGGCTTGGTTATTATCCCGGGCTACGTGATGGAATTCCAACCCCTCAAATCTAGCAGATATTTTCAATATAGCATTATGATAAGCTGCCATTTTTGAATCCTTCGCATCAAAATCTCCATTTATTTGGGAGATAGCGAGGTTTGAGTCTCCACGTACCTCGAGGCATTGTATGCCCATAGATACAGCTAGGCGGAGACCGTGCAATAGGGCCTCATATTCATCCGCATTGTTCGAGTCTGTGTACATAATTTGTAGAGCGTACCGGACTGTATCCCCAGTTGGAGATATCAATATTACGCCAGACCCCAATCCGGCTAGCATTTTAGAACCGTCAAAGTACATTGTCCAGTTGGAATATGAGCGTATTCTTTAGGGAGTTTGGCTTCGGTCCATTCTGCGACAAAGTCAGCCAACACCTGGGATTTAACAGACCGACGTGGCTTATAAGATATTTCGAACGGTAAGAGCTCGATGGCCCATTTGGCTATGCGTCTAGTGGCATCTTTATTGTTAATAATATTGTTGAGTGGTACCTCGGATGCCAATGTGATCGAACACTCTTGAAAGTAGTGTCTAAGTTTCCGAGATGACATGAAGACCGCATATGCAATTTTCTGATAGTGGGGGTATCGTGATTTGCACGGTGTTAGAACCTCGGATACTTAGTATACGGGTTTTTGAACGGGGAACTGATGTCCCTCTTCAGCTTGTTCGACGACGAGTATGGCACTCACTACCTGGTGAGTGGCTGATATATACAGCAGCATTGGTTCACCAACACCGGGAGCGGCTAGGATTGGGTTGCTCGCTAGTAGAGTTTTTATTTCTTCCAATCTAACTGTGGCCGCGTCTGTCCATTCGAAATTGTCAGTGCGTCGTAGCAATCTATAAAGTGGCAATGCTTTTTCTCCTAACTTGGAGATGAAGCGGCTTAAGGCCGCTACGCAGCCTGCTAGTTTTTGCACTTGCTTGAGGTCGGTTGGTGTTTTGAGCTCTGAACAGGCCCGAATTTTAGTTGGGTTAGCTTTGATTCCTCTATGGGATACGATGAACCCTAGTAGCTTTCCGGCTGGAACGCCAAAAACACATTTTTCCGGATTGAGCCTTATGTCATATTCTCGAAGGTTGGCGAACGTAAGGCGGAGATCTTCCACCAAAGTATCGACGTGTTTGGTCTTAACGACTACGTCATCAACATATGCCTCCACTTTCTTGCCAATTTGTTTTTCTAAGCATGTTTGAATCATGCGTTGATATGTGGCGCAAGCGTTTTTAAGTCCAAAGGGCATAGTGTTGAAACAGAAAGGACGATACGAGGCGATAAATGTCGTTGCGGCCTCATCGGATTCCTTCATCTTTATCTGATGGTATCCGGAGTAAGCAGCAAGGAAGCACAACGAGTCATGTCCGACCGTTGCATCGATAATTTGATCAATGCGGGGCAAAGGAAATGGATCCTTGGGGCATGCCTTATTTAGGTCTGTAAAGTCGATGCAGAGGCACTAGGATTTATCCTTCTTCGGCACCATCACTAGGTTGGCTAGCCAATCCGGATGTTTAATTTCTCTGATGAATCCGGCTTCCAATAGCTTGGCTATCTCTTCCCCCATTGCTTGTCTTTTGGGTTCGGAAAACCGTCGCAGTGACTGCTTGACTGGTTTGAACCCTTTGATAATATTAAGGCTGTGTTCGGCCAGCCTGCGTTGGATTTGTTGGGTAACATAGCAGAATTCAAAAAAAAATTAAGCTTTACCAAGATCAATCTAAGGAGTTCATCTAGCAACGAGCATAAAGGAGTGCATCTACATACCCTTTGTAGATCGAGTGCGGAAGCGTTCGAAGGAACGTGGATGATGGAGTCGTACTCGTCGTGATCCTCGTCACCGATGATCCCAGCACCGAACGGACGGCACCTCCGCGTTCAACACACATACGTACATTGACGTCTCGTCCTTCTCGATCCAGCAAGGGGGAAGGAGAGGTTGACGGATATCCAGCAGCACGACGGCGTGGTGGTGGATGCAACGGGAAAAGCTGCAGGGCTTCGCCGAGACCCTGCGGGAGGAGTAGGAAGTGTAACGGGGGGGGAGAGGCGCCAAGGGCTGAGGTGCGGCTGCCCTCTCTCCTCCCCACTATATATAGGGGGCTAGGGGGGCGCCGGCCCTAGGAGATCCAATCTCCTAGGGGGGCGGCGGCCAGGGGGGTATCTTGCCCCCCAAGCCAAAGGGGGGCGCCCCCACCCCTAGGGTTTCAACCCTAGGCACATGGGGGGAGGCCCATGGGGGGCGCGCCAGCCCACTAGGGGCTGGTCCCACTCCCCCTACGGCCCACGGGGCCCTCCGGGATGGGTGGCCCCACCCGGTGGACCCCCGGGACCCTTCCGGTGGTCCCGGCACACTACCGGTGACCCCCGGAACTTTTCCGGTGGCCGAAACTGGACTTCCTATATATCATTCTTTACCTCCGGACCATTCTGGAACTCCTCGTGACGTCTGGGATCTCATCCGGGACTCCGAACAACATTCGGGTTTCCGCGTGCATATATCTCTACAACCCTAGTGTCACCGAACCTTAAGTGTGTAGACCCTACGGGCTCGGGAGACACGCAGACATGACCGAGACGACTCTCCGGTCAATAACCAACAGCGGGATCTAGATACCCATGTTGGTTCCCATGTGTTCCTCGATGATCTCATCAGATGAACCATGATGTCAAGGATTCACTTAATCCCGTATGTTATTCCCTTTGTCTATCGGACGGTACTTGCCCGAGATTCGATCGTCGGTATACCGATACCTTGTTCAATCTCGTCATCACAAGTCTCTATACTCGTTCCGTAATCCATCATCCCGTGACTAACTCCTTAGTCACATTGAGCTCATTATGATGACGTATTACCGAGTGGGCCCAGAGATACCTCTCCGCCATACAGAGTGACAAATCCCAGTCTCGGTTCATGCCAACCCAACAAACACTTTCGGAGATACCCGTTGCGTACCTTTATAGCCACCCAGTTACGTTGTGACATTTGGCACACCCAAAGTATTCCTACGGTATCCAGGAGTTGCACAACCTCATGGTCTAAGGAACAAATACTTGACACTGAAAAGCTTAAGCATTACGAACTATACGATCTCGTGCTAGGCTTAGGATTGGGTCTTGTCCATCACATCATTCTCCTAATGATGTGATCCCGTTATCAATGACATCCAATGTCCATGGTCAGGAAACCATGACCATCTGTTGATCAATGAGCTAGTAACTAGAGGCTTACCAGGGACACGTTGTGGTCTATGTATTCACACATGCATCGTTGTTTCCGTACAATACAATTCAAGCATGAATAACAGACAATTTTCATGAACAAGGAAATATAATAATAATCCTTTTATTATTGCCTCTAAGGCATATTTCCAACATTCTCCCACTTGCACTAGAGTCAATAATCTAGTTACATTGTGATGAATCGAACACCCATAGAGTTCTGGTGTTGATCATGTTTTGCCCGTGGAAGAGGTTTAGTCAACGGATCTGCGACATTCAGATCCGTATGAACTTTACAAATATCTATGTCTCCATCTTGAACATAATTCCAGATGGAGTTGAAACGGCGCTTGATGTGCTTGGTCTGCTTGTGAAACCTGGGCTCCTTGGCAATGGCAATAGCTCCAGTGTTGTCACAGAAGAGAGTCATCGGGCTTGACGCGCTTGGAATGACTCGTAGGTCGGTGATGAACTCCTTCATCCAGACTCCTTCTTGGGCTACTTCGCAAGCAGCTATGTACTCCGCTTCACATGTAGAATGCGCCACGACGCTCTGCTTGCAACTGCACCAGCTGACTGCTCCTCCATTCAAAATATATACGTATCCGGTTTGCGACTTGGAGTCATCCAGATATGTGTCGAAGCTAGCATCGACGTAACCCTTTACGACGAGCTCTTCGTCACCTCCATAAACGAGAAACATATCCTTAGTCCTTTTCAGGTACTTCAGGATGTTCTTGACCGCTGTCCAGTGTTCCATACTGGGATCACTTTGGTACCTCCCTACCAAACTTATGACAAGGTTCACATCAGGTCTGGTACACAGCGTGGCACACATAATAGAACCTATGGCTGAGGCATAGGGGATGACACTCATCTTTTCTCTATCTTCTGCCGTGGTCGGGGACTGAGTCGTGCTCAATCTCATACCTTGTAAAACAGGCAAGAACCCCTTCTTGGACTGATCCATATTGAACTTCTTCAATATCTTGTCAACGTATGTGCTTTGTGAAAGACCAATGAGGCGTCTCGATCTACCTCTATAGATCTTGATGCCTAATATATAAGCAGCTTCTCCAAGGTCCTTCATTGAAAAACTCTTATTCAAGTAGGCCTTTATGCTTTCCAAGAATTCTATATCATTTCCCATCAGCAGTATATCATCCACATATAATATGAGAAATGCTACAGAGCTCCCACTCACTTTCTTGTAAATACAGGCTTCTCCCCAAGTCTGTATAAAGCCAAACGCTTTGATCACATCATTAAAGCGAATATTCCAACTCCGAGATGCTTGCACCAGCCCGTAGATCGAGCGCTGGAGCTTGGATACTTTGTTAGCATTCCCTGGATCGACAAAACCTTCCGGCTGCATCATATACAGCTCTTCCTTGAGGAAGCCATTAAGGAATGCTGTTTTGACGCCCATTTGCCATATCTCATAATCATAGAACGCGGCAATTGCTAACATGATTCGGACGGACTTTAGCATCGCTACGGGAGAGAAAGTCTCGTCGTAGTCAATCCCTTGAACTTGTCGATAACCTTTAGCGACAAGCCGAGCCTTATAGATGGTAACATTACCATCCGCGTCTGTCTTCTTCTTGAATATCCATTTATTTTCTATGGCGTGCCTATCATTGGGCAAGTCCACCAAAGTCCATACTTTGTTTTCATACATGGATTCTATCTCGGATTTCATGGCTCCAAGCCATTTATTGGAATCCGGGCCCGCCATCGCTTCTTCATAATTTGAAGGTTCACCGTTGTCCAACAACATGATTTCCAAGACAGGGTTGCCGTACCACTCTGGTGCGGAACGTGTCCTTGTGGACCTTCGAAGTTCAGTAGTAACTTGATCTGTATCTTCATGATCATCATCATTAATGTCCTCCCTTGTTTGTGCAGGCACCTCGGGAACAATTTCCCGCGCTGCGCTACTTTCCGGTTCGGGAAGGGTGACTGTCACCTCATAAAGTTTTACTTTCCTCCCACTTACTTCTTTCGAGAGAAACTCTTTCTCCAGAAAGGATCCATTCTTGGCAACAAAAATCTTGCCTTCAGATCTTAGGTAGAAGGTGTACCCAATTGTTTCCTTTGGGTATCCTATGAAGACACATTTTTCCGATTTGGGTTCGAGCTTTTCAGGTTGAAGTTTCTTGACATAAGCATCGCAACCCCAAACTTTTAGAAATGATAGCTTAGGTTTCTTGCCAAACCAAAGTTCATACGGTGTCGTCTCAACGGATTTTGTCGGAGCCCTATTTAAAGTGAATGCGGCAGTCTCTAAAGCAAATCCCCAAAAAGATAGCGGTAAGTCGGTGAGAGACATCATAGATCGCACCATGTCCAACAAAGTACGATTTCGACGTTCGGACACACCATTACGCTGAGGTGTTCCTGGCGGTGTCAATTGTGAAACAATTCGACAGTTCTTTAGGTGCGTGCTAAATTCATGACTCAAATATTCACCCCCACGATCTGATCGTAAGCACTTTATTTTTCTGTCACGTTGATTCTCAACCTCATTTTGAAATTCCTTGAACTTTTCAAAGGTCTCAGACTTGTGCTTCATCAAGTAGACATACCCATATCTACTCAAGTCATCTGTGAGGGTGAGAACATAACGATAGCCTCCATGAGCTTCAACACTCATTGGACCGCACACATCGGTATGTATGATTTCCAACAAGTTGGTTGCTCGCTCCATTGTTCCGGAGAACGGAGTCTTGGTCATCTTGCCCAAAAGACATGGTTCGCACGTGTCAAATGATTCATAATCAAGAGACTCTAGGAGCCCATCTGCATGGAGCTTCTTCATACGCTTGACACCAATATGACCAAGGCGGCAATGCCACAAGTATGTGGGACTATCATTATCAACTTTACATCTTTTGGCATCCACACTATGAATATGTGTATCATCATGTTCCAGATTCATCAAAAATAAACCATTGACCAGCGGGGCATGACCATAAAACATATCTCTCATATAAATAGAACAACCATTATTCTCGGATTTAAATGAGTAGCCATCTCGTATCAAACGAGATCCAGATACAATGTTCATGCTCAAAGCTGGTACTAAATAACAATTATTAAGGTTTAAAACTAATCCCGAGGGTAGATGTAGAGGTAGCGTGCCGACGGCGATCACATCGACCTTGGAACCATTCCCGACGCGCATCGTCACCTCATCCTTCGCCAGTCTCCGCTTATTCCGCAGCTCCTGCTTTGAGTTACAAATGTGAGCAACTGCACCGGTATCAAATACCCAGGAGCTACTACGAGCGTTGGTAAGGTACACATCAATAACATGTATATCATATATACCTTTGACGTTGCCGGCCTTCTTTTCTGCTAAATATTTGGGGTAGTTCCGCTTCCAGTGACCCGTTCCCTTGCAATGAAAACACTCAGTTTCAGGCTTGGGTCCATTCTTTGGCTTCTTCCCGGCAACTGGCTTACCGGGCACGACAACTCCTTTGCCGTCCTTCTTGAAGTTCTTCTTACCCTTGCCTTTCTTGAACTTAGTGGTTTTATTGACCATCAACACTTGATGTTCTTTCTTGATATCCACCTCCGCTGATTTCAGCATTGAATACACCTCGGGAATGGACCTCTCCATCCCCTGCACATTGAAATTTAACACGAAGCTCTTGTAGCTAGGTGGGAGCGACTGAAGGATTCTGTCAACGACCGCTTCGTCTGGGAGATTCATTCCCAACTGAGACAAGCGGTTGTGCAACCCAGACAACTTGAGTATGTGCTCGCTGACAGAACTATTCTCCTCCATTTTACAACTGTAGAATGCGTCGGAGACGTCATATCTCTCGACTCGGGCATGAGCTTGGAAAACCATTTTCAGCTCTTGGAACATCTCATATGCTCCGTGGTGCTCAAAACACTTTTGGAGCCCCGACTCTAAGCTGTAAAGCATGCCGCACTGATAGAGGGAGTAATCATCACAACGCGACTGCCAGGCGTTCATAACGTCTTGGGTCGCCGGGAGAACGGGTGCATCACCTAGCGGTGCTTCAAGGACATATGATCTCTTGGCAGCTATGAGGATAATCCTCAGGTTACGGACCCAATCCGTATAGTTGCTACCATCGTCTTTCAGCTTGGTTTTCTCTAGGAACGCGTTGAAGTTAAGGGCAACTTGAGCGTGGGCCATTTGATCTACAAGACATATTGTAAAGATTTTTAGACTAAGTTCATGACAATTAAGTTCATCTAATCAAATTTAATGAACTCCCACTCAGATTGACATCTCTCTAGTCATCTAAGTGATACATGATCCGAATCGACTAGCCCGTGTCCGATCATCACGTGAGACGGACTAGTCATCAACGGTGAACATCTTCATGTTGATCGTATCTTCTATATGACTCATGTTCGACCTTTCGGTCTTCCGTGTTCCGAGGCCATGTCTATACATGCTAGGCTCGTCAAGTGAACCCTAAGCGTATTGCGTGTGTAAATCTGGCTTACACCCGTTGTATGCGAACGTTAGAGCCTATCACACCCGATCATCACATGGTGCTTCGGAACAACGGTCCTTAGCAACGGCGCACAGTTAGGGGGAACACAATTCTTGAAATTTTCAGTGAGAGATCATCTTATTTACTACCGTCGTTCTAAGTAAACAAGATGCATAAACATGATAAACATCACATGCAATCAAATAAAGTGACATGATATGGCCAATATCATTTTGCTCCTTTGATCTCCATCTTCGGGGCACCATGATCCTCTTTGTCACCGGCATGACACCATGTTCTCCATCATCATGATCTCCATCATCGTGTCTTCATGAAGTCGTCTCGCCAACAATTACTTCTACCACTATGGCTAACGTTTAGCAATAAAGTAAAGTAATTACATGTCGTTATTCGGTGACACGCAGGTCATACAATAAATAAGACAACTCCTATGGCTCCTACCGGTTGTCATTTTCATCGACATGCAAGTCGTGATTTCCTATTACAAGAACATGATCAATCTCATACATCACATATATCATTCATCACATCTTCTTGGCCATATCACATCACATAACACATGCTGCAAGAACAAGTTAGACGTCCTCTAATTGTTGTTGCAAGTTTTTACGTGGCTTCTATAGGTTTCTAGCAAGAACATTTCTTACCTATGCCAAAACCACAACGTGATATGTCAATTTCTATTTACCCTTCATAAGGACCCTTTTCATCGAATCCGATCCGACTAAAGTGGGAGAGACAGACACCCGCCAGCCACCTTATGCAACTAGTGCATGTCAGTCGGCGGAACCAGTCTCACGTAAGCGTACGTGTAAGGTCGGTCCGGGCCGCTTCATCCCACAATGCCACCGAATCAAGATTGGACTAGTGGCGGCAAGAGAATTGAACAAAATCAACGTCCACAACTTGTTTGTGTTCTACTCGTGCAAGATGCTACGCAAAGACCTAGCTCAGATGCCACTGTTGGGTAACGTAGCAAAATTCACAAAAATTCTACGCTTCACCAAGATCAATCTAAGGAGTTCATCTAGCAACGATCATAAATGAGTGCATCTATATACCCTTTGTAGATCGCGTGCGGAAGCGTTCGAAGGAACGTGGATGATGGAGTCGTACTCGTCGTGATCCTCGTCACCGATGATCCCAGCGCCGAACGGACGGCACCTTCGCGTTCAACACACTTACAGTACAGCGACATCTCCTCCTTCTTGACCCAGCAAGGGGGAAGGAGAGGTTGACGGAGATCCAGCAGCACGACGGCGTGGTGGTGGATGCAACGGGTAAAGCTGCAGGGCTTCGCCGAGACCCTGCGGGAGGAGTAGGAAGTGTAACGGGGGGAGAGGCGCCAAGGGCTGAGGTGCGGCTGCCCTCTCTCCCCCCTACTATATATAGGAGGCCAGGGGGCGCCGGCCCTAGGAGATCCAATCTCCTAGGGGGGCGGCGGCCAGGGGGGGTATCTTGCCCCCCAAGCCAAAGGGGGCACCCCCACCCCTAGGGTTTCAACCCTAGGCGCATGGGGGGAGGCCCATGGGGGGTGCGCCAGCCCACTAGGGGCTGGTCCCCCTCCCCCTACGGCCCACGGGCCCTCCGGGATGGGTGGCTCCACCCGGTGGACCCCCGGGACCCTTCTGGTGGTCCCGACACACTACCGGTGACCCCCGGAACTCTCCCGGTGGCCGAAACTGGACTTCCTATATATCATTCTTTACCTCCGGACCATTCCGGAACTCCTCGTGACATCCGGGATCTCATCCAGGACTCCGAACAACATTCGGGTTTCCGCGTGCATATATCTCTACAACCCTAGTGTCACCGAACCTTAAGTGTGTAGACCCTACGGGCTCGGGAGACACGCAGACATGACCGAGATGACTCTCCGGTCAATAACCAACAGCGGGATCTGGATACCCATGTTGGTTCCCACGTGTTCCTCGATGATCTCATCGGATGAACCATGATGTCAAGGGTTCACTTAATCCCGTATGTTATTCCCTTTGTCTATCGGTACGGTACTTGCCCGAGATTCGATCGTCGGTATACCGATACCTTGTTCAATCTCGTCATCGCAAGTATCTTTACTCATTCTGTAATCCATCATCCCGTGACTAACTCCTTAGTCACATTGAGCTCATTATGAAGACGTATTACTGAGTGGGCCCAGAGATACCTCTCCGCCATACAGAGTGACAAATCCCAGTCTCGGTTCGTGCCAACACAACAAACACTTTCGGAGATACCCGTTGCGTACCTTTATAGCCACCCGGTTATGTTGTGACGTTTGGCACACCCAAAGTATTCCTACGGTATCCAGGAGTTGCACAACCTCATGGTCTAAGGAACAAATACTTGACACTGAAAAGCTTAAGCATTACGAACTATACGATCTCGTGCTAGGCTTAGGATTGGGTCTTGTCCATCACATCATTCTCCTAATGATGTGATCCCGTTATCAATGACATCCAATGTCCATGGTCAGGAAACCGTGACCATCTGTTGATCAACGAGCTAGTAACTAGAGGCTTACCAGGGACACGTTGTGGTCTATGTATTCACACATGTATTGCTGTTTCCGTACAATACAATTCAAGCATGAATAGCAGACAATTATCATGAACAAGGAAATATAATAATAATCCTTTTATTATTGCCTCTAGGGCTTATTTCCAACAGGATTCCCGGTAGATCTGATGGGAGCCAGGCGGATATATCCCAATTTTCCTGATGGAAGGCGCGTAACGCACTGTCTATCGCCGGATCCAGCTATGCCCCGATAGACGCTGTCTTTTTAGGGTCCGTTGGGTGCACTTGGAACTTTATGATTTCATCTGCTGGCTTGAAGGAGGTAGATTTCGATCTTTTGGTGAGGATTACATCGTCCTTGTCCACCGTTGATCATAAGGTAGTTAACTCTTCAGCGGCAAGGGCTTTGGATAATGCCTCTAAGGCTAAGGATGCCGTTTTGTTCTCGGCGCGGAGTGCTCTATACGGATCACTTGTTAATGTGATCACTCATTGGGCCCTATCATTTTAAGCATCATGTACCCGTAATGGGCTATAGCTTGAAAGCGTGAAAAGCGTCCCGTCCTAAAAGGGTGTGGTATCCGCTATGGAAGGGAACAATGTGGAAGAGCAGTTCCTCCGACCTGTAGTTATCGGACTTGCCGAATACTACATCGAACTTAATGCTTCCCGAACACCGGGCTTCATGGCTGTGTATAATTCCTCTAAAGGTTGTGTTAGTGTGCTCAATGAGGGATTTGCCAACCTGCATTTTTGCAAGTGTTTCCTCATATATGAGGTTTAGTCCGCTTCCTCCGTCCATAAGTACTTTAGAGAGGCGAAAACCGTCCACTATTGGGTCTAGTACAAGAGCTGTTGTTGCTCAGATCGGCCGGACTCGGGGTGCGTCTTCGGCAGAAAAACTAATTGTCGTGTCACTCCATGGGCTTGCAGAGCTAATTTGGTATACCTTGGCAAGTTCGTGATTTGCTCTCTTGCGTCGGCTATTTGAGGAGAACGTCTCGAAGATAGTAAAGACACCGACGTCTTTCTCCCCTGATACGGCGGTGGCAAGGATTGCCACACCGCTCTTGGCTACCTGTCGGAGTACCCAACATGCCCTAAGGCAATGGTTTGGGATATTGTCCGGGGCTGCATGTATTTGGCAAGGCTTATCAAGCAGTTCGTCCAGTATGGACATGTGCCTTAAAAAGGTTTGTTCTTCTTGCCAATAGGCATATTATCAGATGACCTGCTAGGGTATGTCCATTTCGCCTTGATAGTGTGTTGTCCGGATACGGACTGATCGAGGGGTGTATTCTGGGCTTTCCAAGTATTTTCCATTGCGCAGTACTTTCATACTAAATGCGACAGTTCTGTGAAACTCAGAACACGATGTCGGTTGAGGGCATTCAAGGCTCCCTCTTCCATACAATTGCGGTAAAATAGGGAGACCGCCTCGTCGTTGCAGCAGTCCCCGATCTTGTTCTCAACAAGAAGGAATCTGGCCCAGAAGTGGTTGACCGTTTCCTCGGGATGTTGTTGTATGTTCGCGAGATCATCTATGTCCGGGTGTTCGGATTTACTTGGAGAGTTTTTCCCAGGGTGGGTGGGTGTTGGTAATTTTAAGTCCTGACCCAAACTGGTATTCGGGGTTTTGGAAACCTCCGATGTGGACGATCCAGGTTCGATATGATCTAATCGTTTCGTGGGCCCGACGTCAATCCCAGAGCTCAAAGAACATGAAGTGTCTGCCGACAGGGGTGTGTTTGGCTCGATGGGTTCAGAGATCCGAACTGTGATGGTCTCTGTCTCAAGAGGGGGAGTCTCTTCGGCTCTGTCCTCAACTACTTCCACTAGATGAGTGATCGGGAAGGGATCGATCTCATCATGACCGGATTTAGGTCCGATCTGATCTCCTGGCGATGAAAGCCCCAGGGCGGTGATGCAATCCAGTAGCTCGTTTAAGGGCGAGAGATCTGCAGAGGTCGCGTCATCGGAGTGGCCGGAGTCAACATAAGGGTGGTGCTCGATGACCGCCGGGAGTGCGGCCGGCCCTGAGGCCATGCGGGCGCATACAACGAACCCGCCGAGCTGGAGAACCTGACCGATGGCCAAGTTGTTTCCGAGGGTGATCCCGTCATTGATGACGAGATGAGCAATCGATCTCTCATAGCAAGTGCACAGCGGAGCTCTCAATGAAAGCACCATTTTCGGTGTCAAAACTGGCAAATCTTGGGTAGGGAGGCCCAAGCTATGCGTTTAGAGGATTGATGGTAACATGAGGCTGGGGACACGATGTTTACCCAGGTTCAGGCCCTCTCGATCGAGGTAATACCCTACTTCCTACTATATTAATATGAATGAATACGAGTACAAGAGCTGATCTACCTCGAGATTGTAATGGCTAAACCCTAAAGTCTAGCCTATGAGGATATTGTGATGTCGATGATCCCCTCGACAGTCTAAACCTCCTGGATTATATACACGCCAGAGAGGGCCTAGGGTTACAAGTGTGGCTTGGGGAGGAAGTGATAGATACATCCGGACTCTACACTTGCCTTTCTACGTACATAGGAGTCCTGGCCGAATATGGGGGAGAGTCTTCTGCTTCTTCTTTTGAGGCCCATCAATATGGCCCAGCTTCATTGACCCAGACGCCTGAGGACCCCTGAATACAGGACTCCCCCAGTGGCTCTCCCTGATGTTTCTAGGGTAGTTGCAAGCAAAGCGTCGTGGCAGCATCTACATGTGAAGCGGAGTACATAGCTGCTTCGGAAGCAGCGCAGGAAGGAGTCTGGATGAAGGAGTTCATCACCGAACTAGGAGTTATTCCCAATGCGTCGAGCCCGATGACTCTCTTCTATGACAAGACTGGAGCTATTGCCATTGCCAAGGAGCCTAGGTTTCACAAGAAGACCAAGCACATCAAACAACGCTTCAACTCCATTCGTGGTTATATTCAAGATGGAGACATAGATATTGGTAAAGTACATACGGACATGAATGTCGCAGATCCGTTGACTAAACCTCTTCCACGAGCAAAACATGATCAACACCAGAACTCTATAGGTGTTCGTTTCATCACAATGTAACTATATTATTGACTCTAGTGCAAGTGGGAGACTGTTGGAAATATGCCCTAAAGGCAATAATAAAATGGTTATTATCATATTTCCTTATTCATGATAATTTTCTATTGTTCATGCTACAATTTTATTAACCGGAAACCGTAATACATGTGTGAATACATAGACCACAACACGTCCCTAGTGAGCCTCTAGTTGACTAGCTCGTTGATCAATAGATGGTTATGGTTTCCTGACCATGGACATTGGATGTCATTGATAACGGGATCACATCATTAGAGAATGATGTGATGGACAAGACCCAATCCTAAGCACAGAACAAGATTGAGTAGTTCGTTTGCTAGAGCTTTTCTAATGTCAAGTATCTTTTCCTTAGACCATGAGATTGTGCAACTCCCGGATACCATAGGAATGCTTTGGGTGTATCAAACGTCACAACGTAACTGGGTGGCTACAAAGGTGCACTACAGGTATCTCCGAAGTGTTTGTTGGGTTGGCACGAATCAAGACTGGGATTTGTCACTCCGTATGACAGAGAGGTATCTCTAGGCCCACTCGGTAATGCATCATCATAATAAGATCAATGTGACTAAGGTGTTAGTAACGGGATAATGTGTTATGGAACGAGTAAAGAGACTTGCCGGTAACAAGATTGAACAAGGTATAGGGATGCCGGCGATCGAATCTCGGGCAAGTAACATACCGATGGACGAAGGGAATTGTATACGGGGTTGATTGAATCCCCGACATCGTGATTCATCCGATGAGATCATCGTGGAACATGTGGGAGCTAATATGGGTATATCTAGATCCTGCTATTGGTTATTATCTGGAGAGTTGTCTCGGTCATGTCTGCATGGTTCCCGAACCCGTAGGGTCTACACACTTAAGGTTCGGTGACGCTAGAGTTGTAACATGAAATTGTATGTGGTTAACTAAGGTTGTTCGGAGTCTCGGATGAGATCTCGGACGTCACGAGGAGTTCTAGAATGGTCCGGAGGTAAAGATTTATATATGGGAAGTCCAGTTTCAGCCACCGGGAGAGTTTCAGGGGTCATCGGTATTGTACTGGGACCACCGAAAGGGTTCTGGGGGTCCATCGGGTGGGGCCACGTGCCCGGGAGGGCTTAGTGGGCTTAATATGGGTGGAGACCAGTCCCTTAGTGGGCTGGTGTTCCCCTCCCCCAAGGGCCCAAGGCGCCTAGGGTTGGAAACCCTAGGGGGTGGGGGCACCCCCCACCAGCTTGGGGGGCAAGTTACCCCCTCCTGGCCGCCGCCCCCCTCTAGATTGGATCTAGAGGGGCCGGGCCCCTCTCCCCTTCCCCCTATATATAGTGAGGGGGTGGGAGGGCAGCCGCACCCCTTCTCCTGGCGCAGCCCTCCTCCCTCCAACTCCTCCTCTTCCTCCGTAGCGCTTGGCGAAGCCCTGCCGGAGAACCGTAAGCTCCACCACCACGTCGTTCTGTTGCCGGAGCTCTCCCTCAACTTCTCCTTCCCCCTTGCTGGATCAAGAAGGAGGAGACGTCTCTAGGCTTTACGTGTGTTGAACGCGGAGGTGCCGTCCGTTCGGCACTTGGATTGGATCTTCCGTGATTTGAATCGCCGCGAGTACGACTCCATCAACCGCGTTCTTGTAACGCTTCCGCTTAGCGATCTTTAAGGATATGAAGATGCGCTCCCTCTCTCTCTCGTTGCTAGCATCTCCTAGATATCTTGGTGACACATAGGAATTTTTTGGAATTATTACTACGTTCCCCAACATATTGATACCTTCAGCCGTATAAATCAGAGCTAATTACTAAAGCTTATAAAGTAAGGATCAAAGGCCAATGCACATCTTGACTAATATGAAATGCGCATATCCAAAACAAAGCTTTGGAGTCTGACTTTAATAATAAGACATCTGACAAGAGCAATAACAGTGAAGGCAAAAAACAAAAGAGATAGTTAAAACCCAAACATGTCAAGCTGGTCGTTGTGTCCCTGACCATTACGAAGAGGACATGTGCGTCCCCCATGAAGAAACAAGCCATACTTGCATATATCTCCAGAGCAAAGCAAACATAATGAAAGATTGTAGTTCTATAATCATGATGTTGCAAAAACAATAGTACAATCTAATAGCAAATGGTAACACATAGAAGAATGTTTATTACCTCTTGTCGCATGTCCTTGTTGATGCCTTTGCCATTTCAAAAATGTTCCTCCAGCCTTGCATTTTACTATACTTCTGAATATCATCATGATGCAAAAAGAAACATCAAGTTCAGCAAGCCAAAAGTTCATTTCTTCTATATATTACTCCCTCCGTCACAAAATAAGTGACCCGGCTTTATACTAACTTTGTACTAAAGCTAGTACACAGTTGAGTCACTTATTTTGGGACGAATAGAGTACCCAACTATAAATATGTAAGTTATGTCTCAAAAGTTCAGCGAGCCAAAAGTTTATTCTAGTCAAGTTTTTTGTTGGACATCCTATATCGCTTGGATGCGCAAGTCCACCAATGGATTTGTATTGTCCATCCTATGATACTTCCCATATCTACATCAAGTACTTCATGTCTTGTTGTCTTGTAATTTGCTTCTATTAAGTAGGATTAGTTCTCATTTTTATCTAAAAATCGATGCATCTATCGTCATGTAATATGAAATTCACTGAGATTAGCTGATGTGTTGTTCTTCAATTCCTTCTCCGACATATTACAATTGGGAATGCAAATGAATCCTAGTGTACTAGTGTTAAAGTTTGTGATTCCCTATGCAAGCACGAAAGTCAATAATCATGCAATGAAATTACATCCTACTTGTGGTGCATTATTCGGTGTTATTTATGCTCAATGTTCGTTTATGAGATTATTTGTTTCATGGTTGGTCGCTTCCCAGTCTTTTGCTAGCCTTCATTTTGCACTAAGTATGATCACTACTTGTGCATCCAAAATCATTTATCCTGGTTTTGCCACAGGAGTCAACCATACCTACCTATATGTGGTATTCCCTTGCCGTTCTAAGCAAATTTGTATGTGCCACCTCTAATTTTCAAAATAAATTTCCCTTTTGTGTGCTTGTACCGCTCGCGAGGCGGTGAGGGGTGGCCAATATTTTCCATGCTAGATGTGTTATTCTCACGATGAGTGTTTATTCACTTGTCATTGCATGAGAGTAAGGCAAAGGTATTAGGGATGCCTAGTCCCGAATTCAAAAACAAATTTACTTTATGTTGTCAAATAATAAATTCCTTGGAAAGTGTTGGTATGGAAGGCAATTGTGGATTCGGCTAGCCATGGCTTGTGAAAGTTGGTGGAAAAGGAATAAACTTTATTTTATGTTTGGGAACCGCCTATGATATATCTAGCATGGAAAGTGTTGGGAACCTTAAGTCATTCTCGTTGGTGGGAAAAGTACACCTCCCAAAAAAATATCTCTCAATTTTTGCTTTGAGCTCTGGCACCTCTACAAATCCCTACTTCCCTCTGCGAAGGGCCTTTCTTTTACTTATGCAATTTTTATTTTGAATTTGAGTCTCCATCTTCTCTTATAAAGCACCAACTAGGAAACACTATGATCGTACTTGAGCATTGGGTGTAACTAATATGCGAGTGTGTTTCATGAATGGATCAATGGTTGAGCATGATGGGCTAGGGATAACTCATTTTAGCATTGTTATTTTGAAAGACATGGTTGCTTGTTGATATGTTTGAGTATTTAAATCTCATGTCAAAACTAGACTATTGCTTTGAACCATATAAAAGTCCAAATGTCCATGCTATAAAGAAAAGAATATGATATGACATGATAGGCAGCATTCCACATCAAAAATTATGTTCTTATCATTTACCTACTCGAGGACGAGCAGGAATTAAGCTTGGGGATGCTGATACGTCTCCAACGTATCTATAGTTTTTGATTGTTCCATGCTGTTATATTATCATTCTTGGATGTTTTACAATCATTTTATAGTCATTTTATATCATATTTTGGTACTAACCTATTGACATAGTGCCAAGTGTCGGTTGTTGTTTTCTGCGTGTTTTTTACATCACACGAAATCAATATCAAACGGAGCCCAAACACCGCGAATCTTTTTTGGAGATTTTTTTTGGGCCAGAAGACACATGATGGGCCACGGCAGCACCTGGGAATGCCCCGAGGGGGGCACAACCCACCAGGGTGCGCCAGACCCCCTGGCACGCCCAGGTGGGTTGTGCCCACCTCGGTGGCCTCCCGCATCGCCTCTTCGCTCTATAAATACTCAGATATTCTAGAAACCCTAGAACAGAAGTCAGAAATTGATTCCATCCGCCGCAGAGTCCAGAACCACCAGATCCAATCTAGACACCATCACCGAGGGGTTCACCATCTCCATTGGTGACTCTCCGATGATGTGTGAGTAGTTCCTTGTAGACCTTCGGGTCCGTAGTTAGTAGCTATATGGATTCATCTCTCTCTTTTGATCTGCAATACAATGGTATCTTGGAGATCCATATGATGTAACTCTTTTGCGGTGTGTTTGTTGGGATTCGATGAACTTTGAGTTTATGATCAGATCTATCTTTTTATATCCATGAAAGTTATTTGAGTCTTCTTTGATCTCTTATATGCATGATTACTTATAGCCTCGTATTTCTTCTCCGATATTTGGGTTTTGTTTGGCCAACTTGATCTATTTATCTTGCAATGGGAAGAGGTGCTTTGTAGTGGGTTCGATCTTACGGTGCTTGATCCCAGTGACAGAAAGGGAACCGACACCTATGTATCGTTGCTACTAAGGATAAAACGATGGGGATCTATTTCTACATAAATAGATCTTGTCTACATCATGTCATCGTTCTTATTGCATTACTCCATTTCTCCATGAACTTAATACACTAGATGCATGCTGGATAGCGGTCGATGTGTGGAGTAATAGTAGTAGATGCAAGCAGGAGTCGGTCTACTAATCTTGGACGTGATGCCTATATAATGATCATTGCCTGGATATCATCATGATTATTTGAAGTTCTATCAATTGCCCAACAGTAATTGTTTTCCCACCGTTTGCTATTTTTCTCGAGAGAAGCCACTAGTGAAATCTACGGCCCCGAGTCTCTTCACATATTATTTGCCTTTGCGATATATTTTTCCTTTGCTTTTATTTTCAGATCTATTATTCTAGAAACCAAAAAAATATCTTTCTGCAAATTATCTACCGTTATTTACATATCTCTCACGTCTGTTACCCGAAAGGGATTGACAACCCCTTTTACATGTCGGGTTGCGAGTATTTTTAATTTGTGTGCAGCTGTTGTTTTACGTTGTGTTGCTTGGTTCTCCTACTGGTTCGATAACCTTGGTTTCATCACTGAGGGAAACACCTACCACTGCTATATTGCATCATCCCTTCCTCTTCGGGGAAAAAACCGATGTAGTCCTAGCAGTCATCACACCATTGTACCCTACCCGCGTCATCATTAAGCCAGGAATCAACTCGCACGAGCGATGCTCCTGCGCAACGCAGCCCGTGCCTCAACGCCAGTGCACCAAGCGCTCGCCGCGCGCCTGTGCCAAGCCAAGAGGAACAAGGTGCCCCGCATGTCGCCCTCCTTGGGGTGGGCCCTAGCTTCGCCCAAGGGCGCCCTATGGCAGTGGCGAGACAGGGGGTAGGTGAAGAAAGGAGTGGCGGCTAGGGTTCTCCGCCGAGCCACCACGGAGGCGGCATGGTGGTCGCGATTTGGAGAGCCCATTTGCATTGACGAATCGTTGTACTCGGACAGGCGTGGAATATTCCTCTGGGGGTGGAGTGCGGTCGGTCCTACTAAATTGCTAATTGCACACATAGCTCGGGATTAAATTAATTGTAACCATTAGATTTTATTCTGTGGGGCTAATCTTGTTGGGGAATGTAGCATGCAATTTCAAAACAATTCCTATGATACACAAGATCTATCTAGGAGATGCATAGCAACGAGACGGGGAGAGTGTGTCTGCGTGCCCACGTAGACCGAAAGCGGAAGCTTTATGTTAACGCGGTTGATGTAGTCGAACGTCTTCACGATCCAACCGATCCAAGCACCAAACGTACGGCACATCTGTGTTCAGCACACGTTCAGCACGATGACGTCCCACGAGCTCTTGATCCAGTATATGCTCGAGGGAGAGTTCCGTCAGCAGGACGGCGTGGCGACGGTGTTGGTGATGTGATCCGCGCAGGGCTTCGCCTAAGCACCACGACAATATGATCTGAGGTGTAATCTGTAGAGGGGGGCACCGCACACGGCTAAGAGAAACTTGTGTGTTCAAGGATGCCTGTCAGGCCCAAGATGCGATTCTATCCCGATCACGTGACACTTACGTGATTGGGGCACAACCGCATTTCGGGCGCTTAGCAAGATGGATATCATTACATCGTACCATTACATACATACATGGGGGGATACAACAATACATACAAGTCACATGAATACAACAACATCAATACAAGGCATCCGACTATGGATGCAAACATGAAAAGCACAACGACATCCATCTGCTATCCCAGGCTGCCGACCCGGGACCTAACCCAAGACTGAAGAAGAAGAAGAAGAAGAAGAAGAAGAAGAAGAAGAAGAAGAAGAAGAAGAAGAAGAAGAAGAAGAAGAAGAAGAAGAAGAAGAAGAAGAAGAAGAAGAAGAAGAAGAAGAAGAAGAAGAAGAAGAAGAAGAAGAAGAAGAAGAAGAAGAAGAAGAAGAAGAAGAAGAAGAAGAAGAAGAAGAAGAAGAAGAAGAAGAAGAAGAAGAAGAAGAAGAAGAAGAAGAAGAAGAAAGAACTCCCACACAACGATCAATGCTCTCGCGTCAAGTCATTGGAAACCTGCACCTGCAACTGTTGTTGTAGTATCTGTGAGCCACGAGGACTCAACAATTCCATAACCATGGGTACAAGACTATCAAAGCTTAACGGGTAGGAAGAGGTAAAGTGGTGAGGTTGCAGCAGCGGCTAAGCAAAAGTATGGTGGCTAACTTACGAGTACAAGAATAAGATGAGCATATACGCAAGCGGTCGCAAACTAGTAATGATCGCTAAAGATCCTGAACTACCTACGAGTCAAACATAACCCCACCGCGTTCTCTTCTCAAAGTGAAAAGAGACAGTCACGGTTACTCACACAGTTGTGTGTTTTACTTCGGATCCTCTGTCAAGTTTTCTACAACCGGACATTAACAAATTCCAATCTGCCACATAACCGCGGGCACGGCTTTTGAAAGATCATAACCCTGTAGGGGTGTCCCAACTTAGCCCATCACAAGCTCTCACGATCAGTTGAGACAATAATAATATTACCCCTTATCTTAGGGAAGGCCCGATCAGACTCGGAATTCCCAGTGCACAAGACATTTCAACAATGGTAAAACAAGTCCAGCAAGACCTCCCGGCGTGCCGACACCCTGATAGTAGCCGCGCGTATCTCGTCTCAGGCCACGTACGGATGGGACATCCTACGAGTAAAACCAACCCTCGGTTTTCCCCAAGGTGGCCCCGCAGCCTACCCGTTTGGGACCAACACCATCAGCACTGGCCCCCTGCAATGTAGAAAAGAATCCCGAGGGCGCGACCCCCTATGCATTTTAATTATTAATTAAGTTGTTGTTATGAGGCAAATTAAAACCAATGTTGGGCCTTGCTGGAGGAGTTTTATTCAAAGACGAACTGTCAAGGGGTCCCCATATACCCAACCGTGTAAGGAACGCAAAATCAAGGAACATAATGCCGGCTTATCGGCTCCTAAGGTGGCATGAGTGGAACAAAACACCAAGCAAAAGGCCAAGCCTTCCACCCATGCCCAGTATATAGGTGTGTTAATAATAATAATAGATATTGTGATATTCCAACAACAAGTTCCCACCTGGAACGATCTTCATCTTCACCTGCAACTAGCAACGCTATAAGAGGGGCTGAGCAAGCGGGTAACATAGCCAAACAACAGTTTGCTAGGAAGGTATCAAAGGTTAGAGGTTTCATGGCAACAAGGAGAGGGGCTGACGATAATGATGGGTAGCGCGACATATAACGATAGCATCGAGACAGCTAGCATAGCAATGATAGTAAAGGTATCCAAGGTGATGGTCATCTTGCCTGAGATCCCGCAAGGAAGAAGAACGGATCCATGAAGAAGATGAAGAAGAAGCCTTGAAGACGAACCACACGTAGTCGAACGAATCCTCACGATCGCAACGGAACAAGCACTAACGAGAAGAAGCAAGCAATACGGTAAACACACAACACAAGAACATGACAATATGCTCAACCAAGTATGATGCAAGACAAGTCTATATATGATGCAATACATGGCAAGGGATGAATCACACAAGAACAACACAAGCCAACAAGTTTAAATGAGGCCGGAATCAACATATAACAAATCCGGTAAGTCCTCATATGCATAATTTGAAATTAGTCCAGATCTGAACAAACCTTAAGTTAAAGTTGTTAAACAGCAAGTTAACATGCACCATGATGATCTACACGAAATTTTAGTCAAGTTTCATATAGAGTTCATTTAATTCGGAGCTACGGCCTAGAAGATAAGAGCAAAACAAGACAAGCATGGCAACGGTGCAAGATGCACCCCAAACATCAAGCAAACACACTCCAAACAGATATTCAACATGATATTATGGTTCTACATGCAAAACCACACAAGTTTCATATAGGGCACACTCAAAACGGAGCAACAGATCAACCCATACACATGAAACAAGATATAACAACAAGCTGAAGTTAACAGCCACATAGCAACTTTTGAGCAAGGTAAATATATGCTACAGCACCCAAACATGATAACAAGAAGCATGTATGTGAAGTAGACATGATACTTAACAATCATGAACTTAGAACACACCCAAAAGCTTGCTGGAACACAATTAACCAAGCATGGCAAGTTGCAATAAAATTATCCAGACTTAGTCAAAATCTGGGAAGGCAAAAACATCATCACGATGCTGCCTTCGGGGGCACAAAACAACATGCATATCAACTCAACTAAGTATATAAAGAGCATGGACATGTAGTAGACATATCATACATCAAACAACTCCATTGGAGCATCTCCATAGGAGGCATGGATCAATAGCAACAAGCTCCACCAAATTGAACATGCTGATAAAAACCTGATTGGCATAATTTATAGCAACTTGAGAGCAAGAAATAAATAAGCTACAGCAGGCCATAAGTGCAAGTAAGGGCATGAATGGATAGACAATAACATGTACAACAAGGCATGATCATTGGACACTCCAAAACAAGCATGGATTTGAGTGGGGCATCAAGCAAACATAGCATCAGGTTATGACAGATTTCAGACTTAGCAGTTTTTCACTAAGTATAAAACAGCAACAACGACATGGCATGTTTACAAGCTTGTATAAGTCACCTCAAGCCATATCATAGAAAATGGATTGCACCACAGCAAAGACCATATGATGGTGTGAAAGTGCAACTAATCCCCGGGTGGTTTTGGCAATTAATAACAACATATATATCATTGAACTAATAGTTACTTGAGAATCATTTCAGAGAAGTTCAGTGATATGGGTATGGCAATGACTGAAGAAGTGGACCCCTCAAAATGCTAAGGCAAGCATTGGCAAAAGCTCAAGACTCCATTTTTGTTTTAGTGATCCAAGATCACATTGAGTCCATAGGAAAAGCCAATACTATTAAAAGGGGATGAGGTCATGTTGATGATCTGGTTGCTCAAGTGCTTAGTGATATATCTCCTTTAACTATCAGCAACTTTCACTACTATACACACTCATAAGTAATCTCGGTCCCACCGATTATCCAAACTCAGTCACACCGAGATGAACCACCTCAGCCATAAGCCAAACCCTAGAAAAATCGGATATTCCGAGTTTGAAATCGGTTTCACCGAAACATGGGCTGCCAAGCTTCTGTAACCTTCTGTCATCAAATCGGTGTCACCGAGATGATGAAGTCGGTCCCACCGAAACTGGTATGCTCCTGTCTTTTCTCAAATCGGAATAACCGAGATGGTATTTTCGGTCCCACCGAAAACCCCAACGTTCACATTATTTGAACTTTCGGTCTGACCGAGTTGTCCACTTCGGTCTCACCGAGATTGCTCAATTATGTGTGTAACGGTTGGATTTTGTGTGGAGGCTATATATACCCCTCCACCCCCTCTTCATTCGTGGAGAGAGCCATCAGAAAGAACTACCACTCCTACCTTACACTTTCTGAGAAGAGAACTACCTATCCTTGTGTTGAGATCAAGTTGCTCCACTCCCACCATATGAAACTTGATCTCTAACCTTCCCAAGTTGCTTTCCACTCAATCCTTTCTTCCACCACAGCCAAATCAGTGAGGAGAGTTGAGTGTTGGGGAGATTATCATTTGAAGCACAAGAGCAAGGAGTTCATCATCATCTACAACATCTATTACCTTTTGGAGGGTGGTGCCTCCTAGATTGGTTAGGTGTCGCTTGGGAGCCTCCGTCATCGAGATGTGGAGTTGAACCAAGAAGTTTGTAAGGGCAAGGAGATCGCCTACTTCGTGAAGATCTACCCCGATTAAGGCTAGCCCTCCGTGGGCGTAGGCCATGATGGAATAGACAAGGTTGCTTCTTCGTGGACCCTTCGTGGGTGGAGCCCTCCGTGGATTCGCGCAGCCGTTACCCTCCGTGGGTTGAAGTCTCCATCAACGTGGATGTACGATAGCACCACCTATCGGAACCACGGGAAAAATTACCGCGTCTCCAAATTGCGTTTGCTCTTCTCCACCTCTCTTTACTACATGTGCAATTTACTTTCCGCTGCCTATACTCTAGAATTGCATGTGTAGGGTGATACTTGACTTGATCATAATTGTGAAACTACCAAAAACTGTTCTTTGTCAAAAGGCAGAATTTTTATAATTACAAGTAGTCTAATCACCCCCCCTCTAGACATACTTTCGATCCTACAAGTGGTATCAGAGCTTTGGTCTCCATTGTATTGGTTTCCATTGCATTGGACTCCATAAGCTTGGTTTCACAACCTAGGAGAGTATGGCGTCTAGTGAGGGTAATTTTCGTAGAGGTCCTTACTTTGATGGCACAAATTTTGCTAGTTGGAAGCATAAAATGAAAATGCATATTCTTGGTCATAACCCAGCCGCATGGGGCATTATTTGTGTTGGCATGCAAGGTGAATTCTTCGAGGGAGGAAAAGTTTCGGATCGCGAAGCTACACCGGAAGAATTGCGGATGTTGCAAAACAATGCTCAAGCTTGTGACATTCTCTTCAATGCTTTGTGTCCCGAGGAGTTCAACAAAATCAGCCGTCTTGAAAATGCAAAAGAGATTTGGGATACTTTGGTTGAAATGCACGAAGGTACCGAGTCTGTGAAGGAATCAAAGCTAGATATTCTTCAAGGTCAACTTGACAAGTTCAAGATGAAGGATGGTGAAGGAGTCGCTGAAATGTACTCTAGGCTTGCTCTCATCACAAATGAGATTGCCGGCTTAGGAAGCGAAGAAATGACCGACCGATTCATCATCAAGAAGATTCTAAGAGCTTTGGATGGAAAGTATGACACCGTGTGCACTTTGATCCAAATGATGCCAAACTACAAGACTCTCAAGCCAACCGAAGTCATTGGAAGAATTGTTGCTCATGAGATGACACTTAAGGATAAGGAAGAGCTTCACAACAAGTCAAGTGGTGCTTACAAAGCTACAAGTGATGCTCCCACAACCTCAAGTGACAAGTTAATTTCCAATGAAGAGATAAGCCTAATGGTTAAGAACTTCAACAAATTCTACAAAAATAGAGGCAAAGAGAGAAGCTCAAAGTCTAGATCATATGATGAAAAGAGATCTTCTAGTCGTGATTGAAACTGCTACAATTGTGGAAGACCTGGACACTACTCAAATGAGTGTACGGCTCCCCACAAGAGAAGATAAGAATCTCCAAGAAGAAGATCAAGAGATGAGTCACCTCGGAAAGAGAGAAGGAGTAGAGATGATCGTTATGAACGAAGACCCTCTCGGAGAAGCAAGGATTCGGAGAGGAAAGACAAGTCATCAAGGAGCTACACAAGAAGAAGACATCAAGCTCATGTAGGTGAATGGGTCTCCGGCTCCGACTCCGACAATCAATCCGATGGAAGCTATCACTCCGACTCCGACTACAGTCAAGATGAAGGTGTTGCCGGTCTTGCACTCGTATCCTCCAACTCCAACTCCTACGACTTATTTGATTCACCAAATGAGGGAATTGGAAGATGCTTCATGGCTAAAGGCCCCAAGGTATCACACCCTGAATTCATTGACTTCAATAGTGATGAGGATGACTTGCTTAGTGAAGATGAGCTCTTGCATGATAAATCTAGTGAGCCTAGTAACGATGAAAATGCTAGTAGTCTTTATAGTCGAGAAGAGTCGAATGACAATGCTATGAAGGAGATTGAGCGTCTAACTAAAGAACTAAACACTCTTAAGTTAGCTCATGAAACAACTCAAGAAGATCATAGAGAGCTCCTAAGATCTCATGAGAAGCTACGCTTCGAGAAGCTCACTCTAGAGCAAGAACATGAGTTTCTAAAAGCGATCAATGACGATCTTCGAAAGAAGAGTTCTTCATATCTTGCCAAACGACTTCTCTTGTCTAATTTCTTGCCACCTATTAAGACTAAGCATGACAAGCATAAGAAAAATTCTTCCTCTAGCAGTAAGAATAACCATGTTAAATCTAATGTTGTTACTTCTAGTAGTTCTCTTGATTCCACTAACAATGTTTCAAGCCAAGTTACACTTGAGCAAGAGAATAGTTTATTGAAAGGGATCATAGAGAAAGGTGTCTACAAGAGTCTTGCCGGAAGCAAGAACTTTGAGGAAATTGTTCGCAAGCAAGGGAGGCACCGGAAGAATCAAGGGATTGGTTTTGAGCGAAAGTTCAACGCCGAAGGTGTTGAGTGGGAAGAAGGTCAATATCCTACTCCACAGTTTGTTTCTCAAAAGGAGAAGTATGACCCTACTTCTTCCAATGTGGAACAAGCTCAAGATGACCTTCCACCACAAGACCACAAGCTGAAAGCCAAGGACAAGCTTCAAGAGGAGATTGATGCATTCATTGAAGCACCTCAAGCCATGGTCAAGTGGGTTCCCAAGGAAACGTCAAGTTCTACTTCGTCAAGCTCAACTACAACCCCAAGGATTCCCATCAAGATGATGTGGATCCCGAAGAAGAAGAACTAGAAGGTTCTTGAGGGTGACTCCGCCAACATACTTCACTCACATTCATTTTGGCAAGAACTTGTGCAATCAACTTCCACATCATGCACTAGTTCATGGAGTCACAAACCCTCTTGTTGGTAAGTCAAGGGACAAGGTAATCATTGCTTTCATGGACATCATCTATTGTGAACTTCAATCTATGTCTATGGATATCCTTGTTTGTTCCTTGTGGGACTAACCCATGTAGGTATTGAAAGTGCCCTAATCCAAAGGATAGCTCCCAACTCTTGATGATCTACATCAACATTGAGCATCCACATCTTCAACATCTACATGAAGTCTTCTACGACAACCCAAGGTTAGTTTGACCCTTTAAAAGGGGTTCTCACATCTAGGGGGAGCTTTGCTCTAAAAATTGAGCTAAAGCATCTTCAAATGATGTGAACACATCAATGCTTTATGTAAAAATTGGTAACCCCACTTGTGCTTAAACGATGAGTATGACCTATGATCAAATGTTCTCATTTGGCTCCTAAGTCAAAATACTCATATAAAGATGACCTAGTCATCGACAAATTGTGTGCTAGTAGCTAGAGTTTTGGTTGTGCATGTTTGACACATATTTTATTTGCTATCTTATTGTGTGAGCATGTTGAATGCATGATTTTATCCATTCGAGGACATCCATTTGTTGTTTTGGTTGTTTTGATTTTTCTGACCAAATGGATGGACAAGAATGCCTAAGTACCTCCCCTAGCTATCTATGCTTTCTTGTCTCAAATTCCATTCATGCTTAAATCACAAACTTTGAACAAGTCATTTTCGGACCCTCCGAGTGAGGAGCACTCGGAGCCACCGATCCGTCTAAGGCTGACCTCCAAAACCTTCTAAGTGATTTCGGTCAGACCAACTTTTTCAAACTTGGTCAAACCGAAAGCATTTAGACTGATCTAGGTTTCATCTTGGTGAAACCGAGTTCTAAATCTCGGCGTGACCGAAATGCGTAACTGCCTAGCAGTTATCCATCTCGGTGCCACCGAGTTTTTCAACTCGGTCCCACCGACAGCAAAGGGATATATATACTGAGGGCAGCGCGCGTTGATTACTCCTTCAAACGTTTTCGCCCCACATCCCCTGCTGCCGTCGCCCTGATCTCTGGATCGTCGCCGTCGTCGCCTGTGCGCCCTCGCCGCAGGTCTCCGTCGCCGTCAACGGCCTTCTCCTCCGCGCCGTTGCCGCCGTAGAGAGACTCCACCAAGTTAGGGTGAGTCTTGATCCCACTCATGCTCCCATCTCCGATTCAATGCACGTTTGGTTTGCCCAATATCTGGCCACGATTGAAATCTTCTTTCCACCAGATCGATTCGTTTGAACTAGTTTCGAGTAAAATTCTTAGGGTTAGGTTTCTACGGAACACATCTCGGTGAAACCGATTTTAAAATTTCGGTGTGACCGATTCGGCCTCTGGCCACTGCACTGCACCTTTCGGTCCAACCGAGTTGTGGAAATCGGTGTGACCGAAATACAGTTTTAGTGAAACCATAGTGTATCGGCAGGACCGAAACCCACTTCGGTCAAACCGAAAGTGGTGTGTAAAGTTTCTGTTACACACTTCGGATTCACCAAAACTGAAAATCGGTCTGACCGAAATGTCTTCTGTGAAAACTTAAAACTAAAATTTGAACTCATTTTTTTTTGCAAAAACTTCTGCAGTTTGTGATAACTCTTCTTCTCTGCCTATACCTTATCTATTCACAGGTTGTCAGCCATGTCAGATGCCAGTGACAGTCAGAACAGGTCAGAGTCACCTGTTGCGGACATTCCTGAAGCAGACACTAGTCCTGAGACTAGCAGTCCATTTGATGATGGTGAGAGGAGTACACCAAGTGGCTTGCCTCCTGCAGCCACCAGAGCTAGAAAAGAGAAGAATTCTGATGATGAGGATTCTGATTTCGTTGCTGAGGAAGAAGTGACCTCCAAGCCTAAGAGGAAGGTTGTTGCCAAAGAGCAACAAGGTCAGCAGTCTAAGAAGGGCACCAGCAAAGTCAAGCAGTCAACTGTTGCCAAGAAGCTAAATTTGGGAGAGCCAGCTCCAAGCAAAGTGAAGAAAACCTCCAAGAGAAAGAGGGTTGTGTATAGTGATCCTCATGCAGATGCAGCAGTTGAGGATGAAGAAGAAGAAGAAGCACCCCAGCCCGCTCCTCAGAAGCAGAAGCTCATGGGTGATGCCATTAAGGCCGGAGCCACTTCAAAGCCCAAGAAATCTGCTCAAGCTAAGGCAGCTCCAGCAAAGCCTGCTGCCAAGCCCAAGAGGACTACCAGAAACATTCCAGCATCTGAGAAGAACAAGGGTGATGTGCCACCAGCTGAGTCTGATGAGGAAGGACAAGTGTTGCTGAAACTCCGTCCAAAACTGCCACTTCACAATGATGCTCATCCTCAAGCCGAGGATATGAAGGCAAGGAAAGATAGAGGTCTCAGGCTATGGAGACAAGCTGACCCATATGCCGTGAGGAGAAGAACTGCTGTAGATCCCAGATTCCACACCAGAGAGCAGCAGGACTTCTATGAGACTGTGCTGATGGACAAGAAGCCCATAGTCGTAGACACCAGATACGTTGACTGGGAATACATTGACAGCGAAGAGCACAGAGATTTCTTTCCCCATGTGCATGAAAGCTTCACTGCATGTGGAGTTGCAGAGTTTGTGGGTCAGAAATTGACAGATTGGAACGATGAGATGATTATGCAATTCTATGCCACAGCTCACTTCTATCCTGATGGGAAGATCACCTGGATGACTGAAGGTCAAAGGTTCTCTTCTTCTGTTGAAGAATGGGCAGAAATTCTGAATGCTCCAGTGCAGCGAGAAGACGATATTGATGTCTATGGGATTCCAAAGAAGAATCATGATTCCATGAAGAACATGTACAAGGAGATCCCCGCAGCAGATTTGGAAGTATGGAAGCTCGGCTCAGTCTACTATCTCCAGGCAGGTTTACCTACCACTAACACTATTCTGAGGCATACCTTGATGCCCAAGTCTGGAGATCATCGCATGATCAGAGGGTATTCTATCAACATGCTGCATATACTTGATGAGAAGGCACCTTTCAAGGTGATGGACTTCATGGTAGAGACCATTAAGAGGACTGCAGCTGACCAGAAAAGGTCATGTGGATTTGCCCCACAGATTCAGATGCTTATCAATGCCAAGTTTGGCACGGGCAAATTCTTGTTGGATAGGAAACACTTACCCCTGCAGCCAGAGCATGAAGACAATGTTGTTGTGATGGACGAGGAGGATCCTACATCTGTCGAAGGTCAAGCCAAGATAGAAGCTGCTAAGAAAGCCAAGGCTGATAAAGAAGCAGCAGCAGCAGCAGCAGCTAAACCAAAGAGTTTCGGAGAGCAGATTCTTGAAGCTACCCAAAGGATTGAACAACGCCTGGCCAGCATTGAACAATCTCAGGAGAGCTTAGAGAGGATTGTTGACGAGAAGATCCACGCTCTGGACGTGAAGCTGACTGAAATTCAGGTCACCGTCAACAAGCTTGAGGCAGACATGGAGGAAGCAAAGCAGGACAAGGCAGAGCTCATGCAGGATGACTTAGTCCAGGACTCTCATCGCCAGACTACTCCGGTTCCCAGAGGATCCCGATCAGCTGCTATTCCAGTGACTGACTCCAGGACTACAACTTCAGCACCTCCTACAGCTCCAGCAGTTACTCCAGCTACAGCTCCAGTATCCACTCCTCCAGCACAGACATCAGCTGAAGTCTTCGCCGATGCCGTCATATCTACTCCGACATCAACCCAGACGGGAGCCGCCAGCAGAGCCCACAGTGACGTTTAGCTCTATGCTTTTTCGAACTTTTTGGTAACTTGTTGCCAAAGGGGGAGAAATTGTATAGATCATAGGGCTTCGAGAGAGAGAGTGCTGTTATCTTTGCGCTTTTGCTCTTTCGTTCTTTTGCGGTCTCTTTGAGATACTTTTGGTTTTCGAAACTTTCTGTGTGCTTGATACTACGTTTGATGCTACCTTAATGAGTGCTTGGTCATACTATGCTTTAATGTGTGCTTAATGCTTATCATATGCTACTCCTATCTTGTATGACTATTTACTCATGTCTTGGTGATTGGGTGCATGCTATTCATTCTTTTCATTTTGTGCGCTCCACCAAGATGTATGTGACATGGAAGAGTGACCCATGATCCTAATCGATTGTGCATTTGCATTCAAACGCAAATCTTAAATAATGCACAAATTTAGGGGGAGCTCTTGCTTATCACATACTTCTCAAAGCGACGATATTATTCATTGATTATATCTTTTGTCGAAGCTTTGATCTATATGTTGTCATCAATTACCAAAAAGGGGGAGATTGAAAGTGCAACTAATCCCCGGGTGGTTTTGGCAATTAATAACAACATATATATCATTGAACTAATAGTTACTTGAGAATCATTTCAGAGAAGTTCAGTGATATGGGTATGGCAATGACTGAAGAAGTGGACCCCTCAAAATGCTAAGGCAAGCATTGGCAAAAGCTCAAGACTCCATTTTTGGTTTAGTGATCCAAGATCACATTGAGTCCATAGGAAAAGCCAATACTATTAAAAGGGGATGAGGTCATGTTGATGATCTGGTTGCTCAAGTGCTTAGTGATATATCTCCTTTAACTATCAGCAACTTTCACTACTATACACACTCATAAGTAATCTCGGTCCCACCGATTATCCAAACTCAGTCACACCGAGATGAACCACCTCAGCCATAAGCCAAACCCTAGAAAAATCGGATATTCCGAGTTTGAAATCGGTTTCACCGAAACATGGGCTGCCAAGCTTCTGTAACCTTCTGTCATCAAATCGGTGTCACCGAGATGATGAAGTCGGTCCCACCGAAACTGGTATGCTCCTGTCTTTTCTCAAATCGGAATAACCGAGATGGTATTTTCGGTCCCACCGAAAACCCCAACGTTCACATTATTTGAACTTTCGGTCTGACCGAGTTGTCCACTTCGGTCTCACCGAGATTGCTCAATTATGTGTGTAACGGTTGGATTTTGTGTGGAGGCTATATATACCCCTCCACCCCCTCTTCATTCGTGGAGAGAGCCATCAGAAAGAACTACCACTCCTACCTTACACTTTCTGAGAAGAGAACTACCTATCCTTGTGTTGAGATCAAGTTGCTCCACTCCCACCATATGAAACTTGATCTCTAACCTTCCCAAGTTGCTTTCCACTCAATCCTTTCTTCCACCACAGCCAAATCAGTGAGGAGAGTTGAGTGTTGGGGAGATTATCATTTGAAGCACAAGAGCAAGGAGTTCATCATCATCTACAACATCTATTACCTTTTGGAGGGTGGTGCCTCCTAGATTGGTTAGGTGTCGCTTGGGAGCCTCCGTCATCGAGATGTGGAGTTGAACCAAGAAGTTTGTAAGGGCAAGGAGCTCGCCTACTTCGTGAAGATCTACCCCGAGTAAGGCTAGCCCTCCGTGGGCGTAGGCCATGATGGAATAGACAAGGTTGCTTCTTCGTGGACCCTTCGTGGGTGGAGCCCTCCGTGGACTCGCGCAGCCGTTACCCTCCGTGGGTTGAAGTCTCCATCAACGTGGATGTACGATAGCACCACCTATCGGAACCACGGGAAAAATCACCGCGTCTCCAAAATTGCGTTTGCTCTTCTCCACCTCTCTTTACTACATGTGCAAGTTACTTTCCACTCAATCCTTTCTTCCACCACAGCCAAATCAGTGAGGAGAGTTGAGTGTTGGGGAGATTATCATTTGAAGCACAAGAGCAAGGAGTTCATCATCATCTACAACATCTATTACCTTTTGGAGGGTGGTGCCTCCTAGATTGGTTAGGTGTCGCTTGGGAGCCTCCGTCATCGAGATGTGGAGTTGAACCAAGAAGTTTGTAAGGGCAAGGAGATCGCCTACTTCGTGAAGATCTACCCCGAGTAAGGCTAGCCCTCCGTGGGCGTAGGCCATGATGGAATAGACAAGGTTGCTTCTTCGTGGATCCTTCGTGGGTGGAGCCCTCCGTGGACTCGCGCAGCCGTTACCCTCCGTGGGTTGAAGTCTCCATCAACGTGGATGTACGATAGCACCACCTATCGGAACCACGGGAAAAATTACCGCGTCTCCAAATTGCGTTTGCTCTTCTCCACCTCTCTTTACTACATGTGCAATTTACTTTCCGCTGCCTATACTCTAGAATTGCATGTGTAGGGTGATACTTGACTTGATCATAATTGTGAAACTACCAAAAATTGTTCTTTGTCAAAAGGCAGAATTTTTATAATTACAAGTAGTCTAATCACCCCCCTCTAGACATACTTTCGATCCTACAAGGTGCTTCTAAAACATATCAACATGTGGCATGAAGACAAACACATCAATAGAAATGAGCAAGTGAAATCAGCATCTCATAACAAGTTTCAGCACTTAACAGCCACATGCACTTTTGCAACCGAGATTACCATGGCAATATGAACTCAAACAAGCATGCTACAGCAACCATCATGTAGAGCACTTCACAATGAACATTTTTACATATCATATGCTCCATTTGGATAAACATGCACAAAGTTATCATATCTCAAACATGGCATAAAATTAACAAGTAGCAGCAGTTTATAACAAGTAGCACTCTTGCAACAGAGATTATGGCATCTAGATGAACTCAAACAAGCATGGCACAATGGAACAAAGTGTAGAGCATATCACCACGATCATTTTGACATATAATTCACTCAATCTGGACATACACACAAATAGTTACAGGCATGCAAAGTATGCAATAAAATGTGTGAAATCCATATACTTCGCAGTTTTTTAGAAGACAAAAAAAACAAAACGAGCGGCAAATTACTAAAGCGTGCACGGGCGGGCTATAGGGGCACTCACCAGGTGGGCTCGGCCCAGACGGTGAGGAGGAGGCCAGCTGGGCCTCGGAGGCGCGCTGGGCCTACGAAGCAGGCCGGCCTCGACTGGAGGAGTGAGGCGGGCCTGAGAGGGGGCAGAGATGGGCCGGCAGTAGGGCGAGCTCCTCTGGGCCGAAACAAGGGAGGCAAGCCACATCGTCGTCCTCGTCGTACAGGGTCGAGGTCGGCGGCTCCAAAGTCGCGGCGGCCAGCGGTGGACTCCGACGATGTGGGGACAGTCAGAGGGGGTTGGGAACGGGTAGATCGGCGTCAGGACAGCCAGATCTGGCGTCTAGCTGCGGCGGCAGGCGGAGGTCCGAGCTCGGGCGCGCCATGGCGGAGCTCCTGCAGGAATGGCAGCAACCATTAGAGAAGAAAAGGCGTGAGGGAGAGAAGCGACGAAGGGGCGGCGTGAGACCTGGGTCCGGCGGGGCGGTGCGCGGAGGCGGCGGCGGGGTCGAGCGGGGGGGATCGGACTCCCCGATCCAGATCGAGTGGGGCAGCGGGGAGCGGGCGCGCTCGATCGTGGGCGGCGGCTCGGGCCCAATTCGGCCATCGGCGGGCCGGATCCGGGCCCGGCGGGCTTCGATGGAGGGAGGAGGTTACGGGGACGCGTGGCAAGCCACGATTGGCTGGCTGGCGCCAAGGCGGCGGCGCAGGGAGTTTAGGACGGCGACAAGTGGCGGCGCAGGGGAGGTTGGCTGTGGAAATTGAGGAGGGGGGGCTAGAGGTGTTGGGGAACGTAGCATAATTCAAAAAAATTCTACGCTTTCACCAAGATCCAACTATGGAGACATCTAGCAACGAGCAAGTAAGAGTGCATCTACATACCATTATGGAGATTGCGAGCGGAAGCTTTCAACGAAGTGTGGATGAAGTAGTCGTACTCTTCACGTTCTTCGTCACCGATGATCTAGCGCCGAACGGACGGCACCTCCGCGTTCAACACACGTACGGTGTAGCAACGTCACCTCCTTCTTGATCCAGCAAGGGAGGAGGAGAAGTCGTCAGAGATCCGGCAGCACGACGGCGTGATGACGGATGTAGTGGAGATCGCAGCAGGGCTTCGCAGGGCGCCCTGCGTGGGAGTATAGAGGTGTGACGGGAGGGGGAGAGGCGCCACGGCTTGGGTGCGGCTGCCCTCTCCCCCCCACATATATATAGGGGGCCAGGGGGGCGGCGGCCAGGGGGCAGTCCTTGCCCCCCAAGGCAAGTGGTGGCCCCCCTCCCCTTAGGGTTTGAACCCTAGGCGCATGGGGAGGTGGGCCCCCTAGTGGTGCGCCAGCCCAGTGGGCTGGACACTTCCCCTCGCGGCCTAGGGGACCCACCGGGATGGGTGGCCCCACCCGGTGGACCCCCGGGGCCCCTCCGGTGGTCCCGGGACGCTCCCGGTGACCCCCGGAGATCACCCGTTGGCCGAAACTGGACTTCCTATATATCAATCTTTACCTCCGGACCATTCCGGAACTCCTCGTGACGTCCGGGATCTCATCCGGGACTCCGAACAACTTTCGGGTTTCCACGTACATTTATCTCTACGACCCTAGCGTTACCGAACCTTAAGTGTGTAGACCCTACGGGTTCGGGAGACACGTAGACATGACCGAGACCACTCTCCGGTCAATAACCAACAGCGGGATCTGGATACCCATGTTGGTTCCCACGTGTTCCTCGATGATCTTCATCGGATGAACCACCGTGTCAAGGATTCACTCAATCCCGTATGTTATTCCCTTTGTCCATCGGTACGGTACTTGCCCGAGATTCGATCGTCGGTATTCCCGATACCTTGTTCAATCTCGTTATGGCAAGTCTCTTTACTCGATCTGTAATCCATCATCCCGTGACTAACTACTTAGTCACTTTGAGCTCATTATGATGATGTCTTACCGAGTGGGCCCAGAGGTACCTCTCCGTCATACGGAGTGACAACATCCCAGTCTCGGTTCGTACCAACTCAACAGACACTTTCGGAGATACCCGATGCGTACCTTTATAGTCACCCAGTTACGTTGTGACGGTTGGCACACCCAAAGTACTCCTACGGTATCCGGGAGTTGTACAACCTCATGGTCTAAGGAATAAATACTTGACACCGAAAAGCTTATGCATTACGAACTATACGATCTCGTGTTATGCTCAAGTTTGGGTCTTGTCCATCACATCATTCTCCTAATGATGTGATCCCGTTATCACTGACATCTCATGTCCATGGTCAGGAAACCGTGACCATCTGTTGATCAACGAGCTGGTAACCAGAGGCCTACCAGGGACTCATTGTGGTCTGTGTATTCACACATGTATCGTTGTTTCCGTACAATACAATTCAAGCATGAATAACAGACAATTATCATGAACAAGGAGATATAATAATAATGCTTTTATTATTGCCTCTAGGGCATATCTCCAACAGTCTCCCACTTGCACTAGAGTCAATAATCTAGTTACATTGTGATGAATCGAACACCCATAGAGTTCTGGTGTTGATCTTGTTTTGCTCGTGAAAGAGGTTTAGTCAATGGGTCTGCGACATTCAGATCCGTATGCACTTTACAAATATCTATGTCTCAATCCTGAACATAATTCCGGATGAAGTTGAAACGGCGCTTGATGTGCTTGGTCTTCTTGTGAAACCTAGGCTCCTTGGTAATGGCAATAGCACCAGTGTTGTCACAGAAGAGAGTCATCGGGCTTGACGCGCTTGGAATGACTCCTAGGTCAGTGATGAACTCCTTCATCCAGACTCCTTCCTGCGCTGCTTCAGAAGCAGCTATGTACTCCGCTTCACATGTAGACGCTGCCACCACGCACTGTTTGCAACTGCACCACCTGACTGCCCCTCCATTCAAAATATACACGTATCCGGTTTGAGACTTAGAGTCATCCAGATCTGTGTCGAAGCTAGCATCGACGTAACCCTTTACGACGAGCTCTTCGTCACCTCCATAAACGAGAAACATATCCTTAGTCCTTTTCAGGTACTTCAGGATGTTCTTGACCGCTGTCCAGTGTTCCGTACCGGGATCACTTTGGTACCTCCCTACCAAACTTATGGCAAGGTTCACATCAGGTCTGGTACACAGCATGGCATACATGATAGAACCTATGGCCGAGGCATAGGGAATGACACTCATCTTTTCTCTATCTTCTGCCGTGGTCGGCGACTGAGCCTTGCTCAATCTCATACCTTGCAAAACAGGCAAGAATCCTTTCTTTGACTGATCCATATTGAACTTCTTCAATATTTTGTCAAGGTATGTACTTTGTGAAAGACCAATGAGGCGTCTCGATCTATCTCTATATATTTTGATGCCTAATATGTAAGCAGCTTCTCCAAGGTCCTTCATTGAAAAACTTTTATTCAAGTAGGCCTTTACATTTTCCAAGAATTCTATATCATTTCCCATCAGCAATATGTCATCCACATATAATATGAGAAATGCCACAGAGCTCCCACTCACTTTCTTGTAAATACAGGCTTCTCCATAAGTCTGTATAAATCCAAACGCTTTGATCACTTCATCAAAGCAAATATTCCAACTCCGAGATGCTTGCACCAGCCCGTAAATCGAGCGCTGGAGCTTGCATACCTTGTTAGCGTTCTCTGGATCGACAAAACCTTCCGGTTGCATCATATACAACTCTTCCTTGAGGAAGCCGTTAAGGAATGCTGTTTTGACGTCCATTTGCCATATCTCATAATCATAGAATGCGGCAATAGCTAACATGATTCTGACTGACTTCAGCATCGCTACGGGAGAGAAAGTCTCGTCGTAGTCAATCCCTTGAACTTGTCGATAACCCTTAGCGACAAGCCGAGCCTTATAGATGGTCACATTACCATCCGCGTCTGTCTTCTTCTTAAATATCCATTTGTTTTCTATGGCGTGCCTATCATTAGGCAAGTCCACCAAAGTCCATACTTTGTTTTCATACATGGATTCTATCTCGGATTTCATGGCTCCAAGCCATTTATTGGAATCGGGGTCCGCCATCGCTTCTTCATAGTTCGAAGGTTCACCGTTGTCTAACAACATGATTTCCAGGACAGGGTTGCCGTACCACTCTGGTGCGGAACGTGCCCTTGTGGACCTTCGAAGTTCAGTAGTAACTTGATCTATTTCTTCATGATCATTATCATCAACTTCCTCCCTTGTCGGTGCAGGCACCTCAGGAACAGTTTCCTGCGCTGCGCTACTTTCCGGTACAGGAGGGGTGACTGTCACCTCATCAAGTTCTACTTTCCTCCCACTCACTTCTTTCGAGAGAAACTCTTTCTCCAGAAAGCATCCATTCTTGGCAACAAAGACTTTGCCTTCGGATCTATGGTAGAAGGTGTACCCAATCGTTTCCTTTGGGTATCCTATGAAGACGCATTTCTCCAATTTGGGTTCGAGCTTTTCAGGTTGAAGTTTCTTGACATAAGCATCGCAACCCCAAACTTTCAGAAACGACAGCTTCGGTTTCTTGCCAAACCGAAGTTCACACGGAGTCGTCTCAACGGATTTCGACGGAGCCCTATTTAAAGTGAATGCAGCTGTCTCTAAAGCATAACCCCAAAAAGATAGCGGTAAATCGGTGAGGGACATCATAGATCGCACCATGTCCAACAGAGTACGATTTCGACGTTCGGACACACCGTTACGTTGAGGTGTTCCGGGCGGTGTCAATTGTGAAACAATTCCACAGCTCCTAAGGTGTGTGCCAAATTCATGACTTAAATATTCACCCCCACGATCCGATCGCAAGAACTTTATTTTTCTGTCACGTTGATTCTCAACCTCATTCTGAAATTCCTTGAACTTTTCAAAGGTCTCAGACTTGTGTTTCATCAAATAGATATACCCATATCTACTCAAGTCATCTGTGAGGGTGAGAACATAACGATAGCCTCCGCGAGCCTCAGCACTCATTGGACCGCACACATCGGTATGTATGATTTCCAACAAGTTGGTTGCTCACTCCATTGTTCCGGAGAACGGAGTCTTGGTCATCTTGCCCAAGAGGCATGGTTCGCACGTGTCAAATGATTCATAATCAAGAGACTCTAGAAGTCCATCTGAATGGAGCTTCTTCATACGTTTGACACCAATATGACCAAGTCGGCAATGCCACAAGTATGTGGGACTATCATTATCAACTTTACATCTTTTGGCATCTACACTATGAATATGTGTATCACTACGTTCGAGATCCATCAAAAATAAACCATTGACCAGCGGGGCATGACCATAAAACATATCTCTCAAATAAATAGAACAACCATTATTCTCCGATTTGAAAGAGTAGCCATCTCGCATAAGACGAGATCCAGAAACAATGTTCATGCTCAAAGCTGGTACTAAATAACAATTATTGAGGTTTAAAACTAATCCTGAGGGTAGATGTAGAGGTAGCGTGCCGACGGCGATCACATCGACCTTGGAACCATTCCCGACGCGCATCGTCACCTCATCCTTCGCCAGTCTCCGTTTATTCTGCAACTCCTGTTTTGAGTTACAAATGTGAGCAACTGCACCGGTATCGAATACCCAGGAGCTACTACGAGTGCTGGTAAGGTACACATCAATAACATGTATATCATATATACCTTTGACGTTGCCGGCCTTCTTGTCTGCTAAGTATTTGGGGCAGTTCCGCTTCCAGTGACCCGTTCCCTTGCAATAAAAGCACTCTGTCTCGGGCTTGGGTCCATATTTTGGCTTCTTCCCGGCAACAGGCTTGCCAGGCGCGGCAACTCCCTTGCCGTCCTTCTTGAAGTTCTTCTTACCCTTGCCTTTCTTGAACTTAGTGGCTTTATTGACCATCAACACTTGATGTTCTTTCTTGATGTCTACCTCCGCTGATTTCAGCATCGAATACACCTGGGAATGGACTTCTCCATCCCCTGCATATTGAAGTTCAACACGAAGCTTTTGAAGCTTGGTGGGAGCGACTGGAGGATTCTGTCAACGACCGCTTCATCTGGGAGATTCATTCCCAGCTGAGACAAGCGGTTGTGCAATCCTGAAATCTTGAGGATGTGCTCACTGACAGAACTGTTCTCCTCCATCTTACAGCTGTAGAATGCGTCGGAGACATCATATCTCTTGACTCGGGCATGAGCTTGGAAAACCATTTTCAGCTCTTCGAACATCTCATATGCTCCGTGGTGCTCAAAACGTTTTTGGAGCCCCGACTCTAAGCTGTAAAGCATGCCGCACTGAACCAGGGAGTAATCATCACTACGCGACTGCCAGACGTTCAAAACGTCTTGGGCCGCATCGAGAGCAGGTGCATCACCTAGCGGTGCTTCTAGGACATATGATCTCTTGGCAGCTATGAGGATAATCCTCAGGTTACGGACCCAATCCGTATAGTTGATACCATCGTCTTTCAGCTTGGTTTTCTCTAGGAACGCGTTGAAGTTGAGGGAAACTGGAGCGTGGGCCATTTGATCTACAAGAGATATTGTAAAGAATTTAGACTAAGTTCATGATAATTAAGTTCATCTTAATCAAATTTTAATGAACTCCCACTCAGAATGACATCTCTCCAGTCATCTAAGTGATACACAATCCGAATCGAGTAGTTTGTGTCCGATCATCACGTGAGACGGACTAGTCATCAACTGTGAACATCTTCATGTTGATCGTATCTTCTATACGGCTCGTGTTCGACCTTTCGGTCTTCCGTGTTCCGAGGCCATGTCTGTACATGCTAGGCTCGTCAAGTGAACCCTAAGTGTATCGCGTGTGTAAATCTGTCTTACACCCGTTGTATGCAAACGTTAGAACCTATCACACCCGATCATCACGTGGTGCTTCGGAGCAACGAGCTTTAGCAACGGTGCACAGTTAGGGGAAACACAATACTTGAAATTTTAGTGAGAGATCATCTTATTTACTACCATCGTTCTAAGTAAACAAGATGCATAAACATGATAAACATCACATGCAATCAATTTAAAGTGACATGATATGGCCAATATCATCTTGCTCCTTGGATCTCCATCTTCGGGGCACCATGATCATCTTGTCACCGGCTCGACACCATGATCTTCATCATCATGATATCCATCATCGTGTCTTGAAGAAGTCGTCACGCCAAATATTACTTCTACTACTATAGCTAACGTTTAGCAATGAAGCAAAGTAATTACATGGCGTTATTCAGTGACACGCAGGTCATACAATAATTAAGACAACTCCTATGGCTCCTGCCGGTTGTCAAGTTCATCGACATGCAAGTCGTGATTCCCTATTACAAAACATGATCAATCTCATACATCACATATATCATTCATCACATCTTCGTTTTGGCCATACCACGTCACATAGCACATGCTGCAAAAACAAGTTAGACGTCCTCTAATTGTTGTTGCAAGTTTTACGTGGCTTCTATAGGATTTCTAGCAAGAATGTTTCTTACCTACGCCAAAACCACAACGTGATTTGTCAACTTCTATTTACCCTTCATAAGGACCCTTTTCATCGAATCCGATCCGACTAAAGTAGGAAAGACAGACACCCGCCAGCCACCTTATGCATCTAGTGCATGTCTGTCGGTGGAACCAGTCTCACATAAGCGTGCGTGTAAAGTCGGTCCGGGCCGCTTCATCCCACAATACCGCCGAATCAAGATTGACTAGTAACGGTAAGAAAGTTGAACAAAACCAAACGCCCACAACTGCTTTGTGTTCTACTCGTGCAAGATGCTACGCATAAAACCTAGCTCAGATGCCACTGTTGGGGAACGTAGCATAATTCAAAAAAATTCTACGCTTTCACCAAGATCCAACTATGGAGACATCTAGCAACGAGCAAGTAAGAGTGCATCTACATACCGTTATGGAGATTGCGAGCGGAAGCTTTCAACGAAGTGTGGATGAAGTAGTCGTACTCTTCACGTTCTTCGTCACCGATGATCTAGCGCCGAACGGACGGCACCTCCGCGTTCAACACACGTACGGTGCAGCAACGTCACCTCCTTCTTGATCCAGCAAGGGAGGATGAGAAGTCGTCAGAGATCCGGCAGCACGACGGCGTGATGACGGATGCAGTGGAGATCGTAGCAGGGCTTCGTCGGGCGCCCTGCGTGGGAGTATAGAGGTGTGACGGGAGGGGGAGAGGCGCCAGGGCTTGGGTGCGGCTGCCCTCTCCCCCCCACATATATATAGGGGGTCGGGGGGGCGCCAGCCCCCTGCAGATCCAATCTGCAAGGGGGGCGGCGGCCAGGGGGGAGTCCTTGCCCCCCAAGGCAAGTGGTGGCCCCCCTCCCCTTAGGGTTTTAACCCTAGGCACATGGGGAGGTGGGCCCCCTAGTGGTGCGCCAGCCCAGAGGGCTGGACACTTCCCCTCGCGGCCTAGGGGCCCCACCGGGATGGGTGGCCCCACCCGGTGGACCCCCGGGGCCCCTCCGGTGGTCCCGGGACGCTCCCGGTGACCCCCCGGAGATTACCCGTTGGCCGAAACTGGACTTCCTATATATCAATATTTACCTCCGGACCATTCTGGAACTCCTCGTGACGTCCGGGATATCATCCGGGACTCCGAACAACTTTCGGGTTTCCACGTGCATTTATCTCTACGACCCTAGCGTTACCGAACCTTAAGTGTGTAGACCCTACGGGTTCGGGAGACACGTAGACATGACCGAGACCACTCTCCGGTCACTAACCAACAGCGGGATCTGGATACCCATGTTGGTTCCCACGTGTTCCTCGATGATCTTCATCGGATGAACCACCGTGTCAAGGATTCACTCAATCCCGTATGTTATTCCCTTTGTCCATCGGTACGGTACTTGCCCGAGATTCGATCGTCGGTATTCCCGATACCTTGTTCAATCTCGTTATGGCAAGTCTCTTTACTCGATCCGTAATCCATCATCCCGTGACTAACTACTTAGTCACTTTGAGCTCATTATGATGATGTCTTACCGAGTGGGCCCAGAGGTACCTCTCCGTCATACGGAGTGACAACATCCCAGTCTCGGTTCGTACCAACTCAACAGACACTTTCGGAGATACCCGATGCGTACCTTTATAGTCACCCAGTTACGTTGTGACGGTTGGCACACCCAAAGTACTCCTACGGTATCCGGGAGTTGTACAACCTCATGGTCTAAGGAATAAATACTTGACACCGAAAAGCTTTTGCATTATGAACTATACGATCTCGTGTTATGCTCAAGTTTGGGTCTTGTCCATCACATCATTCTCCTAATGATGTGATCCCGTTATCACTGACATCTCATGTCCATGGTCAGGAAACCGTGACCATCTGTTGATCAACGAGCTGGTAACCAGAGGCCTACCAGGGACTCATTGTGGTCTGTGTATTCACACATGTATCGCTGTTTCCGTACAATACAATTCAAGCATGAATAACAGACAATTATCATGAACAAGGAGATATAATAATAATGCTTTTATTATTGCCTCTAGGGCATATCTCCAACAAGAGGTAGGTGGAGAGGGTCTAGGCTGCCCAAAATGGACTAGGGGTGTTCATATATAGACATAGGGGCTAGGGTTTGGGGGTTTGAGGCCGTTTCGGAGCCATCGGATCACGATCCAACGGCACCGGAGCGGAGGGGGAGTAGGCTGGGCCTAGTGGGCTATGTAGAGGGGTGTGGGTTGAGATGAGATGGGAGGAGAGAGGTCCGCGAGGGTTTTCGGATACCGAAAACGTCCGAAGTTTTAAACCGGCGACTAGTGCCGCTATGAATATCCGTTGGGCTATCAAACGAGCTCTGAATGCGATGAAATTTGGCAGGCGGCCTGTCTACACTATAATAAGACCACATGCCAAGTTTCAACCCATTCCGAGAACATTTTTCGACCACTCATAAAATAAATATTTGGAGGCGCCGCGGGCACGTGCAAGTGTGTCTGGGCTCAGAACGGACAACGGAGAGGACGGGGCGGACTCGAACGAATGCAAGTTTTGAAAACATGCTGATGCAACACACATGATGACATGGCAAGATGCAACACGCAAGCAGATGACATGGCAATGACGAAGAATAACTGGCTGACATCTGGTGCACCGGTCCCGGGGTGTCACAGTGCCCCCCTGCCTACATATATAAAGGAGGAGAGGGGGAGGCCGGCCGGCCCCTATAGGGCGCGCCAAAAGAGAGGAGTCCTACTAGGACTCCATGTCCTAGTAGGATTTCACTTGGTGGAAGGGGGAAGAAGGAAGGGAGAGGGAGAGGAAGAGGAAATGGGATCGTGCCCCCTCCCCTAGTCCTATTCGGACTCCCCATGGGGGGGGCGCCACCTCCTCGTGGCATGCCCTCTCTCTCCCCTAAGGCCCATGTGGCCCATTACTTCCCCGGGGGGTCCTGGTAACCCCTCCGGCACTCCGTTTTTACCCGGTACCACTCGGAACTCTTCCAGTGTCTGGGGGGGCGCCACCTCCTCGTGGCATGCCCTCTCTCTCCCCTAAGGCCCATGTGGCCCATTACTTCCCCGGGGGGTCCTGGTAACCCCTCCGGCACTCCGTTTTTACCCGGTACCACTCGGAACTCTTCCAGTGTCCGAATAACATTGTCCAATATATCATTATTTATGTCTCGACCATTTAGAGACTCCTCCTCATGTATGTGATCTCATCCGGGACTCCGGACAATCTTCGTTCACCAAAACACATAACTCATAATACAAATCGTCATCGAACATTAAGCATGCGAACCCTACGGGTTTGAGAACTATGTAGACATGACCGAGACACATCTCCGGTGAATAACCAATAGCGGAACCTCGATGCTCATATTGGCTCCTACATGTTCTACGAAGATCTTTATCGGTCAAACCGCATAACAACATGCGTTGTTCCCTTTGTCATCGTTATGTTACTTGCCCGAGATTCGATCGTCGGTATCTTCATACCTAGTTCAATCTCGTTACCGGCAAGTCTCTTTACTCGTTTCCGCAAAACATCATCTTGTGACTAACTCATGAGTCATTTGCTTGTAAGAGGATTATTATGATGTTCATTACCGAGAGGGCCCAGAGATACCTCTCCGACACTCGGAGTGACAAATCCTATTTTCGATCTATGACAACTCAACAAACACCTTCGGAGACACCTGTAGAGCATCTTTATAATCACCCAATTACGTTGTGACATTTGATAGCACACAAGGTGTTTCTCCGGTATTCGGGAGTTGCATAATCTCATAGTCAGAGGAACATGTATAAGTCATGAAGAAAGTAATAGCAATAAAACTAAACAATCATTGTGCTAAACTAACGGATGGGTCATGTCCATCACATCATTCTCCTAATGATGTGATCTCGTTCATAAAATGACAACACATGTCTATGGTTAGGAAACTTAACCATCTTTGATTAACGAGCTAGTCTAGTAGATGCATGCTAGGGACACTCTGTTTCGTCTATGTATTCACAAATGTATTAAGTTTCCGGTCAATACAATTCTAGCATGAATAAAAGACATTTATCACGATATATAAGGAAATATAAATAACAACTTTATTATTGCCCCTAGGGCATATTTCCTTCAGTCTCCCACTTGCACTAGATTCAGTAATCTAGATTACATTGTAATGATTCTAACACCCATGGAGTCTTGGTGTTGATCATGTTCTGCTCGTGGAAGAGGCTTAGTCAACGGGTCTGCGACATTCAGATCCGTATGTATTTTGCAAATTTCTATGTCTCCCTCCTTGACTTGATTGCGGATGGAGTTGAAGCGTCTCTTGATGTGCTTGGTTCTCTTGTCAAACCTGGATTCCTTCGCCAAGGCTATTGCTGCAGTGTTGTCACAAAAGATTTTCATTGGACCCGATGCACTAGGTATTACACCTAGATCGGATATGAACTCATTCATCCAGACTCCTTCATTTGCTCCTTCTGAAGCAGCTATGTACTCCGCTTCACACGTTGATCCCGCCATGACGCTCTGCTTGGAACTGGGCCAACTGACAGCTCCACTGTTCAACAAAAAATATCCGGTTTGTGACTTCAAGGCATCCGGATCAGTGTCAAAGCTTGCATCGATGTAGCCGTTTACAACGAGCTCTTTGTCATCTCCATAAACGAGAAATATATCCTTCGTCCTTTTTAGGTGTTTCAGAATGTTCTTGACTGCTGTCCAGTGATCCACTCCTGGATTACTTTGTTACCTTCCTGGTAGACTTATAGCAAGGCACGCATCAGGTCTGGTACACAGCATTGCATACATGATACAACCTATGGCTGAAGCATAGGGAATGACTTTCGTTTTCTCTCTATCTTCTACAATGGTCGGGCATTGAGTCTGACTCAACTTCACACCTTGTAGCACAAGCAAGAACCCTTTCTTTGACCAATCCATTTTGAACTTCTTCAAAACTTTATCAAAGTATTTGCTTTGTGAAAGTCCAATTAAACGTCTTGATCTATCTCTATAGATCTTGATGCCCAATATATAAGCAGCTTCACCGAGGTCTTTCATTGAAAAATTCTTATTCAAGTATCCTTTTATGCTATCCAGAAATTCTACATCATTTCAAATCAATAATATGCCATCCACATATAATATCAGGTATGCTACAGAGCTCCCACTCACTTACTTGTAAATACAGGCTTCTCCAAAAGTCTGTATAAAACCATATGCTTTGATGAACATATATTCCAACTCCGAGATGCTTGCACCAGTCCATAGATGGATAGCTGGAGCTTGCACACTTTGTTAGCACCTTTAGGATCAACAAAACCTCCTGATTGCATCATATACAACTCTTCTTTGAGATATCCATTAAGGAATGCAGTTTTGACATCCATTTGCCAGATTTCATAATCATAAAATGCGGCAACTGCTAACATGATTCGGACAGACTTAAGCATCGCTACGGGTGAGAATGTCTCATCGTAGTCAACTCCTTGAACTTGTCAAAAACCTTTTGCAACATGTCAAGCTTTGTAGACAGTAACATTACCATCGGTGTCAGTCTTCTTCTTAAAGATCCATTTATTTTCAATGGATTGCCGATCATCGGGAAGTCAAGCAAAGTCCACACTTTGTTCTCATACATGGATCCCATCTCAGATTTCATGGCCATAAACCATTTTGCGGAATCTGGGCTCATCATCACTTCCTCATAGTTCGTAGGTTCGTCATGGTCTAGTAACGTGACTTCTAGAACTGGGTTACCGTACCACTCTGGCGCGGAACATACTCTGGTTGACCTACGATGTTCGGTAGTAACTTGATCTGAAGTTTCATGATCTTCATCATTAGCTTCCTCACTAATTGGTGTAGGAATCACTGGAACTGATTTTCGATGAACTACTTTCCAATTCGGGAGAAGGTACAATTACCTCATCAAGTTCTACTTTCCTCCCACACACTTCTTTCGAGAGAAACTCCTTCTCTAGAAAGGATCCATTCTTAGCAACGAATATCTTGCCTTCGGATCTGTGATAGAAGGTGTACTCAACAGTTTTCTGTGGGTAACCTATGAAGACACATTTCTCCGATTTGGGTTCGAGCTTATTTGGTTGAAGCTTTTTCACATAAGCATCGCAGCCCCAAACTTTAAGAAACGACAACTTGGGTTTCTTGCCAAACCAGTGTTCATAAGTGTCATCTCAATGGATTTAGATGTGCCCTAATTAACGTGAATGCAGGTGTCTCTAAAGCTTAACCCCAAAACGATAGTGGTAAATCGGTAAGAGACATCATAGATCGCACCATATCCAATAAAGTATGGCTACAATGTTCGGACACACCATCACGATGTGGTGTTCCAGGTGGCGTGAGTTGCGAAACTATTCCACGTTGTTTCAAATGAAAACCAAACTCGTAACTCAAATATCCTCCGTGATCAGATCGTAGAAACTTTATTTTCTTGTTACGATGATTCTCTACTTCACTCTGAAACTCTTTGAACTTTTCAAATGTTTCAGACTTGTGTTTCGTCAAGTAGATATACCCATATCTTCTTAAATCATCTGTGAAGGTCAGAAAATAACGATACCTGCCGTGAGCCTCAACACTCATCAGACCGCATACATCAGTATGTATGATTTCCAATAAGTCAGTTGCTCACTCCATTGTTCCGAAGAACGAAGTCTTAGTCATCTTGCCCATGAGGCATGGTTCGCAAGCATCAAGTGATTCATAATCAAGTGATTCCAAAAGTCCATCAGTATGGAGTTTCCTCATGCGATTTACACCAATATGACCTAAACGGTAGTGCCACAAGTAAGTTGCACTATCATTATCAACTTTGCATCTTTTGGCTTCAATATTATGAATATGTGTATCACTACGATCGAGATTCAACGAAAATAGACCACTCATCAAGGGTGCATGACCATAAAATATATTACTCATATAAATAGAACAACCATTATTCTCTAATTTAAATGAATAACCGTCTCGCAACAAACAAGATCCAGATATAATGTTCATGCTCAACGCTGGCACCAAATAACAATTATTTAGGTCTAAAAGTAATCTCGAAGGTAGATGTAGAGGTAGCGTGCCGACGGCGATCACATCGACTTTGGAACCATTTCCCACGCGCATCGTCACCTCGTCCTTAGCCAATCTTCGTTTAATCTGTAGCCCCTGTTTTGAGTTACAAATATGAGCAACCAAACCAGTATCAAATACCCAGGCGCTACTACGAGCATTAGTAAGGTACACATATCAAATATACCTTTGTTCATTTTGCCATCCTTCTTATCCGCCAAATACTTGGGGCAGTTCCGCTTCCAGTGACCAGTCCCTTTGAAGTAGAAGCACTCACTTTCAGGCTTGGCTCTAGACTTGGGTTTCTTCCCGGGAGTAGCAACTGGATTGCTATTCTTCTTGAAGTTCCCCTTCTTTCCCTTGCCCTTTTTCTTGAAACTAGTGGTCTTGTTAACCATCAACACTTGATGCTCCTTCTTGATTTCCACATCCGCACCTTTAAGCATAGCGAAGAGCTCGGGAATTTTCTTTTTCATCCCTTGCATATTATAGTTCATCACGAAGCCTTTATAGCTTGGTGGCAGTGATTGAAGAACTATGTCAATAACACTATCATCATCAACTTTGACTCCAAGTTGAGTCATGTGGTTGTGGTACCCAGACATTCTGAGTATTTGTTCACTGACAGAAATGTTCTCCTCCATCTTGCGGCTATAGAACTTGTTGGAGACTTCCTATCTGTCAACTCGGGCATTTGCATGAAATATTAACTTCAACTCTTGGAACATCTCGTATGCTCCATGACATTCAAAACATCTTTGAAGTCCCGATTCTAAGCCGTAAAGCATGGCACACTCAACTATCGAGTAGTCATCAGATCGAGCTTGCCAAATGTTCATAATGTCAGGAGTTGCTCCTGCAGCAGGCCTATCACCTAGCGGTGCTTCAAGGACATAATTATTCTGTGCAGCAATGAGGATAATCCTCAAGTTATGGACCCAGTCTGTGTAGTTGCTACCATCATCTTTCAACTTAGGTTTCTCTAGGAACGCATTAAAATTCAAGGGAACGGTAGCACGGGCCATTGATCTACAACAACATAGATATGCAAAAACTATCAGGACTAAGTTCATGATAAATTAAAGTTCAATTAATCATATTACTAAAAAACTCCCACTTAGATTGACATCCATCTAGTCATCTAAATGATCACGTGATCCAAATCAACTAAACCATGTCCGATCATTACATGAGATGGAGTAGCTTTCAATGGTGAACATCTTATGTTGATCATATATACTACTCCCTCCGTCCGAAAATACTTGTCATCAAAATGGACAAAAAGGGATGTATCTAGAACTAAAATACATCTAGATACATCCCCTTTTATTCATTTCGATGACAAGTATTTCCGGACGGAGGGAGTATATGATTCACGCTCGATCTTTCGGTCTCTAGTGTTCCGAGGCCATGTCTGTATATGCTAGGCTCGTCAAGCTTAACCCGAGTATTCTGCATGTGCAAAACTGTCTTACACTCGTTGTATGTGAACGTAGAGCTTATCACACCTGATCATCACGTGGTGTCTCGGCACGACGAACTGTCGCAACGGTGCATACTTAGGGAGAACACTTGTACCTTGAAATTTTGTAAGGGATCATCTTATAATGCAACTGTCGTACTAAGCAAAATAAGATGCATAAAAAGATAAACATCACATGCAATCAAAATATGTGACATGATATGGCCATCATCATCTCGTGCTTTTGATCTCCATCTCCAAAGCATCGTCATGATCTCCATCGTCACCGGCTTGACACCATGGTCTTCATCGTAGCGTCGTGGTCGTCTCGCCAACTATTGCTTCTACTACTATCGCTAACTCAAAGTGATAAAGTAAAGCAATTACATGGCATTCACAATTCATACAATAAAGAGACAACCATAAGGCTCCTGCCGGTTGCCGATAATTTACAAAACATGATCATCTCATACAATATCGTATAACTCATCACGTCTTGACCATATCACATCACAACATGCCCTGCAAAAACAAGTTAGACGTCATATACTTTGTTGTTGCAAGTTTTACGTGGCTGCTATGGGCTTCTAGCAAGAACCGTTCTTACCTACGCATCAAAACCACAACGATTTTTCATCAAGTGTATTGTTTTAACCTTCAACAAGGAACGGCCGTAGTCACACTTGATTCAACTAAAGTTGGAGAAACAGACACCCGCCAGCCACCTGTGTGCAAAGCACGTCGGTAGAACCAGTCTCATGAACACGGTCCCGTAATGTCGGTCTGGGCCGCTTCATCCAACAATACCGCCGAATCAAAGTAAGACGTTGGTGGTAAGCAGTATGACTATTATCGCCCACAACTCTTTGTGTTCTACTCGTGCATATCATCTACGCATAAACCTGGCACATGATGCCACTGTTGGGTAACGTAGCATGCAATTTTGAAAAAAATCCTACGCTCACACAAGATCTATCTAGGAGATGCATAGCAACGAGATGGGGAGAGTGTGTCTACGTACCCTCGTAGACTGAAAGCGGAAGCATTATGTTAACGCGGTTCATGTATTCAAACGTCTTCACGATCCAACCGATCCAAGCACCGAACGTACGGCACCTCCGTGTTCAGCACATGTTCAGCATGATGACGTCCCACGAGCTCTTGATCTAGCAGATGCTCGAGGGATAGTTCTGTCAGCACAACGGCATGGCGACGGTGTTGGTGATGTGATCCGCGGAGGGCTTCGCCTAAGCACCATGACAATATGATCTGAGGGGTAATCTGTGGAGGGGGGCACCGCACACGGCTAAGAGAAACTTGTGTGTTCTAGGGTGCCCCCTGCCTACGTATATAAAGGAGGAGAGGGGGAGGTCGGTCGGCCCCTGTAGGGCGCGCCAAGAGAGAGGAGTCCTACTAGGACTCCAAGTCCTAGTAGGATTCCACTTGGTGGAAGGGGGAAGAAGGAAGGGAGAGGAAAGGGGGGTTGCACCCCCTCCCCTAGTCATATTCGGACTCCCCATAGGGGGGCGCACGCCACCTCCTCATGGCCTGCACTCCCTCTCCCTTAAGGCCCATGTTGGCCCATTACTTCCCCGAGGGGTTCCGGTAACCCCTCCAGTAACCCCTCCGGCACTCCGTTTTTACCCGGTACCACTCGGAACTCTTCCGGTGTCCGAATAACATTGTTCAATATATCATTCTTTATGTCTCGACCATTTCGAGACTCCTCGTCATGTCTGTGATCTCATCCGACACTCTGAACAATCTTCGGTCACCAAAACACATAACTCATAATACAAATCATCATCGAACGTTAAGCATGCGGACCCTGCGGGTTCGAGAACTATGTAGACATGATCGAGACACATCTCTGGTCAATAACCAATAGCGGAACTGGGAAGGGGGGTTGTCTTCAAAGCCCCCGGAGCCATCGGAGAAATCGGGGGCGTTGTGGGAGGAGATGATGTAGGCCAACCGATGGGCCGTGCACGCCTGCTAGTTCGCCAGCCGCACCACCTTGGCTTGGCCGCCGCATCCACTGCCACCTCACGCTTTGACCACTAGATGATGAGACAAAGTGCCTCAGCATGCTTGCAGGAGAGACGTCATGTCGTAGTCTCCTCTGTGGTGAGAGGGTGGCAGAGGACCGCGACGATAAGCTAGTCGTCCGGATCTACCGACACGCTCACGAGGGACCGGCCGCCCTCTCCCTCTCTCGCTTCCATCGCCGCCGCTGCCTGTTGGGTAATGCAACAAAAAACAAAAAAATGTACTACATACACGCCCAGTGTTGGTGCTAAAACCGACGGATCTCGGGTAGTGGATCCCGAGATGGTGATCTTGGCACAATGGTGAATTGGAAGTAAAGGGCATATAGTTTTACCCAGGTTCGGGCCCTCTCTAAGAGGTAAAACCTATGTCATGCATGTATTGTATTGATTATCGATGGGGTACAAAGTACATATGATCTACCCCGAGGTCGTATTAATGAGTTCTAACCTCTAAGCCTTATATGTGTGCTTCTACAGACTAAACCCCTCGGCTTATATAGGCACCGGGAGTATCTACGGTTTACATATAGTCAGTTACAATCTGGGGATAAACATGTCAATCCTTCAAATACGCCTTGAAGTGTACGCCAAGTCTTTGGAGGATTCCATCTTGAGTACGCCAAGGGCCAAGGCATGTGGGGACAGGTCCTCGATCCTCGCCCATGATCAGCAGGCCGACATGGTGTGCACCCCCTAATCCAGGGCACGTCAGTAGCCCCTAAACTGGTCTTCAAGCCAAGGACTTTGGCTTCTATCTTCAGAACATTTTCAATTGTGTGGTCTTCAGCTTCGTAGACGAGTTCTATCTTCCATGTCAACTTCTAGATCCGACGACCTTTTGTAGCGACCACGATCTGAATGGACCGAAGTCTCTGTGTTCTGTGTCATCCCTCGATCGGTAATGCTGACACACAGTACTTGAAGGATTTATAACAAAGTGGCAATCACACACTTATTAAATCGAATGTCTCCAATGAGAACTTATTACAGAATCTATGGCTTAAGGCCATCTAACAGAATAACAGCGAAAGGCTTGGAAGATAAGTGAGTCCATCAACTCCAACGGCATAGCTGAGTGCATGACAAACGACCTAGCACGTCTTATTCCTCGTCTGAAAAGTCTGCAACGTAATATGTTGCAGCCCGAAAACGGGTCAGCACATGGAATATGCTGGCAAGATAACACAGAAGATGCAAGTAACAGAATAAAGGCTATACTATATGCATATTTGGTTGGTGGAGGCTCTATGGTTAAAGTTTTGCGTAAAGCCAATTTTTCCCTACAACAAAGGAATAAATTTTATCTGAACTATCATGTTGGTTGAAAATCATTGAGAAGGTACCCCCTTACTCAATCCCAAATTAAAAGTTCATCATTAACCCAACAAATTAAATTATAGAGTGATGAGATCAACCAATAATTCAAGTACCAGATACTCAAGATGTCCATAACCGGGGACACGGCTAATCATGATCAGTTTGTACACTCTGCAGAGGTTTGTGCACTTTTCCCACAAGACTCGATCGCCTCCGTTTGGTTTCTCGCACTGCATGGTGTTTGAGAAACGGATGACCGAGACACAGTCTTTCCGAAGAGGTCCCCTTAACCGGATAGATAGGCCGGTACACCTACAATCTCTCTACATCTGCTAGCCCATCACAGAAAGGTTTACCACAACATACTCAACTATGCCAGAGCCCATATTGGCATGTGGCTGCACACGGAAGTTTCTAGCATGAATAGTTTTATGATCCCTTTGAGCCTGGGTGGCATTCCATAGGAAAAATCACACGGAACCCCGGGATTTCCTAGGACAACACTGGATTCCCCAGGTGCCCTGCAACCAATCCACCCAGATGTGTATTCAAGTAGCCACCTTAAGTTGAATCCTTAATTAACATCTCACATCTGTCATGGATTTCACTCAAACCCAAACCACGTCTACGAGCATAGCATAGCAAGCTAAGCAAACGTAGAAGTAACTCCCAAGGGTTTGAAAATAATGCAGGTAATAGGTTCTACCTCAATCTACTTCCCAGTCCCACAAATTAAGAGATCCTACTCATGCAATGTGTGAGAGTTTGATCTAATGCATTAAAAACTGAGTAATAAGAGGTATGATCAAAGTGTTACTTGCCTTGCTGACGATTCGCAAAACCTAGAGACTCGTAGTAGCACGCTTCATAGTCCGGGTATTCTATCGCAAGCAAACAATAGCATACATAAGCAAACAAGCAAAGATGCACAAACAAAACTCCAAAAGATCAAATCTAACCAGAAAGTTCAACTTAAGAACTCCGGTTTGCCAAAAGAATCAACTCGAAAGAAGCAACGAAACTCAAACTGTGAAAGAAACGAGCTCCGGTTTACTATTTGGCCTGAAGTCAAACTTTACAGTAGCCAAAACTTTGTTCAAGTTGGTTAAACGTGAAGAGGGCATCAAGACGAAGATCTGGGATTTTGAATCACCTGATTCCGACTCTCGAGCGAAAAGAAAAACGAAAAACAAGATGAGGGCAGAAATCGCGATCGAAATAATCGCAGATAAATACCCCGAAAAAGAAAACTCGCGAACAGGCTAACGAACGAACGTTCGCTGTCTGCGGCTAACGGACGAAAACCGTTCCTTAAAACAAACGTATGGACGAACGTCCGCTAAATAACTAAACCGACAAAAACCGAACCGATCTAATCTAATAAAAAAACGAATCTACGGTCTACGAAATAATACCGATCGGTTCTTAAAAAAATGATTAACTACCTCAACGGCAAACTCCGGCGAGATCCCGGCGGTCCGGCGGCGGCGCGGCTGCGCGGCGGGGCGGGCGAGGCGGCGGCGCTGCGGGCGGCGGGGCGGTGGGCGGCGGGCGGCGGTGCTGCGGGGCGGCAGGGCGGCAGCGCGCGGGCGGCGGCGGGCGGATGCGGCGGCGGCGGCGCTGGCGAGCAGCGGCTGCGGCGCGAGGCTGGGGCGGCGGCGGCTTGGGCTGGCTTGGGCCCCGGGCGGTCGGATTATAAAGCCCAGAGTCCCAGTCCTAAACGACTCCAAGTCGGTTTGCGTTTTTTTTAAATAGAGTCCTGGCGCAGAAAAACTAACGAAAGAAATACTAAACGGACTCCAAAAACCCCGAAATAAGTTTTCACCGTCCTCTAATAATAATTAGGACAAAGCGAACATTTTTCCCGGACCTAAATGCAATTTTGAAAAACGCGCATTTTTCCTATGCAAATAAAATCGCAAATAAATCCAGAAAAATACCAAAAGTGATTTTAATATTTTTCCTCCAATATTTTTGTTATTTTGGAGAAGTCATATTATCTCCGCTCATATTTTTGTATTTAGAAATATTTTTAGGAGAGAAAAATAATTAGAATCACACTGTCCTCGTACCAGTATTCGAGCGAACTCAAATACGAAAACGGTAAAATTCCCAACTCTCTCCATAGGTCCTTGAGTTGCTTAGAATTTCGAGGAACGCCACAAACAAAAATGTAAAGGGCATGCAATGCAATATGATCTATGTATAACATTCCAAATTAAAAATTTGGGATGTTACAAACCTACCCCCATTAGAATGAATCTCGCCCTCGAGATTCGACTTGGCTAGAGAACATGTGTGGGTGGTCCTTGCGTAGATTATCTTCTCGTTCCCAGGTGGCTTCTTCCTCGGTGTGGTGACTCCACTGAACTTTGCAAAACTTGATAACCTTACTGCGGGTGACTCTGCTCGAAAATTCGAGAATCTTAACACGCTTCTCCTCGTAGGTCAAATCACTGTCCAACTGAATTGCTTCCAGGGGTACTGTGTCTCTAAGCGGTATATCGGCCATCTCCGCATGGCACTTCTTAAGCTGCGAAACGTGAAACATGTCGTGCACTCCTGACAATCCTTCGGGTAATTCCAACTTATAGGCAACCTCTCCCATGCGTTCCAAAACACGGTAAGGTCCCACAAATCTCGGGGCTAGCTTCCATTTAACTCCGAAACGTTTAACTCCCCGCAGAGGCGATACTCTCAAGTACGCTCTATCTCCGATCTCATAGGCTATCTCCTTGCGCTTCGAGTCTGCATAACTCTTCTGTCTGGACTGAGCTACCTTCAATCTATCTCGAATTAACTTCACCTTCTCCTCAGACTCTTTGATCACGTCTGGTCCAAATAACTGTCGGTCTCCAACTTCATCCCACATTAGCGGTGTTCGGCATCTCCTTCCATAAAATGCCTCGAACGGTGCCATCTTCAAACTGGCTTGGTAACTATTGTTGTACGAGAACTCTGCATAGGGCAAATTGTCATCCCAACTAGATCCGTAGTCTAACGCACAGGATCTCAACATGTCCTCCAGGATTTGGATGACTCTCTCGGTCTGTCCATTGGTCTGCGGATGAAAAGCGGTGCTAAACTCCAGCCTCGTTCCCAAAGTTTGGTGTAGCTGGTGCCAAAACTTTGAGGTGAACTGTGTTCCTCTATCTGATACAATGGTCCTCGGAACTCCGTGCAGACATACTATCCTGGTCATGTATATCTTGGCCAACTTCGCACTGGTGTATGTGGTTTTCACGACAATAAAATGGGCTACCTTCGTCAATCGGTCCACTACTACCCAGATTGAATCGTATCATGTTTTGGTCCTGGGCAATCCGGTGATAAAATCCATGCCAAGCTTCTCCCACTTCCATTCGGATATCGGCATAGGCTGCAGCAATCCTGCCGGCTTCTGATGTTCTGCCTTTACTCTCTGGCATACATCACATACGGCTACATACTCGGAAATATCCTTCTTCATTCCCGTCCACCAGAAACGTTCCTTCAAATCCAAATACATCTTGGTGTTTCCGGGGTGTATCGAGTATGGCGAATCATGTGCTTCCTGCAGTATCAACTTCCTGATCTCCGGGTCGTTGGGCACATAGATTCGATCCTCAAACCACAAGGTGTCGTGTTCGTCCTCACGAAATCCCTTGGCTTTTCCTTCACTCATTCTTTTCCTTATCGCAGCAATTTCCTTATCATCCTTCTGGGCTTCGCGTATCTTTCCCAGTAATGTCGACTGAACCTCCAATGTTGCCACGAAACCTCTAGGGACTATCTCCAAACGAAGCTCCCTGAGATGTTCTGCTAACTCCTGTGGCAATCCCCCTTTTACTAGGGTATTGGCATAACTTTTCCGGCTCAAGGCGTCTGCCACGACATTGGCCTTTCCTGGGTGGTAGTGTAGCTTCATATCATAATCCTTTATAAGCTCCAACCATCTCCTCTGTCTAAGGTTCAGCTCCTTCTGTGTGAAAATGTACTTCAAACTCTTGTGATCCGTGTACACATCACAACGATTTCCAATAAGGTAATGTCTCCAGGTTTTCAGCGCGTGCACCACTGCTGCTAACTCCAGATCGTGCATCGCGTAATTCAACACGTGCGGTCGCAGTTGACGGGATGCATAGGAAACAACTCTTCCATCCTGCATAAGTACTCCTCCAAGTCCTAAGCGTGAAGCATCGCAATACACTTGGAAATCCTTGTGTATGTCTGGCAATATCAGCACTGGGGCTGTCATCACCGTTTCTTCAACTCTTGGAAACTTTCTTCACATTCTTCAGTCCAAACAAACTTTGTCTCCTTCTTCAACAATGTCGTAATTGGCTTTGCAATCTTGGAGAAATTTTCTATGAACCTCCGGTAGTATCCCGCGAGTCCAAGAAAACTACGGATCTCTCCAACTGAAGTGGGTGCCAACCACTCCGTGCCTGCCTGCACTTTGACGGGATCCACTGCTATACCTTCTCCCGATATAACATGCCCTAGGAATCCAACTTCCTTCAACCAAAACTCGCATTTGCTAAACTTGGCATACAACTGATGTTCTCTGAGCTTCTCCAATACCAAACGCAAATGCTCTGCATGTTCTTCCTCATCCTTAGAGTATATCAGAATATCATCTATGAATACCACTATGAACTTATCCAAGAACTCCATGAACACTTTGTTCATCATACTCATGAAATAGGCAGGCGCGTTAGTCAATCCAAATGACATAACCGTATACTCATATAGCCTGTACTGTGTGGTGAAGGTTGTCTTAGGTATATCCTTCTCTCGGATCTTCAATTGGTGGTATCCAGATTGTAGATCTATCTTGGAGAATACTTTCGCTCCTTAGAGTTGGTCGAACAAATCATTGATCATCGGCAGCGGGTACTTATTCTTAATGGTCACTTCATTCAATGCCCGATAATCAACGACCATTCTTAAAGATCCATCCTTCTTCTCGACCAAAAGCACTGGGGCTCCCCAAGGTGATGAACTTCGGCGAATAAAACCTTTCTCCAATAACTCCTTAATCTGCTTCTTGATCTCCTCCAAATCATTTGCTGGCATCCGATATGGTCTCTTAGATATTGGTTCGGTGCCGGGCAACAACTCTATCAAAAACTCAATATCTCTATCCGGTGGCATACCAGGTAACTCCTCTGGAAACACATCTGGATAATCCTTTACTACTGGCACTTCCTCCTGAACAACTCCCGTGAGAGAATGTACTTGAGTCCTTATAGGCGAATGCCTAGATACATACTTAATCCTTTTTCCCTTCGGGGTGGTGAGCAAAATAGACTTACTGGCACAATCGATGTTACCTCCATACTTCCATAGCCAATCCATACCTAATATCACATCCAATCCTTGTGACTCCAGGACTATTAGGTCGGAGGGGAAAGTGTGGCGTCCTATGGTCAATGGCGTCTGAAAACATCCTTGGTGTGCCATATACTCTGCTCCTGGTGAACTTACTAACATGGGGGTCTTAAGAACTCGGGTGGACATCCTATGTCTATTCACGAATCCCCTTGAAATGTATGAATGCGATGCACCAGTATCGAAAAGAACTATTGCGGTAAATGTCTTAACCAAAAACTTACCGACAACAGCATCTGGTTGTTCTTCTACCTCCTCCACAGTCATGTGGTTCACTTGTCCTTTGTTGAATGGGTTGGGCTTCTTCCCGGCGCTTCCATTGCCGTTCCCATTCTTAGCTTCAGGGCAGTCATTGGCATAATGTCCATTCTTCCCGCACTTGAAACAAGTGACATGGCTGAAATCCTTCTTGGTGGGTGTGGACGGGGTAGGTCGGCTCTGGTTATTACTTGCTCCATTCCCATTTCCATTCTTATGGCCATTGTGGTTGTGGGTAATTCCATGGTTATGGGTATATCCTCCCGGATTCGGAGTGAATCGGGGCTTCTGCTGGGCTCCAGAATTATTCCTTCCTTGTCCATACTTCCTCTTGCAGCTTTCAATCTGCTGGTGCTTCCCTTCAATCATAAGAGCTTTATCTACCAACTCCTGGTAGTTGTTGAAAGTTGCCACCATCAACTGTACGCTCATCTCATCATTCAGCCCTTCCATAAATCTCTCCTGCTTAGCGGCATCTGTGGCCACATCATCTGGGGCATAATGAGACAGGGTACTGAACTCATCCACGTACTGAGCTACAGTACGGTTTCCTTGGCGCAAGTTGCGAAACTCCCGCTTCTTCATGCTCATAGCTCCCGTTGAGACATGGGCAGTACGGAAAGCTTGCTGAAACTGCTCCCAAGTGACATTGGCTATAGGGAAAGTGGTTGTGTAATTCTCCCACCATGCTGCGGCTGGTCCAGACAACTGGTGTGTGGCAAATCGCACCTTCTCAGCATCCGAGCAATTGGCGGTGGTCAAATCCCTTCCAATCTTACGTAGCCAGTCATCAGCCACTATTGGTTCAATGCTGCTAGCAAACACGGGTGGTTGCAACCTTAAGAAACGTGACAGGTTGTCCATGGGTGGTGGTGGTGGAGGGTTGCTGTTGTTGTTCTGGTTGTTCTAAGTGTTCTAGACAAGAAGTTGCATCAAGGTGTTCTGCTGCTGGATCAACTGAGTGAGCTCAGGGGGAAACTCAAATCCGGGCTCACGTCTTGGAGGCATCTGATGGGTGTAGAGGGAAGAGATTAGAATAGAATTGAGGTCTAAGGGAAAATCACTACCCATATGCACATGAGACAAACACAATCATATCACACCAATCAATTTCAAGAAAGATCTTACAAATCTAACTAACGCTACAAAAGTGCTCTAAAACTAATATGTGGGGTATACTACTAGTCACAGGGTGGTCATATAAAAATATTGATCGGCGGACGATTCCATGATGTCTGCTCCAGCTTCATCTTCATAGTCTTCGTCTTTACTATCATCGGGTTCTGAATTTGTGTTGTCGATGATAATGTAATCTTCAGGAGGAATTTCCTTAGGCTCTTCTTCCTCTTCTTCCCCCATGAATACTCCTAGCTTCCTTGTTAAATCATCATTCTTCTCCACTAGTATCAACATCTCCTCCTCGTATCCGTCACGAGTAGACTTAAGTTCTTCTTCTAGCTCCAAATTCTTGTTTAGTGCCTTCTTCAATTCTACCATCCCAGCGCACATCTGGTGCTCCTGTCGTCGAATGTGTTGGTTCAACTCCTGGATGAATGCTGCAATGGACCTATCCTTCCGGGTGCTGATCATATCCCAATTCTCATCTCGGCGTCCACAAATCTGGTAGATGGTGTCCTTCAGCTCCTGCGTGTAGACTTCTCCGATCCTTCCCATTGCGATGTGGGCGGCCATGCTCTTGCCTAGGCTCCAAGTTGGCGCATCAAAATAAAACTCTATTGGCTCTATGGATGGTGCGAAGGTTCTTTCGGGAATTTGAACTTGAATGCACCATCGCTCCTCCTCGTGTAAAGTGGCGGTGTAGGTCCCGGTAAAGCTTGGTATTCCTATGTTCAGGTACCTAGTGACTTCCTTCAAGTGTCGTCCAAATGGTGTGTCTTCATCCGGTTGAGTGAACTTGTTCCTTGGGTCCACCATCCTAAAGAAGTACAAAATGGAGAGACATCAGAAATGAGTAGAGAAGAGTGATCTAGGGTCTATCTTAGTGGTCGTGTCCTACATTCAGTGTGTGCTCTGATACCATCTTTGTAGCGACCACGATCCGAATGGACCGAAGCCTCTGTGTTCTGTGTCATCCCTCGATCGGTAATGCTGACACACACAGTACTTGAAGGATTTATAACAGAGTGGCAATCACACACTTATTACATCGAATGTCTCCAATGATAACTTATTACAGAATCTATGGCTTAAGGCCATCTAACAAAATAACAGCGGAAGGCTTGGAAGATAAGTGAGTCCATCAACTCTAACGGCATAGCTGAGTGCATGACAAACGACCTAGCACGTCTTATTCCTCGTCTGAAAAGTCTGCAACGTAATATGTTGCAGCCCGAAAATGGGTCAGCACATGGAATATGCTGGCAAGATAACACAGAAGATGCAAGTAACAGAATAAAGGCTATACTATATGCATATTTGGCTGGTGGAGGCTCTATGGTTAAAGTTTTTGCGTAAAGCCAATTTTTTCCTACAACAAAGGAATAAATTTTATCTGAACTATCATGTTGGTTGAAAATCATTGAGAAGGTACCCCCTTACTCAATCCCAAATTAAAAGTTCATCATTAACCCAACAAATTAAATTATAGAGTGATGAGATCAACCAATAATTCAAGTACCAGATACTCAAGATGTCCATAACCGGGGACACGGCTAATCATGATCAGTTTGTACACTCTGCAGAGGTTTGTGCACTTTTCCCACAAGACTCGATCGCCTCTGTTTGGTTTCTCACACTACATGGTGTTTGATAAACGGATGACCGAGACACAGTCTTTCCGAAGAGGTCCCCTTAACCGGATAGATAGGCCGGTACACCTACAATCCCTCTACATCTGCTAGCCCATCACAGAAAGGTTTCCCACAACATACTCAACTATGCCAGAGCCCATATTGGCATGTGGCTGCACACGGAAGTTTCTAGCATGAATAGTTTTATGATCCCTTTGAGCCTGAGTGGCATTCCATAGGAAAAATCACACGGTACCCCGGGATTTCCTAGGACAACACTGGATTCCCCAGGTGCCCTGCAACCAATCCATCCAGATGTGTATTCAAATAGCCACCTCAAGTTGAATCCTTAATTAACATCTCACATCTGTCATGGATTTCACTCAAACCCAAACCACGTCTACGAGCATAGCATAGCAAGCTAAGCAAACGTAGAAGTAACTCCCAAGGGTTTGAAAATAATGCAGGTAATAGGTTCTACCTCAATCTACTTCCCAGTCCCACAAATTAAGAGATCCTACTCATGCAATGTGTGAGAGTTTGATCTAATGCATTAAAAACTGGGTAATAAGAGGTATGATCAAAGTGTTACTTGCCTTGCTGACGATTCGCAAAACCTAGAGACTCGTAGTAGCACGCTTCACAGTCCGGGTATTCTATCGCAAGCAAACAATAGCATACATAAGCAAACAAGCAAAGATGCACAAACAAAACTCCAAAAGATCAGATCTAACCAGAAAGTTCAACTTAAGAACTCTGGTTTGCCAAAAGAATCAACTCGAAAGAAGCAACGAAACTCAAACTGCGAAAGAAACGAGCTCCGGTTTACTATTTGGCCTGAAGTCAAATTTTACAGTAGCCAAAACTTTGTTCAAGTTGGTTAAACGTGAAGAGGGCATCGAGACGAAGATCTGGGATTTTGAATCACCTGATCCCGACTCTCGAGCGAAAAGAAAAACGAAAAACAAGATCAGGGCAGAAATCGCGATCGGAATAATCGCGGATAAATACCCCGAAATAGAAAACTTACGAACAGGCTAACGAACGAACGTTCGCTGTCTGCGGCTAACGGACGAAAACCGTTCGTTAAAACGAACGTACGGACGAACGTCCGCTAAATAACTAAACCGACGAAAACCAAACCGATCTAATCTAATAAAAAAACAAATCTACGGTCTACGAAATAAAACCAATCGGTTCTTAAAAAACCGATTAACTACCTCAACGGCAAACTCCGGCGAGATTCTGGCAGTCCGGCGGCGGCGCGGCTGCGCGGCGGGGTGGGCGAGGCGGCGGCGCTGCGGCCGGCGGGCGGCGGCGGCGGCGCTGCGGGGCGGTGGGGCGGCGGCGGGCGGTGGCGACGCTAGCGAGCGGCGGCGGCGGCGCTGGCGAGCGGCGACGCGAGGCTAGGGCAGGCGAGGCGGTGGCTTGGGCTGGCTTGGGCCCCGGGCGGTCGGCTTATAAAGCCCAGAGTCCCAGTCCTAAACGACTCCAAGTCGGTTTGCGTTTTTTTTTTAAATAGAGTCCTGGCGCAGAAAAACTAACGAAATAAATACTAAACGGACTCCAAAAATCCCGAAATAAAGTTTCATCGTCCTCTAATAATAATTAGGACAAAGTGAACATTTTGCCCGGACCTAAATGCAATTTTGAAAAACGCGCATTTTTCCTATGCAAATAAAATCGCAAATAAATCCAGAAAAATACCAAAAGTAATTTTAACATTTTTCCTTCAATATTTCTGTTATTTTGGAGAAGTCATATTATCTCCGCTCATATTTTTGTATTTAGAAATATTTTTAGGAGAGAAAAATAATTAGAATCACACTGTCCTCGTACCAGTATTCGAGCGAACTCAAATACGAAAACGGTAAAATTCCCAACTCTCTTCGTAGGTCCTTGAGTTGCTTAGAATTTCGAGGAACGCCACAAACAAAAATGCAAAGGGCATGCAATGCAATATGATCTATGTATAACATTCCAAATTAAAATTTTGGGATGTTACATCTTTCGATCTAAAGTCTTTTTTATGCTTTATCATCAGCTCTCCCCTTTGAACATGGCCAGGTATAAATGTGCTTAATGATTTACTCAGGCGAATAAGGGTGCTTTTTAACAAAGCCTTGCTCTTGATAGTTTTACTTTTACTGGTCTGAAGACTCCCTTAGCTTAGCCGCGAAGGCTTGCCATGTGGGTGCAGCAGGTAAGTGGGCTGAATCTAACAACTTTCGACAGAGAACCGAACCGTCACCACTTATCATGCAGTCGAGCCATCTTGTCACACTACTGTAGGAAGGCCCTAAGACGACACATGTATACGTGATTATTCAACCAAACTGTGTGCGATGCATTAATCACAAATGGTACGATAAGAAAATCGTCACCAATAAAATGAATTGTGTGCGATGACTCATCCATCAAATACGATCCAAAAAAGAGTTGCATGTGCGGTACGTGGCATACAACTGATCCAACCAATTGTTTGCGGTGAGACAAAATAACGCAAACGGTTACGCATGTCCAGGTTTGTGCGATAGACGATATACAAGTCACTTAGAAGAACTATTTGTGATGAGACAAAATAACGCAAACGGTTACCCGAATTCAGTTGTGTGCAATAGACGGCATACATGTCACTGAAACTGCTTGTGATGGTCCAGAAGAACACAAACGATTTGGCATTATAAGATGTGTGTGATACCTTACAAACATGTCGATAATCAGAGATCTGTGCGATAATTCTAGATGGTGCATATGATTTTTTTTGTAAATTGTTTGCTCGACAGGGCGGACAATTGAAGAAATCAACTATGTGCGATAAGGTGAAAGATCGTTGTTGGATATGTATTGTTAACCGTTTGCAATAAGATCGACAGGGGAAACACATGCGAAATTGGTAATTATAAATTAAGTGCATTATGATATGTCTCCAACGTATCTATAATTTATGAAGTATTCATGCTATTATATTATCCATCTTGGATGTTTTATATGCTATTTTATATTTGGGGACTAACTTATCAACCCAGAGCCCACTGCCAGTTTCTATTTTTTCCTTGTTTTGAGTTTCGCAGAAAAGGAATATCGAACATAGTCCAACCGAGCTGAAACTTTACGATGATTTTTTATGGACCAAAAGAAGCCCACGGAGTACCGGATATGCACCACAAGAGTCCTGAGGCCACCACAAGGGTGGAGGGCGCCCCCCCTAGGGCGTGCCCCCCATCCTTGTCGGCGCCTCGTGCGTCCCCCTGACTTGTCCCCGACGCAAAAAAAATCTTATAAATAGGGAAAACCCCGAAAATAAACCTAGATTGGGAGTTCCGCCGCCGCAAGCCTCTGTAGCCACGAAAAACCAATTGGGAGACCGTTCCGGCACCCTGCCGGAGGGGGAAACCATCACCAGTGGCCATCTTCATCATCCCGACTGTCTCCATGACGAGGAGGGAGTAGTTCACCCTCGGGGCTGAGGGTATGTACCAGTAGCTATGTGTTTGATCTCTCTCTCTCTCTCTCTCTGTCTCTCTCTCTCTCATGTTCTTGATTTGGCACGATCTTGATGTACCACGAGCTTTGTTATTATAGTTGGATCTTATGATGTTTCTCCCCCTCTACCTACTTGTAATGGATTGAGTTTTCCCTTTGAAGTTATCTTATCGGATTGTGTCTTTAAGGATTTGAGAATACTTGATGTATGTCTTGAATGTGCTTATCTGTGGTGACAATGGTATATTCGCGTGATCCACTTGATGTATGTTTTGGTGATCAACTTGCGGGTTCAGTGACCTTGTGAACTTATGCATAGGGGTTGGCACACGTTTTCGTCTTGACTCTCCGGTAGAAACTTTGGGCACTCTTCGAAGTTCTTTGTGTTGGTTTGAATAGATGAATCTGAGATTGTGTGATGCATATCGTATAATCAAACCTGCGAATACTTGTGGTGACAATGGAGTATCTAGGTGACATTAGGGTTTTGGTTGATGTGTATCTTAAGGTGTCATTTTAGTACGAACACTAGGGCTGTTCGTGACACTTATAGGAATAGCCCAATAGATCGATCAGAAAGAATAACTTAGAGGTGGTTTCGTACCCCACAATAATCTCTTCCTTTGTTCTCCATTATTAGTGACTTTGGAGTGACTCTTTGTTACATGTTGAGGGATTGTTATATGATCCAATTATGTTATCATTGTTGAGAGAACTTGCACTAGTGAAAGTATGAACCCTAGGCCTTGTTTTCACACATTGCAACACCCTTTATGCTCACGTTTGTTACTAATTACCTTGCTGTTTCTATATCTTCATATTACAAAAACCTATATCTACCATCCATATTACACTTGTATCACCATCTCTTCGTCGAACTAGTGCACCTATACAATTTACCATTGTATTGGGTGTGTTGGGGACACAAGAGACTCTTTGTTATTTGATTGTAGGGTTGTTTGAGAGAGACCATCTTCATCCTACGCCTCCCACAGATTGATAAACCTTAGGTCATCCACTTGAGAGAAAATTGCTACTATCCTACAAAACTCTGCGCTTGGAGGCCCAACACGAGTCTACAAGAAGAAGGTTGTGTAGTAGACATCAAGCTCTTTTCTGGCGCCGTTGCCGGGGTGGTGAGTGCTTGAAGGTATATCTTTAGATCTTGCAATTGAATCTTTCAGTTTCTTGTTTTATCACTAGTTTTTTTATAAAAAGAAAACTACATAAAAATGGAATTGAGGTTGCCTCATATGTTTCATCTTTTTAATGTCTTTCGTGAAAATAATGGAAAGGAAAATTGTGCCAAAGTGTTAGAAGAAGAAGTTAATAAAAACTTTGGCATAAAATATTTGAATGATAAGCATGATTTCAATGTTGTTAGTATGCTTTATTTGAATATCCATGATGCTAATGATATGCAAAGCTACAAGCTTGGGGATGCTATGTTTGATGAAGATGATATTTTCAGTCCCCCAAGTTTTGATGAGGAAACTTATTATGATGAAAGCATGCCTCCTATTTATGATGATTATTGTGATGACACCTATGTTATAAAGAATACTAAAAACCATGAAAATTCTCATCATGATTTTAATCAAGTGTCTCATGATAGTTATTTTGTTGAATTTGCTCCTCCCACTACTATGAATGAGAAGAATTTTGCTTATGTGGAGAGTAGCAAAATTGCTATGCTTGTGGATCATGAAAAGAATGCTTTATGTGATAGTTATATTGTTGAATTCATTCATGATGCTAATAAAAATTATTATGAGAGAGGAACATTTGCTTGTAGGAATTGGAATAATATCAAGTTTACTCTCTATGTGTTAAAAATCTTGAAGTTGCGCTTATTTTGCCTTCCTATGCTAGTTGATTATTGTTCCCATAAATTGTTTGCTCACAAAAGCCTTATGCATAGGAAGTGGGTTAGACTTAAATGTGATTGCCATGTGATTCATGATGCTCCCTTTTATGTTTCAATTCTTATCTTTATGTGATCATCATTGAAATCTTCATGCCTAGCTAAAAAGGCGTTAAAGAAAAGCGCTTGTTGGGAGACAACCCAATATTTATAACTACTGTTATTGTGTGTCCACATGATTAATATACTATAGTAATCATGTTTTATAGCTTTTGTTTCAATAAAGTGTCAAGTAAAGCCTTTGGGATAGTGTGGTTGATAGTTGACTTGATTCTGTGCAAAAACAGAAAGTTTTGCGTCCAGTGCAGAAAATTCAATAAATCTCTGGAACATGATAATTAGCTGAAATTTTTAAACATGATTAATATACAAATTTCATACATTTTCCTAATTTTTCAGAATTTTTAGAGTTGCAGAAGTATGGTGGTTGCCCAGATCATTACAGACTGTTCTGTTTTTGATAGAATCTATTTTCAATGCATAGTTTGCTTGTTTTAATGTTTCCATAGCTTATATTAAGTGATATAAATTGTGGAAATGATAAGGTATAGTAGGTATTGTGTGAGAACAATTATGAATCTTGTCTTTTACAGTACCCAGGTGAATGATTTGATCTTTATCATACTAACCCATCTCACGAAGTTCCGTTATGTTTTGTGTGATTGAAGTTTTCAAGTTTTGGGTGAGATATCGATATGAGGAGAATAAGGAGTGGCAAGACACTAAGCTTTGGGATGCCCAAGGCACCCCAAGGTAATATTCAAGGAAGATCCAAGCAACTAAGCTTAGGGATGCCCCCGAAGGCATCCCCTCTTTCGTCTTCAACATTATCGGTAACCTCATTTGGAGCTATATTTTTATTCGTCACATGATATGTGTTTTGCTTGGAGCATCACTTTTTTCCGTTTAGATTTTCTTGCTGGTATTTAGAATAAGGTTTTGTATCTTTTATTTCAATAAAAAAGACAAGTATGGCCTTTATCATGCTTATTTTGCAAGTATATATGTTGCTGTTTGAAAAAAAAAGTTTTCTATCATTGTCTGAATTCTTCTGGATAGTGAGAACGTGATCAATTCTTGAAATTTCTACACATTTGGCATGAATAAGTTCTATGTAACGTGGTAATTTTTCAGATTTTTTTGAGCTAGGGAAGTATGAGTAAAATTTCACTCTTTACAGACTATCTTGTTTAGATAGATTGTTGTTATGTTTGCACTGTTTGCATATGTTTGCTTGTTTAATGATTCTATTTGAGGATGGGAGTATTAAATATGCAAAGGCATTTAGTATGCAATGTCAAATTATAATTTTAGTGTTTTTCTATAGTACGGAATGATAAGGTTTTGAGTTGATTTATACTAACTTATCTCACGAGTTCTTGTTGAGTTTTGTGTGGATGAAGTTTTTGAGATTTAGGGAAACCGTGATATAAAAGGAATTAAGGATACACAAATGTTCAAGCTTGGGGATGCCCAAGGCATCCCTAGTTAGTATTTCAATAAGTCTCAAGCATCTAAGCTTGAGAATGCCCCGGTAGGCATCCCACCTTTCTTCATCAACAATTATCGGTTAGTATCAGTTGAGCCTAAATTTTTGCTTCTTCACATGATATGTGCTACCCTGGCAATGTCATTTTATTTTGTTTTGCTTGCTGTTTGAATAAAGTACTTAAGATCTGAAATTTTATTTATGAGAGAGAGTCTTCACATAGCTACATAATTATTCAACTACTCATTGATCTTCACTTATATCTTTTTGGAGTAGTTTGTCATTTACTCTCGTGCTTCACTTATATCCTATGAGTAAATGGTTGAATGATTTGAATATCATAAATCTGAAATTATATATGTTCCATATGGTTATCCCATGGGGAGTAATTACTTCACATATAAGAAGTATTGGTGGTAAATTTATTGAAAGTTAGCAAACATAGTATTGCTCACTTGAACAATTCCTGAAAGAATATTGAAGGAAGAGAGATTTCACATACAAATATACTATCTTGGACATCTTCTATGATTGTGAGCCCCATTAATTATTTTCAAACTTGAGCAAATTAGTTGAAGTTGGACAAGGAAGACAACATAATGAGTTATGCTTGGGTATATTTGTATAGAAGTTATATTGTTATGGATCCTCCAACATGTGGTGCTTGCTATTTAGAATCTTTTGCTAGCCAAAATTTCTGTACTAAGCGGGAATACTACTTGTGCATCCAAAATCATTAAACCAAGTTTCTTCCATGAGTGTCCACCATATCTACCTATATGTGGTACTTACATGCCGTTCCAAGTAAATTTGCATGTGACAAACTCTAAACCTTCAAATAATAATCTGTTTTGTATGCTCGAATCGCTCATGTAGCGACTACGGGCTGTCAGTATGTTCCATGCTAGATGGGTTATTCTCACGATGAGTGTTGATTCACTTGTCATTCACGAGCAAGTGGTTGGTAATTGGGACGCCCAGTCCTATGTTCAAAAGATCAACAACAAAATCGCAAATAACTAAACAAAGCTCCCCCAGGAAAGTTGTTGGTATGGTCGGTACCTATTGTTTCAGATCAGCCGTGGAGTGTGATTGTTGGTGGAGGGGGAGTAAAAACTTTACCATTATGTTTGGGGACCGCCTATAATGAGTCTAGCATAGAAGATAGTGAGAACTCGGGGTCGTTGTGTTGACATTTAAAGCATACTTCTCCAAATTATGTTCATCTCTGTTTTAAAAGCTTCGAGCTCTGACACCTCTGCAAATCCCTGCTTCCCTCTACGAAGGGCCTATCTTTTACTTTTATGCAAGAGTCAGTAGTATTCCTTCTCATTCCAACCTACTCCTTAGTTGGCAAGAATCATGTGATGGGGAAAGATCTAAGCATATGTGGCTATTCAAATACATTTGATCATGAATCATTATTATTGACAATTATCTATATGATAAATAAGTTGGGAGGTGAAACATTAAACCCCTATCTTTCTTAGTGTTCAATGGATGTTAGTTGTTCTAGAAATATGCTTTGAGTGGTAGCAATCATGGAAGACTATATGATAGTTGAATATGTGGGATTTGCTGAATCAAAGCTCTTACGTAGACCCTTCCTGAAAATAAGATGAATTGCAATTGTTTGATGACTGAGAACCTAGTTTGTTAGTTTTCAAGAAAGTTTATGATTTATGCTTTAACATGTGAATAGCTTGCTATTTGATCATGAGAAGTTTTATGAGTGAACTACGGTTATGATATATAATGATGCTAGAAAAAGTGATTGAAATTATCATTGATCAAACTTGTGCACTTGCTAGCATTCACACTTCATAAATTCTTTATTTTATCATTTACCTACTCGAGGACGAGCAGGAATTAAGCTTGGGGATGCTGATATGTCTCCAACGTATCTATAATTTATGAAGTATTCATGCTATTATGTTATCCATCTTGGATGTTTTATATGCATTTATATGTTATTTTATATGATTCTGGGGACTAACTTATTAACCCAGGGCCTAGTGCCAGTTTCACTTTTTCCTTGTTTTTGAGTTTCGTGAAAAAGGAATATCAAACAGAGTCCAATCGACCTGAAACTTTACGACGATTTTCTATGGACCAAAAGAAGCCCACGGAGTACCGAAGATGCACCAGAGGAGTCCCGAGGCCACCACAAGGGTGGAGGGCTCCCCCTAGGGCGTGCCCCCCCGTCCTTGTCGGCGCCTCGTGGGTCCCCCTGACTTGTCCCCGACGCCAAAAATTCTTATAAATAGGGAAAACCCCGAAAATAAACCTAGATCGGGAGTTTCGCCGTCTCAAGCCTCTGTAGCCATGAAAAATCAATTGGGAGCCCGTTCCGGCACCCTGCCGGAGGGGGAAACCATCACCGGTGGCCATCTTCATCATCCCGGCGGTCTCCATGACAATGAGGGAGTAGTTCACCATCGGGGTTGGGGTATGTACCAGTAGCTATGTGTTTGATCTCTCTCTCTCTCTCTCTCTCTCTCCCGTATTCTTGATTTGGCACAATCTTGATGTACCACAAGATTTATTATTATAGTGTTGGGAACGTAGCATGCAATTTCAAAAAAAATCCTACGCTCACACAAGATCTATCTAGGAGATGCATAGCAACGAGAGGGGAAGAGTGTGTCTACGTACCCTCGTAGACCGAAAGCGGAAGCGTTAGATTAACGCGATGTTGTCAAACGTCTTCACAATTCAACCGATCAAGTACCGAATGTACGGCACCTCCGAGTTCAGCACACGTTCAGCTCGATAACGTCCCTCAAACTCTTGATCCAGCAAAGTGTCCAGGGAGAGTTTCGTCAGCATGATGGCGTGGTGACAGTGATGGTGAAGTTATCCGCGCAGGGCTTCGCCTAAGCACTACGACAATATGACCGGAGGAGCAAACTATGGAAGGGGGAGCCACACACGGCTAGGAACAATTGATGTTGTGTTCTAGGCACCCCTCCCCACGTATATAAAGGAGGGAGGGGGAGAGAGCCAGCCCTAGGCGCTCCCCAAGTGGAGGGGAGTCCTACTAGGACTCCTAGTCCTAATAGGATTCACCCCCCTTATTCCATCTATTGGAGGGAGAGGGAGGGACGGAGAGGGAGTAGGAGAAGGAAAGGGGGGCGCTGCCCCCTTCCCCTAGTCCAATTCGGACTCCCCATGGGGGGCACCCCTTGTGGGCTGCCTTGCCTTCCCCCTATGGCCCATGTGGCCCATAACTTTCCCTCGGGGTGCTCCGGTAACCCCCCGGTACTCCGATATGTACCCAGTACCACTCGGAACTCTTCCGGTGTACGGATATCATCATCCAATATATTAATATTTACCTCTCGGCCATTTTGGGACTCCTCATCATGTCTGTGATCTCATCCAGTACTCCGAACAATCTTTGGTCACCAAAAACACATAACTCATAATACAAATCGTCATCGAACGTTAAGCGTGCGGACCCTACGGGTTCGAGAACTATATAGACATGACCGAGACACATCTCCAGTCAATAACCAACGGCTGAACCTGGATGCTCATATTGGTTCCTACATATTCTACGAAGATATTTATCGGTCAAACCTTAATGACAACATATGGTATTCCCTTTGTCATCAATATGTTAATTGCCCGAGATTCGATCGTTGGTATCTTCATACCTAGTTCAATCTCGTTACCGGCAAGTCTCTTTACTCGTTCCGTAATGCATCATTCTGTAACTAACTCATTAGTTACATTGCTTGCAAGGCTTCTTTATGATGTTCTTTACCGAGAGGGCCCAGAGATACCTCTCCGATACTCGGAGTGACAAATCCTAATCTCGATCTATGCCAACTCAACAAACCCCTTTGGAGATACCTATGGAGCATCTTTATAATCATCCAGTTAAGTTGTGACATTTGATAGCACACAAGGCATTCCTCCGGTATTCGGGAGTTGCATAATCTCATAGTCGGAGGAATGTGTATTTGACATGAAGAAAGCAGTAGCAATAAAACTGAATGGTCAATATGTTAAGCTAACGGATGGGTCTTGTCCATCACATCATTCCACTAATGATGTGATCTCGTTCATCCAATGACAACACATGTCTATGGTCAGGAAACTTAACCATCTTTGATTAACGAGCTAGTCTAGTAGAGGCATACTAGGGACTTGGTATTTTGTCTATGTATTCACACATGTATCATGTTTCCGCTTTATACAATTCTAGCATGAATAATAAACATTTATCATGAAATAAGGAAATATAAAATAACAACTTTATTATTGCCTCTAGGGCATATTTCCTTCAATCTCCCACTTGCACTAGAGTCAATAATCTAGTTCACATCGCCATGTGATTTAACACCGATAGTTCACATCGTCATGTGATTAACACCCATAGTTCACATCACCATGTGACCAACACCCGAAGGGTTTACTAGAGTCAATAATCTAGTTCACATCGCCATGTATTAACACTCAAAGAGTACTAAGGTGTGATCATGTTTTGCTTTGTGAGAGAAATTTAGTCAACAGGTCTGTCACATTCGTATCCATATGTATTTCGCAAATTTCTATGTCTACAATGCTCTGCATTGAGCTACTCTAACTAATTGCTCCCACTTTTAATATGTATCCAGATCGAGACTCGGAGTCATCCGGATTGGCGTCAAAGCTTGCATCGACGTAACCCTTTACGATGAACTCCTTGTCACCTTCATAACTGAGAAACATTTCGTTAGTCCTCTTTAGGTACCTAAGGATAATTTTTGACCGCTTTCCAGTGATCTACTCCTAGAACACTATTGTGCCCCCTTGCCAAACTCATGGCAAGGCACACAATAGGTCAGGTACACAGCATAGCATACTTTACAGAACCTATGGCTAAGACATAGGGAATGACTATTCCATTTTGAACTACTTCAAAATCTTATCAAGGTATGTCTATCTCTATAGATCTTGATGCCCAATATGTAAGCAGCTTCACCGAGGTCTTTCATTGAAAAAAAATCTTATTTAAGTATCCTTTTATGCTACCTAATAATTCTATATCATTTCCAACCAGTAATATGTCATCCACATATAATATCAGAAATGCTACAGAGCTCCCACTCACTTTCTTGTAAATACATGCTTCACCGTAAGTCTGTATAAGTCCGTATGCTTTGATCACCTCATCAAAGCGCATATTCCAACTCCGAGATGCTTGCACCAGTCCATAGATGGATCGCTGGAGCTTGCACACTTTGTTAGCACCTTTAGGATTAACAAAACCTTTTGGTTGCATCATATATGACTCTTATTTTAAGAAATCCATTAAGGAACACAATTTTGACATTCATTTGCCAGATTTCATAAAATGTGGCAATTGCTAACATGATTTGGACAGACTTAAGCATCGCTACGAGTGAGAAAATCTCATCGTAGTCAACACCTTGAACTTGTCGAAAAACCTTTTGCGACAAGTCGAGCTTTGTAGATAGTAACACTACCATCAGTGTCCGTCTTCCTCTTGAAGACCATTTATTCTCAATGGCTTGCCGATCATCAAGCAAGTCCACCAAAGTCCACACTTTGTTCTCATACATGGATCATATCTCGGATTTCAAGGCCTCAAGCCATTTATCGGAATCTGGGCTCATCATCGCTCCTCATAGTTCGTAGGTTTGTCATGGTCTAGTAACATGACTTCCAGAACAGGATTACCGTACCACTCTGGTGCGGAACGTGCTCTATTCGACCTACGAGGTCTAGTAGTAACTTGATCTGAAGTTTCATGATCATTATCATTAGCTTCCTCTCTAGTTGGTGTAGGCATCACTAGAACTGATTCCTGTGATGAGCTACTTTCCAATTCGAGAGAGGGTACAATTACCTCATCAAGTTCTACTTTCCTCCCACTCTCTTATTTCGAGAGAAACTCCTTCTCTAGAAAGGATCAATTCTTAGTAACAAATATCTTGCCTTCGGATCTGTGGTAGAAGGTGTACCCAATAGTTTCTTTTGGGTATCCTATGAAGACGCACTTCTCCGATTTGGGTTCGAACTTATCAGGCTGAAGCTTTTTCACATAAGCATCGCAACCCCAAACTTTAAGAAATGACAACTTAGGTTTCTTGCCAAACCATAGTTCATACGGTGTCGTATCAACGGATTTAGGCGGTGCCCTATTTAATGTGAATGCAGTTGTCTTTAATGCATAACCCCAAAATGACAGTGGTAAATCGGTAAGAGACATCATAGATCGCACCATATCTAAAAAAGTACGGTTACGACGTTCGGACACACCATTGCGTAGTGGTGTTCCAGGTGGCGTGAGATGTGAAATTATTCCACATTGTTTCAAATGAAGACAAAACTCGTAACTCAAATATTTGCCTCCACGATCAGATCATAGAAACTTTATTTTCTTGTTACGATGATTCTCTACTTCACTCTGAAATTCTTTAAACTTTTCAAAATGTTTCAGACTTGTGTTTCAACAAGTAGATATACCCATATCTGCTCAAATCATCTGTGAATGTCAAAAAATAACGATACCCCCCACGAGCCTCAACACTCATCGGATCGCATACATCTATATGTATTATTTCCAATAAGTCATTGGCTCGCTCCATTGCTCCGGAGAACGGAGTTTTAGTCATCTTGCCCATGAGGCATGGTTCGCAATCATCAAATGATTCATGATCAAGTGATTCCAAAAGTTCATCAACATGGAGTTTCTTCATGCGTTTTACACCAATATGGCCTAAACGGAATTGCCACAAGTATGTTGCACTATCATTATCAACTCTGCATGTTTTGGCTTCAATATTATGAATATGTGTATTATTAAGATCGAGATTCAATAAACCATTCACCTTGGGTGTAAGACCATAGAAGATTTTATTCATGTAAACATAATAACAATTATTCTCTGACTTAAATGAATAACTGTATTGCAATAAACATGATCCAATATTGTTCATTCTCAAAGCAAACACCAAATAACATTTATTTAGGTTTAACACTAATCCCGATAGTATAGGGAGTGTGCGATGATGATCATATCAATCTTGGAACGACTTCCAACACACATCGTGACCTCACCCTCAACTAGTCTTCGTTTATTCTACAACTTCTGTTTCGAGTTACTAATCTTAGCAACCGAACAGGTATCAAATACCCAGGGGCTACTATGAACACTACTGAGGTACACATCAATAACATGTATATCAAATATACATTTGTTCACTTCACCATCCTTCTTATCGGCCAAATATTTAAGGTAGTTCCGCTTTCAATGACCATTTCCTTTGCAGTAGAAGCACTTAGTTTCAGGCTTGGGTCTAGCTTTGGGCTTCTTCTCGGGAGTGACAACTTGCTTGCCATTCTTTTTAAAGTTCCCTTTCTTTTCATTTGCCCTTTTCTTGAAACTACTGGTCTTGTTAACCATCAACAATTAATGCTCTTTCTTGATTTCTACCTTCATTGATTTCAGCATCACAAAGAGCTCGGGAATTGTTTTCATCATCCCTTGCATATTATAGTTCATTACAAAGTTCCAGTAACTTGGTGATAGTGACTAGAGAATTCTGTCAATCACTATCTTATTTGGAAGATTAACTCCCACTTGATTCAAGCGATTGTAGTACTCAGACATTCTGAGCACGTGCTCACTGGTTGAGCTATTCTCCTCCATTTTGTAGGCAAAGTACTTGTCAGAGGTCTCATACCTCTCAACACGGGCATGAGTCTGAAATACTAATTTCAACTCTTGGAACATCTCATATGCTCTGTGGCGTTCAAAATGTTTTTGAAGTCCCGGTTCTAAGCCGTAAAGCATGGCGCACTAAACTATCAAGTAGTCATTATATAGAGCTTGTCAAACGTTCATAACGTTTGCGTCTACTCCTACAGTAGGTCTGTCACCTAGCGGTGCATCAAGGACATACTTCTTCTGTGCAGCAATGAGGATAATCCTCAGATCACGGACCCGTTTGCATCATTACTACTATCATCTTTCAACTTAGCTTTCTCTAGGAACGCATTAAAATTCAAGGGAACGGTAGCACGGGTCATTAATCTACAACATAGATATACAAAACTATCAGAACTAAGTTCATGATAAATTAGGTTCAATTAATCATATTACTAAAGAACTCCCACTTAGATAGACATCCCTCAAGTCATCTAAATGATCACGTGATCCAAATAAACTAAACCATGTCCGATCATCACGCGAGATGGATTAGTTTTTAATGGTGAACATTTTATGTTGATCATATCTACTATATGATTCACGCTCGACCTTTCGGTCTCCAGTGTTCCAAGGCCATGTTTGTACATGCTAGGCTCGTTAAGTTTAACCCAACTATTCTGCACGTGCAAAATTGTCTTGCACCCGTTGTATGTGAACGTAGAGCTTATCACACCCGATCATCACGTGGTGTCTCAGCACGACGAACTGTCGCAACGGTGCATACTCAGGGAGAACACTTATACCTTGATATTTTAGTAAGGGATCATCTTATAATGCTACTATCGTACTAAGCAAAATAAGATGCATAAAAGATAAACATCACATGCAATCAAAATATGTGACATGATATGGCCATCATCATCTTGTGCCTTTGATCTCCATCTCCAAAGCACCGTCATGATCTCCATCATCACCGGCTTGACATTTTGATCTTCATCATAGCATCGTGGTCGTCTCACCAACTATTGCTTCTACTACTATCGCTAACTCATAGTGATAAAGTAAAGCAATTACATGGCGTTCGTATTTCATACAATAAAGAGACAACCATAAGGCTCCTGCCAGTTGCCGATAATTTACAAAACATGATCATCTCATACAATAATGTATAACTCATCACGTATTGACCATATCATATCACAACATGCCCTGCAAAAATAAGTTAGACTTCCTCTACTTTGTTGTTGCAAGTTTTACGTGGCTGCTACGGGCTTCTAGCAAGAACCGTTCTTACCTACGGCACAAAACCACAATGGTAATTTATCAAGTTTGTTGTTTTAACCTTCAACAAGGACCGACCGCAGTCAAATTCGATTCAACTAAAGTAGGAGAAACAGACACCCGCCAGCCACCTTTATGCAAAAAAGTTGCACCTAACGGTGGAACCGGTCTCATGAACGCGGTCATGTAATGTTGGTCCGGGCCGCTTCATCTTACAATACCGCCGAATCAAAATAAGATGTTGGTGGTAAGCAGTATGAACATCACCACCCACAACTCCTTTGTGTTCTACTCGTGCATATCATCTATGCATAGACCAGGTTCATGATGCCACTGTTGGGAACGTAGCATGCAATTTCACAAAAATTCCTATGCTCACGCAAGATCTGTCTACGAGATTGATGACTTGCTAGAACTACGTCGGTATTTCCCCAAAGAAGAAGGGATGATGTAGTATAGCAGCGGTAGGTATTTCCCTCAGTGATTAAACCAAGCTTATCGAACCAGTAGGAGAACCAAGCAACACGACGTAAACAACACCTGCACGCAAATAACAAATACTCGCAACCCGATGTGTAAAAGGGGTTGTCAATCCCTTTCGGGTAACATACATGAGAGAGTTGTAAATATTGATAGATCGAACGCCAAATAAGATAAATTGCAGCAAGGTGTTTTTGGGTTTTTGGTTTAATAAATCTGAAAATAAAAGCAAAGGAAAATAGATCGCAAAGGCAAATAATATAAGAAAGAGACCCGGGGGGCGTAGATTTCACTAGTGGCTTCTCTCGAGAAAAATAGCAAACGGTGGGTGAACAATTACTATTGGGCAATTGATAGAACTTCAAATAATCATGACGATATCCAGGCAATGATCATTATATAGGCATCACGTCCAATATTAGTAGACCGACTCCTGCCCGCATCTACTACTATTACTCCACACATTGACCGCTATCCAGCATGCATCTAGTGTATTAAGTTCATGGAAAAATGGAGTAATGCAATAAGAACAATGACATGATGTAGACAAGATATATTTATGTAGATATAGACCCCATCGTTTTATCCTTAGTAGAATTGATACACACGTGTCGGTTCCCCTTCTGTCACTGGGATCAAGCACCGTAAGATCGAACCCACTACAAAGCACCTCTTCCCATTGCAAGATAAATATATCAAGTTGGTCAAACAAAACCCAATATCGGAGAATAAATATGAGGCTATAAGCAATCATGCATATAAGAGATCAAAGAATACTCAAATAAATTTCATGGATAAAAAGATAGATCTGATCATAAACTCAAAGTTCATCGGATCCCAACAAACACACCACAAAAGAGTTACATCATAGGGATCTCCAAGAGACCATTGTATTGATAATCAAAAGAGAGAGAGAGAGAGAGAGAGGAAGCCATCTAGCTACTAACTACGGACCTGTAGGTCTACAAAGAACTACTCATGCATCATCAGAGAGACACCAACGGAAGTGGTGAACCCCTCCGTGATGGTGTCTGGATTAGATCTGGTGGTTCTGGACTCTACGGCAGCTGGAATTGATTTTCGTCGACTCCCCTAGGGTTTATGAAATATTGGGGTATTTATAGAGCAAAGAGGCGGTCTGGGGGCACCCGAGGTAGCCACAACCCACCAGGGCGCGCCCTGATGGGTTGTGCTCCCCTCGGAGCACCCCCCAGGTGCTTCTCCGGCCCACTGGATGTCTTCTGGTCCAAAAAAATCCTCAAAAAGTTATGCTGCATTTGGACTCCGTTTGGTATTGATTTCCTGCGATGTAAAAAACATGCAGAAAACAGCAACTGGCACTTGGCACTATGTCAATAGGTTAGTACCAAAAAATGATATAAAATGACTATAAAAATGATTATAAAACATCCAAGAATGATAATATAACAGCATGGAACAATCAAAAATTATAGATATGTTGGAGACGTATCAGCATCCCCAAGCTTAATTCCTGCTCGTCCTCGAGTAGGTAAATGATAAAAACAGAATTTTTGATGTGGAATGCTTGCTAACATGTCATATCATATTCTTTTCTTTATAGCATGGACATTTGGACTTTTAGATGGTTCAAAAGAATAGTCTAGTTTTAACATGAGATTTAAATACTCAATCATATCAACAAGCAATCATGTCTTTCAAAATATCAATGCTAAAATAAGTTACCCCTAGCCCATCATGCTCAACCATTGATCCATTCATGAAACACACTCGCATATTAACTACACCCAATGCTCCATTCCGATCATAGTGTTTCCTAGTTGGTGCTTTTATAAGAGAAGATGCAGACACAAATTCAAAATAAAAATTGCATAAAGTAAAAGAAAGGCCCTTCACACAGGGAAGTAGGGATTTGTAGAGGTGCCAGAGCTCGAGCTTAAATTGAGAGATAAAATTATTTTGGGTGGCATACTTTTCCCATCAATGAAAACAACTTAGAGTTCCCAACACTTTCCATACTAGATATCATAGGTGGTTCCCAAACATAAAATAAAGTTTATTCCTTTTTTCACCAAACTTTCACTTTCCACGGCTAGCTGAATCCACGGTTGCCTTCCATACCAACACTTTCCAAGGAATTTATTATTTGACAACATAAAGTAAATTCATTTTTTTCATTTCGGGACTGGGCATCCCTAATACCTTTGCCTTACTCTCATGCAATGGCAAGTGAATAAACACTTATCGTGAGAATAACACATCTAGCATGGAAAATATTAGCCACCCCTCACCGCCTCGCGAGCGGTACGAGCACACAAAAGGGAAAATTATTTTGAAAATTAGAGATGGCACATACAAATTTTCTTAGAACGGCAAAGGAATACCACATATAGGTAGGTATGGTGGACACACGTGGTAAAACTGAGTTAAAGGATTTTGGATGCACAAGTAGTGATCATACTTAGTGCAAAATGAAGGCTAGCAAAAGATTGGGAAGTGACCACCCAAGAAACGAATAATCTCATAAGCGAGCATTAAGCATAATTAACATCGAATAATGCACCACAAGTAGGATGTAAATGCATTGCATGACTATTGACTTTTGTGCTTGCACAGGGAATCACAAATCTTAACACCAATATTCTTACTAAAGCATAATTACTCATTAACATGTCTCACATATCACATCATCATATCTCAAAACTATTACAAGGAATCAAGTTTATTTTGTCCAATGATCTTCATGAAAGTTTTTATTATATTCTTCTTGGATATCTATCACTTTGGGACTAATTTTCATGTGTTACGATAAGCTCAAACAAATATAAGTGAAGATCATGAGCAATTTTTTTCTTTCTCTCAAAATAATTTAAGTGAAGCAAGAGAGAATTTCTTAAAAAATACTAACTCTCAAATAAATCTAAGTGAAGCAAGAGAGTATTTCTTCAAAAATATTAAAGCACACCGTGCTCAAAAAGATATAAGTGAAGCACTAGAGCAAATCCATAGCTCATAAAAGTTTAAGTGAAGCAAAGAGAGCTATTCTAACAAGTCATGGCATAATTATGGCTCTCTCAAATAGGTGTGTACAACAAGGATTCAAGACTTAAAAAGAAAAACAAAACAAGCAAAGGCTCATGTCATACAAGACGCTCCAAGCAAAACATATAATATGTGACGAATAAAAATATAGCTTCGAGTAAAATACCGATGGTTGTTAGAAGAAAGAGGGGATGCCACCCGAGGGCATCCCCAAGCTTAGTTGCTTTCTTCTCTTTGGATAATAGCTTGGGATGCCATGGGCATCCCCAAGCTTAGGCTCTTCTTACTTCTTATTCCTTAATCCATCGTAAGATAACCCAAAACTCGAAAACTTCAATCACACAAAACTCGTCAAAACTTTCGTGAGATCCGTTAGTATAAGAAAACAAATCACTACCATAAGTACTGTAGCAAAGAAATTCATATTTTATTCTTGCATTATATCTACTGTATTCCAACTTTTCTATGGCAAAAACTCACCATAGAATCATCAAAACAAGCACACAACGCAAAGAAAACAGAATCTGTCGAAAACAGAACAGTCTGTAGCAATCTGGAAATTTCGAATACTTCTGTAACTCTAAAAATCTTGAAAAAATAGGAACACGTGGAAAATTTGTATATTAATCTTCTGCAAAAAGAATCAACTCAAAAGCACTCTTCTGTTGAAAATGAGAATTTTTCTCGTGAGCGCAAAAGTTTCTATTTTTCAGCAAGATCAAATCTACTATCACTCAACATGATCCTAATGCTTTGCTTGGCACAAACCTTTATACAAACCACAAAAACACATCTAAATAGAGGCATTAAATGGTATTTTATTTAAAACATCAAGGAAATCAAAAAGCAAAAAAGATACAAGTTGGGTTGCCTCCCAACGAGCGCTATCGTTTTACGCCCATAGCTAGGCATCATGCAAGGATCTAAGTTGTGTCATCCTTGTTTTCCAAGTCCTTAGGGGTATTCTTGTTATGAGGTTTTGTAAATACAACATAAAACATATTATCCATAGAAACCGTAGCACTTCTAAGTTGGTTTTCATCATACCCCCTTTGATTTCCAGCAACATACCAAGAGTGATGTTGGTTAACATTATTGAAAACTTGTTGGATTATATCCGAAACGGGGACTTCCTTCTTAAGATTCTCATCAAAGATTCTATTATCCCCAAGAAAATGCCTTAGCGCATAATCATTATTGTAGAGAATTTCATCTATCATGGATTTTTCACGATTCATACCATAAAAATCAAAGATTTCCCTAGCTTCACGTATTATGTAGTTCAAATTCATTCATAAGGACAAGTGTGGCCAACTTTTTAGCCCTGGGATTTTTATATCGGGAAGCTCAAAAAATAATCTTTGCAAAGTGGGATGATTAAGGATAAATTTACTTTCAAGTTCAGAACTAAAGCTGAAATAGCATGTGCATAAGATCTAGTAGTTCTAAGTATAGGAGCATCATCAAGACTTAGCTTTCCAACGCAATTGAAAAATTATTGGATACGTTCTTTTCCCATAACATTCCCTTGCCACAAGATAAAAGTTTTATCATCCAGATTGCCCATACGTCCAATTTTAGGAGTTAGGTCATCATCCGTCGGTGCCATACCGAAATCACTCATGATTGCAAGCAAAGGATAGATCTGACAAGAAAACGGTGAACGAGAAAGAGGGTGAATAAAAATGGCAAATTTTTGTGAAGTGGGGGGGGGTGAAAACGAGAGGCAAATGGCAAATAATGTAAATTGCGAGGAGATGAGATTTGTGATTAGGAACCTGGTATATGTTGAAGATCCTCCCCGGTAACGGCGACAGAAATTCCTTTTGATGACTTGCTAGAACTACGTCGGTATTTCCCCAAAGAGGAAGGGATTATGTAGTATAGCAGCGGTAGGTATTTCCCTCAGTGATGAAACCAAGGTTATCGAACCAGTAGGAGAACCAAGCAACACAACGTAAACATCACCTGCACACAAACAACAAATACTCGCAACCCAATGTGTAAAAGGGGTTGTCAATCCCTTTCGGGTAACGGACGTGAGAGAGTTGTAAATATTGATAGATCAAACGCCAAATAAGATAAATTGCAGCAAGGTATTTTTTGGTTTTTGGTTTAATAGATCTAAAAATAAAATCAAAGGAAAATAGATCGCAAAGGCAAATAATATAAGAAAGAGACCCGGGGGCCGTAGATTTCACTAGTGGTTTCTCTCGAGAAAAATAGCAAACGATGGGTGAACAATTATTGTTGAGAAATTGATAGAACTTCAAATAATCATGACGATATCCAGGCAATGATCATTATATAGGCATCACGTCCAAGATTAGTAGACCGACTCCTGCCTACATCTACTACTATTACTCTTCACATCGGCTGTTATCCATCATGCATCTAGTGTATTAAGTTCATGGAAAAACGGATTAATGCAATAAGAACGATGACATGATGTAGACAAGATATATTTATGTAGATATAGACCACATCGTTTTATCCTTAGTAGCAACGATACCTACGTGTCAGTTCCCCTTCTGTCACTGGGATCAAGCACCGTAAGATCGAACCCACTACAAAGCACCTCTTCCCATTGCAAGATAAATAGATCAAGTTGGCCTAACAAAACCCAATATCGGAGAAGAAATACGAGGCTACAAGCAATCATGCATATAAGAGATCAAAGAAGACTCAAATAACTTTCCTGGATAAAAAGATAGATCTGATCATAAACTCAAAGTTCATCGGATCCCAACAAACACACCGCAAAAGAGTTACATCATATGGATCTCCAAGAGACCATTGTATTGATAATCAAAAGAGAGAGAGGAAGCCATCTAGCTACTAACTACAGACCCGTAGGTCTACAAAGAACCACTCACGCATCATCGGAGATGCACCAATGGAAGTGGTGAACCCCTCCGTGATGGTGTCTAGATTGGATCTGGTGGTTCTGGACTCTGCGGCAGCTGGAATTGATTTTCGTCGACTCCCCCACGGTTTCTGGAATATTGGGGTATTTATAGAGCAAAGAGGCAGTCCGGGGGGCACCCGAGGTGGGCACAACTCACCAGGGCGCGCCTGGGCCTCCTGGCGCACCCTGGTGGGTTGTGCTCCCCTCGGGTTCTGGTCCAAAAAAAATCCTCAAAAAGTTTTGCTGCGTTTGGACTCTGTTTGGTACTGATTTCCTACGGTGTAAAAAACTTGCAGAAAACAACAACTGGCACTTGGCACTATGTCAATAGGTTAGTACCAAAAAATGATATAAAATGACTATAAAATCATTATAAAACATCCAAGAATGATAATATAACATCATGTAACAATCAAAAATTATAGATACGTTGGAGACGTATCAGAGATGCATAGCAATGAGAGGGGGAGAGTGTGTCCATGCACCCACGTAGACCAAAAGCGGAAGCATTAGATTAACGCGGTTGATGTAGTCGAACATCTTCGTGATTCAACCGATCAAGTACCGAATGTACGGCACCTCCGAGTTCAGCACATGTTCATCTCAATGATGTCCCTCGAACTCTTGATCCAGCAAAGTGTCGAGGGAGAGTTTCGTCAGCACAAGGGCGTGGTGACGGTGATGGTGAAGTTATCCGCGCAGAGCTTCGCCTAAGCACTACGACAATATGACCGGAGGAGCAAACTGTGAAAGGGGGCGCCTCACACGGCTAGGAACAATTGATGTTGTGTTCTAGGCGCCCCCTCCCCACGTATATAAAGGAGGGAGGGGGAGGGAGCCAGCCCTAGGCGCGCCCCCACCCCAAGTGGAGGGGAGTCCTACTAGGACTCCTAGTCCTAGTAGGATTCGCCCCCCTATTCCTTCTATTGGAGGGAGAGAGAGGGGATGAGAGGGAGTAGGAGAAGGAAAGGCGGGCGCCGCCCCCTTCCCCTAGTCCAATTCGGACTCCCCATGGGGGGCACCCCTTGTGGGCTGCCTTGCCTTCTGTGGCCCATAACTTTCCCACGGGGGGTTCCGGTAACCCCCGATACCCCTCGGAACTCTTCCTGTATCCGTATATCATCATCCAATATATTAATATTTACCTCTCGACCATTTCTAGACTCCTCGTCATGTCCGTGATCTCATCCGGGACTCCGAACAATCTTTGGTCATCAAAAACACATAACTCATAATACAAATCGTCATCGAACGTTAAGCATGCGGACCATACGGGTTCGAGAACTATGTAGACATGACTGAGACACATCTCCGGTCAATAACCAACAGCGGAACCTGGATGCTCATATTGCTTCCTACATATTCTACGAAGATCTTTATCGGTCAAACATTAATGACAACATACGTTATTCCCTTTGTCATTGGTATGTTACTTGCCCGAGATTCGATCGTTGGTATCTTCATACCTAGTTCAATCTCGTTACCGGCAAGTCTCTTTACTCATTCCATAATGCATCATTCCGCAACTAACTCATTAGTCACATTGCTTGCAAGGCTTATTTATTATGTGCATTACCGAGAGGGCCCAGAGATACCTCTCCGATACTCGGAGTGACAAATCCTAATCTCGATCTATGCCAACTCAACAAACACCTTCGAAGATACCTGTAGAGCATCTTTATAATCATCAAGTTACGTTATGATGTTTGATAGCACACAAGACATTCCTCCGGTATTCGGGAGTTGCATAATCTCATAGTCGGAGGAATATGTATTTGACATGAAGAAAGCAGTAGCAATAAAACTGAACGATCAATATGCTAATCTAATGGATGGGTCTTGTCCATCACATCATTCTACTAATGATGTGATCCCGTTCATCAAATGACAACACATGTCTATGGTTAGGAAACTTAACCATCTTTGGTTAACGAGCTAGTCTAGTAGAGGCTTACTAGGGACTTGGTATTTTGTCTATGTATTCACACATGTACCATGTTTCCGGCTAAAACAATTCTAGCATGAATAATAAACATTTATCATGAAATAAGGAAATATAAAATAACAACTTTATTATTGCCTCTAGGGCATATTTCCTTCATATAGTTGGATCTTATGATGTTTCTCCCCCCCTACTTTCTTGTAATGGATTGAGATTTCCCTTTAAAGTTATCTTATCGGATTGAGTCTTTAAAGATTTGAGAACACTTGATGTATGTCTTGCATGTGCTTATTTGTGGTGACAATGGGATATTCACGTGATCCACTTGATGTATGTTTTGTTGATTAACTTGCGGGTTTAGTGACCTTGTGAACTTATGCATAGGGGTTGGCACACGTTTTCGTCTTGACTCTCCAGTAGAAACTTTTGGCACTCTTTGAAGTTCTTTGTGTTGGTTTGAATAGATGAATCTGAGATTGTGTGATGCATCGTATAATCAAACCCGCAAATACTTGTGGTGACAATGGAGTATCTAGGTGACATTAGAGTTTTGGTTGATGTGTATCTTAAGGTGTTATTTTAGTACGAACCCTAGGCCTGTTTGGTCGAGTTTGCCGTTTCACGCTATAAATGATTTGTTGCCATTTGTTTGCTTGCTTGCAGTTGTAGCGATCAAGTCAAGTGTGATTAGTATTATCCGAAGCACGAACAATTTACATCATGGGATGCGTAATGCGTCCACCCACTCCTAAGAGCTTCTACAGTCAGACTTGAAAATTCGGCCTTCTATACATCCGTGGGTGTGTCCATGGACAACTCCTGCTAGCCCCTCATATCTTGCGCCCCACATTCACATGCCTCAAATGCCGATTCTCAAATCCATGCAATTCATGCACATCGATCATACGATACAAAATTTTCGAATTAAACAGTTAGAAACAAAGCAAAGCAAATCATAGTTCAACAAAACGGACATGCCAAAATGAAATCCATGTCCGAGCATGACAGATGGCTCGCTTGTCGGATCACTGGCCGAACGCCATCCATGCTGCATGTTCCGAGCCCATGCTTGCGCCCCGCTCTGCCTGCATCCTTTCTGCATGCTCCGCATGCATCCAGGTCGCATGCTCCACTGCCGTTGTCGCCCTCGCCGCCTCGTACTCCCTATGCTCGTTGATCTCCTTCTTCTTATCCATAAGCCACTTCTTTGCACACTCATCTAAGAGGGTTTCGTCCACCAACATGATCTTCACATCCTTCGCGTCTCGTGTGAGTTGAAACCTTTCCTTCTCAAGCTTAATCTTCCAAATGTCTTGGCCTTCTCGAGTTCTCATTTGATCGCCGGAGCAGACGGAGCCGAGGAAGGGACGCCGACGGACGAGGCGGACGCAGTCTCCGTCGCGGCGGTCGAGGACAGACTGGACGACATGTAAGGCGACGTATCGGGGCTGGTGGTGAGGATGGGGAGCAAGGGTGGCGGACGGCGAGAGCTCGGGCGCGGGAAATGTAGGAGGACAACGGAAGGAGGAGGAATGGTTTGGTGGATTTCATGCAATTTGCCGTGGGGTTGAGCTGTCGTGTCCGACGTGGCGGACGCGCCCGTGCGCCCTATATCCGCTCCATATTTGGGCTGGATTTAAGGGGTGCCGGTCCCGGGCATTTGAGACCCGTTTAAGGACCCCTTTGGGTCAAAATTTCGTGACCAAACTATGACCGGGCGGCCCGCCCGAGAGTTCGAGGCAGGTTTGGAGCGCCCGACCGTAGATGCTCTAACTTCTTTGGATAGAATGTATATCCTAGAGAATAGTACATATATACTAGAGAAAAGAAGAAATAAATTATACTTGTCTAGATATTCAAAATGAGGTTTGTACTCATATGCGCTTGGATAAAACGTAAATGCACAACAAATAATTTGAAATAAAAATATCCTTACTATTTCAGTGTGTTGATGCTCAACATAACATATTGGTTTTAAAAAAAACTTTATGGAACAAGATTTATACATTAATATTTTCATGCCCCATTGATCACCCCTCTCCCTGTCTTTCTCCTTGATCCAAAAATATTTCGTGATTATTATTGCTATTATTGCATGAACATTGAGTATATGGGTAGAGCATATTTGATCCAAATTCTAGGTCAATTTGAATTTATCAAATATTTATACCATTATTTCTTCAACGTCGCGACAACGCGTGCTTTTATATTCTAGTATGAAACATAACATATGTGAACTAGCATTTAATATAGGACTGTTGGCAAGCAATAGATGAGCTCTGCTTATTGATGTAGCCCGTAATAATCAAACAAAACCCCTAATCATCATTGCAAGCAGAGCATAGAAGACCGCTAAGAGCATGGTTAATATTATAGCCAGCTGCTGGCTATAAGCCAGTGTCATGTCATCTACATCCCATCTTATAGCCAACATCTACTACCCCTATAAAAGGACGAGAGGGCAGATCCAACTAAGCATATTAGCCGTCTGATTACAAATCTAATGGTCTAGAACAGCACTAACGAAAACACTAACGAAACGCTAATCAGCTTCGTCTCTACTAATCCCACCCACGAACACCTAATCCCATACCACTTCCCCCTGGCCGTAACTCCCTCCCCCCACACGCACGTCGCAAGCTGATCCGCAAACCCCCCTTTCCCCACCCCCGCCTCCTACCGCTCCCTCCTCCGGCGCCAACGTCCTCTTGCCGCCGTCCTGACGCTCCCGGGAGCCGTCGCTGGTGAGGGTCGGGCAACCCCTGGGGGCGATGGGGTCACAGAGAGCAGTCCTTCCTCGCCGCCACACGCCACGTCCGGGAAGTGGGGAGCGGTTCCGTACATTCTCATGCCGAGGAAGATGGACGACGCCTCCTGAGGCTGCCTCCAGTACTGGCGGCTCCCCTCCATAGCGTCTATGAGCACCGACGGCAGGCACCATGGTGCCGATCTGGCCACCCCCAACCTTGCTCCCATCAGATCCTGTGGGTCACTCATCGACCCACAAGACCGCCCCCTTCTCCACCGAGGTTGTTGCCGCCTGCAGCCCTGCACAAGTGTCCTCACCTACATCTTCTCTCTGCGTTTGCATCTCTCCTGTACGAGGATGCACTCACCACACGGTCCACACCCTTGAGTACATAATTCCTCAATTGATAACTTTTCTCCCTGCTGTGACATGTGACTTGCTTTTTTCTACCTTGCTCTAAATTTAATTCGATTGGGACTGTATGATTGAATGTCAAATAAACATCAACTTTGTGGCTGATAGATTCATGGAAGTGCAAGCTGAATTATATTTTGAATATGATTATTACTGGAAAGTTGTATTGTAACACACTGTGTTTTCCACCGACCCTGGCTTGATCCCGATGGTGTCGTAGCACTGGATTCGTCGCCGAACTTCTCGCACAGATGCCGCCACTGGAACGAGCCGAGCCTTTGCTGCCACAAGAAGTCACTTGCGGTCGAGCCCCTGCCGTCCCTCCTCTCCGCCTAACCAAGTCCCATCCGCGCAACGTTATCCCAGTTACCCCTCTGCATGGCCCCTATCAACCGCGATGAGGACACCTGTCGACCTGCAGTACTCGCTCGATTGTCTATGGGTTCTCTCAGGTGAACTTCTCTCTTTGCATTTGATGCTTTTGTTCCAATTCATTCTCTGGTTTGGGGAGCATACAGTTTGATGTGTGCGCATATGATTTTTCTCTTTTTATGAAGTATGAACTCTAGCTTTTATGAAGTATGAACTCTAGCACGGCTAATGAATCTGAGGCAATGGATTTAGCTTCGCAGAACATGATTCTAGGTAGTCTTTACGTGTATGAAAATCTGAAGTTTTCTGATCCATTATTGTCCCAATGCCAGGGAAGGGTGACCGTAGGCTATGTATGGTGGATAGCTGGACCTTGTTGAGGTGCTCATGTCTGAATGTGAGTATTTTTTTGCTTGTGTGCTTGGGTGGTGAACTGATTGGATAATTTTGTCGCCCCACTATTATTCCGAATAATCTTCTTAAATCAACCAAATTGTTTCTATACCCTGCAAAAAAAATTGTTGTTCTAAGGCAGTTGATATTTATGCAGCTTCAAACCTTGTTTCTTGTGCTACATGCTTGTTGTTTGTGTAGCTTCAAGGTTTTTTTTCTTGTGCTTGGTGATACAAGGGATGAGTGCATTGCAGCCACCCTGATTTGTCCATCCTTCTCTTTTCAGGTACCTCAGGTGGTACCGCCAAAGTTGTCATATCATATATATTGTGTGGTGCATTGGAAGACTGACATGCCGGAGATCAGAGCCCCTCGACTCCAGTAGTCTGGTGCACATTTATCCATGAGAGTTGGAACTAGCGGAACGCTGACCGTATGATTATGCCAATGATCAAGCCAATTGACATTCCTTATTTGATCAAATAGTTCTCTTCGATGGTGATGTCACTAACAGAGTAGCTACCTCCTGCAGTTCCTACGACGCCGCTCAAATGCTGACGATGAAATGGAGTACTGCAGTCTACAGAAGGTTCCTACCTCCTCTGTATTTTTAACTCGGCTTCAGTTTCACTGTGGCTGAGTTGTTTGTTATTGCCCGAACAAAGTTTATTACCAAGTTTTGTTGCATGGATGCTGCTGATGTGTTAATTAGGATAATTCATCTATTTAATTTGTCATTGTTAGGATGTTGCGTGTGAAGTTCTGGCTGTTAAAAATTTATCGGCAGTTTGCAACTACTCTTTGGGTGTATTCTAAGTCTTATTTACGCAGTTTTCATTGGGACTGTATGATTGAATGTAAAATAAAGATCAACTTTGTGGCTGATCGATTCATGGAAGTGCAAGCCGAATTATATTCCAAATATGGTTATTATTGGCAAGTTGTATTCTAACACACTGTGTGTTGGTTTAATAACTTGAAAGTGATGTCTGTAGTGATGCTAAATTCGGAAAAAGGATTCACAGGCGGACATCTGCTATAAATAATTAGGTGATGTACTTCTTTCTCATTATCAAAGTCAAATGCTCGGTGAAACTATCCAATGGATAAACTTGTTGTTTAGTATTGAATCATCCACACTTTATTCTATTCTTTTCTCCTCTTCAATTCACTAAAACATCTGCAATGTATGCTTGTTACTTCTCTGAGTGCTTGAATAGAAGGAATGTTTTTTGGAAGGAATATTTTATTACTTCCGGCCTCTGCACTATCACGATCATTTTGAGAGCTTGTTCATTGTCATGAATAACTGGTAGTTTCCTCTCCATTTGGAAAATGTGAATAGTGTATTTACCACTCGTACCCCCTCGCGTCGCCTCCCTGGGCGACGCCAGGGGCCAAAAAAACCTGCGCCGCCAGCCTCCCTCGGCCATCCTCCTGCCGCCGCTGCCGCCGGCGAGGTCCGCGGTGGCGGCAGGCCCGGTGCCAAGGCGCTAGGGTGGACGGATCTGCGGCGGGACCCCCTTGAGGCGGCATGTCAGTCTCTTGTGGTGCGCCCGTGGGCAGCAGGCAGGGCGGCGCCCCTAGACAGTGCGGCGGCGGGCAGCGGTCCATGACGGCGATGGGCTTCCCTTCGTGCATGGATGGTGGCAGCACTCCATGGATGAACCGGTGGATGGCTCTGCCTGAAGATGGGTCGCGGCGGCCGTGGATCTAGCGCCCCTTCCAGATTCGCCGCGGCGTGGTCTTGGCCGTCTGGTGGTGCGTGGAGGAACCGGTGAGGGTATGGAGGATCGCTACCGGAGTACCAGCGGCGGCATACGTCTTCATGGCGAGACTCTGCGCGGTTCTAGCCAGCCATGAGATCAGGACGACACGACTTCCGGTGAAAATCGCGCCTGACTGCGGTCTTGGCGGACAATGGCGGCGTCTCTGACATTGTTTCCTTCTCGAGGCATCGTTGTTGCAGGTCACGTCAACCTGATCAGGAGGTTCCGGGGGAAACCCTAGATCTGGGTCTACCGGATCGGATGATGATGACGTTTCGATGTCGTTCTCCCTCCCGGGGGCATCGTTTTGGACCAAGTGTTGGCTGGAGGGGACAAGAGGACGAGCGGTGTGGCATCTGACGCGTCGACAACGGCGGGTCTCAGCGGCATGGAGCAGCGGGGTCTCGCCGGTGTGTGTGTGGTGATGGACGAGCGCAAGATGGTGACGCTGTCTGGCGTCGTGGTGGCGTTGACAATAGCTAGACCGGGCAAGGTTGATGCAGCAGTACAACACTAAAGATGGAGTGGTGGCAGGTGGCTGCGGCTGCCTCATACCCGACAGGTGCCCTGGTTGAGGAGTGCGCCGGACTGGTGGGTGCCCCATACTCGGCAGGCGTCCTGGTTGGAACCTCGGGTCTTAGATGTTAGGTTTGGTTGCGAGGTCTGTTTGGTATTAGGCCCGGTATTAGGCCCAGACTATCAGCATCCCTTCGTCAACTGGATAGATGTAACGATAGATGTTGTCCAGACGGTGGCTTTAGTCTTACTGGTGTATGACTTTGTAAGGTCTTGTATGAATAATTAATAAAATGACTGCATGCATCGTCCAGATGCAGAGGCCAGGGGTCCTCCTCCATTTCAAGAAAAAACCTCTGACTCGGTTTTGTTGTAGTCTTATTTGTTAAAACATAGTTACTATCTACAAACTTCATCTTACTATATGATTATGACAAGCATACCCCCGAGGCTGCAACGAGCAATCTGATATATTACCGAAGCAACACCTAAGTCAGAAGTTATATGCGTGTGCATATTATTGGTTATCGAATATGAACCCATTGCTAAATCTTTGGTCACTGATGACCCTACGGATGCTGTGCAGATGATTTTTGCAATATATTATGCACGACTATTATTGTTTTTCTAGGGTGAACGGGAGTTGTAGATGGAGAGAAGGAAATAATCTAATAGGGAGTCTGCACGTAGATCAAGATTATGCAAACAGGTACTCTCAATAATAAAAACGAACAATCTCAAGTGAGCGTGTGGAGGAAAATTGCTTTAAACCATGTTTTCTACTTTTCTGCGCTCATCTATTTCCTGATGAGCTCATGGATGCTTGTAATGATGTGTGGCACTAGAAAGAGAAAATGACGGGCATAGTGTTTTCAACATTGGCATTTTATCTGCATGTTGACTATTAAGTTAGGTCCGTACAAGGACCCCTTCACATGTGAATGTACCAGATAGGTTATGCTTCTATATGCAATTATTTTCTATTTTTTCAGAAATTGAAGCAATGGCTTCAGAGAAAAGTATGCATTCTATGAAAGCCTTGAAAACTGATATCATCTTAGGCATCCAGAAGTTTAATTAGAAAATAATTTCTACTTCATCCTGAGCAATTTTGTCTAATATGCCTGAAAACTTTTTAAGCTGAATGAATGTGGCGCCTTGTGCGCCTTTCACCGTTCAAAACAAAATGCCTGAAAACTTTTAGACAGAATAGTAAACTGGACTTGCTGAGAATTTGTTATGTATAAGTCACTTTTTTTTAGAATTGTCAGTTCTCGTTTTACGCATTTTATGTGGATACAATGGTGTTATCGTGACCATTTTTTCTGTAAAACACGACTGCAATATATACTTCCATAGTCTATCCTAATGAGTTGTACGTTTTCCAGGGAAGTTTATTCAGTATGAAAATCCTATGAAGCACATGGAAATTAAAGGATCTCTCTCCTGGGATATGGTCAAGGACAGCTGGTCTTACACACAACATATAAACCTAAAAGAGTTTGTCCATTATGTGTGTTTACTTGATGCAGTTTTCTACGAGATATGTACAAGCAGATTCGGAAATAAGATACTTGCTCGCCTATAAACAAGGATGCTGCCATTTGCCATTTGTTGCTTGGACTTCTTATTATGACATTGTTGTGATAAATGGGAAGAACTCCGGCTATACCTTTTGTTAATTGATCATTGCTGCTCTCCGAAATTGCTGAAGCTAAATAGGGCCTCTTAATAAAAAAAAAATCCTTTGTTCAGTAGATCTAAAAGGATTAGTGAGATGAACTTCATGTATGTAACACTGCTTGATATATTATGTTAAGCAATGTGGATTTCCTTTGCAATGTGATGTGACAAGATGTTTGCAATGTCATTGCCCCCCTGTTGTACTATTATAAAAAATTATTGTATTAATCAACACATCATCTCTTATGCTCAGTTTGTAGAGTGAAGTTCTCATTTCTTAGATATAGTTGCATGAATGCGCGAATTAAACCCGAGAGTTACATAAATACAATGTTCATCTGGATTGAGTGGAAACTTCGAATATGAATTTAGGGTGGTGATTTCTAAATATTTTTCTTAGTATAATCTCTTCAGGCTTTCATTGGGGTTGTGGGACTTCAACGAAATGGCAAGCACTCATCCATCTTTCAAATGCTCCAATCGAAGGCATTTTGGTTCCTTTTTTTTCAGAAAACATTGTGAATTCTTGAGTATAAAAATTTGTGTTTAGACTCCCCCTTATAAATATATTGTTAGATATATCAAGTTTGATTAGTAACATATCATATATATACTCATAAATATTTCATATACTTCAGAATTTTTATATATTTACATGATCAATTAATGTGATAACTTTTTTTGAGCTATAATGTTATAACGATGTTATTGTTTTAAAAGTTCACCATCTAAGATAAATGGCCCATCTAGGCGCATGGCTTGATGCCCAGGGTATATGAATTCATTCATCTTAAATATATTTTTGCGTATAATTCATTTATCCATTGATATAGTTTTTTTACACCTGAGCAATATGATTGGTAGTGAAGTATGTAAGCTGAAAACATATGTAAATATTTAACAATTATTGTGAAAATTATTTGATGGCAATTGAAACGTGCGTTGCACGTGCCAGCTTACTAGTGTACAATAGTAGATGAAAAGAGTGTACTACTTTTTTATTATGTGGCCCATTTTTCATTCACACAAAGTGCCTAGGAGCACGTGCTAGAGCTGACTCTTTACGAAGAGCCCGCTTACCTTCTCTCTCCTTTTCTCTTTCCTCCAACTAAGCATAAATATATTAGTTTATTTCTTATAGCCTGCTGACTCAGCTCTATTGTACTTGCTCTAATGCGATAACTATAACTACACATGCTAGTCCTTCTTGTCTCTTGCTTTCATATGTTGGAGATGGGAGCAACTAACGAAGGAGTACTCCTTCGGGAGCCACACAAGGGTCACCTAGGGTGGGCAGAGAGGGTGCCAAGTGGCGCGCTCTGAGCCGCCGCCACGTGTCGCGCTCTGGCGCTCCCTCTGATTTTTGTATTTTTTTTATTTCGCACACATTTTTGGCCTTTTAAATGGGATTTTCAACTTTTCAATTTTCCACCGATCTTTCTTAGCTTTGGGAAAAAATAATCTAAAAAAGATATTTGCGCGGAAAAACCCGTTTTTTTTTTTGGTTTCGCGAGTGCCTCTAAGAGGCATGGGTTTGCTTTCGTAAGAGGCACGACCATGCCTCTCGGAAACGAAAAAAATGCACTTTTTCCTTCCACGCGAGGCACGGTCGTGTCTCTAATAACGAAAAAAACGCGTTTTTCCTTCCGCGAGAGGCATGGATTTACTTATGGTGGAGGATTTGCTTCCGCGAGAGGCACAATCATCTCTTTCGAAAAAAACAACTCCTGGTTCGGTTTTTTCGTCCAGTTTTTTTCACAAATTTTTCCCATCAAAACCTATCAGCACAGGAGTTTTGAAGATCTCGACATGAGGAATCCAACAGTGAAAACGGTTCGAGTTTACCAATGTGTATGGTAATATTAAGAATTTTACAATATTCATAAGTCTCTTTCATGTTCACATTCAACGTTTAACTGTTTGAAACAAACAAATGTTAGCAATTAAGTACACAGTTTCAGCCTAGGTGCAATACAGACATTTCAGCACATAACTCGTACTCCCTCCGGTTATAACTTTGTAATGTTTGATCAACTTTATAGAAAAAATATGGGGGCAGCTACGCGTCTGTCGGATGATGTTTATAAAACATCCGCCCCTTAATAGCCGTAGGATCGTGAGCTAGCCAACCGTTTGATTTTCTTTCAGTGAGCGTGCGTCAACCTTTGCAACGAAGCTTGTGTTCCGCTCCTGCCGAACCGTTTTTCTTTTCTGAAACAAGGCCTGTGTTTCAGAAACAAAAACCTCTGTTGTAGAAAAAAAACTTTGCTCTTGTCCGTTTTTTCTCTTTCTAATTTCCTGCAACAAGACGCTTGTTGCAAAATGTCTTCTTCACTAATTTTCTGCAACAAGACTCATGTTTCAAAACCACTTCTCTAATTTTCTGCAACAAGATCTTTGTTGCAAAAATTACAACAATATCTCTTGCCGCTGCATCTAATTTTCAGCAACAAGACCCTTGTTGCAAGAATTGCAACAACAACTCGGGCCGCCGTCTCCTTCCCTAGTCTGTGCGCTGCTGGATCTAGTCTTGTTTGGTTTGTAACAAAGGACTAGTTTCAAACTCCATTCCTAAAACAGAGCACATGTTGCAGAAATGTGGGGATGAAAAGGGTTGCTCACCATCGTCTGATTAACATTGCATCGGACGAACAGGGAGGCGGCGGACGCTCACACAGGATCGGTCGGCTGAACGTAATAGTTTCCCAAAAAATATTAATAACCAGAATACAAAATCAATATAATTAGATGTGCCATTAATTTATTTTAATATTGTATAACTTAAATATTGTACATGTTGATATTTTTTCATATAAAATATGATTAAACTTTATGGAATCTGACTTTAGATAAATCTTATGTGTGGAGTAAAAAAGACAAGAGGGAGTACAACAATCTCATACTATGATATCAGAAGAGAAGAACAGGTGATTCCGTGTGCAGTTTCCATAATCCGATTCTCGAGAATGGTGAGCCGAAAAGAACTAGAGATGCTCTAAAGCCTAAACCCACCAAGCACCAAAACCCCCGCCCTCCGCCGCCGCCGCGGCCCCACCCGCCAAACCCTAGCCCCCGTCGCCGGCAGCGGTGGGCAGCGGCGATGGCCACCGCGCGCGACGTCGAGGAGGTCGTCCAGAAGCTCGCTTCCGACCGCGCCAGGCCCCGCGATGTGAGTACCCTGCTCCGTTCTGCTCTCCCCCCAAATTGGTCAATCAGTCAACCAATCATCTCCGACGACCTCCGATTCTGAGGACGGCGGCGTTCCTGGTGGCTCCTCCTACCGATTATGATTGCTCCGCCGCGTGCTGCTGCAGGAAGGGGTGAAGCTGCTGGGGACGTGGCTGCAGGGCGACCGCGCCCCCACCTTCTGCCGCCTCCTCGCCCGCAACACCGCCAGGGCCAAGCCCGGCCACCTCGCCTCCGGTAGCCACCTCCCACCTCCTCTGTTTCCATTTCGCTCGCTCCTCCCCTCGTCGACGCTTGTCATGCGTTTGCTGTTCCGCAGGGGCCACGTGGCCGTTCCTCATCACCGCGCTCGCCAAGTGCGTCCTCGCCGACATCGCCGCCAAGAGGCGCGGAGCCACCAGGAGCACCGCCGCCGGGATGCTCCGCGCCGCCGTCCGCTGCGCAGAGGACGCCAGGCTCTCAGGTAATATTAAGCTAACAGTATTCCAAGGCCCTTCTTCTTCGTTATGCCCAATCATTGCGACTCTGTTCTCTGAAGTTCCAAACAACCTGGAACTAGAAACATCACATGATTGCTTAACATAGGATGCAATATAACACGTTTGGTACCCAAATTGGAATAATGTAGTGCCCTGGAATTCTCGTCCAAATACTATTGCTAGTGCCTATTGTTGTTGACCGTAGCTTAGTATTGGAATCATGCGGAATGTGCTATATCTTTTGTCATATGTTCTTACTCGTAGAGTTTGTGTTGGAGATACAGTAACTGTAAGCTCGGCAGTGGGTGTTAAATGTTGTGCTTGTGGTCTCAGCATTCTGTTATACCGTGAATTGATGTATTATGCGAGGTTTTACTTACTATTTGTTAACATTCTGGAAAGTCATTCAAACACTATCGTTAGTGCCTATTGTTGCTTACCATAGCTTAGTATTGGAGTCATGTGTTTTCTTATTCATACATCCTGTGTTGGACATATAATAACTGTAAGCTTGACAGTGGGTGTTACATATTATGTTTGTGGTTTCAGCACTGTTTTTGGGCAAGCTGATAAATCACGTAGGCCTTAACCACGTGCTATTGCTACTTTGCTAGCATTATGCTTCATTTTTTTGTCTACTAGACTTCCATGCAAGTGGTTCTTCAATTGTTTTTATATGGAATATATGCTGGAAGGTGCACGCCATTAAAGATGGTTCACTGTCGTTGCAGGGCACTCCTTACTTTTGATTTCAGTTGCTAAGCAGCTTTTTAGTCATATATTGGAGGTCATAAAAGATGCTCCCAGCTTTCAGCTAGAGTACAGCCCAATTCTCCGGCAGCTTTTGACTGTGAAGGAGTACCGGTATCAGATGAAACCTCGAACATACAGCAGTGAGTTGCCATATCAACGGTCTCCCTGTTTTCATATCAGAACACCCTTTTGTTCTGTTCTTAATAAAATTCTATATCTTCGCCAGATCTTGTAGTGCTCTATATGAAGAAGGTTGCGACTGGTTTTGATGCAAACTTCAGCAATCAAGCCAGCTCAAAGGAGGAATCCTTCCGCTGTACGTGGACTCTTCATGTTCTACTTGAAAACCCACCTGGCGATTATCCTGACACCATGAGGGAGGAGGTTCTTAATGGATTCTGTGCAATATTCTCACATATCAGGAGGCAAGTAGTCTCTGACCAAGTCCTTTCGGCTCTCCTGTTGAACCCCCTTAATTCCCAAGAGGAGCGGGGTGTTCATTTTAATAGCATCTCTTGTCAATTCTCTGAGTTGGAAATCATATATTAATTTTGTGGGATCAGGGAGGATGGAAAGCTGACTAGCAAGCTTATGGAATGCGTTAACACCTTTTTACTCATGGATGGACCAAACCTTGGAGACAAATCTGTGGAGATCCATAAAGCAGTTCAAGATTTTATATTGCGTTCGTGGCTGATGACTCGTGATCTGCGGCTGAAGGTTCTTATGACCTGACTTGCACTGTTTCAACTTTGTTTCATATTTTTTATGTTTGATTCATCGTGAAGTTACTGTTGCTTCCAGAGTTTGTTCATCACATATGCGAAAATTCAGTTGAAGCTTGCTAGAGCTATTCCAAAGGTTTTGGAAAGAAAAAATCTTCTTGGTGTCATCATGGACGACCTAGATCAAAATGTTAACACTGAAGCAGGTTTATTATGGTAAAGGCTACTACTATGCTTTTCAGAGTTATGATTTTGAGTTCTTCATTTACTAAGTTCAATAAATGTAGGTGTGAGGCATCTCGAGATGCGAAAGACGTGTCCTTAAGATACTCGTTGGAAGAGTTAATGGATCTATCTGCTACTATTTTTTATCAGGTAATAGATATGCACACACAACTTTAACTTAACTCTTCTGAATCTCGCAGTTAATCAGCATTTTGTTTTTTATAATATGCAAGTGACTTTTTATAACCGTGTAGGCATATAAATCCCCCCCACCAATGAGAGGAGATGATGAGAAAAAATTGAAGACGGAGGATGTTATTAGCCGCATCACGAATAGCCTCAAAAAAGGATCTCTATGTTGGTAAGCTATATATGACACCATTTTTATCCCTGTAAGAAAACATCCTTTATCTTCTTTATATGAATTCTCAGATATGTACCCTGAATATGCTGCCTTCCAATTCCAAGCTTGAACCCTCTTACAACTGCATTTACTTGACCAAGATTCAGTAACTTCTTCTATTAGACGCTTTATTGTGTGTAGTATCTTTCCATGCCTTTAGTTGTTTCTCTCTGATTTGAGTAACTCTTGACAAAGGAAAAACATTTGTATTCTAGTTGAGAAGTCAATTTTAGTCACCGAGACACTGACGGTTCACTGACTAGTTCATGTTTCTAGTTGCTAGTTGGAAAGCCATGCATCGACTGGTAGATTACTTGAGCCTCTCTTAACCATTGAGAAAGCACTGTTACCCCTGTGTGACCACATGTGCGGATGTACCTCCTACATGTTCCGGGG
>LR738709.1:623726402-623740624 GCA_902687465.1 Secale cereale | reverse complement strand
TGGCATGTTGTGGCATGTTCTATATAGTGAGATGAGAAGACACAATATTCTTTGGTGAACACAGACAGATTGACTAATGGTTTTTTTTTTTTGCACAGGATTGGTACCACATGTCTTCTTGTTCACAAATATGGATATCGAGTGGACAAATCTTTGTTGATCAGTTGGCTCCAAGCATGTTGTCAATCTTTGAAAAGGTAACTGTACTTTCAATGTGCCATAGTTTTTGGCTAATGCAATTATATGTCATACCATCTCAGTTGACTTTGTTATGCTTATCCAGTGCTTTGAGCAAGGCAAACGTCATACGTTCTCAGGATTCACTGCTTTGGATTATCAGGTTTGTTTTGGTGGTAGTGAATTTTTTGGGAGTTTGTTGATGTCTTAAAACATGTAGGGCTGTTGTATGGAGTATAGTAAATACACTGCTGTTACCAGATATATGGAATATATGTATCCACCAAGTTACACCTTCTATGGCTTGCTAATTAGTAGAACTGCCTGATTATCAATGATCTTAACAGGGCACTTAAGGAGTTCTCTGCGATGTTCATAGTGAATACCAGGGAGGAATCGCATTGTTTATTAACAAAAGGCGAGGTTGTTTTTCGAATCCATATTAACTTTCTGTTTATGCCACTTGCATTTCAGTAGTTCTTGGTACTTACATCTATTGCTATGGAAAATACTGGTTAACTGGATCAGGGCTAAAGTGGACCCACCTCTATCATATGCCATCCCCATATCACTATATGCACGCTCTAGCATAATTTGGGCTCACATTTTTTTTCAGCTTGTATCTTTCAAATTAGATAACATTAAAAAGGTTGGAGTAATAAGTGAATATATTATGAGGGATAATACATCAACAGGACTGCAAGGAATTGCAAGTATCTGTATCATTTATTACTTAATGCAGCTCTTTAATTTGTATATGAATTATACTGTAATTTCCAGTATTTTGCAAGTGGCCCATTTCAATTTTACCAACCATTATGTACCGGCTTTGGTTTAGCTGGCCCCACTGTTACCCATTGGTTTAACATGTCCATTGTTACACATTAGATATGTGAACATTTGCTTGCATGCTTACAAGGTTTTGTCTGTTATTTTTCTCAAGGTTATCAGATTATCAAAACCCAAACACATGACATCACTTTATTTTTAAATGCTTTAACCATTTTGCTAACCAAGTCTTGTGACTTTTGTGCAAGTAAACTTATGACACTGATAGTTCTATTCAATATGTGTGATTATCTGTTTATTTGCAGATGTCAACTGTTGAAGGTTATTGGCAAGATATCTGGAATTCCCTCATTCACGCACTTCCTTTGTTTAGCCCCACAGCTCTAGTGGTGAGTTCCAGTAAATTTCTTTTCCATATTTGAGTTTTTTCAACCCCTACATTTTGGACATTTGAACATTTCATTCAAAAGCCCGATGTCATTGCCAGTCAGTACACTACATGCTTTTCATTCAAACCCTGCATTAATAGCTGATCTTAGGTCACAATATCTCAGTAAAACATCGCTATAATTACTAGAATGCTATTAATTCACTGTGTGTATTTTTTATTTTTTATTTTAGGGATTCAGAACTTAAAATGACGTTGAAACTGAATTTGAAATCTGAACCTGATACATCCATGGTCAAATACATTAAGAGATGCAAGACATTCACTGTTTATCATCGGTGACTTTATCCTGGTACTGGATTATTCTTTGCTGTTAGATGACCACAAAGATTTGAATGTTTAGTGATGCCCACCAACATTTGAGTTTATATTGACTGCAAAGATTAAGTATGTAGTGATGCTCCCCAAGATTGAGTGATGTTGGTATTGGAAATAGATATAGAACTCTGCATACTGAAATTGAACTCTGCATACAAACTCCCTGCCTTTGTATACACTAGCGGTATTTTGCTTTGTTGTTATTGTGAGTGGTGGTAGGGGTGTTACTTGCCATTGCAAATTTAAGCTTTAACTTGTTACAGTACATTACACTACATCTATCTACTTTACACTCTGATAGTGTATACTGTGCACTTTTGTAGGCTGATTCAGCTCTAAATCTGTTGGGTGGAATGATCATGAGGGTGAGCTTTTTAGCCTGAGCTTACGACATGTTATATTATATACTGTGTATGACCTATAGCTGGCATTAGTTGGCTTTTAACTTCTGTAATTTATCTTGCTTTCTTCTTTTAGGATCAAGTCCATACTTCAGTTGTGTCAGAAGATACATGGAACCTGCAAACTTTTAAACAATCGCCATCGCCGTATGCCTTCTTTTCCATAAACTCATTCATGTTGATTTCCTTATGGCTATGCTAGCTGCTAGTTGCCATATTTGTGGTAGCTTACTAGTGCTATTCCTTAATTTGTTTTCTTTGTTCTCGGCATTCCTTCCCTTACATAGAATTTTGCCTTCTAGTTTTTTCCGAGTTCCGGCATTCTTGCTAGTTGTGACTTGTGTGTCAACTTTTTAGAAAAATAATTCTGGTCCTCGTGGAAGTTATGCTTGTACTCTACTAATCATTCTCGCTCTAGGTCTGCTCTGTACTTCATTGCTTGTTACTTCTCAAGGATAGGGTTGCAGGTATGTTTTCTATCATTTTACTACGTTAACTAGTTAGAGCCCTGAATATGGTAGACTTGACCCCATTTTTTCGAAAAGCAGCTTTAGTTATCTTAAACCCTACCCTTTTGCAACTTTTCTTTTTATTGAGGGATAATTAAATCATAAAACCCACAGAAGAATTGGGCAAAAAAAGGACTTTAAATGGTTGAGATCATTTTCCCAGTTTGCTAGGTTTGCTTGGTGCCCAAATTCAAATTGTTCAAGTAAATTTGGTTATATTCCCAAACGGAGTTATATTGTGTAAGAAACTTTATATGATTTACTGCCGGTCATTCTGAAAATTATTATGCGCATGTTGTTTCATAATTTTCTATATTGATGGCCGCAGCTCACCGGTAGTGTTTGCCAGATTGTTCACATTGTTCCTATATTGTTTATGACTAAAGTTGAAAAATATTGAAGCTGCTCCTGGCTCTGTATAGTTTCCATGCTTGCCAAACTGATCAGTAGGTAAACAGGAAATCATGAATGTATGGTAGTGGGGATTTATAAACCAGCACAAAATAAAATCAGCTCAGGTTCGATGTACTAGTCCAAATCATACGACCTACTTGGTAATCTGCCATTATCAGATAAAGCAGCTGCCACCTTATTTTCGTATGTATCTCAAATACGCTCAAAGGATGCATTTGTTAATTGACACCTTGCTATGCAGGGCGATTTGTCCAATTCTAGCCTTGTTCGAAAGAATCTGCTAAGATCAACTTTGGAGTTGATTCAGTCAGTGTCAAAGGTGGACCTATATTTAACCCCTTCTCTATCTTTGTATTGTATCCATTTTAAACTTTTGTTCAAGTTATGTATACTTCTCAATCCACAAACATGTGACCAAACTCTGCCTCCTCTCCAGTTATGTTAACTCATGGTTTAGCTGCACTCATGTTCTAGAATGTGAATGCATGGCTCAGGCCTGTATATGGTGAATTGGAGATTGCTAAATGAACGCTATGCAGCAACCACACATCTAGGCGACAGGGCAACAATAGCATGAAAAAACTTCTTTCGGAATTTATATAGCTTGTGTTCATATAGTTTATATCCTACATCTTTACAGATGCTATTTTGTAATTCACTGTAACTTAGCTTCTATGTGCATTGCTCCTACTAACTAAATCATGCAGGGAATTTCCGTTACTCATGAACTCATTGTTATAGTAATTGTATGTGCCAACATGCATATTGATAGTCCCATTGTTTACACATTTTTGGTTATTTTTTCATTTTTTCTCAGCTTTCTCCGTTGACTTCTGTGTCGTAAATGCTTTTTCCCTCTTCTGCAAGGGAGTATGGTTTGTATGTGATTTACTGCATGCCTAAAATGAATGTGAGTTTTGCTGAAATTAGTTCCTTGATGGTGTGATTATTTAAGTCTATCTGATCTGATTTGATCTAGTTTACACTTACGTTTACTCCTTATGTTATTGTGATGTATTTTACTGTTGTGTTTATTTGCTAATACACTAATAAATCCTGTAGTCCTTATGTTATTGTCCGTACACTATTTTTGTTAACACTGTTGAGCAAGAGAGCAAATTGAACTTGGGTTTGCTCTAGCATTTCATCACTACGTATTGTCCATTTTCTTATGTACATTTTGCACCACTACATCTTTTTTTTTTCTCACTTCCTGTCGGAATTTAGTCATCCATTATAAATTGCCATCGAGATATTCAAGCTCAGTTACTGATATACGTTCTACGGCAGGGATCCTCTCTTTTAAATGAGCAAAATGTTGTGATGATTCCTGAAGCCATTTTTTCTATCTGCGCTGGTTTTTCATCATCAGCCATTAACTCAGCAAATGCATCCCAACTGTTTGATGAATGCAAGGACTTCTCCAAGGTATGTTACAGTTTGTTACAAACACTTCAATCTTTCTAAATATTTCTTTCTGGTTGCCTTCTACTACTAATTTTGTTTATTTTAGTTGTTACTCGAGAGTGAGAACTGGGTCATCAAAGATGAACTAGGTTACTCTGTGGAAGCCTTGTCAGAAATCAGTACTGAAAGTTCTACCAAGGTGATTTTCTTGTTTTCCTGTTTTTCTCACAATAGTTTTGGGTCTGTGAGTAACATTTGTCTATGCATTGAACTTATAAAGCCATGTCCTGTAAACATGGATTTTTTGTTATGAAGTCATCTGATTTCATGGGCAACTGAAAGCCATTTTGACTTAACATGCACTGCAAACATATGTAAATAATAGATATATTCAGATTTTCTCATTTCTCATTGTGAAAGACCCAAATGAAAGTGATATATCAAGTATGACCTAGTTATGTATGTTCGATTTTTATTCCACTTCTATGTATGTTGCTTACAGAAGGTTACTCATTTCTTAAACAGGTTATATCTGATAAATGCAACCGAGCACACCTTCCTGGGCACATCCAACAGCAATTGCTTGATCAGCTTATGGAGTTCGAAGGATTTATGGCCTCAAATGAACAGCTTGAGAAAGTGGACTTATGTACTCTTGTATACCGTTGTTCTCTCCTCTGCAATCTAATTCATTGCGCGCTATTGTCAAGGTATCTTTTTTCTAGTCATATGTATCTGTTGTAATCAGTTGGTGGCATCAACATCTGTGTCTTTTTTTGACTGAAATAGGATACCCAAATTGTAGATACCAATTACTTAGCTAGTTACGTAGTAATCTTTACCAAATCTAGTAAACTAACTGTTATATGTTTTCCTGTAGTACCAATCAGTCTTATGTTGTATAACTCCATGCTTGTATTTCTCTATTTTTGTTAATGAATAGGTAGTGCTCCCGCCAGGTATTCCAATTTTTTTTCCTTATATTATTCTGTGAATTTTTGCAGGGCAATAGAAGAAAATTCTTTATTTCTTAAAGAATTATTTGGTTATGTTACTGGCATCATAAAATATATGATATCAATGGTTATGAAAAAGCACGAGGAACTATCTCATGGTCTTACTAGTGTAGGCTCTGCACTGGAGACAGCTGGCTCCATTTTATCCTCATTTCAGACCTTCCTCTCTGCTCCAATTTTTAGACTGCGGAGTGTTAGTAACAGAGCCAGCTCTGTGCTTATTAAAGGTGTCACTGTATTGCTTGATGAACTATTGGTGGAATTCTCTCAGTTGTTTTCTCGTCTTGCTAGCTCTGCGAATAATTCTGATAGTGAGAACGCTAGTAAAATGTTGCCAATATCTTCTGTCAACTTGTCAGAAGATCTAAATCCTTTTGTTGACCACAAAAGTGTTGATATGGATTTTGATATGACGGACTCTGGTGAGGTTGACTCTATCACAGCTAGTGTAAGTGGAAGTATTGGCATCTCATCACGCCTTTTGGAGTGGAAGCTTGAACTAGTTGGTGTTATTTCAACTTTTTTCTCAGTGTCAGCACCCCATACATGGGAAATCTTGTACAACTTAGTGGAGAAAGAGAGTGATGTCAAGGTACAAATTTGTAATAGAGTCTGCTTCATGTTCATATTGTTGTTGTTGTACTTGTATACTATCATTGTAACATTTTATTTCCTTTTGAAGGTCTCCCATGCCATCCTGCTTAATCTTTGCCAAAATATCTCCGCTTCATCTAAAAGTTTATCTTCTGTGGTACCGTCCGTCTCATACTTGAGTTATACTCTAATTTGTACTAAGCTATTGCCTTATGAGTTTTATCCACTCAAGCTTTATGTGTTTTTAACCTTTTGGTTTTGGTCATGCAGGTCCGTTTGATATTTGATATGAGGGACAAATGTGCAAGTTTACTACTTGGTTCTGCTGACTGCTTAACACATGTACATGCCTTGTTAAGAACTTTAATGGTTACACGTGATGTTGGACAAAATACTGATGGAAAGCTGCAAGCATATAATGAGGTTTCAAATGAGGTTGGTAGTTGGGATAATCATTTTTCTATGCAAAATATATTTCTCTGTTGTTTGTTTTGTTGTCTTAGATGATAAGTTCACTTAGTGGAGTCCTGAATCTAAGCCATGAATAAACCTAAGAATCGCAGTCAATCATGTTATTGAAAAGGCTGTTACTTCTTTTTAATAAAATGCATATCGAGCAAGGACATTTTGATCAATTATGTTACAGTGGAATTGGCACTGAACATGTTTTCCTCCTCCCCTTCCAAGTTTTACTGGTGACCTAGTGTATTGTTAGATATTTGCATGCCACTTCAATGAGCAGTGACGATTGATTTCAATTTCCTTGATTATTTGTGTTTAGTGGTTGAAACTACTGAATATACTCAATTGTGCCAGAGTAAGGATGTAGAGAACATCTTTCAAACAAAGAAATGCTCCTTTCTAGTTTCTTCGAAATCCTATAAATCATCGGGTAAGAACTGATCAGAATCGTTCATAAATCATTGTACTTAGAATAAATCAGAGTTAATATGCTGATCCTGACAGGTTTCAGTACGAACCAGCTGGTTGCATAATCCTTGTTGGTGCATTGATCCAAAGAAATACCTGTAATAGTGCTTGGCCTACATTTTTTTATCCACTGCTGGAACCTGGAAGTAACGAACTGCTACATATGTTCTTACTATCTGCAGAACCAGGACATTCTATTAGACTTGGTGACTAAAGGTACTGAGATCAGCATCACAGATTGGTTTTTCCGGATCAAGCTCATTGATTGCATCTCCCACTTTATTCACCTGTTTCCTGATGGCGCCCAGGTGATATATTTTTTCTGTTTTCTGTTATCTCGTACTACCATTTCAAATTATGTGTATAATGAATTGAATATTCTCATTTCAGGATATGATTGGACATTTCCTCAACATGCTGCATGATACTGATTATCGTGTTAGGTTGTATCTGGCTAGGAAAATGGTTGTGCTATTCGAAACATGGGAAGGACATGATGAATTGTTTCGTGACGTTTGGTAAGTGTTTGACGACGATACATGCTGTTAAATTCCTTTGGCTACACTGGCTAGTCAACCCTGTACATCAATCATGATTGGCATTTAGATTGCCAACCTCTAATCATGAGAGTTAGCTTACCAGTGTTCTGTTAATGTCAGCTCAAATATTGGTGTCAAGATGGTGCAGTTCTCCAGCGAGATTCCAGTTAAATCTAGAGAAGTCTTAGCTGTTGGTCCACAGTCTGTTCCAGTTATTGAAACTGTCCTCATTACATTAGCTCATTTGTCTGTGCATAGTGAGGAGGTTGAATTTGAGGTATGTTTGTTCTCGTTGTCACAAAGTATTTCTGGGATATGTGTCACCATTATGTGTTTGCCTACTGATGTCTAATTCGTGCTGGAGAAAAAATATTGGTCTGACTCTGCACTGAAGTTTCTCACTCAACATAATTTTGTCCTGTCTGATGTTGCAGTGTGCATTCATGATTTCTGCTGTTGCTGCTATACAGCCTTCTCAGCGGTACTTTCACAACAAATGAACTTTTTGTTGGTTTATGGAAATATTACCGTGCTTACTCTCTTTTCATGCTACTTCTCAGAAAATTGGAATATGCTTTATTTGATTCTATCTCAAGAAAGCTCAGTTACGCTTCACGAAGTAAGGTGAGTGGACATTCATCTACTTTATTCAGTTTACTAAAAGAGAATGACTTGCTTGTGGCAAATTAAAATTTGCATATTGTGATTTCTTCTCCATACCCAGTATTTGGACCAACTGATGGGTCCAATTCTCTTCCGGTGGGTTGCTTGTGAAGTGAGCCTAGTTTCGCTTGTTAAGGTAATCTTCTTTTCTACTGCTTATTACATTTTGATAATTGATTCTGAAATATGATTTCAATGTTTCCACATAGCACCACAAAATGATGCCATTAAAAAGTTGAGGAAACTGAACACAGCTTAAATGTTTGATTAATGAGATAAGTAGGTCATCAGCTCCAGCTGACGTTGGACATCATAAATCCTGAGATCTGAGCTGTTGGATCTTCATAAAGCCACCATCCAGTTCCGAAAGGGCATTGCTCTCATGAGAGAAGGCGACACAGAATAGCTGTGTCGTGATAGTATACATCCAGGGTTCACAATGCCATCTGGAATCTGGTCTTCTGGCATGGGGACATAAGCCAGAGTACCTTGGAAAACACACATGAAACCTATTGTTTTGTTGTTGCAGAAAACAGTTCTGTATACTCTGAACACAGTACAATTGCTTAGTTTTGCTGTGAACAGTCACAAATTGGAAAGTTTATTTACTTATTTTTAGGGTTTGTAAGATTTCCAGCTGTTATTGTATTAATGAATTACTCATTCATGTGTTAATGCAATGTACTTCTCATGCAATTTCTAACAGGTGCAAGAGATGTTTGGTTTTGATACGGCCAAGCCAAAGGAGTTTATTGAACATATCTGCCCATGGCTTCTTTCATTCCTTATTCTCAGGGGTGATGCCGCTGGCCTTAATTGGATATCCAAGGTGTGTTCACCATTATTCTAAAACATAATACTAGCTTTGCTGTTGATTCTTAGTTTCTGTTTGTTGCTGTAGTGTTTCATTCTACATGTAAGAAGCTTGCAAACAACGGAACATACAAAATAAAATTCAAAATTGACCTTCTGAATTAACTTCCCTGAAAGAAAAACATATCAAACATCGCAGCATTATTAGTTTCAAAAGTTCTTTGACTATTTGATGGTACTGTGTACAAATGCTTTTTATAAGGCGTTTTCTCTAGTCTCCACTGCCCAGTACTTGAATGCACTGAATGTCTATGGTCTAATTTTTTCCACCTTTATGCACTTTTCAGACGTTGTTGCAACCTTTATCTGCTGTCATCAAGGGATATTTTGTTCAGATCTTTGGATTGTGTATTGCCGCCAAAAATGGCACTGGGCCAGAGAAGGACTTGGCAGAAACTGTCTTATATGAATCACTTTTACAGCTTGGCGAAATTTCTGAGTTTGAGCGTGATGATCTCATTAGAAAACATATGGTATGCTTTCTGAGTAAACCTCTCCCCTTCAATCTGCATGCAATGTTTGCTGTTCCTTTGTGTATTGTAATATTTATCTGTTGTTTTCATTTAGTGCATTTACACATACACAGCAAAGTGATGTTTGTGCTCCTTTTTGTGGTTGACTTTTACAATCTAGATGTTCTCAATCTTTTATCAGTTGTTATTCATTATCACACTCATCCCTGTCCTATTTTTAGGTTTCCATTGTGGGTGTTTTGCTCACAGTTTCATCCACTGCTCGCCAATCAGAATTGCCATACTTTTCCAGGGAGATTTTAGCACACACAATCAAACAAGTTGTTGATGGATTCGTGGATACAGCGTATGTCCTTATTTTTCGTGTATCCTACACAATTTTGATGGTCAAGTGCTGATGTAACAAAATCATTGCTACGCCTCTTTCATTTCAGGGATGACAATTCGGCTGATACGGTGGTTATTGACAAAGTTAATATATTCCGCGCTGACAGAGTTTTTAAGGTATTTTGTTTTTTCACGTGTTCAATGTTTATCTAATTTCTGAATTCTTAACTGCAAATTAGAATGTTTTTCTGGCAATTATTAACTGCAATGTTATGCGATCTGAGGGATGAATAGTCAAGAGTGTTATCTGCCAGCCACACTGTTCCTGTGATTATTATTTTTGTATGTTGTACCTAGAGTTCAATATCATCAGAAGTGTATTCCTCAAGTAAACCAAATGAATGTTAAACCTTCCTCACAAACGAATTATGATGTTCAACCAAAAAAGAATACCTGGAGTTCAATATCTAAAATGTATTCCTTGAGGGCTTGTATTTATGAGCGGGGATTAGTTCTTGCCTACTCAATTAAAACTTTTCGAACTACAAAGTGTTTTGTGCACTGCAGTTGTTCATCGACAACATAGGGACAAATGAACATTACTTTGTTCTAATCTATATATAGTTCTTCTTTTGTTATGTGGGTTTGACCAAGTTCCATGTTTTTTTCTTCTTATTTGGTCATAGTTCCTGTTGGCAATACATCAACAAGTTACAGAAGCAGGCCATCCTAGGCACATGAGTCACCGGCTTTGTGCGATTGAGGTTTTAATAGATGTACTTGGGCACAGAGTGGTACATTATAGCACTTGCTTGTAAGTGTTTTTCCTGTACTCTTTCTTGTCATTGCTGTACCAGATGCTTTTTAGATGTCTGTCAGTTCGGAATGGATTTTGTCGTTGCCATCTAGCACCCTCAAATATTTCAATGATCCAACTTTAGAATTGCTCGGCAAGAAAATGTGGTATGCCTGCTGTAATCTTCTGTAGGAATGTGATTCCTGTTTCCAGTTTGATGCTGGCTCTTGTGTGTCAATGCCATTGTCAGAGCTTTAGTTGGAGCACCAATTACTATGCAGTATTTCTTAAAGTTAATTAACTGCTTTCATTTAAGTGCATGTGCAGTTCTGAATTACTAGACTTCGTTCATGCTGTATGCTAGCACTGGGTTTTACTTTTATCTTGTCTTGTACAACCTCTGTCCCAAAATACTTGTCTTAGATTTGTACGTGTCTAGATACATCCGTATCTAGACAAATCTAAGACAAGTATTTTGGGACGAAGGGAGTATTAATCTAAATTGTACTGGGTGCATGTCTGCAGCTATATTATTTGTATAGTGGGGAATTATATCTGGAGGCAACCATTGCAAGGCCAGTGCTGCAACATTTTATCTAAATTGTTGGCTGCTTTCAATGCAAACTCATCTTCAGAAACTGTCGCTGTGCTTGGCACGCAGCTCCAGGTTATTTTCACAAATATCGTCCTTGGTTTCCTTCTTGTACTTCTGTCACTTACTCTTCTCATCTGGACTGTTGCAGCTTTTGGTTCCTAAATTAATCACATGTTGCCTACCTAATGATCAAGAAGGAGGACGTCCCAATGGGGATTTGTCGAAAGTTCTATCTTTGCTTCGTCAATTAACAGTTGATGCTGATCCCTTGCTTTATGATTACATACGAGTACGCTTCATCTCCACCGATCCACTCTGTATCTACAATTGCAGTCTGACAGGCTGCAACATGTTTTTCTTTTGATCATCGTTGTGATCTTTTTTGTTCTTGATGGCCTTGAAGGATTTGGAACCACTTCCTGGTCTTGATTGCTTGAAAGATATTAAAGTTTTCCATGCTTCACTTTCTGACTCGTATGCCTCAAGAGACCAGTTTCTGAAGGTTGCTGTTCATTTCTTTTTTCCTATAATTATTATTGTAATATTTGTTATGGGCTAATGTATTACTTTTAACTTCCTGTAGTTTGTTCACAGGGCTCCTCACTTGCCTGCAGAATTGTTTTTGCTGAGGTATGCCCTTATTTGCACAGCATATGTGAAACATGTTAGCTTAGACCATCGTGATTCGTATCATGTCTTTCTTTTGAAGTCATCATGTTATTGTTCTAACATAATTCTTGTTCTTGTACTTTTAAGTCTTCGTACACATCACAAGAAGTTATTATCGGGAGAAATCATCTGCAGAGGCGATGTATCTGTCGGTAATGCTGACACAGTTAGTTGCTGGCGCAGCGACCCAGATGTTGTTTCGGCTGTATGGACTCTTGTTGACCTTTGCAGCTCATCATCTGTTGCAAATGAAGCTTCTTCAGTGCTTGCTGATTTTATCTCTAGGGTGTGCTTTCTATCTTCATCCTTTTGCCATGCCCATTATATTGTTAATGCGATTTTTCTCTTGTAATCACTTTTCTTCAACAAAAGTGCAGGCTGGTATATCTGATGCTCACCAAGTAATATTCGATGTTCCAAATCTTACTCAAAAGCACTCCTTACAACTTCAAAGTGGTTCTACTTCCAAGGATGATAAATTGTGTTCAGACTATGGTATTTCTGATGATATCTTGCTTGATCTTCTGAAACTCTTGAAGACTTATTTATCAGACGAGTCTGTTGAAATAATAGAAGTTTCTTCACGGACATTGAAGGTAAGTTACTTCTAACTCTTTGTGTGTGAAGATTTGTGACTGCTTATGATGGTAATTACTGAGCACATTTTACATGGACTAATGATGACTTGTTCGATTGTTAAATTTTACATGGGATTGCAAGTGCCATGAATATCCTAGATTCAGCTTTATTAGTAATGTCAACCTATGTTTGTAAAGCGGTAAAGCGAAGCGAGGCGCTGTGGGGGCGCCTCACTGCTTAAGCGGTAAAGCGTAAAGCGAGGCGACGCTTTAGACAGACTCTGAACCTGATGGGCAGTAGAATAGAGCACCATTTGGTGAGACACATATACATTGATTCTAATCCACCAGTGAGCACATATTTTCTGATCCATCCACTAAGCAGTAAGCAACTAGCCAACTACTATAAGAGGCAGTAGCAGCACCTAACAGCAGAGGAGCTGTGCATAACACACAAAAGTGCAGAAAAGGCTGGTGCAGATCTGTGGAAGGTGCTGCCAGAGGAGAGAGGAAAGAGCTGAAAGCCTGGAGATTTGCACGCTCTGGTTTTGGTTCTCTCTCTTTCTTTCCCCTCCTGTAACTGTTTCACATGTGAGCCCAGTTTTCCCGCCCAGCCCTTTTTCCCCGCCAGAAATCTCTATTCCCCTGTTTGGCAAGTCTAAGGCGTCCTCTCTGCCCTAAAGCGCCAATCGGGACGCCTAAGCAGGCGCTTCAGACGCTTTAGTGTCTAAGGCGGACGCCTTAGACACATGTCTAAAGCGAGTTGGACGCTTTGAGCCTGGAGGGCGCTCTAACGCTTAAGCGTCGCTTAAGCGACGCTTTAGGGACGCTTTACAAACAGAGATGTCAACTACAATTCGTTTAATAGCTGGTTTTTGCTTTTGTTTCCATTAACAGGGGATTCTGTCAACATCGAAGGGCCTCAATTCTCTGCAGTGTCTTGATTCCCTTGATAGATCTTTACTGATGGTATTTAGTGCTACATTGTCGCGTTTCTTATGTCCTTTCAAGTTCATTTTTCATGCCTTCCAACTTATCTTTTCACCTACTCATTTTTTTCCCATAGGTTCATTCGAGGGGAATAAACACTCAGTTAGTTGAGCAGACACTTTTGGGGATGGATAAGTATTCTACTGGTGAGCGATAGCTTGTACCTTTTATAAATTGATGATTTGTGATATTGTTTCCTTTTAGTTGCACGACTTCAAATTTTACAGCTGCAAATTTGTTATTTTATTTTCAGAAGTAATTTTGTCCTTTGTTTTGCTCCATTTTCACGTTGGAACTATTCTGAATGGTTTGCTCTACAATGCACTATCCCAGAATGGAACAGAGACATATGCCACATCCATAAAGATAAATTATTCAACCATAAATATTTGGACAAATTAACAAGCGTAGCGCACCATGTATTTTTTTTACTGGCAAGTTGACAGATTGGATTATAGTGTGCACTCCTTGTTTCTGGTCCCACACAATACTTGACAAATTGTACCATGAGATTTTGTATGTGCATATGCCTGAATATTGAAGGGGAGCCTTGGCGCAGTGGTAAAGCTGCTGCCTTGTGACCATGAGGTCACTGGTTCAAGTCCTGGAAACAGCCTCTTACAGAAATGTAAGGAAAGGCTGCGTACTATAGACCCAAAGTGGTCGGACCCTTCCCCGGAACCTGCGCAAGCGGGAGCTACATGCACCGGGCTCCC
>LR738709.1:623713065-623726320 GCA_902687465.1 Secale cereale | reverse complement strand
CCCCCCTCTCTCTCATATGCTTGAATATTCTGAAATCTGTATAGTTCCATGTAATATTTTCAAATATGGGCCTGTGTTCGCTGGTAATCCCAGATTAAATTAATTGCCGTTTTGGTTGAATTTTTGTTTGATAGTTCCACTTGAAGATTCAGACATCTGGCAGACGGATGGTCAGCCTTATGAGCAATGGTTATGTACCCTAGTGAGCTCGCTCGTTTCCCATTGTGATGACATCATCTTAAGGTATAATTTTCCACAGAAAATATAGCCGTGACATTAGTCAGTGTGACTGTAACCTCTATAGAGCTTGATAATGGTGTTTTTCTTAGACTTTGTAGAAGTCTTGTTTTTCTTAAAGTTGAGGCTGCTGAGCTTTTGCTGGCAAGTGCTCTGGTGAACATTGCTGGCAATATGGATTCTAATAGCAGCATTTGCGGATTAATTTCATCAAAGGTTTGTACCATACGAAGTTATTTGGTTGCTTGAAAACTGTCAATTGATGCCTTTTGTTATATATGCATGTAGGTTGAGAAAATAATTTTTTGCGACTCAAATTATATGATGAAATCAGTTAAGCTATTTCTGGATGCACTGAATGTTGTCAGATCATTTTATGTTACCGAACGAGCCAGAGCTTCCCCTTATAATACTAGAGCTTCCCCTTCCCCTTACAATACTCCGAAGGTATGTTTTTAATGGCAGTCTGTTCGGCTGCTTGTTTCTAAATTTTGTGTATCATGACCATTGTTTTCTCTTATCATAGTTACACACTTAAATGATATATGATTGAAGGCTCATGACAATTTTTTCTGCGCCTGTCAATTGTATATCTCCAAGATATCACTTAGCGTTTAGATTTTCGTGGGAAGCGCTCAAGCTATTGGCATCTTTATGCTAAAAAGCCATGGTTCGCTACTCTCGCATGGAACTCGATTACTTTAGAGTTGTTATCATGGTTTTTTTTACTGAAAAATTCTCTTTGTTGCATGACGCTTCACCATGTAATATTGAGTTGTTGACCATATAGTCAACACATCTTCTTTTTCTTGAGAGTGTTCCATTTGGTAACTTTCTGTGATTGCATCACATCGAAGAGCAATTGACCGTTCCTTTGCCTTCCAGCTTTCTTGTCTTCTACTTTAAATGATTTGACTCAGATACTGCATGCCAAATGTGCATGCATGAATCAAGCAATCGGCAGACAAATCCACTTGGCGGACCTACTTGATTATTTACTATTGTATGGTAGCCTTTAACAATCTTGTCTGTCAGGAATGAACGTATCAGGAGCCAATACTCAATGTCCGGATGTCACAAACTTAACTACTGTTTTTTCCAATAGTAATGTTGTGCACTTGATGAACTTATTTCTGTTTATTTCTACTTTTCAATTGCCTATGTATCTTCTGTAGGATGGTAGTAGATCCGCTAGATCCAAAAGTAGGTCACCAGCAGCAACGCCGTCATCTTCATGGAGGAAGGTACCTTGTTATCTTATCTTCTCTCTTTTAGAAAAAAAACGGGTATCTTTTTCTATAGATTTTTTGTTGCTGTACAGTGTACGCATTTCTGTAAATCTTGGTATACAAGAGGATATCTGTCGTATTTTTACAGTTCTTGGCTGTCACAAGCTTCTAAACATGCCATTCTATATTTCTATTGAAGAATTGGTGTATTATCTCTCCTCTTAGCAATGAATTAAGTAATGAATTTTTGGGATGCTCTTAGACTCCACCTTTAATCTTTAGGCCTGCAGGAGCATGTACTTCGAAAATAGAAATTCCTTTGTAGCGTACTCCTTTTCATCCATGCTTCTATGTTTTTCTGTAGTTGGCACATGCGAAGCTTCTCACATCAGTCTATCTCAGAAGTTTGAATGTTTGCTTGTAACTAGGGAGAATGTCTACAGCTGCTATCCCTTTCCTAACGTGTCATTAATTCTCCAGGTGTACTGGCTCTCGGTTGATTATCTTGTAGCTGCCAGAGCTGCTCAAGTAAGTGTGATAACTTTGTCATTATGTTGTTTGTTTCCTTTGTCATTTGCCGATCTCGATATTATAGTTCTCTAGATGTTCAGTTACCTGCCACTGAAAATATGTTTAGCTACAGTCTTTGGTTTGAACCCATGTCTGGATATGGTAAAAAGTGCATGGCTGGAGTAATAGGATCGATGTGCTGTTTTGTATGGGTTCTGGAGTAATAGCATCCCGTCCCTCACAGTGGTATTTAACAAAATAGAACTTGTTCCAACAATTCAACCATGAATAGTTCTTGGCCACAGAAATGCTCGCTGCACCAAACGTTTCTTCTGCATACAATTTTTTCCACCTTGCGCCTCTGGAGACTGAATGTCTCGATGCTTCAAGGGCTCCTTTTCTCTTTGATGGTACTGATTGTTGCTTTCTACTGGATTTTTGTAGCGTTGCTCATGTGACTTTGCGACGCTTATGTATGTTGAACTTTGGTGTGAGGAACAATTCAATAAGCTGGACCTAGGACCTCCAGATTTTTCACAGCAAGAGTCGGTCAGTCCACTTTACATTTCGTCGGTTGTTGCTTTACATCTTGCGTGTGCTTTTTTAGTTCTATTTTGATGTCTTCAGTTGTGTCAAATTATGTTTCTTCCTCTTTCCAGTTGCCACCACATATTGGGCTATTGGTTGAGGCATTTACTCACATAAATGAGCTGGACAGCATTTATGGAATAACACTGGCTAATGAGGTTACTCGCAGAACTTCTATTTGTAATTGTTGATTTATTTTGGGTGTCTTCTAATTTTATGTATGAAATCCGGTTGCTCTTAAAACGCCATTTTACTTTCACCTTTCTGTGTGAACTCCATACAAATTTGAAAATAGTGAAGGGAAATAATCTTCATCCATCTCCACATAGGCACACAATCGTTAAATTCGCATCATAAACGTCTTATATTTAGGAGCAGAGGGAATACTATTTTAGATATAACAGATTTGCTGTCAAGGTCTGGAAGTTATGCATCTTAGATTGCTTCTTGTTCTGGCTGTATCTTGAACAGGTAGCTTCTCAAATCATCAGATATGAGCATGAGGGTAACTGGAGCAGCGCTCTTGAGTATTATGATTTACTAGTAAGATCAACCCCGAAGGAGAACCTTGCCAATTTTGCTGGGACAGTGTTGACTGGACCATCTGTGTCTTCTAAAGCAGAAGAGAATATGCTGAACTGGAAAATGCACAAAGGTCTGATGAGGTCATTGCAGAAAACTGGATGTAGCCATGTGCTTGATATTTACAGCCAAGGGTTAACCAACCAAAAAGCGTGCCTTCAACAGGATTCAGAGTTTGTTGATATACAAGTTAGTATTGCGTATTCTAGATAATATGCTTATTGCTAGATTTTTTTAGTAGTTTTGTTATATGTCTGACTATCTATCTGGCAGTACGAAGCTGCTTGGAGAGCAGGAAACTGGGATTTCTCCTTTTTCGTTCCATACTCTTCGCAGCCTTCAAGCCGCTCCCGCGATTATTGTCTTTTCAATGAAAATTTGCACAGGTTTGTATTCTTCATTTATCCTTTCTTGCATGCCAATATGCTTTACATGTTCCACATTACCTTCTGTTGAAACATCTCTAAGTTGTTAATTAATTATTTTCATTTCGTCATTTTGTCCTTACCTTCTGAAAACTTGTTTCCCTACTTCTGATATATCTTTTAACTTTCTCTGCATGCTTCAGTTGCCTAAGAGCTCTTCAGAATGGTGATTCTGAGCAGTTCCAGGGGAAACTTTCCCATTCCAAAATGGTAGTGTTCAGTGTAAATATTAATTTACACAGGATATTTTCTCTCAGTTGGGTTTGTCTAGACTCTTAACTTATTTACTTTGTCCTCTTTTAGGATCTCGTGTTGGCTCTTTCAAATGCTAGCAAGGAGAGCACGAAATACATCCACTCTACCGTTCTCAAATTACAAGTACTCCTTGTGATCATATGGTGGCCTTCATGTTTTTGGTTATCGTTAGGTACATTACTTCTAACATTTTGTTAATTTAGATGCTAGATCATCTTTCTATGGCATGGGAGCTGCGCTGGAAATTTTGTCCTGACCAAGCTCCAAAGTCTAATGTTGGAACTGAGGAATTTTCTCTTGTGCCTGCTGTACCCAAGAGGAATCAGGTTCTGACGCTTTCCTGTCATATACGGAAACCATTTTGTTAATACTTGAATTTTCCTGGTTGCCTTAATCATTTCCTTACCTTTTTTTTTGCAGCTGGAGTTGTTGAGTAAAGAGTGGAATTTCATCCTGTGTCAAACAGAACGTAACCTTGATCTTTTTGAACCCTTTTTAGCATTCAGACGAGGCCTCCTTAAGATCTTAGGTTCTGAAGAACATCTCATAGAACATTTATTTCAATCCGCTTCTGCACTCCGGAAGGTTGGCTCACTTCTTTACTTTCCGACTATGGGTCCACTGTCTGTGTTTGTTTGCTTAGTACATCATGATTATTTTCTGGATTCAGGGATTAAGGTTTTCTTTGGCTGCGGCTTCCTTATATGAACTCAAAGAACTTTGCTGTCACAGAGATCAGCAAACTGTGCCAAGCACTTATTTCCTGTCAAAGGTAAACAATTTACCTTTCTGTTACCCGACTGCTGATTTGAACTTTTGAAGTTCTAACTTGATTTCCTTTCCCTTTCTCTTTTGCATATTAATATCAGAGCATGTTTTTTTTATGTGATCAATTGAAGTTCATATTCTGATAATCCTGCATTCACTGTCCAGCTTGAAGAAGCTAAACTGCTGAGAGCTCAGGGGCAGCATGATATGGCTATTGGTCTTGGTAAATACATACTGAAGAACCATACTGATGAGAGAGACAAATCAGATGTCTACCGATTGGTTGGGAAGTGGTTGGCTGAAACACGATCGAGCAAGTAATCCTTTATATTTGATGTCTTGTATACTGTTTTTCTATTGCGAAGTGAGAACTCTTTCCACTTTTTGTATGTGTTGTTAACATGAACATTCTTTATAATAATTTTGTAGCTCAAGAACAATCATTGAAGACTACCTAAACCACTCTGTAGCTCTTGACAAAAAGTACATGTCCAGGCAGTGTCGCACGCATTTCCATTTAGCACATTACACATACAACTTGTTCAAAAGCTATGAGGAAAGACTTTCATCCAATGAATGGCAAGCTGCTCTGCGTTTAAGGAAATACAAGGTAGCTGAGTTGACAATGCCATCAATATTTGACTTTAAGCTTTGTTTATCTTAATCTAATTGCTATTTAATGCAGACTAAGGAATTGGATACGCTGCTTAAAAGACTCAAAAGTTCATCCAAGGCACGTAGATAACTGCAAACTTTTGAAGGTTGCTGAAAAGCAAGGTCTTCTATTCTTGCTACCTCGTATACTAAGCCTTCAAAATTTCAGGCTGAGAAAAGTGATTACGGTGCGAAAATCCAGGAGTTGCAGAAACAACTTGCACTTGACAGAGAAGAAGCACAGAAGATTCAGGTGTGCATATACTGTTTATCCAAGCTTCACACCAAAATTTCAAGTTCATGGTCCCTTCATATATACCAAATATAATGTTTAATAGTTCTGTCCAATAACCATATATCCAAAAAAGGTGCTGATATATAGGCAAAACCTACCGTTCGCAAAAATTAACTATTTGACAAGCAGATGATGCAATATTATGATAATTTATAGAAAGATGCATTCATTTCATGTTGTGCATGTATGCCAAATTTAGTGGTAAATTCATCTGAGCCATAGAGTGCCAGAATGACGAGCATTGCATCATGCATCATTCTCTTTTACTGATTTTTCTTTTCTTAGTTGCCTACATCCAGAGGTGAAGCCAGCATACCACCAATGAGTTCAAGAGAACCTAATAAATTTTTGCATATCTTATACAATCACTATCTATCAGTGGAGCTAAGCTCATAAATTCGTCAGTCTGACCCCATGCACCGGAATTGACTCCTATGGTGTCTGTCCTGGCTTCCCCGTCTACATTTTGGACCAGTGTGACATGTGATTTTCATAAATGGGGTTATGGTGTCCATAGGAGCACCAAATATGGAGTCCCTCGTTCATTATGGCGTCAGTAGAAACCCACAGCATAATTTTAGCATTACAATTAGAATTTCTCAGTTTGTTTTGAGCATTTTATTAACTTGAACCCTTTTACCAGGATGATCGAGACGAGTTCTTGAGTCTAGCACTTGAGGGGTACCAACGTTCCCTAGTTGTTGGTGGCAAATATGACCTACAAGTGGTATGCAATATATTTGCTGGGAATGTTCTTGTTCTTTCAGTCTCAATGTGTTTCATACTGCAAACCGGTTTACCTTCAATTTCGTGTTCTGTTCTTAAGGATACTGTTGCTTATGTCAGTGCCAAACATCTTACATTCAGGTTTTCCGGTTGGTATCACTGTGGTTTAATCTCTTCTCAAGGAAACAAGTTGTGGACTCAATGATTAAAACAACAAAAGAGGTCATCTCTTTTAGCTCCGTTTCATTATTCCCACTGGCACTTTTTTCCCTTCCATGGTAAAAAACTTTATTTTTTTGGGGTTTGATAGGTCCAAAGCTACAAGTTCATACCATTGGTCTACCAGATTGCTTCTAGACTTGGGAGCTCAAAAGATGCTCAGGGGTCAACAAACTTCCAGGTATGCACAACATTGAGAACTGTCATATGTTACTTCCACGAGTAAACATGAATATGAACCTCTCAAGTAAGATCATTGTTTTCCCTGGCAGAATGCATTAGCTTCTCTCTTGAAGAAAATGGCCATTGATCATCCATATCATACAATATGTCAGGTATTAAAGTTACAGTCTTCTATATATTGGAAGAATTACGATCAAAGTCTATTTTCATGGTTTTCATACCATTCGTATTGTTCTAGTGGTGAACCTATAGTATATTGAATAGTGAACCCAGATCTAGTCAGCCAAATGCTGAGTGCATGTGAAACAATCGTATAACATGGTCAGTACTGTATCAACTAATACAAATACCAACACAACATTATTTTAGGAGAACCCCAGCACGACTTTCACCATTAGGCCTAGTTGATGTATGGAACAACTCGAGCACATTTTTGTTAAATCTCAGATTCTTTCAGGCCAGTAGAAAACTCTTTTGCTGTTTTAAGTATGTGTCATTCTTTGGCCTCAGCTTTTGGCTCTAGCAAATGGTGACCGTGTCAAAGACAAGCAAAGAAGTAGAAGTTCTTTTGTTGTAGATATGGACAAGAAGCTTGCTGCTGAGAATCTATTAAAGGAGCTATCTTCTTTTCATGGGGCTTTGATTCGTCAGGTTTGCCACTTCTTACAATAATCATTTTATCATGATATTCTTACCCATGGAGGTGGTCATGTAATATATTATTCGTGATGCTCATCCCCACGTCTTATAGATGAAGCAAATGGTTGAGATCTACATTAGGTTAGCAGAACTGGAGACTAGGAAGGAGGTTAGTTACTTGTTCAAATAACGGCTTGTAGGGGATTACATACATTCTCCATGCTGACATATTCTTTTTGTACATCTGGTTTTCAGGACACTAACAAAAAAATCTCACTACCCAGGGAGTTCCGCAGCATTTGCCAGCTTGAACTTGCAAAGGTACTTTTTATGAAATTTACTTCTACAAATTCCTTCTGTCACTTCCAGCTGAAAAATTACCATATGGTTAGGAAAATAGGCAGTCTTTGCTTTGTGGGACCTTCTGATTTTCCTTGATTAATAATCTGGGTCTGTGGGTTCTCAACCGTGAGTGTTTTAAATGACTTATGGAAATTTCAGTACGCTGCTTCTTTGTTTGTTTGATTTCATCAGGTTCCTGTTGTGACCGCTACTATTCCAGTTGACCCTAATTGTCGGTATGAAGAAGGTACCTTTCCACATTTCAGTGGGCTGGTGGATTCTATTACGTAAGTTGGGTTTTGATTTAACACATTGTTTGTACCCGAGGATTTACTGTTTTTGGTCTTTATTGACTGTTGGAAGTCTTCCTCCATGACAGTATAATGAACGGAATTAATGCTCCAAAAGTTATTCAGTGTATTGGCTCGGATGGTAACAGATACCGCCAACTTGCTAAATCTGGAAATGATGACCTGCGACAAGATGCTGTATGTTCTTCTCTTTCATTTTATTGAGAAGTTTGACAATGTATTAGACATACAGGGTTTGACACTAATTCAGTGCTTAACTCTGGCGAAAGCTATAGTTGCCTGTGAATATCTTAATACACCGCACTTCCATCCGAAGCCTGAGCAAATGCTCTCTTCTGTAAATTTCAGGTGATGGAGCAATTTTTCAGTTTGGTAAATATGTTCTTGCAAAATCACAGAGATACTTCGGAAAGGAGATTGCGAATACGCACATATAATGTAGGAATGAATACCATAAATTTGCATTTCTCTTAAGTTTCTCCAGGCCTATTTTGCAACTTGTGACAAATCCAACTACTTTCTCAAGGTTGTTCCTTTCACCCCAAGTGCTGGTGTTGTTGAATGGGTAAATAGGACTGTTCCGCTTGGTGACTATCTCTTAGACAGGTAATTCTGTTCAGATTCCATTTTTTTTTGCGAAAAGATTCCAGTTGTTATATGTAAAATAAATTCCAATTTCTGGATTTTTTATTTATTAAAAAAACACCTATTTTCAATGGTTCGGACAGCAATAGAATAGGTGGAGCACATGCACGATATGGAACTGGAGACTGGACATTTCTGCAATGTAGAGAGCACCTGGCGTGTGTATGTTCATATCTGGAGCTTTTACTTTTATATGTTCCAATAAATGATGATTCCTGTCCTTTCTGAAAGCACTTGTATTTTGTAGGAGAAAGACAAAAGGAAGGCGTTTTTCAAAATCTGCGACAACTTTAGGTTTTTGTTGATTATTTCCATTTACTGAAAAATGCAGAAGAAGTAAAGTTGTCTGTTTTGCTTACATTTTTTTTTTCTTTTTTCCTTGTCTTGCAATAACCAGGCCTGTGATGCACCATTTCTTCATTGAGAGATTCTTGCAGCCAGCAGACTGGTTCCAAAGTAGACTTGCGTACACAAGAAGTGTGGCAGCAAGCTCAATGGTGACTTTCATTTTAGTTGGTGAACATGTTACGGAAGTCATTTGTCTTTGCCTATACCGGTTACTAATTTTGAGGGTTCAGGTGGGATATATTGTTGGGCTTGGAGATCGCCATTCCATGAACATTCTCATTGATGAAGACACAGCTGAGGTTGTGCACATTGATCTTGGTGTTGCATTTGAGCAGGGTCTCATGCTTAAAACACCTGAACGGGTACATGATCGAAACCATACCATCGTAATGTTTTTGCTACTACTCCCTCCGTCCCATAATATAAGAGCGTTTATTACACTACACTAGTGTCAAAAACGCTCTTATATTATGGGACAGAGGGAGTAGTTACCATCCTGAAGCCTACTATGTGCGTGAAGCATACTATAAATGATAGCCTAGATTAAGTTTCCATCTGTGCTTGTAGGTTCCATTCCGGCTGACAAGGGACATCATAGACGGCATGGGCGTTACTGGCACTGAAGGTGTATTCAAAAGATGCTGTGAGAAAACTCTGTCTGTTATGAGAGAAAATAAAGAGGCATTGCTCACCATTATTGAAGTATGTCTGTTGCCAAAAGTTTTTTCATAAATGGCATTCATTAGGCAAGTCACCATTACAGTTTATCCTGATAATTGATCTAACATGTCAGGTCTTCATCCATGATCCTCTTTATAAATGGGCCCTTTCGCCACTGAAAGCCTTGCAGCGTCAGAAGGTAACCAGATGATTTTTCGGTTATACAAGTATCTCTATAAATGTCCACTATGCATGACTACAGCTTGCAGCGCCGGTGCTGCTGCATATGTCAGCGTTAAAGCCACTATATCGTCCATACATACAATCTTTATCGAAACATACACCATTTTCTTTTCTTAATTTCCCTTTGGAAGGTGTGGAATTCCAAAGTCTGAAGTAACATCTGATCTTTCAGGAAACTGAATACAACGACTCATGCCTGGATGATTCTCAAGAGGCGTACGAGGGCAACAAGGACGCGGCCCGTGCAATACTCCGCGTCAAACAGAAACTGGATGGTTATGAGGATGGCGAGATGAGGAGCGTAGAGGGGCAGGTCCAGCAGCTCATACAAGACGCGGTAGACACTGATCGGTTATGCCAGATGTTCCCAGGGTGGGCACCTTGGCTGTGAAGCGCCCATGAGAAAGAACATAGATGGGAGATTCCGAACCCACGGTAAAAGCGATGTTGTGACTGCTAGAGAAGCTTTTACTTTTGGTGCCCGACGCCTGTTTTTGTGCATGAAGGTGAGAAACATGGATGGATATTCCGAACCCACGGTAAAAGCGATTTTGTCACTGCTTAAGAAGCTTTTAATTTTGGCGCTTGCTCTTGTGCGCAAAGGTGGGAGAGGGACTTCTCACATCATACATGGGCCTGTAGGTGTACATATAACTGTTGTACATATACTACTTGTCTGTTGATTGTATATAAAGGAGCCTTTTGTGTGGAGGATGTACGCAGCGGATGAAAGGTAAAACTCATGAGTAGAAGATCATTTCAAAAATTCAATTAATATATACATATATGCTCACACCATCTTGTAAGCTTGTATATTATATACAAATGCGGATGGCTCAGAATTGCAACATACTAATATGTGCTCTCCCTTTGTCTGGCCCGGCCAATATTTTTTTTGAAGCTTCGCCACTGGGCACAGCCACGATGATTTCCCGGCCGACGGTTGAGGTTGCCACTCACTCGTGCCGTCCTGATTTGGAGCCAAGTTCTGGGGCCACGCTAGCTAGCAGCAAGTGTCATGCCAGTATCCGTTGTCCAGTCCGCGGCTGTTGCATATGAGAAGTGATTATCGTCTGAACTACGATTAGACAGGATGCTGCTCTGCTCGCATGAGGTGTGTTAAAAAAAAGTATGCTATATGTTCGGGTACGCATGGGTCCGTCAATACATGCACGTGAACTCGGACCAAGATGCTTATGCATGTAAACGAACTCGCACGTTTTTTTTTTCAGAAAAAACTTTCAATATATTCATCTTCAATCATGGTAGTACAACGAACACTAGAAATAATAAAAATTATATCCAGATCCGTAGGTCACCTAGCGACGACTACAAGAAATGAAGCGAGCCGAAAGCGCGCCGCTGTCATCGTCCCTCCCTCGCCGGAGCCGGTGCAAACGTTGTTGTAGTAGACAGTCGGGAAGTCGTCGTGCTAAGGCCCCATAGAACCAACGCACTAGAACAGGAACCGTCGCAGATGAAGAGTGTACTAGATCAAAAGGATCCAATCTGAAGACACACGAACAAAGACGAACGACGAACAGATCCGAGCAAATTCACCAAAGACAGATCCGCCGGAGACACACCTCCACACGCCCACCGATGATGCTAGACGCATCACCGAAACGGGGCTAGGCGGGGAGACCTTTATTCCATCCTCAGGGAGCCGCCGCGTCTCGCCTTCCTGAACAGGACACAAACCCTAACAAAGCTCGAAAAAAGATCTAAAAACGAAGCCCTCCCGCCGGCAAGGGCCGAGATCCACTCCGTCTCCATGGCCCTAAGACCACCGGAGACGGGACGGACCGGCGCCGGCAGAAGGCGGAGAAACTTAGGTTTTTGGAGGCGGCGACAGTTAGGTTAGGTTAAGTTGGACACGAACTCGCATGGTTAATTTGCATACTGCATGCGCGCGTATCGGTCTTGGTCTTCCCGGAGGAGCCTTCGCTGTCATTCAGGTCAGCTCCAAGGCATGATCCCGTTTCGTTCGCTTTTCCTCCGTTCGAGGATGGCAATCAGATTGTGTCCGTCCGGATTTCTGGATGCGGTGACCGTGCGTCCAACATGTGGCCGCATCTCGTCGGTTGTGCATACAAAAAAATGAAGGATGTAGCTAAATGGCCATAGTTCATGCCAATGGCCGCGCTCTCGCCAGTTCATGCCGGCCGGCAACAAAGTCAGCGGCCTACAAAATGGTCACCCAAAGTATCATGCTGGTAACAAAGCCAGCGATCGGCAACACAGCTAGCCTTCAAAATTGACAAGTTTTTGGGGGCCGTCAACAAAGCCAGCGGCCGACGCACGAGCCAGCCTCCAGAATGACAAGTTTTTTGGGGCCGACATGTGACAGCCTGGTTTTTTGCCCTCTTTTATTTGCCTGATTTTCATTTGGATTGATTTTGAAATTTGGAGTTTTTGAATCTTTTCATATGGACTTAAACACTTGGGTACCCTTGGCTTTCACCCAAGTGCCCCATCTCCATCTCTAATCATCATTTCCTCTCTGGTTCACCCCAAAATAATATTTAGAATATTTTTCTCTAATGAATAAATATTCATTTTCCTCTCTAAAACCCTAGCTAGCTCAATGTGCTCCAAAGCAACCCCAATTTTTCTTGCCCACAAAAATCTGAGAAAATTCACAAATATTCTTTGAACCCTAGGGCACCTTCCTGAGCAAAAATATTGCACCACTTTTTGGAATATTTTTACTACAGAAAATATTTCCTGTTCTGGACAGAAATGGTAGTTTCTACATCAACTACCATTTTACTTGCTCTATTGTGATTTTTCTTGTGCATCATCACCTTAGTAGATGATTGCTAGCCTCCAAAACCCAGCCCCAAACTCCCAGCCGTTTGACCTCAGTAAACTCTTAAAGTTACTGATCAGAAACTTACCTGGCTTGTGAAATCCTTTCTACTGCGTCTGGGTCCAAACCAAATCGTGGTAACCTTCAAAACTACCACGAACAACAAGCCAGACATGAACTTTGGACGTAGGTCAGCCTGGGGGCAAAGTTCACGCGGTGACCACACATGTACAAAATGTCAGCCTGCGTGTCGACGCGCTCTGAGTGCCGCCGAGCACTCTATTTCGCGCGTGCTCGCTTCCCCGACTGCCATAGTGCGCAAAACCTCGCCACCATCTTCGTCCCAACCCCCTTAACTCCCCCTGGCACTCGCCGACGCCGGAGCTCGCCGCAGCGAGCACGGGCACGGTCCGGCCAATGTAACAGTGCGGTGTGCACTGTGCACATCACCTTCTCCTCGATCATGTGCTCGTCCCCGTTCGCCACAGTCCCCGCGTGAGCTGCGTCGCCTTCTCCCCCTCTCACTGACGCCGCTCGTCGCCGGGCGCAGTGTCTAGGTGTTGACGGCGGAGCCCGATCCCCCC
>LR738709.1:623448318-623707478 GCA_902687465.1 Secale cereale | reverse complement strand
GTGTTATGCTCAAGTTTGGGTCTTGTCCATCACATCATTCTCCTAATGATGTGATCCCGTTATCACTGACATCCTATGTCCATGGTCAGGAAACCGTGACCATCTGTTGATCAACGAGCTGGCAACTAGAGGCCTACCAGGGACTCAATGTGGTCTGTGTATTCACACATGTATCGCTGTTTCCGTACAATACAATTCAAGCATGAATAACAGACAATTATCATGAACAAGGAGATATAATAATAATGCTTTTATTATTGCCTCTAGGGCATATCTCCAACAGTCTCCCACTTGCACTAGAGTCAATAATCTAGTTACATTGTGATGAATCGAACACCCATAGAGTTCTGGTGTTGATCATGTTTTGCCCGTGAAAGAGGTTTAGTCAACGGGTCTGCGACATTCAGATCCGTATGCACTTTACAAATATCTATGTCTCCATCCTGAACATAATTCCGGATGGAGTTGAAACAGCGCTTGATGTGCTTGGTCTTCTTGTGAAACCTGGGCTCCTTGGTAATAGCAATAGCACCAGTGTTGTCACAGAAGAGAGTCATCGGGCTTGACGCGCTTGGAATGACTCCTAGGTCGGTGATGAACTCCTTCATCCAGACTCTTTCCTGCGCTGCTTCAGAAGCAGCTATGTACTCCGCTTCACATGTAGACGCCGCCACCACGCTCTGTTTGCAACTGCACCAGCTGACTGCCCCTCCATTCAAAATATACACGTATCCGGTTTGTGACTTAGAGTCATCCAGATCTGTGTCAAAACTAGCATCGACGTAACCCTTTACGATGAGCTCTTCGTCACCTCCATAAACGAGAAACATATCCTTAGTCCTTTTCAGGTACTTCAGGATGTTCTTGACCGCTGTCCAGTGTTCCGTACCGGGATCACTTTGGTACCTCCCTACCAAACTTATGGCAAGGTTCACATCAGGTCTGGTACACAGCATGGCATACATGATAGAACCTATGGCCGAGGCATAGGGAATGACACTCATCTTTTCTCTATCTTCTGCCGTGGTCGGCGACTGAGCCTTGCTCAATCTCATACCTTGCAAAACAGGCAAGAATCCTTTCTTTGACTGATCCATATTGAACTTCTTCAATATTTTGTCAAGGTATGTACTTTGTGAAAGACCAATGAGGCGTCTCGATCTATCTCTATAGATTTTGATGCCTAATATGTAAGCAGCTTCTCCAAGGTCCTTCATTGAAAAACTTTTATTCAAGTAGGCCTTTACATTTTCCAAGAATTCTATATCATTTCCCATCAGCAATATGTCATCCACATATAATATGAGAAATGCCACAGAGCTCCCACTCACTTTCTTGTAAATACAGGCTTCTCCATAAGTCTGTATAAAGCCAAACGCTTTGATCACTTCATCAAAGCGAATATTCCAACTCCGAGATGCTTGCACCAGCCCGTAAATCGAGCGCTGGAGCTTGCATACCTTGTTAGCGTTCTCTGGATCGACAAAACCTTCCGATTGCATCATATACAACTCTTCCTTGAGGAAGCCATTAAGGAATGCTGTTTTGACGTCCATTTGCCATATCTCATAATCATAGAATGCGGCAATAGCTAACATGATTCTGACTGACTTCATCATCGCTACGGGAGAGAAAGTCTCATCGTAGTCAATCCCTTGAACTTGTCGATAACCCTTAGCGACAAGCCGAGCCTTATAGATGGTCACATTACCATCCGCGTCTGTCTTCTTCTTAAATATCCATTTATTTTCTATGGCGTGCCTATCATCAGGCAAGTCCACCAAAGTCCATACTTTGTTTTCATACAAGGATTCTATCTCGGATTTCATGGCTCCAAGCCATTTATTGGAATCCGGGCCCGCCATCGCTTCTTCATAGTTCGAAGGTTCACCGTTGTCTAACAACATGATTTCTAGTACAGGGTTGCCGTACCACTCTGGTGCGGAACGTACCCTTGTGGACCTTCGAAGTTCAGTAGTAACTTGATCTGTTTCTTCATGATCATCATCATTAACTTCCTCCCTTGTCGGTGCAGGCACCTCAGGAACAGTTTCTTGCGCTGCGCTACTTTTCGGTCCAGGAGGGGTGACTGTCACCTCATCAAGTTCTACTTTCCTCCCACTCACTTCTTTCGAGAGAAACTCTTTCTCCAGAAAGCATCCATTCTTGGCAACAAAGACTTTTGCCTTCGGATATGTGGTAGAAGGTGTACCCAATTGTTTCCTTTGGGTATCCTATGAAGACGCATTTCTCCAATTTGGGTTCGAGCTTTTCAGGTTGAAGTTTCTTGACATAAGCATCGCAACCCCAAACTTTTAGAAACGACAGCTTCGGTTTCTTGCCAAACCAAAGTTCATACGGAGTCGTCTCAACGGATTTCGACGGAGCCCTATTTAAAGTGAATGCGGCAGTCTCTAAAGCATAACCCCAAAAAGATAGCGGTAAATCGGTGAGGGACATCATAGATCGCACCATGTCCAACAGAGTACGATTTCGACGTTCGGACACACCGTTACGTTGAGGTGTTCCGGGCGGTGTCAATTGTGAAACAATTCCATAGCTCCTAAGGTGTGTGTGCCAAATTCATGACTTAAATATTCACCCCCACGATCCGATCGCAAGAACTTTATTTTTCTGTCACGTTGATTCTCAACCTCATTCTGAAATTCCTTGAACTTTTCAAAGGTCTCAGACTTGTGTTTCATCAAATAGATATACCCGTATCTACTCAAGTCATCTGTGAGGGTGAGAACATAACGGTAGCCTCCGCGAGCCTCAACACTCATTGGACCGCACACATGGGTATGTATGATTTCCAACAAGTTGGTTGCTCGCTCCATTGTTCCGGAGAACGGAGTCTTGGTCATCTTGCCCAAGAGGCATGGTTCGCACGTGTCAAATGATTCATAATCAAGAGACTCCAGAAGTCCATCTGAATGGAGCTTCTTCATACGTTTGACACCAATATGACCAAGGCGGCAATGCCACAAGTGTGTGGCACTATCATTATCAACTTTACATCTTTTGGCATCTACACTATGAATATGTGTATCACTACGTTCGAGATTCATCAAAAATAAACCATTGACCAGCGGGGCATGACCATAAAACATATCTCTCAAATAAATAGAACAACCATTATTCTCCGATTTGAAAGAGTAGCCATCTCGCATAAGACGAGATCCAGAAATAATGTTCATGCTCAAAGCTGGTACTAAATAACAATTATTGAGGATTAAAACTAATCCCGAGGGTAGATGTAGAGGTAGCGTGCCGACGGCGATCACATCGACCTTGGAACCATTCCCGACGCGCATCATCACCTCATCCTTCGCCAGTCTCCGTTTATTCCACAGCTCCTGTTTTGAGTTACAAATGTGAGCAACTGCACCGGTATCGAATACCCAGGAGCTACTACGAGTGCTGGTAAGGTACACATCAATAACATGTATATCATATATACCTTTGACGATGCCGGCCTTCTTGTCTGCTAAGTATTTGGGGCAGTTCCGCTTCCAGTGACCCGTTCCCTTGCAATAAAAGCACTCTGTTTCAGGCTTGGGTCCATACTTTGGCTTCTTCCCGGCAACAGGCTTGCCAGGCGCGGCAACTCCCTTGCCGTCCTTCTTGAAGTTCTTCTTACCCTTGCCTTTCTTGAACTTAGTGGTTTTATTGACCATCAACACTTGATGTTCTTTCTTGATGTCCACCTCCGCTGATTTCAGCATCAAATACACCTCCGGAATGGACTTCTCCATCCCCTGCATATTAAAGTTCAACACGAAGCTCTTGAAGCTTGGTGGGAGCGACTGGAGGATTCTGTCAACGACCGCTTCATCTGGGAGATTCATTCCCAGCTGAGACAAGCGGTTGTGCAATCCTGAAATCTTGAGGATGTGCTCACTGACAGAACTGTTCTCCTCCATCTTACAGCTGTAGAATGCGTCGGAGACATCATATCTCTCGACTCGGGCATGAGCTTGGAAAACCATTTTCAGCTCTTCGAACATCTCATATGCTCCGTGGTGCTCAAAACGTTTTTGGAGCCCCGATTCTAAACTGTAAAGCATGCCGCACTGAACCAGGGAGTAATCATCACAGCGTGACTGCCAAGCGTTCATAACGTCTTGGGTCGCCGGGAAAACGGGTGCATCACCTAGCGGTGCTTCTAGGACATATGATCTCTTGGCAGCTATGAGGATAATCCTCAGGTTACGGACCCAATCCGTATAGTTGCTACCATCGTCTTTCAGCTTGGTTTTCTCTAGGAACGCGTTGAAGTTGAGGGAAACCTGAGCGTGGGCCATTTGATCTATAAGAGATATTGTAAAGAATTTAGACTAAGTTCATGATAATTAAGTTCATCTTAATCAAATTCCAATGAACTCCCACTCAGAATGACATCTCTCTAGTCATCTAAGTGATACACGATCCGAATCGACTAGCCCATGTCCGATCATCACGTGAGACGGACTAGTCATCAACGGTGAACATCTTCATGTTGATCGTATCTTCTATACGACTCGTGTTCGACCTTTCGGTCTTCCGTGTTCCGAGGCCATGTCTGTACATGCTAGGCTCGTCAAGTGAACCCTAAGTGTATCGCGTGTGTAAATCTGTCTTACACCCGTTGTATGCGAACGTTAGAACCTATCACACCCGATCATCACGTGGTGCTTCAGAGCAACGAACTTTAGCAACGGTGCACAGTTAGGGGAAACACAATACTTGAATTTTTTTAGTGAGAGATCATCTTATTTACTACCGTCATTCTAAGTAAACAAGATGCATAAACATGATAAACATCACATGCAATCAATTAAAGTGACATGATATGGCCAATATCATCTTGCTCCTTGGATCTCCATCTTCGGGGCACCATGATCATCTTGTCACCGGCTCGACACCATGATCTTCATCATCATGATCTCCATCATCGTGTCTTGAAGAAGTCGTCACGCCAACTATTACTTCTACTACTATAGCTAACGTTTAGCAATGAAGTAAAGTAATTACATGGCGTTATTTAGTGACACGCAGGTCATACAATAATTAAGACAACTCCTATGGCTCCTGCCGGTTGTCAAGTTCATCGACATGCAAGTCGTGATTCCCTATTACAAAAACATGATCAATCTCATACATCACATATATCATTCATCACATCTTCGTTCTTGGCCATACCACGTCACATAGCACATGCTGCAAAAACAAGTTAGACGTCCTCTAATTGTTGTTGCAAGTTTTACGTGGCTTCTATAGGATTTCTAGCAAGAACGTTTCTTACCTACGCCAAAACCACAACGTGATTTGTCAACTTCTATTTACCCTTCATAAGGACCCTTTTCATCGAATCCGATCCGACTAAAGTAGGAGAGACAGACACCCGCCAGCCACCTTATGCATCTAGTGCATGTCTGTCGGTGGAACCAGTCTCACGTAAGCGTACGTATAAGGTCGGTCCGGGCCGCTTCATCCCACAATACCGCCGAATCAAGATTGACTAGTAACGGTAAGAAAGTTGAACAAAACCAAACGCCCACAACTGCTTTGTGTTCTACTCGTGCAAGATGCTACGCATAAAACCTAGGCTCAGATGCCACTGTTGGGGAACGTAGCAGAATTCAAAAAATTTCTACGCTTTCACCAAGATCCAACTATGGAGACATCTAGCAACGAGCAAGTAAGAGTGCATCTACATACCGTTATGTAGATCGCGAGCGGAAGCTTTCGAAGAAGCGTGGATGAAGTAGTCATACTCTTCGCGTTCTTCGTCACCGATGATCTAGCGCCGAACGAACGGCACCTCCGCGTTCAACACACGTACGGTGCAGCAACATCACCTTCTTCTTGATCCAGAAAGGGGGGAGGAGGAGTCGTCAGAGATCCGGCAGCACGACGGCGTGATGACGGATGCAGTGGAGATCGCAGCAGGGCTTCGCCGGGCGCCCTGCGTGGGAGTATGGAGGTGTGACGGGAGGGGGAGAGGCGCCAGGGCTTGGGTGCGGCTGCCCTCTCCCTCCCCACATATATATAGGGGCCAGGGGGGTGCGCCTGGGCCCCCTGCAGATCCAATCTGCAAGGGGGCGGCGGCCAGGGGGGGTTCCTTGCCCCCCAAGGCAAGTGGAGCCCCCCTCCCCTTTAGGGTTTTAACCCTAGGCGCATGGGGAGGTGGGCCCCCTAGTGGTGCGCCAGGCCAGAGGGCTGGACACTTCCCCTTGCGGCCAAGGGGCCCCACCGGGATGGGTGGCCCCACCCGGTGGACCCCCGGGGCCCCTCCGGTGGTCCCGGGACGCTCCCGGTGACCCCCGGAGATCACCCGTTGGCCGAAACTGGACTTCCTATATATCAATCTTTACCTCCGGACCATTCCGGAACTCCTCGTGACGTCCGAGATCTCATCCGGGACTCCGAACAACTTTCGGGTTTCCACGTGCATTTATCTCTACGACCCTAGCGTTACCGAACCTTAAGTGTGTAGACCCTACGGGTTCGGGAGACACGTAGACATGACCGAGACCACTCTCTGGTCAATAACCAACAGCGGGATCTGGATACCCATGTTGGTTCCCACGTGTTCCTCGATGATCTTCATCGGATGAACCACCGTGTCAAGAATTCACTCAATCTCGTATGTTATTCCCTTTGTCCATCGGTACGGTACTTGCCCGAGATTCGATCGTCGGTATTCCCAATACCTTGTTCAATCTCGTCATGGCAAGTCTCTTTACTCGATCCGTAATCCATCATCCCGTGACTAACTACTTAGTCACATTGAGCTCATTATGATGATGTCTTACCGAGTGGGCCCAGAGGTACCTCTCCGTCATATGGAGTGACAACATCCCACTCTCGGTTCGTACCAACTCAACAGACACTTTCGGAGATACCCGATGTGTACCTTTATGGCCACCCAGTTACATTGTGACGGTTGGCACACCCAAAGTACTCCTACGGTATCCGGGAGTTGTACAACCTCATGGTCTAAGGAATAAATACTTGACACCGAAAAGCTTATGCATTACGAACTATACGATCTCGTGTTATGCTCAAGTTTGGGTCTTGTCCATCACATCATTCTCCTAATGATGTGATCCCGTTATCACTGACATCCTATGTCCATGGTCAGGAAACCATGACCATCTGTTGATCAACGAGCTGGCAACTAGAGGCCTACCAGGGACTCAATGTGGTCTGTGTATTCACACATGTATCGATGTTTCCGTACAATACAATTCAAGCATGAATAACAGACAATTATCATGAACAAGGAGATATAATAATAATGCTTTTATTATTGCCTCTAGGGCATATCTCCAACAGTTTTCTGTTAATAGCATACCCGCCAGAATTTTATTTGACTCCGGGGCTTCCCACTCTTTTATTTCTCGGAGTTTTGTTGCCCAAATTTTTTTCCTTGTTCGCTTTTGGGCAAGAATATGCTGGTACAAACCCCGGGATCCTTAATCAAGAGCAATCTGGTCTGCCGTGAACTGGAAATCAATATCAACGGAGTCTGTTTTCCAACTTCCTTGATAATCATTGAGTCTGTAAAGTTGGATGTTATCTTGGGTATGAATTGGTTGACCCAATATCTAGTATGCATAAATTGCGCGACCTGAGAAGTCACTTTAACCAGTCAGAAGGGGCAGACAACCAAATTCTATTCTCGCCGAAGTATACCCAAGAAAGAAATAGTCTTCACCGCCGTGGCTGAGTTGGAATTAATTCCCGTGGTCAGTGAATTTCCTGATGTGTTTCCAGAAGAACTGCCAGGCATGCCACCAGATCGAGAGCTTGAGTTTGCAATAGATCTTGTGCCCGGAACCACACCGTTATACAAGAAGTATTACCGGATGCCCTCATCAGAATTAGTAGAGCTAAAGAAACAGCTCAATGAAATGCTCCAGAAAGGATATATCCGTCCCGGCTCTTCACCATGGGGATCGCCTGCTATCTTCGTGAACAAGAAGGATGGCAACCTCCGCATGTGTGTGGATTACCGTCAGCTGAATGATGTCACCATCAAAAATAAATATCCGCTGCCAAGAATTGATGACTTGTTTGATCAGCTTAGTGGGGCCAAGGTATTCTCCAAGATTGATTTATGAACATGATATCATCAGCTCAAGATTAAAAAGGAAGATATTCCTAAGACCGCATTCACCACTCGATACGGTCTTTATGAATATACCGTTATGTCCTTTGGTCTCACCAATGCACCTGCGTTCTTCATGCATATGATGAACAAAGTATTCATGGACTTCCTCGATAAGTTTGCGGTAGTCTTTATCGATGACATACTTATATACTCAAGAAGCGAAGAAGATCACAAGGGACACCTCCAAGCAGTGCTACAACGACTCCGCAACCATTAGCTATACGCCAAATTCAGTAAATGTGAGTTCTGGCTCAAACAAGTTGGATTTGTTGGACATGTGCTATTCGCCGAAGGTATCGCCATGGACCAAAGCAAAGTAAAGGATGTGCTCGACTGGTTGTCACCCACAACCGTATCACAGATCCAGAGTTTTCTTGGACTAGCCGGATATTACCGTCACTTCATTGAAGGGTTTTCCAAGATTGCTAAACCCATGACGGAGCTGCTCAAAAAGGATAAGAAGTTTGAATGGACTGAGGACTGTGAGAGAAGTTTCAATAAGCTAAAGATACGGCTGACGACCGCACCTGTGTTAACTCTTCCAGATATCTACGCAGTTTTGATGTGTACTGTGATGCCTCCAAACAAGGACTTGGGTGCGTACTTATGCAAGACGACAATGTAGTGGCATATGCATCGCGACAGCTACGACCCCACGAGGGAAATTATCCTACTCATGATCTGGAATTGGCCGCGGTGGTTCATGCTCTAAAAATATGGAGACACTACCTCATAGGGAAGAGGTGCCAAATTTTTACCGATCACAAAAGTCTCAAATATATATTTACTCAGCCAGACTTAAATCTTCGTCAAAGAAGATGGCTTGAGTTAGTCAAGGATTATGATCTTGGAATAAATTACCACCCGGGTAAGGCCAACTTGGTTGCCGATGCACTCAGTCGAAAGCCGGTCAGCCTAAACATCATATTGAAATCCTTGCCACCTGAACTTCAAGAGGAGATTGCTCAACTTAACCTGGTCATAGTTGATGCTGGCCTTGCTAATATTTTGGAAGTTGCCCCCACACTTGAGGAAGAGATCCGCAAGGCCCAGCCAGCTGACACCGTCCTGCAGAAACATGCCAAGAATATGGTAGCGGGACATACCTCAGATCTCTCCAAGGATCAATTTGGTACCCTCCGATTTCGTGGAAGGATTTGTGTACCCAATCAGGCAGATTTAAAGCAGAAAATCCTATCAGAAGCACACGAATCTTCATATTCCATTCACCCCGGAGGTACAAAAATTTATGAAGACCTTCGACAAATATTCTGGTGGGATGGGATGAAGAAATACATTGCCTATTTTGTGGCTTGTTGGGACATATGCAACAAGGTGAAGGCGGAACATCAGAAGCCAACCAGACTTCTTCAACCGCTGCCAGTCTCACAATGGAAATGGGATGATGTCTGCATGAATTTCATCACAGGGCTACCGAAGACACAGCGAGGCAATGATGCAGTCTGGGTCATAGTGGACACCTTAACCAAGGTAGCTCACTTTATCCTGATCAGAACCACATATCAAGCAGATCAACTCGCACAGCTGTATGTATCCAGAATAGTCAGTCTGCATTGAGTACCCCGGACCATCGTTTCTGACCGAGACAGATGGACATACGGAGCGGGTAAATCAAATACTCGAAGATATGCTGTGAGCCTGTGCTTTGGCCCAAGGACCTAAATGGGAAGACTGCTTGCCGTATGCCGAGTTCTCTTATAACAAGAGCTTCCAGACCAGCTTAAAGATGTCACCGTACGAGGCTTTGTATGGCCGTAAGTGCCACACTCCTTTAAATTGGTCTCAAACCAGAGATAGCCGTATTTTCGTAATGGATCTCATGATGGAAGCTGATAAACAAGTTAAGGAAATCAGAGATAGATTGCAATTGGACAAATCTCGACAGAAGAGTTATTATGATGCAAAGCACAGACAGATCAATTTTGAACCCAGAGAACATGTATACCTCCGAGTGACTCCTATGAAAGGAGTCAAGAGATTCCAGACTCGTGGGAAGTTGGAACCTAGATTTATTGGTCCATTTCCAATTATGTCCCGAGTAGGTACTGTTGCATACAAATTGGAGCTACCCCTTGAATTGTCAGACGTGCACAACGTGTTTCATGTCTCACAGTTGAGGTGATGCATATCGCCGCCTGAGAAAAGGACTGCTATGGCCGAAATAGAGTTGGCAAAGGATTTAACATATGAAGAGAGGCCGTTCAAAATTTTGGATCGGATGGAAAGGGTCACTCGCAGTAAAGTGAGGAAGTTCTACAAAGTCGAGTGGGAGCATCACACTGAGTCAGAATCAACTTGGGAACGAGAATAATTTCTCAGGGCACATTATCCTGAATGGTTTTCCCAAGCAACCGAATCTCGAGGACGAGATTCATTCTAAGTGGGGGAGGTTTGTGATAGCCTGTTTTTTTGCCCTCTTTTATTTGCCTGATTTTCATTTGGATTGATTTTGAAATTTGGAGTTTTTGAATCTTTTCATATGGACTTAAACACTTGGGTACCCTTGGCTTTCACCCAAGTGCCTCATCTCCATCTCTAATCATCATTTCCTCACTGGTTCACCCCAAAATAATATTTGGAATATTTTTCTCTAATGAAAAATATTCATTTTCCTCTCTAAAACGCTAGCTAGCTCAATGTGCTCCAAAGCAACCCCAATTTTTCTTGCCCAAAAAAATCTGAGAAAATTCACAAATATTCTTTGAACCCTAGGGCACCTGCATGAGCAAAAATATTGCACCACTTTTTGGAATATTTTTGCTACATAAAATATTTTCTGTTCTGGACAGAAATGGTGGTTTCTACATCAACTACCATTTTACTTGCTCTATTGTGGCTGTTTTTTCTTGTGAATCATCACCTTAGCAGATGATTGCTAGCCTCCAAAACCCAGCCCCAAACTCTCAGCCGTTTAACCTCAGTAAACTCTCAAAGTTACTGATCAGAAACTTACCTGGCTTGTGAAATTGTTTCTACTGCGTCCAGGTCCAAACCAAATCGTGGTAACCTTCAAAACTACCACGAACAACAAGCCAGACATGAACTTTGGACGTAGGTCGGCCTGGGGGCAAAGTTCACGCGGTGACCACGCGTGTACACGATGCCAGCCTGCGTGTCGACGCGCTCTGAGTGCCACCGAGCGCTCTGTTTCGCGCGTGCTCGCTTCCCCGACTGCCATAGCGCGCCAAACCTCGCCACCATCTTCGTCCCAACCCCCTTAACTCCCCCTGGCACTCGCTGACGCCGGAGCTCGCCGCAGCGAGCACGGGCATGGTCCGGCCAACGTAACAGTGCGACGTGCACTATGCTCGTCGCCTTCTCCTCAATCCTGTGCTCGTCCCCGTTCGCCCACAGTACCCACGTGAGCTGCGTCGCCTTCTCCCCCTCTCACTGACGCCACTCGTCGCCGGGCGCAGTGTCCAGGTGTCGACGACGGAGCCCGATTCCCCCCTCGCGGCTCGCCTATAAATGGAGCCACCCCCAGCCTCCTCCAGCACCATCCTCCACTCCCACACACCCCACAACCTCGTAGGAAACCATAGCCCGGCCAGGCAGGCCGCGGGCCGCCGTCCCCAAGCTTGAGCTCGCCGGCGATCCCCTCGGGTCGTCGTGGTAGCTCCAGCCCCTCCCAGGCCTGGGCAACCCTTCCAGGGCCTCCGCCACTCTCCTGTGGTGCTGTTCCGCCTAGTTGGAGCCCCTGGAGTCGCTGCTGTTCGCCGTCGTCTTCGTCTCCGGCGACCACCGCTCTCTGCCCCCGCTTGCGAGGTTGATTCCGACGCCGTCCGACCACCCCTAGCTATGATACGGGTACGGGAAGGTGCGCCTCCATCCCCTCTCTCGATCCCTCCCTCTCATTTTGGCCAAGGAGCCCTCGTCGCCGGCGTGAGCTCCGGCGAAGCCGCGGCCGCCTCTGTTTCCTTCTCCCTCTCCCCCTCACCCAACTAGCGGGGCCCACTAGTCAGCCACTCAGTACGCGCGTGAAGCGGTACGAGTGGTGGCGCCCCGAGGCTTTATGCCTTCGACGTCACCCCCCTAGTTTGCTTTATTTAAATTCAAATTCATATATATTCCAGAGAACTTCAAATAGCCAAAACTCTTTAACCATAAGTCCAAATGAATTAATTCTTTTTGCATTGTGTTCTTTATGAATAAATCTAGCAGCTCACCGAAAATGAGATCTTTCTCTGCTGTCTAGATTTTCTGGTGATTTTCAGAAGGGTTCTTGATGTTTTCTCTTTGTGTTTATAATTATTTTCTGAAGGTGAAGCTTGTCTTGAGGATCACCAGGAGGTTTGTGAACCTCATCTGCACTAAGGCAAGCCACAACAACATTTTCATGGTGCCATTTCAATATTTGTGATTTTCTCAACTTGAATAAATGATTTAATCCATGCATTTAAATCACTTTTATTATTTATATTCTGTTGGTTGCTTGTTTAAGTTGTCATCTTTAGTTTACAGAATGTTTGAAGTTAATTAAGTTGGTAAAGTAACTAGAAGTAAGTTTTGGTTATGAAGAACTAATATGGTTATGGATATAAATAATTATGTGTGAAGTTATTCTTCTTGCATAAGAAACATGATAAAATTTGCTAGAAAAGATTCTGTTTAAATTGAGGTTTAATCCTAACCAGAGAAGTGTTATGAGTCGTTGATGTTTATGCTTAGTGCGGGTGTAGCTGACCCAGTTATTTCCGATGATGCATATGTTGTGTTGCATTTACATGGCTTCCTATGACACCGGTTATTTTAATTTTAAGTTGAACCTGCTAATAACTCAACTTGAATATATCGTTGACCGGGTCATGGTGCCACTGAATCGAGTTTTTCCCAGTGCAACCACATTTGCCTTTGTGGGAAGGCCTTTATTCGGTCCGTTGTCATGCCTCTGGTCGGTGCCTCCAACTAGGGAAGGTTATGGGCGTGCGGTACCCTGAACCGGTAAGCAGACATAACCTTGTGTGCCCGTTGTTGAGATTATGGTATCGTGTCCTCGTTTGGGACAATTTATGTTTTGGCCACGACGGTGGTCGTTGTGTCTTTGGTAGACACGGGGCCACCCAGGACTAGCCCGATGGGGAATAAGTCAGAGTGGCCGAGGGAGTGCCATGGCAATGGAGGGGTTTCGTCGGAATGCCGTTGGTCCACCCGAATGGGAGTGCGAGGCCATGGGTTCCGTGGTGTGGGTACAGTGCACTACCTCTGCAGAGTGTAATAAATCTATCGATAGCCGAGTCCACAGTTACGGACACGCTCGAAAGTAGGTCACACCATGGGTCAACATTTAATAAAATTTTGCACACTAATTCATGAACTTTGCACTGTGGATGATGGTGGGAAGGCCATCGTGGTGACCAAGGTTTGGTCGTGGTTGTGATCGCCGGAAAGATCACGAGGTAACCCGAATTAAGACCACGAGGTTGGCACGTTTGTGATCTAAGAGAGATCATCGTTGGTAAGCCAGTCCGAGGGACTGTCCTCACAAGAGCATGATCACAGCATGTGGATATATTGTTGCATTTTTAATAATTGGTTAATTATCATGATATTGTTTGTCATTATGTTTATGCTTGTTGTGAGCTTGCAAGTACATTCAATGTACTGACCTGGCGTGTCATGCCAGATTTCAGGAAAAGTCTCGATGGAAAGGAGTGCTGTCCGAGTCTAGATCATGTCCACATCGGTGTCCCTGTGCTATGGAGTTCCGCTACGACGTTGTTCTGCTGCCGCGTAGTTGTTATGACCGAGGACCCTTTTTGTCCACTAAATAATGTACATATTGTTCAGCCGCACCGTGGGTGCCGCTTGGCCTCGCTATCTGTTGTAATATAAACTTTGATCCGCTAGCATCAATATAGCGGTTGTTTTCTGTACCAAGATGCTGTGTGTTGCCAGAAGACATGGTCTCTGGGCTGGCAATGCATGGTAAACCGGTTGCTCTGAGCCGGGGTGCCACACGACAACAAAGCCAGCGGCCGGCACAACAGTCAGCCTTCAAAATATACAACCATCGTGGCCGTGGTCTCACCTAGTTCAGGCCATCACGAGCGAACATCTCCTTCTACTGGTTCATGAACCAAGCCCCCCTCTCCGGTGACATGTTGTTCTTGTCGACACTGATGAATGCGAGTGCCACCTCCTTTGCCTTGGTCTTGGCATTGGTGACCTCGATCTCAAACTTCTTGAGTTGAGCAGCTTACTCGACGTCAAGCTTTCTCTTCTTCACGGCCTCCTCCATGTCAAACTTCTTTGTTTGAAGATTTAGGTATATCTCCATTTGCTCCTCCTTCCCTTTGCTCCTCCTCTCTTCCCTCACTTCCTTATGGCTCATCATGTTCTCCAAAGTTCCTTTCAAAGCTATAGAGGACCGATCATGCTTGTCGCCAGCCTTTGAGCTAGTAGTCTCCCCCCTCGGCCTCTTGAGCAAGTCCCCCTCCTCGGCCACATCATGCTTCCCTCCTTTCTTCTTACGAGCGGCATATTGGTCCTTGAACTTGGGGCAATATTTGATGAGATACCAACAATGCGTGAGAGTGAACATCTTGTTCTTGTGCCTGGCCTTAAAGGCCTCCAACGATTGGAATGCCTACACAATCAAGATGCAACCACAATTGTAACAAGGACACAAAATGCACATGCCAACATGAATGGACACATGATAAAAAAACAAGAGGATCATACCAAGTCACGAAGGCCTAGCCCGCTCATGGGACGAGCTTGAACGCTCTAAAGCGCGGCACAATACTTGTTGCACTCTTGTTGGATGAACTCCCATCTCTTTTCGATTGAGTTGATACCGCGGGTGCTCGCAAATTGGTAGGGGGCAAACTTCCTTCGCTCATGAAAGATCTTGTGAACTCTTGACCAAATGACGGATCCTTTTTGCTTGGCACCTTTCATGGGATCTTAACCTATCTCCATCCAACTCTTGCAAATCAAAGTGTCCTCACCTTGGGTGTACGATCACGTGCGAATGATTTGCCTCCTCTTTTGTGCCTTGGCCCTTTGGGTGAGCTCATCGATAAACACCAATGGGTCAGCCAAAATTTCAAACTCTTCTTCCTCATCTTCACAATACAAGTCATCATATTCATGCCAAGAGTTGCCATGGTCGTCCTCATCTTCATCATGGCCCCGAATTCAGTGTCTTCATACTGGTCGCGGCCGTCCTGGCTTTGGGTGGCGTCGAGAACAAAACCTGGCCATCGACGTGGAAGGCCTCACCACGGCCCTCATAGATGACGTTCTCCATTAACGCCGAGTTCTCATGGTCATTGGCCATGGGTGTTGGAATTGGCATTTCGTCGAATAGCCTGCGGGCGCCGGCCATGTTCGCCGCCGGGAAGGACCGGGCCTGCTTCCTTTGCATCCCTTTAGATGGCTGGCCAGCGCCGTTGTACCCCAGCGTGACGCTGAGGACGATGACGCCTGCTGGAGTGGATGTAGCGACCACGCTGCAGTTCGGCGAGGTGGAGAACCGTGTCTGCCCATCGTCATGGAGCGACGGCGCCCGACACGTCTCGGGCATGACGACGAGCTCGGGGAACGGTGTTGGGGAGGACGAACGACCGATGAGCCGGTGTTGGCCGCCGCGGCCATGCAGCGACGAGAGGATGGCCGGTGAGGTCAGCACAACCCTAACATGTGGAGGGCATGCGCCTTGTCATTAATGGATTCCTTGTCGTCGATGTTTTCCTGGTGTTGTGTCGCACACAGCACGGCGTCCTTGGCTGCTTAGCCCGCAGCGGCCTTTCTCTCCTTATCCTTTGCCCACTGGTTCCTCCTCTTGGCCGACTCGGCGTCGAGCTTCGCGACCTCCACCGGCGTGAGCTTCGACCGCGGCTTCTTCGCACCCTTCTTATTCACAGCGGGTCGCATGGCCGCGGGTGGGTCGCCGGGAGTCACTTGGTCGGCGGCTATGGTGGAGGTGGAGAGGCGAGAGAGGGCGCGGGAGAGTTTTGGGCAAATGGAGGGAAAGTGTGGTCGGGCATGTCCCTGATAGGCTGGCCAGGGGAGGATAAGGGCGCGCGTCCTGCACGTCCGCGCGCTGTCTGTTCGACCGCAAAAGCGGCCCAACTTTGGGCCGAGAATGGGTCGAAAGCAAACAAAAAACGGACGATGGTCCGTTTGCTTCCACACGTTAGGCGGCCTGTTGTGCCCGTTTTCCCCCAAACGGACGCGGTCGGACCGTTTGGGGTCGTGCGTTTGAGTTGGCCTCACTGGCCGACAACTATTCTTCTTCACCTTTACGCTTTGATATGTACCAACATCTTCGACCCGATCCCCATTTCGCCCTGTTTCTCCACGCAGACAACCGAAGGCCCCCCCACCCAAAAAAAATCACCTAACTAGATCCTCCAGTTTCAATTTCTATGTCTGAGCAGGCCGGTATCCCTCATTCCCAACCCATATGTGGCAGTCGTCTAGACGTGTCTGCCATGTCGGACCAGCTCGGACTGGTCCACCCTGACTTCACAAAACCTCACTGTCATCCCTAACTCGGACCAAAACCCTAGCCACTCTGCTCTACCCCTCTTCTCCTCCCCTTTTTTGACCATCTCTAGCATGTCGAGCATCAGATCGAATGTCTTCATGGTCCGGAGCCTATGGTGGCATCGTTTAGGAGCTTGCCACCTACTCGGATGAGGCGGAGATAGCCCTCCGTCTTGCACTTCAACACTCCCGGGTCCAGACCCAAGATCCATCGTCGGAGCCATGTAGCTGCAGATCCAGCACCCGGGCACCTTAACCACCACCCCAACGTGGATCCAACAGGGGCACCTCGCTGCGTGGACGTCAGTCACTGTAGCACAAGCATGGTAGGCCATCCCAACGTCAGTGCTTGAAGGTTGTCAGAATCGTGATTCTGTTATACGATTCTATGACTTTATGATCCAAACTAACTCATATGATTCTACGATTTTAGTTCTTACAATCTACGTTTCTACGATCCTGATAGTGCAGATCCTACGATTTGCGATCCTACCATCGAAGCTCCGATCCGATTCAAAATCATGCTTGTCTGCCGCGCGCCAATGGTGGCCTCGGAGTCCGAGGAGGCCATCTACATGGCGCATGCCCATAGCAAATGCATCAGCGAAAGTGTCGAACGCCTGGCATACTAATACGAGCCACACAAATTTAAAAACGAGGCAAGCCAATGGTCTGGATGACTTGTCGTGTGTGAATCGTGCAAGAATCTGTGGTGTTCATAGCAGTGCTCATGCATCAACTACAACAACATCCTCGAGTCAGAGGCACGTCGTGCCCACTGTGAGAAGGCGATGCACAATGCATCCTATTTGTCCATCACGACTGCTCCGATGGTGCCGGTGCCATCAGACTCTGACAACTACCCGGTTGTCTACGATGCCAAGCAACTGTCCCTCACCACCAAGAATTTGGAAGCGCACCGCCACTGCCAGATCAACGCAAAGGTCCTCGCGCAAGGATCGAGAAGTCATGTCGCGCGGCCGAGAAGAAGGCCGCACAGGAAGCTCGTGTTCGTGCCCTCTCAAGCCTGCCATCAGACTTAGATGAATCCATGTCTGGTACCTCCACCAACCCCTTGTCCTCCAGCAACAAGATACACCGCGACCCTGCATCACCTTGGACCGCTGCTACCACGACAAAATGACAAGGGCAAGGGAAGCCATTGTGAACCTTTACCCATCATGATCCTAGTTTACTATGCGGAAAAGCTTACCTTCTATCGGCCGATCGCGCGCGCCCGTCCACCTGCTCTGTGGCCGTTCGATCGTGTGTTGATCAGATGGTGGACAGCGTCCCCGCGTCCGTCAAATCCGTGTTCGTTTTCCTACAACTCACATGTTGTTTCAGGACAACCATTCCTGCAACTGGGTAACAGTAGGGGGATTTCGGGGCTCGTCTGGCTGGGAGGGCGAGCAGATGGACTTGGGAGCCGGCGGACGGGCAGGGCGGTGCAAGGCATTTGCGACCGGGCCTTATCCACCACGGTGGTGACGACGACTTGCTCGGGATCGGCGGTGGCCAGCGAGGATTCAAGTAGGTACGAATCAGAGATCCATTCCCCCTTTTTTTCCGGCCGATGTGGAGAATGTGGTGCTCCCTTGCTATTCCGGTGACGTGAGGATGTGGTGCTCCTCTATGCCTTCCAGTGGCTACACCGGCGTAGCCGCTGGCGGCTACGCTGCGGTTTTTAGCTATGGTGCCCCTTTTTGCGGTGATGTTTCGGCGGCGTTGTGTTGTGTTTTTAGAGAGAAGGGGTATGCGGCAGATGGTGTTGCGTTTTTATAGAGAAGGGGTGTGCGGCAAATGGTGTTGCATAGTAGGGAAGTAGTAGCGAAACTTGTATCATGTGCAGTCATGTATGTTGACGTCTTATCTGAATTTTCTAAATATTGTGGATCTATGCACCTCATAGCTTAACAATTTTTTCTGAATTTTCTGAATAATGGGTAGATGATTGTACTTTTTGTAGCACACAGGTTATGCAGTTGATAGTACTTTTCATAACACATGCTACCTTTCTTAGTTTATGGTACAAAATTTTCATGAGGTACATGATCTTTTTACTGCATTTCCTGTAACTTATAGCTTCATGCTTCTGAATTAGGTGGACTTTTTACTTGATCTAGCTTCATGTTTTTTCTGAAATTTTGGTTCTGTATTTTCCTATAGCTCATAAGGACATGGGTAATTAGGTTATGATTTTTCTGTTTGGAATTAGCTAGGCTTGCTTGAACCAGTCATGTATTTATCTGAAATTAGCAATGCCTACTTGAGTTAACGAATGTTTCTGAATCTTTGCGTATATCTACAATAGTTCCAAAAAAAAAATCATTTATGTATACATAACTAGTTATGCATGCTCATAGTATCCCTTTTTTCATTCTTGTTTTGTTTTTGTAGCATGCCCATCTACCACACTCGATGGTCGGCAAAGCGGCTACTCGAGATAGCCAATGCCATCAAAAGGAAAAGGAGGGATGTAATTAGCAAGTCCAGTTTTAGGGATTTGCTTCACATATCTCCTTTGCTTCCTCCTCCAGAAGGGCTTCTCGATTTCATAGTTATGAGGATTGATCCTAAGAAGCGTCTGCTCAAGTATGTTTTTTTTTGTTTTCCTCTATTTGTGTTGCATAACTCCCTTTTTTCCTTGTTCGCGCCATCCATTGATTTTCTCTGTTTTTGTGTACCACATGATAAATGATCAGAAGAAGATTCGCTTTACAAAAGACATGGTTAAGAAGATATTCAATGTCCCATCCAGTAGCAGGTCATTACAATTCGGAAAGAGGGGCAAGGCAGATTTTCGCGACGTTTATTTGGTGAAAGGGCTCCAATAGCCACCACAGTAGTTGTTATATCAAAAGCGGATGATGACGATGAGGAGACCATTAATAGGTTATGGGTTTTACTTTGCCTATCATTGGTCCTAGCTCCTGGGATAGGAAACATGGTGCCTCTAGCCTACCTCCAAACCTTACGAGACATGAGTGTCGTCCATGAGTTCGAGTGGGACGAGCATATTTTGTCTGATGCGATGAGGGAATTTCAAAGGTATCTGGATAAGAGTAATGAGGGTAAAGGGAAATTCCTGATTGGCGGTTGTCTACCAATGCTTCAGGTACAACCCTTCATTCCCGTAACAACCCCATATTCTTTTCCGTGATAACAAACCTTTTACAGTGGATTATGTTTCTTTTTTGTAGGTTATTTACATGGACCACCTCAACAATCCAAGAGGATGCATTATTGACCATACCATCGACTAGTCACTGCCATGAGCTTGTTTTCTTCAAGACATGGACTTCACATGTGTTGTTATAGTCGACACCCTAGACGATGGCTTCGAGAAGCACCCTGTAAATATTCTTTTTTCAAATTTGGACACACTACCTTTTGTTCTTTTGCAATATGAATTCTTTGTTACATTTTTTCATGTTTTTTGCTTTGTTTTATTTTTTGAAATGGAGTTTAGTTCCACTACACCATACAAAACATTCAAGGGTATGTCATATGTAGATCATATTGCCCAAAGATCAATTGAAGGCAGTGTCGTAGAAGAGCTGCCGGCAATAAACGACCAAGCTGGAGCTGTTGCGGCCGTAACACACAATCTGGATGTGCTGGAGAGCTCCCAGACACAAGCCAATCAACAAGGGGGAGCCGATGTGGGCTCTCGAGAACCATCTAAGGGTGGTATGGAGGGTACTAATGGTAGAGCAGAGACTGTGCACGAGCCACATCTGGATAACATGGGGGGTGGTGATGATGTTTGCTGCTCTTTGGAGGAGTGGCTCCATGCATTGCCATCATTCGAGGAGTTAGAGGTAAGAGCCATAAAACATTTTCTTTTTGCTACTATCTTTTTTTCATATCGTTTCTTGCTTGATATATATGTCAAAACTACTTACCTAACAACTAATGTTCCTTTTTCCGCTCTCTCTCTCTTTTGTTTCTATGCATTGCAGCTACCCCCACATCTGTGTGTTATATACAACAAGCACAAAGAGCTCCATGCTACAGAACTTAATGTTGCGTTGAGCTCATTTGGGAGGGTGTTGCAGGGCATGTACTGCAAATGAATGGGCCTAATGTTGTCTGGGGCATTCAAAACTGGACCCACTAGGGGTGAGGCCAAATATGAAGGTGCAGATGTCACTTTCAGTGTACCAGGAGCTCCTATTGCAGGCATGTGTGATGGCACTAGCACTGGACCATATGCGCAACATCGAAACAATGTTTATGTCCCACATGGGACTACCACTGAATCGTCTTCACGGTAGCCTAAGAAACTAGATGGCATGCATGGGACTACATCAACCCCTATAGCCAGTGCCACTGAATTGTTTCCGCGGCAGCCTAAGCAACCAGGAGGCACAAAGAGTGGGGATCCAGCAGTGGAAGTGGCTCACACAAATGTTGTCCCAACCAAGAAGAGCGGCCATAGCAATGGCAGTGTTCACGACAATGTCAATGGTCACAACAATGCCAAGGGAGAAGATACTTGCAGCAAGGTAAACATTGAACAGAGGTCGCCTCGCAGCCCAAGCTTCCCATTTGTGAATATGACGAGGAGGCCATGGACACTTGAAGCTGGGCCTTCATTTGGCTTGTTTGAACCTTGCAGTGACGACGATTTACCATTTCAGGATCTGCCACAAGTTCGTTATTCACCTGCACGATCACTTGGTCCTTTGGATTTAGACACTTTCTTGGAGATTCGAGCGAGAAGCCCTTTGCTTGATAGTTCTCCTTCCACTTCAACTGGTTCAGTTTACGATATGACTCCCTCGCAACCTATCCCCCAATATCGACAGACCCTGTAGGTTTTTATAAGTCATCCCTGTAACTTTTTGTTACCCAACATATCCTCCTCTCCTTTTGAAACTTAGTACATCCATGCTCCAAACTATTACTCACAAGTTCTAATTGCTTTCTTTTCCTTTTTTGGCAGAAGCGGGTGTTGATGAGACAAGAGAGGAGGAAGTGGTTGAAGTCGGTAGTGGGCGAAGTGATGTCTATTACGCAACCTTCTTCTTGTAGACTCGTGTTGGGCCTCCAAGTGCAGAGTTTTGTAGGATAGTAGCAATTTTTTCTCAAGTGGATGACCTAAGGTTTATCAATCCGTGGGAGGCATAGGATGAAGACGGTCTCTCTCAAAAAAAAAAACTGCAACCAAATAACAAAGAGTCTCTTTTGTCCCCAACACACCCAATACAATGGTAAATTGTATAGGTGCACTAGTTCGGTGAAGAGATGGTGATAAAATTGTAATATGGATAGTAGATATAGGTTTTTGTAATATTAAAATATAAAAACAGCAAGGTAGCAAGCAGAAAATGTGAGTAAAAACAGTATTGCAATGCTTGGAAACAAGGCCTAGGGTGCATACTTTCACTAGCGCAAAATCTCTCAACAACGATAACATAATTGGATCATATAACAATCCCACAACGTGCTACAAAGAACCACTCCAAAGTTCCTATCGCGGAGAACATAAGATGAAATTGCTTGTAGGGTACGAAACCACCTCAAAGTTATTCTTTCTGATCAATCAATTGGACTATTCCTATGAGTGTCACAAAGAGCCCTAGAGTTCGTACTAAAATAAAACCACATGACACACATCAATTAACCCTAATGTCACCTAGATACTCCAATGTCACCACAAGTATCCGTGGGCTAATTATACAATGTGCATCACACAATTTCAGATTCATAATATTCAATCCAACACAAAGAACTTCAAAGAGTACCCAAAGATTTCTATCGGAGAAAGGAATAGGAAAACGCGTATCAAACCCTATGCACAGATTACCCTAATGTCACCGCGGGAATCTGCAAGTTGATAACCAAAACATACATCAAGTGAATCAATAGAACATCCCATTGTCACCACGGATATCCCATTGCAAGACATACATCAAGTGCTCTCACATACAAAGATTCAATCCGACATAACAAAACCTCAAAGAAAAAGATTCAATTCATCACAAGGTAGAGAGGGAAGAACACCATAAGATCCAACTATAATAAAAAAGCTCGCGGTACATCAAGATCGTGCCATATCAAGAACATGAGAGAGAGAGAGAGAGGGATAAAACACATAGCTACTGGTACAAACCCTCAGCCCGAGGGTGGACTACTTCCTCCTCATCATGGTGGCCGCCAGGATAATGAAGATGGCCTCCGGTGATGATTTCCCCCTCCAGCAGAGTGCCAGAACGGGTCCCGAGAGGTTTTTCGTGGCTATAGAGGCTTGCAGAGGCGGAATTTCCGATCTAGGGTTCTTTCTAGGGGTTTGGTATTTACAGGAATTTTTGGCATCGGTCTCACATCAGGGGGGGCGCTCGAGGGGCCCACGAGCCGTAGGGGCGTTCCCCTAGCTTGTGGAATCCTTGACCACTTCCTGGCCAAGCTCCGATGCTCCGGGGGTCTCTTTTGGTCCATAAAAAATCACCGTAATTTTTCAACCCATTCCGAGAACTTTTATTTCTGCACAAAAAATGACACCACGGTAGTTTTGCTGAAAACAGCGTCAGTCTGGGCTAGTTCTAATTAAATCATACCAAAATCATATAAAATTGTTGTAAACATGGCATGAATACATATAAATTATATATACGTTGGAGACGTATCACGAAGCCATGATGAGAAGAAGCCTATACTTAATAGAGCTGCAACGACCACACAAACCACACCCAAGTTAAAGAAGATGAAGAAGATAAAAATTCCTACAACATATGATGCCGTATAATAGAGATATTGTTGTACCAATTATCGGATAAAGGACCCACCCGCAGGCGAGCCTCTGTAAGTATTTTTGCACTTTCATGTGTGTTGAGTGAAAAACTCCATCAATTTTTTTGACACGCCCTAACCTAGTTACTGGGTCTTTTTTTCAACGAACATCCCTACATTCATCCAGATAGGTGGTTTTGATATTTCCTTCAAACATTTCAGCAACGGGCTCAGAAAGCATGGACATTTGAACAATGTGGTGATGTCACTTTACATCAAAAGTTTCAACATTGAGCACATGTACAGCTCAACCAAGCCAAGAAAGTTTGCATTCTTACCACATGTCACTGTAAGTCAACTAACATCTTTTTTGCTTTTTTGTCACTTGAGTTTTCGTCCTGAACATAGTAGGTTTTACATGACAACCACTAGCTTTTCACCCTCTTGTTCCCATGCTTCTTTTATTTATACATACCAAGCTTCGTGTGGACCCAAGTTTATTCAAGACAACCTCTTGCATCAGAGATTTGACCAGGGCTTGAGAGAAAAATGACATTGCGAAATTTGATTGAGTAAGGCTTTTTTGCTCAATAGTCATATATAGTGCAAAGATCGACCATGGCAGTTGTTGTTGGAAATTTCATGCAAAAACAGTTCAATGACTTCGACTCCAGGAGTGAAGACCCTAACTATGTCAACACCCTTGAGAAGCCTTGTTGCAATCTGGTATGGTATCCAGCGCACCCCTATATATTTTTGATCGGTTCCCATGTTTTCAAATCAATGGTGTGGTACCAATCAATTCAACATTGCAGATAATAGACTTCAAAAGTCTGGTCAAAAAAAGGAACCCATGGAAGCATGATCTTGACACATTTGACCGGTTCAGTCCACCAGGCTACCCGCAATAGTCAACAACGTAGTATTTTCCATTCTTTTTCATTTGTGACAATTCGCAACTTTACATTTGTTTAGGAAGCAATGTCATCTGATTTTTCTGATCTCATTTTTCCTCCCCTTTTTTCCTTGGCAGTATCGATTGTGGCATCTTTTCTATTCTATGCATGGAGAATTTAAGTGCGAGGGGGATGAATTCACTCAATACAGTATGACTCAGGCTCATTTTCTTCTTCTTTGCAACAGGTGCAAAGCTAGTAGTAAAGAAACACTCTGCAACACTGGTGCCAAATTAATATTTTTTTTGTACCCATCCCTTGCTAGTATCTCATGATGTTGTTTCTCTTTTTTTGTATGCTCGGGACACAATCTCATCACTCAATGTCCAGAAGTACGTTGCAGCGAAGCTATTCAAGCACCCTCAACTCAGAGGAGGAGTTCCAAGCTGTAACATCCCAAATTTTCAATTTGGAATGTTATACATAGATCATATTTGCATTTCATGTTTTTGCACTTTTGTTCGTGGAGTTCCTCGAAATTCTAAGCAACTCAAGGACCTACGGAGAGAGTTGGGAATTTTATCGTTTTCGTATTTGAGTTCGCTCGAATACCGATACGAGGACAATGTGATTCTAACTATTTTTCTCTCCTAAAAATATTTCTAAATAAAAATATATGAGCGGAGATAATATGACACTTCTCCAAAATAACAGAAATATTGGAGGAAAAATATTAAAATCACTTTTGGTATTTTTTCTGGATTTATTTGCGGATTTATTTGCATAGGAAAAATACGTGTTTTTTAAAATTGCATTTAGGTCCGGAAAAAATGTTCACCTTGTCCTAAATATTATTAGAGGACGGTGAAAATTTATTTCGGAAATTTTGGAGTCCGTTTGTTATTTCTTTCGTTAGTTTTTCTGCGCCGGGACTCTTCTAGAAAAAAAAAGTGAACCGACTTAGGAGTAGGACTGTGGGCTTTATAAGTCGCCCGAGCCGGCCCGATCGCCCCAGCCCAGCGCCGCCGCCTCGCCCAAGCCGCCAGCCCCGCCGCCCCTAGCCCTAGCCGCCGCGCGCCGCCGCCGCACGCCGCCTCGCCGCTTGACGCCGCCGCCGTCGCGTGCAGCCGCCGCCCCGCCGCCACCCGACGCCGCCGCCCTGCCTGCTGCAGCCGCCGCCCCGCGACGCCGCCTCGCCCCGTCGGAGTACCCCTGCCGCCGGACCGCCGTCGCCGGAGTTCGTCGTCGAGGTATATCGGTTTTTTTTATAAACCGATCGGTTTAGTAATAAAACCGTAGATTCGTTTTTTTATTAGATTAGATCGGTTCGGTTTTCTTTTGGTTTAGCTATTTAGCGGACGTTCGTCCGTACGTTCGTTTTAACGAACGGTTTTCGTTAGTTAACCACAGACAGCGAACGTTCGTTCGTTAGCCTGTTCGTCGTTTTTCTTTTTCGAGGTATTTATTCGCGGTTATTCCGATCGCGATTTCTGCCCTGATCTTGTTTTTCGTTTTTCTTTTCGCTCGAGAGTCGGAATCAGGTGATTCAAAATCCCAGATCTTCGTCTCGATGCCCTCATTACGTTTAATCAACTTGAACAAAGTTTTGGCTACTGTAAAATTTGACTTTAGGCCAACTAGTAAATCGAAGCTCGTTTGTTTCACAGTTTGAGTTTCGTTGCTTCTTTCGAGTTGATTCTTTTTGCAAACCGGAGTTCTTAAGTTGAACTTTCTGGTTAGATCTCTTATTTGAGTTTTACCCGTGCATTAGTTAAGTACTTATTGTGTGCTTGTTTGATTGCGATAGAGTACCCGGAGTGCACCGCTTGCTATTTTGGGTCTCTAGGTTTTGCGGATCATCAGCAAGGCAAGTAACACTTTGATCATGCTTTCCAATTACCCAGTTTTCATTGCATTAGTCCAACCCTCACACATTGCATGAGTAGGATTAATTAATTTGTGGGATTGGGAAGTAGTTTTGAGGTAGTACCTATTACCTGCATTACATTCAAACCCTTGGGAGTTACTTCTACGTTTGCTGTTAGGACATGCTATGCTCGTAGACGTGGATTGGGTGAGTGAAATCCATGACAGATGTGAGTTTGTTAATTAATGGTTCAACTTAAGGTGGCAACATTAATACACATCTGGGTGGATTGAGGCATCTGGGTATTCCAGTGATTGCCTGTTTTTCTTTTGGACCGCCACCCAGGCTCAAAGGGATCATGAGATTTTTCATACTAGAAACTTCCGTGTGCAGCCACATGCCAATATGGGCTCTGGCATAGTTGAGTAAGTTGTGGGAAACCTTTCCATGATGGGCTAGCAGATGTAGTGGGTTTTGTAGGTGTACCGGCCTATCTATCTGGTTAAGGGGACCTCTTCGGAAAGACTGTGTCTCGGTCATCCGTTTCTCAAACACCATGCAGTGCGAGAAACCAAACGGAGGCGATCAAGTCTTGTGGGGAAAAGTGCACAAACCTCTGCAGAGTGTACAAACTGATCATGATTTGCCGTGTCCCCGGTTACGGATGTCTTGAGTATCTAGTACTTGGATTATCATGTGAATCTCATCATGTTACTTTAATTAATTTTGTTGGGTTTAATGATTACTTTAATTGGGGTTGAGAGGATGTCTATCTTCTCAACGATGTTTCAACTACCATGATAGTTAAATTAAAATCTATTCCTTTGAAGTAGGGAAAAATTGGCTTTACGCAAAAACTTAACCATAGAGCTTTCCACCAGCCAAATATTGCATATAGTATAGCTTTACTTTCATTGCATTCTCTTGTGTTACCTTGCCAGCATATTCCATGTGCTGACCCGTTTTCGGGCTGCAACGTTTCATGTTGCAGACTTTTCAGACGACGAGTAAGATGCCCCTTTTTAGGTCGTGGTTCTATACTCAGTGATGCCGCTAGAGTTGATGGACTCACTTATCTTCCAAGCCTTCCGCTATTATCGTGTTAGATGGCCTTCAACCATATTATTTGTAATAAATTCATTGTTGGACTATCGATGTAATAGGTGTGTGATTGCTACTCTGTTATAAATCCTTCGAGTACTGTGCATGTCAGCATTACTGATCCAGGGATGACACTGATGCACAGAGATCAGACTGTTTGAGGTCTGGTCGCTACAAGATGGTATCAGAGCACACGCTGACTGTAGGACACGACCACTAAGACAAGCCCTAGAACACAATTCACTCTTCTCTTTTCTGACTCCTCATCTTTTCTACTCTTTAGGATGGTGGAAGCAAAGCACAAGTTCATGCAACCGGATGATGATACACCTTTTGGACGACACCTGAAGGAAGTCACCAGATATCTAAACATTGGATTACCAAGTTTCACCGGAACCTACAATGCCACTCTACCTGAGGAGGAGCGTTGGTTGATTCAAGCTCAAGTTCCAGGAAGGACGTTCGCACCCGTCACCTCACTCATAGCATTTTCCTTTAATGCGCCTACATGGAGCCTAGGAAGGAGCATGGCAGCCCACATTGCTATGGGAAGGATTGGAGAAGTCCACAAGCAGGAGCTAAAGGACACCATCTACCAGATTTGTGGACGCCGAGATGAGAATTGGGATATGATCAGCACCCGGAAGGATAGATCCATTGCAGCATTCATCCAGGAGTTGAACCACCACATTCGTCGCCAGGAGCACCAGATGTGTGCAGGGATGATAGATTTGAAGAAAGCCCTGAATAGGAATTTGGAGCTAGAAGAAGAACTCAAGTCTACACGCGACGGATATGAGGAGGAGATGAAAATACTTGTGGAGAAGAACGATGATTTGACACGGAAGTTAGGGATACTCATGGGAGAAGAAGACGAGGAAGAAGAACCCAAGGAGATTCCACCAGAAGACTATATCATCATAGATGACACGGATTCAGAAGCTGAGGATAGCAAGGATGAAGACTATGAAGATGAAGCTGGAGCAGATATTATGGAATCCTCTGCCGATCAATATTTTTAGATGACCACCCCATGACTAGTAGTTTACCTCCATATATTAGTTTTAGAGCACTTTTGTAACGATCGTTAGATTTGTAAGACCTTGTTTGAAATTGATTGGTGTGAATTGATTGTGTGTTTGTCTCATGTGCATATGGGTAGTGATTTTCCCTTAGACCTCTTTTCTATTCTAATCTCTTCCCTCTACACCCATCAGATGCCTCCAAGACGCGAATTTGAGTTTCCCCCTGAGCTCACCCAGTTGATCCAGCAGCAGAACACCTTGATGCAACTTCTTGTCCAGAACACTCAGAACAACCACAACAACAACAACCCTCCACCACCACCACCCGTGGACAACCTGACACGTTTCTTAAGGTTGCAACCACCCGTGTTTGCTAGCAGCATCGAACCAATTGTGGCTGATGACTGGCTACGCAAGATTGGAAGGGATTTGACCACCGCCAATTGCTCGGATGCTGAGAAGGTGCGATTTGCCGCACACCAGTTATCTGGACCAGCAGCAGCATGGTGGGAGAATTACACAGCCACTTACCTCGTAGCCAATGTGACTTGGGATCAGTTTCAGCAAGCTTTTCGTACCGCCCATGTCTCAACTGGAGCCATGAGTATGAAGAAGCAGGAGTTTCGCAATTTGCGCCAAGGGAATCGTACTGTGGCCCAGTAAGTGGATGAGTTTAGTACCCTATCTTATGCCCCAGATGATGTGGCCATAGAAGCCGCTAAGCAGGAGAGATTCATGGAAGGGCTGAATGATGAGATGAGCGTACATTTGATGGTGGCAACTTTCAATAACTACCAGGAGTTGGTTGACCGCGCCTTGATGATTGAAAGGAAGCATCAGCAGATTGAGAGTCGCAAGAGGAAGTATGGGCAAGGAAAGTATAATTCTGGAGCTCAGCAGAAGCCCCGCTTTACCCCTAAAGCGGTAGGACAGTTTCAGCATACCCATGGAGGAGGTAGCTCACACAATCACAATGGCACCAAGAATGGCAATGGAAATGGGAATGGAGCCAACGGAAACCAGAACCGCCCTACACCGTCCACACCCACCAAGAGGAATTTTAGCCATGTCACTTGTTACAAGTGCGGGAAGAATGGACATTATGCCAATGAATGCCAAGGAGCTAAGAATGGGAACGGCAATGGAAGCGCCGCGAAGAAGCCCAACCCGTTCAATAAAGGACAAGTAAACCACGTGACTGTGGAGGAGGTAGAAGAGCAACCAGATGATGTTGTCGGTAAGTTTTTGGTTAAGACATTTACCGCAATAGTTCTTTTCGATACTGGTGCATCACATTCATACATTTCAAGGGGATTCGTAAATAGACATTGGATGTCCATCCGAGTTCTTAAGACCCCCATGTTAGTAAGTTCGCCTGGAGCAGACTATATGGCACACCAAGGATGTTTTCAAACGCCATTGATCATAGGAGGCCACACTTTCCCCTCTGACCTAATAGTTCTGGAGTCACAAGGATTGGATGTGATATTAGGTATGGATTGGCTATCGAAGTATGGAGGTAACATTGACTGTGCCAGTAAGTCTATTTTGCTCACCACCCCGGAGGGAAAAAGGATTAAGTATGTATCTAGGCATTCGCCTATAAGGACTCAAGTGCATTCTCTCACGGGAGTTGTTCAGGAGGAAGTGCCAGTAGTAAAGGATTATCCGGATGTGTTCCCAGAGGAGTTACCTGGCATGCCACCGGATAGAGATATAGAGTTTTTGATTGAACTTTTGCTAGGCACCGGGCCAATTTCAAAGAGACCATATAGGATGCCCGCAAAGGATTTGGAGGAAATTAAGAAGCAGATTAAGGAGTTACTGGATAAAGGATTCATACGCCCAAGTTCTTCGCCTTGGGGTTCGCCAGTACTTCTAGTGGAGAAGAAGGATGGATCGTTAAGAATGGTTGTTGATTACCGAGGACTGAATGAAGTAACGATCAAGAACAAGTACCCATTACCGATGATCAATGATCTGTTCGATAAATTGCAAGGAGCTAAGATATTTTCCAAGATCGATCTGCGATCAGGGTACCATCAATTGAAGATCCGGGAGCAGGATATACCTAAGACGGCCTTTACCACTAGGTATGGGTTGTACGAGTATACCGTTATGTCGTTTGGTCTGACAAACGCACCGGCATACTTTATGAACCTGATGAACAAAGTGTTTATGGAGTATTTGGATAAGTTCGTCGTAGTGTTCATTGATGATATATTAATCTTCTCGAAGGATGAAGAGGAGCATGCAGAGCATTTGCGATTGGTATTGGAGAAGCTCAGAGAACATCAGTTATATGCCTAGTTTAGCAAATGCGAGTTTTGGTTGAAGGAAGTCAGATTTCTCGGACACATTATATCTAGAGAAGGAATAGCAGTAGATCCCACTAAGGTGGACACTGTGACCCATTGGGAAGCACCAACAACAGTTGGAGAGATCCGGAGTTTTCTTGGACTTGCAGGATACTACCGGAGGTTTATCGAGAATTTCTCGAAGATTGCAAAACCCATGACGGAGTTGTTGAAGAAGGACACCAAGTTCAGTTGGACAGAAGAATGTGAGGCCAGTTTTCAGGAATTAAAGAAACGTTTGGTCTCGTCCCCTATGTTGATTCTGCCAGATCAACATAAGGATTATGAGGTGTACTGCGACGCTTCACGTCGAGGACTTGGAGCAGTTCTTATGCAGGAAGGAAGAGTTGTTTCGTATGCTTCACGACAACTAAAACCTCATGAGCTGAACTATGCCACCCACAATTTGGAGTTAGCAGCCGTAGTGCATGCATTGAAGACGTGGAGACATTTTCTTATTGGGAACCATTGTGAAGTATATACGGATCACAATAGTTTGAAGTATATATTCACTCAGAAGGAGCTAAATCTAAGGCAAAGGAGATGGCTAGAACTCATTAAGGATTATGACGTGAGATTGCATTATCATCCCGGAAAGGCTAACGTAGTAGCCGATGCGCTAAGCCGTAAGAGCCATGTCAATACCCTAATGATGGAAGGATTTCCAAAGGAGTTAGCCGAGGACCTACGAGAACTACGTATGGAGATAGTTCCGAGAGGCTATGTAGCAACATTAGAAATCCAGTCTACCCTCATGGATAAAATCAGAGAAGCTCAGAAAGCTGACAAGGAGGTTGTCGCTATAAAGGAGAGGATGAGCGAAGGAAAAGCTAAAGGTTTTCGTGAGGATGAACACGACACCCTATGGTTTGAGGATCGAATCTATGTGCCTAATGACCCAGAGATCAGGAAGTTGATTTTACAGGAGGCCCATGATTCACCATACTCGATTCACCCAGGAAATACTAAGATGTATTTGGATTTGAAGGATATTTTCTGGTGGACCGGTATGAAGAAGGATATTGCAGAGTATGTAGCAGTTTGTGATGTATGCCAGAGAGTGAAGGCAGAACATCAGAAGCCAGCCGGATTGTTACAACCTATGCCAATACCCGAATGGAAGTGGGAGAAGCTTGGCATGGATTTTATCACCGGATTGCCCAGGACCAAAGCAGGATATGATTCAATCTGGGTAGTAGTAGACCGATTGACAAAGGTAGCCCACTTTATCCCTGTGAAAACCACATATACCAGTGCAAAGTTGGCAAAGATATACATGACCAGAATTGTATGTCTGCATGGAGTTCCGAAAAGCATCGTATCAGATAGAGGAACCCAGTTTACCTCAAAGTTCTGGAATCAGTTACATGAAACTTTGGGTACTAGGCTAGAGTTTAGCACAGCGTTTCACCCGCAGACAGATGGACAAACGGAGAGAGTAAATCAGATTTTGGAGGATATGCTAAGAGCCTGTGCATTAGATTATGGATCTAGCTGGGATGACAACTTGCCCTATGCGGAGTTCTCATACAACAATAGTTACCAGGCCAGTTTGAAGATGGCACCGTACAAGGCATTGTATGGAAGGAGATGCCGAACACCGTTAATGTGGGATGAAGTTGGAGACCGACAGTTGTTTGGACCGGACTTAATCAAAGAGTCTGAAGAGAAGGTAAAGTTGATCCGAGATAGACTGAAGGTATCCCAGTCCAGGCAGAAGAGTTATGCAAACTCGAAGCGCAAGGAAATAGCCTATGAGACCGGAGACAGAGCGTACTTGAGAGTATCGCCTCTACGAGGAGTTAAACGTTTTGGAGTTAAAGGGAAGTTAGCCCCGAGATTTGTGGGACCTTACCGTGTTTTGGAACGCATGGGAGAGGTTGCCTATAAGTTGGAATTGCCCGAAGGATTGTCAGGAGTGCACGACGTGTTTCACGTTTCTCAGCTTAAGAAGTGTCATGCGGAGATGGCCGATATACCGCTTAGAGACACAGTACCCCTGGAAGCAATTCAGTTGGACAGTGATCTGACTTACGAGGAGAAGCCTGTGAAGATTCTCGAATTTTTGAGCAGAGTTACTCGCAGTAAGGTTATCAAGTTTTGCAAAGTTCAGTGGAGTCACCACACCGAGGAAGAAGCCACCTGGGAACGAGAAGATGATCTACGCAAGGACCACCCACACCTGTTCTCTAGCCAAGTCGAATCTCGAGGGCGAGATTAATTCTAAGGGGGGTAGGTTTGTAACATCCCAAAATTTCAATTTGGAATGTTATACATAGATCATATTTGTATTTCATGTTTTTGCACTTTTGTTCGTGGAGTTCCTCGAAATTCTAAGCAACTCAAGGACCTACGGAGAGAGTTGGGAATTTTATCGTTTTCATATTTGAGTTCGCTCGAATACCGATACGAGGACAGTGTGATTCTAACTATTTTTCTCTCCTAAAAATATTTCTAAATAAAAATATATGAGCGGAGATAATATGACTTCTCCAAAATAACAGAAATATTGGAGGAAAAATATTAAAATCACTTTTGGTATTTTTTCTGGATTTATTTGCATAGGAAAAATATGCGTTTTTCAAAATTGCATTTAGGTCCGGGAAAAATGTTCACCTTGTCCTAAATATTATTAGAGGACGGTGAAAATTTATTTCGGGAATTTTGGAGTCCGTTTGTTATTTCTTTCGTTAGTTTTTCTGCGCCGGGACTCTTTTAGGAAAAAAAAGTGAACCGACTTAGGATTCGTATAGGAGTAGGACTGTGGGCTTTATAAGTCGGCCGAGCCGGCCCGATCGCCCCAGCCCAGTGCCGCCGCCTCGCCCAAGCCGCCAGCCCCGCCGCCCCTAGCCCTAGCCGCCGCGCGCCGCCGCACGCCGCCCTGCCGCCTGACGCCGCCGCCTGCAGCCGCCGCCCCGCCGCCACCCGACGCCGCCGCCCCGCCTGCTGCAGCCGCTGCCCCGCGACGCCGCCGCCTCGCCCCGCCGGAGTACCCCGCCGCCGGACCGCCGTCGCCGGAGTTCGTCGTCGAGGTATATCGGTTTTTTTAGAAACCGATCGGTTTAGTAATAAAACCGTAGATTCGTTTTTTTATTAGATTAGATCGGTTCGGTTTTCTTTCGGTTTAGCTATTTAGCGGACGTTCGTCCGTACGTTCGTTTTAACGAACGGTTTTCGTTAGTTAACCGCAGACAGCGAACGTTCGTTCGTTATCCTGTTCGTCGTTTTTCTTTTTCGGGGTATTTATCCGCGGTTATTCCGATCGCGATTTCTGCCCTGATCTTGTTTTTCGTTTTTCTTTTCGCTCGAGAGTCGGAATCAGGTGATTCAAAATCCCAGATCTTTGTATCGATGCCCTCTTTACGTTTAATCAACTTGAACAAAGTTTTGGCTACTGTAAAATTTGAATTTAGGCCAACTAGTAAACCGAAGCTCGTTTCTTTCGCAGTTTGAGTTTCGTTGCTTCTTTCGAGTTGATTCTTTTTGCAAACCGGAGTTCTTAAGTTGAACTTTCTGGTTAGATCTCTTATTTGAGTTTTACCCGTGCATTAGTTAAGTACTTATTGTGTGCTTGTTTGATTGCGATAGAGTACCCGGAGTGCGCCGCTTGCTACTTTGGGTCTCTAGGTTTTGCGAATCATCAGCAAGGCAAGTAACACTTTGATCATGCTTTCCAATTACCCAGTTTTCATTGCATTAGTCCAACCCTCACACATTGCATGAGTAGGATTAATTAATTTGTGGGATTGGGAAGTAGTTTTGAGGTAGTACATATTACATGCATTACATTCAAACCCTTGGGAGTTACTTCTACGTTTGCTGTTAGGACATGCTATGCTCGTAGTCGTGGATTGGGTGAGTGAAATCCATGACAGATGTGAGTTTGTTAATTAATGGTTCAACTTAAGGTGGCAACATTAATACACATCTGGGTGGATTGAGGCATCTAGGTATTCCAGTGATTGCCTGTTTTTCTTTTGGACCGCCACCCAGGCTTAAAGGGATCATGCGAATTTTCATTCTAGAAACTTCCGTGTGCAGCCACATGCCAATATGGGCTCTGGCATAGTTGAGTAAGTTGTGGGAAACCTTTCCATGATGGGCTAGCAGATGTAGTGGGTTTCGTAGGTGTACCGGCCTATCTATCTGGTTAAGGGGACCTCTTCGGAAAGACGGTGTCTCGGTCATCCGTTTCTCAAACACCATGCAGTGCGAGAAACCAAACGGAGGCGATCGAGTCTTGTGGGGAAAAGTGCACAAACCTCTGCAGAGTGTACAGACTGATCATGATTAGCCGTGTCCCCGGTTATGGACATCTTGAGTATCTAGTACTTGGATTATCATGTGAATCTCATCATGTTACTTTAATTAATTTTGTTGGGTTTAATGATTACTTTAATTGGGGTTGAGAGGATGTCTATCTTCTCAACGATGTTTCAACTACCATGATAGTTAAATTAAAATCTATTCCTTTGAAGTAGGGAAAAATTGGCTTTACGCAAAAACTTAACCATAGAGCTTTCCACCAGCCAAATATTGCATATAGTATAGCTTTACTTTCATTGCATTCCCTTGTGTTACCTTGCCAACATATTCTATGTGCTGACCCATTTTCGGGCTGCAACGTTTCATGTTGCAGACTTTTCAGATGACGCGTAAGATGCCCCTTTTTAGGTCGTGGTTCTATACTCAGTGATGCCGCTGGAGTTGATGGACTCACTTATCTTCCAAGCCTTCCACTGTTATCGTGTTAGATGGCCTTCAGCCATATTATTTGTAATAAATTCATCGTTGGACTATCAATGTAATAGGTGTGTGATTGCTACTCTATTATAAATCCTTCGAGTACTGTGCGTGTCAACATTACTGATCCAGGGATGACACTGATGCACAGAGATCAGACTGTTTGAGGTCTGGTCGCTACACAAGCCTTACTGAGAAACTCATAGATCGATGTTAACCGCAGCAAGACCTCTCTAGTAGTTTAGGCCTTTTTCGATGCATGTGCGCGCGACATGTTTGTAACCGAGCTCTCTAGCAGTATATGAAACTAAAGTTCCAGGTTTTGGAAGAAAAATGTGTCATGCTTGGGCATGTCTCCTCTCTTTTTTGTATGCTGGAGCATCTTTTCACTACTGATCTAATCTGGTGTTGCACACATGTATGCAATGTAGACCTGGTAATCAAAAGGCATTTTTACCTTCCCTGAAGTGTGTTCCATAGTATGCTTTTTTGTAAAATGTTGTTTTCATTTGTTGTATGGGAGCCCTTTGTTGCATGAGAAATTTTCAATGACAAAATTTACTATAACGATAGTCGTCTCTGTAACATGATGTTTTACTCTATATTTTTTACGCAAGCAAAATCATGAATTGAAGGCATTTTCTCATCACGACAGCATGTCCCTGTAACATGAATACACGAGTCCATCTTCCAGTAACATAACCAAAATGAATCATGTTTTCCTGTAACATGAATACATTATCTATTTTTCATGGACGCAACGCAGGAGCAATCTCACCACACAAGTGATGACCCACAAGTGTAGGGGATCTATCATAGTCCTTTCGATAAGTAAGAGTGTCGAACCCAATGAGGAGCAGAAGGAAATGATAAGCAGTTTTTAGTAAGGTATTTTCTGCAAGCACTGAAATTATCGGTAACAGATAGTTTTGTGATAAGGTAATTGGTAGCAAGTGACAAATAGTAAAAGTAAATAAAGTGCAACAATATGGCCCAATCCTTTTTGTAGTAAAGGAAAAGCCTGGACAAACTCTTATATGAAGGAAAACGCTCCCGAGGACACATGGGAATTATCGTCAAGCTAGTTTTCATCACGATCATCTGATTCGCGTTCGGTACTTTGATAATTTGGTATGTGGGTGGACCGGTGCTTGGGTGTTGTCCTTACTTTGACAACCCTCCCACTTATGATTAACCTCTAATGCAAGCATCCGCAACTACAAAAGAAGTATTAAGGTAAACCTAACCATAGCATGAAACAAGTGGATCCAAATCAGCCCCTTACGAAGCAACGCATAAACTAGGGGCTAAGCTTCTGTCACTCTAGCAACCCAGCATCTACTTATTACTTCCCAATGCCTTCCTCTAGGCCCAAATAATGGTGAAGTGTCATGTAGTCGACGTTCACATGACACCACTAGAGGGGAGACAACATACATCTCATCGAAATATCGAACGAATACCAAATTCACATGACTACTTATAGCAAGACTTCTCCCATGTCCTCAGGAACAAAAGTAACTACTCACAAGACATAATATTGTTCATGATCAAAGGGGTATTAATATGCATAATGGATCTGAACATATGATCTTCAACCAAGTAAACCAACTAGCATCAACTACAAGGAGTAATCAACACTACTAGCAACCCACAGGTACCAATCTGAGGTTTGGGTACAAAGATTGGATGCAAAAGATGAACTAGGGTTTGAGAGGAGATGGTGCTGGTGAAGATGTTGATGAAGATAACCCTCCCCAAGATGGGAGAGTTGTTGGTGATGACGGCGGTGATGATTTCCCCCTTCCGGAGGGAAGTATCCCCGGCAGAACAGCTCTGCCGGAGCCCTAGATTGGTTTCCGCCTCGAGACGGCGGCGTCTGGTCCCGGAAGGCTCCTTATGATTTTTTCCAGGTCAAAACACCTCATATAGGAGAAGATGGGCATCGAGGGGTCATCGAGTGGCCCACGAGGCAGGGGGCGCGCCCAGAGGGGGGGGGGGGGCGCCCCAACCCTCGTGGACAGGTGGTGGCCCCCCTGGTGAATCTCTTTTGCCAGATATTTTTTATATTTTCTGAAATGGTGTCCCGTGGAGTTTCGGAGCTTTTTGAGTTGTGCAGAATAGGTTTCCAATGTTTGCTCCTTTTCTAGCCCAGAATTCCTGCTGCCGGCATTCTCCCTCTTCATATAAACCTTGTAAAATAAGAGAGAAAAGGCATAAGTATTGTGACATAACGTGTAATAACAGCCCATAGTGCAATAAATATCAACATAAAAGCATGATGCAAAATGGACGTATCAACTCCCCCAAGCTTAGACCTCGCTTGTCCTCAAGTGAGGTCCGATATCGAAAAGTATGTCCACATGTTTAGAGATAGAGGTGTCGATAAAAATAAAATACAGACATGAGGGCATCATGATCACTCTTATAACAGCAACGCACATATATATTGTCATATGATTCCTATGTTAAAGTAACAATTCATTCACAATGTCAAGTATGAATTAGAAACTTCATTGAAGCAATTGCAATTTATCATAACATCGGAAAGAGTCAATATAAGAGCTTTTCAGTAAGCCCACATACTCAACTATGATATAGTCTTTCACAATTGCTCACACTCACGCAATACTTATGGGTATGGAGTTTTAATCGGACACAGAGAAAGATAGGGGCTTATGGTATTGCCTCCCAACCTTTTATCTCAAGGGTAATGTCAACAGTAATAGACCATGATAACTTACATCCAAGTGGGTATATATGTCAGGATCTTTCCAACACAGTGTGCTTGCCAAAGTATAAAATGTAAAAGGAAAGGTGATTTTCACCATGACTCTTATAAAGCAAGAATAATAGATAGAACCTTCACAGAGGGAAGCAGAGGTTGTCATGTGCTTTTTGGTTGGATGCACATAGTCTTAGCGCAAAAGAACATCACTTTATATTGCCACTTGTGATAAGGACCTTTATTATGCAGTCTATCGCTTTTATTACTTCCATATCACAAGATCGTATAAAGCTTATTTACTCCACAATATTAAATCATACATATTTTTGAGAGTTTGCAAACATGACAACTTACTTGAAGGATCTTACTCAATCCATAGGTAGGTATGGTGGACTCTCATGGCAAAACTGGGTTTAAGGATGTATGGAAGCACATGTAGTATCTCTACTTGGTGCAAGGAGTTTTGGCTAGCATGAGGGGGAAAGGCAAGCTCAACATGTTGGATGATCCATGACAATATACTTTATTTCGAATATAAGAAAAAATAACCCATTATGTTGTCTTCCTTGTCCAACATCAACTTTGTAGCATGTCATATTTTAATGAGTGCTCACAATCATAAAAGATGTCCAAGATAGTATATTTGTATGTGAAACCTCTCTTTCTTTATTACTTCCTATTAATTGCAATGATGAACAAAACTATGTTTGTCAACTCTCAACAACTTTTATTCATCATACTCTTTATATGTGAAGTCATTACTTTCCATAAGATCAATATGATTTCTTTGATACTTTTTATATTTTCTTTCATTCTATCATGACCCAAGTGAGGAAATCAAGCCCTTGACTCAACACTAATCTTTATTATATAGCTCACGGACTCGATTACAAAGGTAAAGATCTGTCGGTGAAACTGATCGCCCACAAACACCTATGGGACCGGAGCCCCTTTTCGGTACGGCAGGGGGCAGAGAAAGCACGAAGAGCAGATCGAGGCGAGCACACGAGCAGTTTACCCAGGTTCGGGCCGCACGGATGCGTAAAACCCTAGTCCTGCTTTGGTTTGTATTGTGTTCTTGCTCGGGAGCGCTGAGAGCTACAGTACCCTCTAGCAGCTAACGAGATCGAGCGTGAGAATGTTCGAACCGGAATCGGAACCCCCTCTACGTTGCGCATGGGCCTCCTTTTATAGGCTCAAGGGGTCACCGACAGGTGGCAACGCAGTTGAGGGTAAAAATGTAAAAAGAGTGGTAGTTGGAACAGTGTTCCATACCTAACCCTGACGGCAGGGGACAAGGGCATTAAATGCCCATCGCCGTCGCCCAAACAGTGCAAAAAGCGACCGTCAGGGGCGCCACCGTCTGCCACGACGGTAGTCTCGTCATCGCCTCTTGCCACCGTGTACCCCTGGCTGCACAGCCTTCCGCCACGTGCGCCTGGAAGGGTCCCAGAGCGACACGTGGTTGGATGCGCTGGAGCGCGGGTACTGAGTGGAAGCTTGTCGCGGCAAGCGCCTTGCCGCGGTTGCTATCTTGTCGCTTCCGGGAGCTTGTTGCTCACCGGGCCTTGCCAGGACGCGTGGCGCATCGCGGCAAGTTTCTTGAGATGCTTTGGTTGGTTTTCCCGGCAAGCTCCTCTTGCCAGGGCCTTGTTCCTTGAGTGGTCTTGTGCCTCGAGTGGCCTTCCCGGCAAGCTCCTTTTGCCGGGGCCTTGTTTTCTTGGCTTGGATACTTCATTCTTGAATGGCCCCAAAGGAATCATAAAGGACCTCGGCGGTCGCCCGGCAAGCCTTGCCGCGGGACGCTGCAACTGCCCGTGCACGAGTTTGGGGTACTAAGGTACCCCTACTTTAGTACACCGACAGGAGCCCCCAGGCCTGGGCCATACACGGTGACGAGCGCTGTTGGGCCAGGCCCAAAACAGTGCACGGGCACGCGCGGCCTGCGGCGCGCCGCATCTTACTCCGTATCCACCGCGCCCTCCCTTAACGACACGCGTTGAATGCGGCGTCGTGGGAGAGATCGTGGGTGGTTTCTTTAATCGTAAATGCGGAACGTCCGCCCCCTCCCCCTTATAAGCAGGGGAAATAGGGGTAGTTCGTCCATCTGCCCGTTGCTTCTTCAATCCTCAAAAAGCTCCGCCGCTCCCCTCCTTCCCGAATGCCGAAAGAGAGCAGCGCTCCGCCCCCCGTCGCCACCAGCGCCGTCGACCTCCCTCACCGCTTCCGCCATGGCTCCGAAAGGCGAGAAGGAGAAGTCCGCAAAGTCGGCCGAGGCGCTACGGCTCGCGGCGCTGCGGAAGAAGAAGGCTGTCTTCCCCCCATGCTTGCCGCGAAGAAGCTGAGGGAGGAATACTACCTCTTCTGGTCGAGGGAGACGTGGGCGCATCCGCGCACCAAGGTATTCCGAGCCGTTGCTTGCGAGATGTTTCCGAATGGCTACGCATTCTTCGCAATGTTCTTCTACTGCGGGCTCTGCCCGCCCTTCTCCGAATTCTTCTGCGACATCATGAACACCTACGGGTTCCACCTCCTTGACTTCACCCCCAACGCCGTTCTGACCATGGCCGTTTTCGCACACCTCTGCGAGAACTTTGTCGGAGTCTTCCCAAACGTAGCCCTTTTCCGCCACTACTTCACGCCTCGAGTTGAGGGAGGAGAGCCTCTGTCCGGAGGGATCTCCTGGTTCTGGAGGACCCACAAGAAGGAGGCGTATCTGAAGGGAGAGCTCCACGGCAAATGGGATGAGTGGAGAGCCAATTGGTGTTGGATTGTAGAGGAGAACCCGCAGCCATTCACCGCCCGGCGCCAAGCCCCAGTAGTACGCGGCAACGACTGGAGCGACTTGGCCCCGGAGGATAGTAGATTGAAGATTGCCACTGCCCGGATCCTTCGCCTTAGGCTTGCCGGGCTGACTGTAGGCGCAGTTGGCGCAGACTTTCTCCGCCGCCGCATCGCCCCCCTGCAGGAGAGGAAGAGGCCCGCCTGGGAGTTCGAGAACGTGGCAGATATCATGAGGCTGCGCCCGGGCCTCAACTATAACTTCACGGTCTTGGAGCTCAACGGGATGCTTCAGGAGTTGTTCAAGTACGACCCCGACCATTCCGAATGGTTCATGTTGCCGAGGGGCGTAGTTCCGCTGTGCAACAACTCATCGCTCAGCCGCATCCGTGCAATGATGCCGCTGTGCGACTCGCACGGGATCGACCCCACTTGGCAAGAGCCTACCGACGAAGCTGTGCAGGCATTCTTCGACAACTTGGAAGAAACGCCAATTAACTCCGACGAGAAGAAGGGCCTCACCCGCGACACCACCAACAGAGAGGTGGCGTATATCGCCACCAGGATGGAAGAGGCGGCGGCAGCCGCGGCCGCGGGCCAGTACGGATACACCATGGAGGAGGCGGAGGCAGCGGAGGCGGCAAGCCTTGTCGAGCGAGAAGAGTTTCTCAACGCGGGGAAGCTTGCTAGGCAAGACGCCGAGCCAAGCGAGCCCGCCGAGCAGGGCGTCGAATCGAGCGGGCCCGCCGAGGACGCGAGCGGCTCGCTGGAGATCGACTCCTCTTCCTCCTCGTCTTCAGGCAGCTCGCCACCACCAGCAGAGCCTCCAGCTCCACCAAGGAGGCGTCTCCGCAAGGCCAGGGACGTGACAGAGCGGCAGACGGGTCAACAGCCGCCGCGCCGCGCGACACGCGCCACTGCGGCAAGCAAGGCCGCCGCAGGAGCACCTCGCGCTTCTGCAACGGCTGGAGCGGGATCTTCTCGGACCACCGCTTCTGCTCCTGCCGCTCCCCACGCCTCGGCGGCAGCCGGAGCGGGGTCATCTCAGACCACTGCCCCTGCTCCCGCCAAGCGGCCAAGGGAGCCTACTCCTCCGCCTCCTCGCGCCGGGACGCGTGAGCCAGACTTCGACTTCTCCGCGCTCAGCTCCGACGAGGAAGAAGAAGAGTAAGACTTTGTTGTTCTTGTATTTCTTCGATTTTCTGCTGTTCTTTGTCTTGTATCTCAGTTGCCTCACTCTGAACCTGTTCCTTTTCAGAACTTTGGCCCAGAGGGCGGCAAAGAGGGCCAAGGTCCCGGTGATCGTCATCGAGGACGAGCCTGCCGTGACAGCAGGGGGTGCGTCTGAGACAAACTTGCCGGACTCGGCAACTGTTCTTCAGAGCAGCCCCCAGCGCAGCCCCTAGCGTAAGTGTGGTTCATCTTCTGCTGTTAGGCGCGCGTGGGTGCTTCTTCTTTACTGACGTCTTGTTCGTTGATTCGTGTAGGAGCAGAGCAGTAGCATCAGGAGCACCAGGAGACCGCCCCCGACGTGCCGCACGCTTCAACCACGCCTCCAAGGGGAAGTTCCCCGGCAAGGGTCTCCCCGGCAAGGGAGAGTCCTCCGCCAAGGACGAATTCCCCGCCAAGGGCGAATACTCCGCCAAGGGCGAGCTCTCCGGCGAGGGATAGCACTAGCGGCCCTCCGCCGGCGGGAGTTACAACCACGCCGCCAAGGGAGAGCTCCCCGGCGAGGGACACTGCCGAGGAGCCGGCTCGCGCAGGTAATCCTCTCGCTTCATTCTTCCCTTGGCTTTTCTTCTTTCGATTCTTCTTTTTGGATATTTGCTTGACTGTTTTTCTTTTCTTTTCTTCCGTCAGACCCATCCGCAGCTGAGCCAATGGAGACGGAGGTCGTTGTTGACGACGCCGCCGTTGCCGAAGAAACGATCGGCGATGACGATCCTGCCGGCGCAGAGGCCGCCAAGGCTGCCACCGCAGCAGCCGGCGAAGGGGCTGGCGATCGCACTGACGGCCCTGAGGCTGCAGGAGCGCCAGGCGCTACACCGAACGCAGAGCCCTCCGCCGCCGCCGCAGCCCCCAGCTCCGACGAGCCCGAGCCAGGCGCCTACCTAAAGGCCGGCGACGATGTCTTCATCCAGCTCCCCTGGGCGTCCATGTCCAGGGCGCCGGTCGAGGGAGAGGTCTTCGACGGAGAGGTGCTTGCCTCCGCCGGGCTGAAGCTTGTCGACGCGCCGAGTAGCAGTAGTGAGCCTGAGGAGGAGCGGCTGCTGCGCAAGCTGCTGTCGCTTTACCGTGCCCGGCAGGCCAAGCTGGAGTCCCGCGAGGCTCTTGCCGCGAAGGCGGGAGCTGATATTGAGAAGCGCGCGGAGGAGCTCCGAGCCATCAACCAAGCAGCTCTCCGGTCCTTGGCAGAGGAGCGGGAGCAACTTGCCGAGGAGCAGCAGGCCTTCATCCTCGAGAAGGCTGAAGTGGAGGAACAGCAGCGGCTTGCCGCTGAGAGACTGTCCACACTGGAGGGTGAGCTGGCGCAGCGGAAGGTCAACCTTGACGGTCACGAGGAGGAACTTTCCACGCGCGAGCAGTCGCTTGGCGGAGCTCTCCAGGAAGCAAAGGATGCTGCCGCAGCTGCCGAGACCGCCAAGAAGGAGTTGGAGACAAGGGTGACGCAGCTGGAGGCCAACCTTAAGGCGAGCGGCGAGGAGGTTGCCGCGCTCAAGCTTGAGCGAGAGAAGGACGCCCACAGCCACTCCGAGCTGCAGGTCCGCCTCTCCGAGAAGGGCAAGGAGCTCACCGCCGCCAAGGACTCCAACGCGGATCTCGAGCTGAAGCTGACCACCCTAACCAAGACGCTGGACGGCGCCAAGGAGCGGGAGGCGACCCTGAAGGAGGAGATCAGGGCCGAGAAGGCGTTGCTGGCGAGTGCTGCCGTCACCCAGAATAACTTTAGGCAGACCGTCGAGCACTGGACGGAAGGTCTCGTCAACACCGCCGCAGACATCGACAAGGAGTTGGCGCAGCTGGGGGCGGAGTATCTCGGGTACTCCACCGACGAGAACCTTCACCCCAGCGCCAAGCTCACTTTATTCTTCAAGGGCGTGGCGACGGCCCTCTAGCAACTCCGGGAACGGATCCCAAAGCAGCTGGCAGACGAGTCGCGCAGGCTCTGCGCGGGAGCCCTTCAGAAGGTGCTGATGAAGGTGGCCTTCCGCAATCCAGGCCTCAACCTCACCAACGTCCTCAGGTCCCTGCCGCCGGACGCTGATCAGGAGGCGCTCAAGACCCTTGTCGCACCCATTGTGGACAAGGTGGGCGGCATCAAGAGGGTCGAGGGCGATCGCGCGGACTAGGCTTGCCCATTTTCTTCTTTCCTTATCGCTGTTAGCCATGTTATGAAAAACAGTCTATTAGAGCTGCGACAAGTCACTTTGTAATATAACTCTATTTTGGGTAGTGATTGCTATGTTATTTCCTTTACTTGATTCCTCTACTTTGTATGCTATTGCCCTACACTTTTAGGGAACTTGCCGGCGTAGGCACCTTTGCCGCGAGCGCTGAGTGCGGAACTTCAGCAGCCTGCTGGCGGTGCCGTTACCGACAAGAAACCTTGTCGCAACTAGTTGCAACACGCTTAAGTTGTTGAGCGGGCTCGAAAACAAGATAAGGGCACGACACTAGTCGCAGCGCACTTAAGTTGTTGAGCAAACTCGAAACAAAGTAAGGGCGCGACTAGCTACGAGTAGGTTCCTCCGCGCACAGGTTTTCCATACAAAGTGCGGTCGTTCAAGGAAGATAACTTAAAAATTTAAAAATCTGATTGCTCAAACTTTGGCAACTTAGCTTTTGTGTTGTTCACTTCCCGGCAATGCAAAAATCTCTTGGACGACGCCTGGTCCATACCACTATCCTCTCCTCCCCCCCGGCAAACTTGTGCGCGAGGGAACCTTCCTTTCCTTGAGAAAAAAAGAAGGAAGAGAAAATACAGATATGGAGCCTTTGGGCTCGTTATTGCTTACCGGGGATAGGTGCTGCACAAAGTGTCAGATAGTACATGCATAAACTAAGAAGCATGAAACGACAAGATGTGCGAGGCACATGAGCTTTACTGATGCACGGGGTCTGCGCCCGGCTTTGTACAAAGGATTACATGCAAAAGCGGCAAGACTTGTACAAAAGGTGGTTGCCGGAGCGGGTCACGGCAACCGCGCCTTACGGGTAAAACTTACGAAGATGCTCAATGTTCCAGGAGTTGCTCACCGGAAAGCCATCTTCGGTCTCAAGGCGGACAGCGCCAGGCCTAGTGACTCGTTTCACCCGATAAGGGCCTTCCCACTTCGGCGTCAACTTGTTGGAATTCTTGGCGGACTGAACACGCCGAAGAACAAGGTCGCCTTCCTCGAGACTTCTGGCGTTAACTTTGCGGCTATGGTAGCGGCGCAAAGCTTGCTGGTATCGAGCAGCTCGTACAGCAGCCTGAAGACGGTCTTCCTCAAGGAGCAGCGCGTCATCTTGTCGCAGCTGCTCTTGCTCGAGCTCATCATAAGCGAGCACTCGAGGTGACCCGTATACGAGTTCCGTGGGGAGAACTGCCTCTGCTCCATAGACTAGAGCAAAAGGTGTCTGTCCAGTGGCTCGATTTGGCGTCGTCCTGATCGACCAAAGAGCCGCTGGCAGCTCCTCGATCCAGTTTCTTCCGCACTTGTGTAGCCTGTCGAAAGTTCTGGTCTTGAGTCCACGCAGCACTTCAGCATTTGCCCTCTCCACTTGACCGTTGCTTCTCGGGTGAGCAACAGAAGCGAAGCAGACCTTGGCGCCAAGATCTTGGACGTATTGCATGAAGGTGCGACTCGTGAATTGTGTACCGTTGTCGGTGATGATCCTGTTAGGGATCCCGAAACGGCAAATAATCGACCTGAAGAACTTGACTGCTGACTGTGCGGTCACCTTTCTCACTGGTTCCACTTCCGGCCACTTTGTGAACTTGTCGATTGCAACGTACAAGTACTCAAAGCCCCCGGCTGCGCGGGGAAAGGGGCCAAGGATGTCGAGCCCCCAGACCGAAAATGGCCAAGATAAAGGGATCGTCTGGAGAGCTTGAGCTGGCTGGTGTATCTTCTTGGAATGGAACTGGCACGCTTCACACTTGGTTACTTGTGCAGTTGCATCCTGGAGGGCTTCTGGCCAAAAGAAACCTTGCCGGAATGCTTTGCCGGCAAGTGCTCTGGCGCCAATGTGGTGACCACATATGCCTCCGTGTATCTCTGCCAACAACTTTTGTCCATCTTCCCGGGGAATACACTTCAATTTCACACCGTTGAGTCTTCTTCTGTACAGTGTGTTGTCGACAAACTGGTACATACTTGACTGCCGGGCTACTCTTTCAGCTTCTTCTTGCTCTTCGGGAAGTTCTCCCGTCTAAAGGAAACGGACAATTTGCTGCGCCCATGCTGGAGCCTGCGGCTCGACAGCAAGGACTAAAGGCACATCTGCTGCTGCGGGAACATCCGCTTCTACGGCGAGGCCCTGCGGCTCAGCCGGAGCTTGATGTTCCCCGGCAAGCTTGCCGGGGCAAAACTTGTCGGGAGCGTTTGCTTCAACGGAACAAACCCTAGGGCTTGCCGGAGCAGACTGCTCCTCAGCATTGTTGGTGTTGACCTTAGGGACCTTCTTGGCAGGGGTTCGGGAAGCTCTGCCGGAAAATAGTCACCAGAGATCAACTTCCTCTTCTTGCTCTGTCCAGTGGATGGTGTTATGGATGGTTGAGTCAGCTTGAGCACAAAGATCCCTGGTTCCACAGGTAACTTAAGTGCGGCGCACTTTGACAGGCCATCGACGATGTCGTTCTGAGCTCTTGGCACATGCTCCATCTGTAGGCCGTCAAAGTGCTCTTCAAGCTTTCTCACTTCATCGACGTAAGCCTCCATCAACGGACTCTGATAATTTTTGTTTACTTGGCGGACGACCAGCTGTGAGTCACCCCTAACAATAAGCTTCTTGATCCCAAGGTCTGCCGTGATCCTGAGACCGGCAAGCAAACCCTCATACTCTGCAGTATTGTTTGTCGCTTGCTCCTTGGGAAAGTGCATTTGGACTACGTACTTGAGGTGCTCTCCGGTGGGCGCGACAAGCAGTACGCCGGCACCGGCGCCTTGCAGCGAGAAGGCACCATCAAAGTACATTATCCACTCTTTGCTTGCTTCCTTGTCGGGGATGCTCGTCTCTGGAATTTCTTCATCTGGCGTTGGCGTCCACTCTGCTATAAATTATGCCAATGCTCTGCTTTGGATAGTTGAAGTGCTTTCAAACTTGAGGCCAAAGCTTGACAGTTCCAGCGCCCACTCAACAATCCTGCCTGTCGCTTCTGGATTCTGCAGTATCCTCTTCAGCGGAAAGCGAGTGACCACTGTTATCTCATGTGCTTGGAAGTAATGGCGCAGCTTTCTCGAGGCCATAAGAAGGCCGAAAAGCAGTTTCTGCACACCAGAGTACCTTGACCTAGTCCCCTGAAGAAGGGAGCTGACAAAGTAAACTGGGCGCTGTACCATCTTCTTCCGTATCTCCTCTTGCGCCTGCGCAGACCCATCTTTGTCGGGACCAGAGCTTGTCGGGGAAGCCCCCTGCTTGTCGCTGGATGTGCTTGCCGCGGTTGCTGGCTCATCATCTGCCTCCCTCTCCGCCACTAACGCAGCACTAACCACTTGATTGGTTGCCGCTAGGTACAGCAGCAACTTCTCTTGTGGCTTAGGTGCGACAAGTATTGGAGTGGAGGACAGGTACCTCTTCAAGTCGTGCAGCGCAGCCTCCGCTTCCGGAGTCCATTTCATTGGACCCGCCTTTTTCAAAATTTCGAAAAACGACAGGGCGCGCTCAGCAGACTTAGAGATAAACCTACTGAGGGCAGCTACACAACCGGCAAGTCTTCGTACATCCTTGACGCGCTTGGGTGCTTCGATCTGCTCAATGGCCTTGATCTTGTCGGGATTGGCTTCAATACCCCTCTGAGACACGAAGAACCCGAGAAGCTTGTCGGAAGGGACTCCAAACACACACTTCTCGGGGTTGAGCTTGAGCTGGATCTTGCGCAGATTTGCAAAGGTCTCGTCTAAATCTTGGATCAGAGTAGTCCTGTCCTTGCTCTTGACCACTATGTCATCCATGTATGCTTCTACATTTCTGTGAATTTGTGGCTCAAAATCTGTATGGACCACCCTTGCAAATGTTGAACCGGCATTCTTCAATCCGAAAGGCATGCGTATGAAGCAGTAAGTGCCACATGGAGTAATGAATGCGGTCTTCTCCTCATCTTCTTCAGCCATGAAGATCTGATGGTATCCTGAGTATGCGTCAAGAAATGAAAGCAGGTCACATCCGGCCGTGGAGTCAACAATCTGGTCAATGCGCAGCAAGGGAAATGGGTCTTTGGGACAAGCTTTATTCACATCGGTGAAATCGATACAAAGCCTCCATTTCCCATTTGCCTTTCGCACGACTACTGGATTGGCCAACCACGTAGGATGGAGCACTCCTTCGACAAGGCCTGCTGCTTCCAACTTCTTGATCTCTTCTGCGATGAACTCTTGGCGCTCCACTGCTTGTTTCCTAACTTTCTGCTTGACGGGCCGCGCGTGAGGACAAACGGCAAGCTTGTGCTCAATTACTTTCCTGGGAACACCGGGGATGTCATACGGTTGCCATGCAAACACGCCGACGTTCGCCCGCAGGAAAGCAACGAGCGCGCTTTCCTATTTAGGGTCAAGCGTGGCACTGATGGTGAAAGTACCACCAGTGCCGTCCTCCTTGGCAGACACCTTCTTGGTCTCTGGCGGAGCTGCTATCGTCTTCTTACACTTGCCGGTGGAGCTCGATGGTGCGTCCTCGACGGCAGCGCAGCACTCCGAAGAGGTGCGTTTGCCGGAGTGGGCCCCAGAGCTCTTGCCGGACTTGGTCTTTTCCTCTCCCCCGGGAGCTTCAGCGGCAAGTGTCTTGCGATCTGCTGCGGCTGCTGCTTCTCGGTAGATCTTGTCGGCGCAGATAAGAGCATCCTTCTTGTCTCCAGGGACAGAGATGACGCTTATCGGGCCTGGCATCTTGAGCATGTTGTATGCATAGTGAGAGGCTGCCATGAACTTGGCGAGTGCTGGACGCCCAAGTATCCCATTGTAAGGCAACGGAAATCGGCAACGTCAAAAGTGACCCTCTTAGTCCTGAAGTTCAGCTCGCCGCCAAACGTCACTGGCAGCGTGATCTTCCCCTTCGGCTTGCTCCTTCCCGGGTTGATTCCTTGGAACGTGCCGGTTTCTTCGAGCTCGCTGTCAGGGATTTGGAGTTTGTTGAGCACGGCGGATGAGATCAGATTCAAGCCGGCCCCACCATCAACTAGCATCTTAGTGACCTTGAGGTTGCGGATAGTTGGTGAAACCAACATCGGCAAGCACCTGACCGCAGTTGTGTGGTCGGGGTGGTCCTCAATGTCAAAGATGATAGGGGTGCTGGACCATTTCAGAAGTTTGCACGATTCGACAGGTGGTTCTGCCGCATTGACTTCCCGCACCCACTTCTTGAGTTGGCGGTGTGAAGTATGCAGAGAAGCACCGCCGTCAACGCACAAAACCTCTGTGGCTTTCTGAAATTCCTGCTCACTGGTCTCACCATCATCCATGTCTTCGTCGTCGTCGTCATCTTCATCCTTGTCGCGGCCGCGGGGAGGTCTGTCTCCTTGCCGCTGCTTGGCCTTGCCGCGGCGTCCTCCCCGGCCATTAAATGGCCGCTTCTTGCCGGATCCTCCATCACCTCCCTGGGCCTTCTCCTTGTCGCGCCGCTCATACTCAGCCTTCTGCTGCTTGACGAGCTGCTCGACCCTCTTGCAGTTCTGGAGGTCGTGACCCTTGGTGCGGTGGATCTTGCAATACTGCTTGTCGCTGCCGTCCTGCTTGTCGGCGGCCGCCACAGCCTGGCAGTTGGTGCATGCGGCAGTCTCCTTGCCGGAGCTACCAACTTGGGCTTTCGTGGCGCCAGCTTCCTTGCCGGACTGCTCAACGACTAGCACTTCTTTGTTCTTCTTCTTCCTATTGTTCCGCCGCCGGTTTTTCTTTGCCGGGGCGGCATCCTCACTGTCAGATCCTCCTGCTCCTGCATCCTCTCCGGGGAGTTTCCTCCCCTCTTCAGCACGTGCACACTTGTCGGCCAGGGCGTACAGCTCGCTGACGTCCTGATCTTGCACATCGCCATCTCCTCCCTCATCCTGCGGTTGCGCACGTTTTGATGGAACGCGCTGATGACCGCGGCAGGGTGGACGTCTGGGATGTTGTGCCGAACGCGGCTGAATCTCTGGATGTACTCGCGCAGAGGCTCTCCTTCCTTCTGGGCGAGCAGGTGTAGGTCACTCTCTTGGCCATGAGGTTTGTGGCCGCCTGTGAAGGCGCCGACAAACTGATGGCAGAGATCTGCCCAAGAAGAAATGGAGTTGTCCGGCAAGTGCATGAGCCAGGACCTGACGTTGGGTTTGAGTACCAGAGGGAAGTAGTTGGCAAGGATCTTGTCGTCCTGCCCCCCAGCAGCTTGCACCGCGATGGTGTAGATGCTGAGGAATTCCGACGGATGCGTCTTGCCGTCGTACTTCTCCGGTACGTCGGGTTTGAAGTTCTTCATACTGGGCCACTGGACTTGCCGCAGCTCACGAGTGAACGCAGGACAACCTACCGCGTACGGCAAGTCGCCTGGTCCCCCTGGCGCTTGCATGTCGACAGCGGGCCCAGCGCGCTGGTCGGATTGACGCCGCGCTTCTCTTCAGCGCTCGATGCGAGTACGAGCGTCTTCTTGCTGTCGATCTTGAAGAACTTGGCGCTGATCCCGACGAGCTCGTGGGTCCGACGACGCGGTGGAGTCGCTGTCGAGGTTGACCCGATGAGTCGGCGATTTCGGCCTTCGGGGCGGAGAGTGCACGGTAGTTGCACCCCCACCGGTCTTGTCGCCATCGGCCCGTGCCTGGCTGACTTGCCGCGGCCGCGACGTGCTCGGCTGCTGCGGAGTGTCGCCGTTGGCGAAGGCGATGAGACTCTGAATGGTAGCCCTCCAGTCGTCGGCCTTGTCTGCCGCTGGAGGGAAGTCTAGAAGCAGTTGAGCTCGCGCTAGAGCTTCTGCTGGAGTGGCGGGTAGCGGCGGCGAACGGTGCGAGGAGCAGGATATGCTCGGACTTCTAACCGTGTTAGAAGGAGCAGCATCCCGTCCAGGCGACCGTGCCTTGCTCGTGCCGGCATGTTGGTGTGCATGCTGGCCTTGAGCATCCCGAGATCCGCCAGTCCCGCGCCTCCTGAGATGGGCGCGGAGCGTGCACGGACGCCGAGGTCTTGGAGTGCGCCCTGTCGTCGTGGGAGCCGGCTACGCCGCCGATGGGCAGCGCAACCTTGTCCTTGGACTTGGCGGCACCATGAGTTCCTTCGTCGACGTCTGTCCTTCCGCACAATCTCGACGCACCCCCTACCTGGCGCGCCAAAGATGTCGGGGAAACTGATCGCCCACGAACACCTATGGGACCGGAGCCCCTTTTCGGTACGGCAGGGGGCGGAGAAAGCACGAAGAGCAGATCGAGGCGAGCACACGAGTAGTTTACCCAAGTTCGGGCCGCACGGATGCGTAAAACCCTACTCCTGCTTTGGTTTGTATTGTGTTCTTGCTCGGGAGCGCTGAGAGCTACAGTACCCTCTAGCAGCTAACGAGACCGAGCGTGAGAATGTTCGAACCGGAATCGGAACCCCCTCTACGTTGTGCATGGGCCTCCTTTTATAGGCTCAAGGGGTCACCGACAGGTGGCAACGCAGTTGAGGGTAAAAATGTAAAAAGAGTGGTAGTTGGAACAGTGTTCCATATCTAACCCTGACGGCAGGGGACAAGGGCATTAAATGCCCATCACCGTCGCCCAAACAGTGCAAAAAGCGACTGTCAGGGGCGCCACCGTCCGCCACGACGGTAGTCTCGTCATCGCCGCTTGCCATCGTGTACCCCTGGCTGCACAGCCTTCCGCCACGTGCGCCTGGAAGGGTCCCAGAGCGACACGTGGGTGGATGCGCTGGAGCGCGGGTACTGAGTGGAAGCTTGTCGCGGCAAGCGCCTTGCCGCGGTTGCTATCTTGTCGCTTCTGGGAGCTTGTCGCTCACCGGGCCTTGCCGGGACGCGTGGCGCGTCGCGGCAAGTTTCTTGAGATGCTTTGGTTGGTCTTCCCGGCAAGCTCCTCTTGCCAGGGCCTTGTGCCTTGAGTGGTCTTGTGCCTCGAGTGGCCTTCCCGGCAAGCTCCTTTTGCCGGGGCCTTGTTTTCTTGGATTGGATACTTCGTTCTTGAATGGCCCCAAAGGAATCATAAAGGACCTCGGCGGTCGCCCGGCAAGCCTTGCCGCGGGACGCTGCAACTGCCCGTGCACGAGTTCGGGATACTAAGGTACCCCTACTTTAGTACACCGACAAGATCATAAAGCAAAAGCTCACAACTAGATCATGCTAAATTTATTCTACTAGATTAAGATACTACCAAAAGGATCGAACTAAGAAGAAACGGTAAAGATAGGAGTGTGATGGTGATACGATACCGGGGCACCTCCCCCAAGCTTGGCAGTTTCCAAGGGGAGTTCCCATACCCATATGATTATGTCTCCTTCTTCGGAAGTGGTGATGATGGAGTTGAAAGCAGTGATGCCGGATCATCATACATCGAGCGTAGGAGATCCTCCAGCTTGCGGATAATACCTTTAAGTGCAGCAATATGCTCCTTCAGCAAAATATTTCACTTGTGAGATACTCATTTTGAATTTGAGCTAACTCAATCATCTTGAAAACTTCAATATCAGTTGAAGTAAAAAGGTTTGGAAGAGGTTGAAGGATGTCTTCTTCTCTTGTTGCCGGAGCCTGATCTTCCACCGCCTTCTTGATCCTATTCTCCTTATTGATCTCCTCGGGGCCTTCCCTCTTCAGATCTATCTTCATTAGCCAAGCATCGTTGCCCTCATTGTTGGAGGAGGAGGATGACATGATGCATGGCCTTGTCAACCCTTGCAGAAAAATAGATTGAAACAAGAATAGAGGGATTTTGCGTGATACGGTGGTCAAAACCTTCGGGAGAATATCTAATGAATTTTTACCGACCAAAAGGAGTAACATACAAGAAATCGGAGTCCGGGAGGCACACGAGGTGCCCACGAGGCAGGGGCGCGCCCAGGGGAAGGGGGCGTGCCCTCCACCCTCGTGGACGCCTCGTGTCTCTTCCGGACTGCCACTTATTTTTGTATTTTTCTACATATTCCAAAACGGTGAAAAATTGCCATTAGAACTGTTTTGGGGTCGGTTTACTTACCGTACCACATACCTCTTCCTTTTTGGGGTCTGAATCGTTCTGGAAAGTGTCCCTTATGTATTCCTTCGGTGTTACGGTTTCAATAACATTGGTTTCAACACTTATAGGATTACCTGAGATATAATGTTTGATTCTTTGACCGTTCACCACCTTCGAATTCGTGCCTTCGAAGTTGTTGATTTTTATGGCACCGGAACGATAGACCTCCTCGATAACGTAACGACCTTCCCATTTAGAGACAAGTTTTCCTGCAAAAAATCTTAAACGAGAGTTGTATAGCAAGACATAATCACCTACGTTAAACTCACGCTTTTGTATCCTTTTGTCATGCCATCTTTTAACTTTTTCTTTAAACAGCTTGGCATTCTCATAGGCATGGGTTCTCCATTCATCAAGAGAGCTAATGTCAAATAACCTCTTCTCACCGGCAAGTTTGAAATCATAATTGAGCTCTTTAATAGCCCAATATGCCTTATGTTCTAGCTCAAGAGGTAAGTGACATGCTTTTCCATATACCATTTTTATATGGAGACATACCCATAGGATTTTTATATGTGGTTCTATAGGCCCATAATGCATCATCAAGTTTCTTGGACCAATTCTTTCTAGACCTATTAACTGTCTTTTGCAAAATTAATTTCAGCTCTCTATTACTTAATTCTACCTGACCACTAGTGTGTGGGTGATAAGGGGATGCAATTCTATGATTAACTTCATACTTAGCAAGCATTTTACGGAAAGCACCATGAATAAAGTGTGAACCACCATCAGTCATTAAGTATCTAGGGACTCCAAACCTCGGGAAAATAACTTCTTTAAGCATCTTAATAGAGGTGTTGTTATCAGCACTACTAGTTGGAATAGCTTCTACCCACTTAGTAACATAATCGACAGCAACTAAAATATGTGTATACCCATTAGAGGAAGGAAACGGTCCCATATAATCAAAGCCCCAAACATCAAATGGTTAAATAACAAGCGAATAATTCATAGGCATTTCTTGACGTCTACTGATATTACCAATTCTTTGACATTCGTCACAAGATAAGACAAACTTACGGGCATCCTTGAAGAGACTAGGCCAATAAAAACCAGATTGTAATACCTTATGTGAAGTTCTATATCCAGCATGGTGTCCTCCATAAGCTTCAAAGTGGCACTTGCGTAGGATCTGTTCCTGTTCATGCTCAGGTACACAACGTCTAATAATACCATCTACTCCTTCTTTATAAAGATGTGGGTCATCCCAGAAGTAATGTCTCAAATCATAGAAGAACTTTTTCTTTTGCTGGCATGTGAAGCTAGGAGGTATAAACTTAGCAACAATGTAATTAGCATAATCAGCATACCATGGAGCAGTACGAGAAGTATTTAAGATAGCTAATTGTACATCAGGAAAGCTATCATCAATAGGCTGTGGGTCATCAAGAATATTCTCTAGCCTAGACAAGTTATCTACTATGGGGTTCTCAGCTCCCTTTCTATCAATAATATGCAAATCAAATTCTTGCAGCAAGAGAACCCATCTAATAAGTCTAGGTTTAGCATCTTTCTTTTCCATAAGGTATTTGATAGCAGCATGATCAGTGTGAATAGTTACTTTAGAGTCAACAATATAAGGTCTAAACTTATCACATGCAAATACAACTGCTAAAAATTCCTTCTCAGTAGTAGCATAATAATTCTGGGCACTGTCTAGAGTTTTACTAGCATATTGGATAACATTCAATTTTTTATCAACTATTTTCCCTAGAACAGCACCTACATCATAATCACTAGCATCACACATAATCTCAAAGGGTAAATTCCAGTCAGGAGGCTGGACAATAGGTGCAGAGATCAATGCTTTCTTAAGTATTTCAAATGCTTCTAGACAATCATCATCAAATACAAAATGAACATCTTTTTGTAAGAGATTAGTCGGAGGCCTGGAGATTTTGGAGAAGTCCTTAATGAACCTCCTATAAAGCCCGGAATGACCAAGGAAACTTTGTATCCCTTTGATGTCCTTGGGACACGACATCTTTTCAATAGCATCAACTTTAGCTTTGTCAACTTCAATACCTCTTTCAGAAATTTTATGTCCCAAGACAATGCCTTCATTAACCATAAAGTGGCACTTCTCCCAATTCAAGACAAGATTAGTGTCTTCACATCTCTGCAAAACTCGATCAAGGTTGCTCAAGCAATCATCAAAAGAAGTTTCGTAAACGGCGAAATCATCCATGAAAACCTCAACAATATTTTCATAAAAAACAGAGAATATAGCCATCATGCATCTTTGAAAGGTAGCAGGTGCATTACATAAACCAAAAGGCATACGTCTGTAAGCAAAGGTACCGAAAGGACAAGTAAAAGTGGTCTTTTCTTGATCCCCTTTTGACACAGGTATTTGAGAGAAACTAGAATATCCATCTAGAAAGCAAAAATGAGTATGTTTGGATAACCTTTCTAGCATTTGAACAATAAAAGGCAAAGGGTAATGATCTTTCTTAGTAGCTTTATTTAATTTGCAGAAATCAATTACCATCCTTTAACCTGTAACAATTCTTTGTGGGATCAATTCATCTTTATCATTAGGAACAACAATCATACCTCCCTTCTTAGGGACACAATGGACAGGACTTACCCACTGGCTATCAGCAACTGGATAGATAATACCTGCCTCTAGAAGCTTTAGTATTTCCTTCCTTACTACTTCTTTCATTTTAGGATTTAACCGTCGTTGATGATCAATAACCAGTTTAGCGTCCTCTTCCAATTTTATCTTGTGTTGGCATAAAGTGGGAATAATGCCCTTAAGATCATCCAGAGTATATCCAATAGCAGCACGGTGCTTCTTCAGAGTTTTCAATAATCTTTCTTCTTCCTACTCTGAAAGGTTAGCACTGATAATAACAGGATATATCTTCTTTTCTTCTAGATAAACATACTTAGATTATCAAGTAAGGGTTTAAGTTCAAACACGGGATCACCCCTGGGTGGAGGAGGATCCCCTAGGATTTCAACAGACAAGTTGTTTTTCAAATGGGTCCCTGCTTAAAGAATATTTCATCTATTTCCCTTCTCTCATTCATATACATATCATTTTCATGGTCTAGTAGATATTGTTCTAAAGGATCGTTAGGAGGCACATCAATAGAAGCAAGACCAATAATTTCATCCTTACTAGGTAATTCTTTATCATGGGGTTGTCTACAAAATTTAGCAAAGTTAAAATCATGAGACATATCCCCTAAACCAACGGTAACAATATCTTTCACGCAGTCTATCTTAGCATTAACGGTATTCAAGAAGGGGCTACCAAATATAATAGGACAAAAATCATCTTTTGGGGAACTAAGATTAAAAAAATCAGCAGGGTATTTAATCTTCCCACACAAGACTTCAACATCTCTAACAATCCCAACTGGTGAAATAGTGTCTCTATTAGCGAGCTTAATAGTAACATAAATCCCTTCTAACTCAACATGTGCAATATCATGCATCATTTCTTTATATAAGGTATGAGGTATTATACTTGCACTAGCACCTACGTCACATAAACCATGATAGCAATGATCTCCTATTTTAACATAAATAACAGGCAAGCCTACAACAGGTCTATGTTTATTCCTAGCATCGGGTTTGGCTATTCTACCAGCTTCCTCTTGGAGGTAAATAACATGTCCATCTAAATTTTCTACCAAGAGATCTTTAACCATAGCAACACTAGGTTCAACTTTAATTTGCTCAGAGGGTGTAGGTGTTCTAGTGCTACTCTTACGAAGCACAGTTGAAGCTTTAGCACGATCCTTTATTCTAATAGGGAAAGGCGGTTTCTCAATATAAGCAGTAGGAATAATAGGATCAACATTATAAGTGATAGTCTTTTCTTCAACTTTAACAGGTTCAACTACTTTCACTTCAATGGGAGGATGGTATTTAAACCACTTCTCCTTGGGAAGATCAACATGAGTAGCAAATGATTCACAGAAAGAAGCTACTATCTCATAGTCAAGTCCATATTTAGTGATAAATTCACGGAAAACATCGGTATCCATAAAAGCTTTAACACAATCAAAATTAGGGGTCATACCTGACTCCTTACCTTCGTCGAGATCCCAATCTTCAGAGTTGCGTTTAATTCTTTCCAATAAATCCCATTTCAATTCAACAGTATTCATCATAAAAGAACTAGAACAAGAATTATCGAGCATTGTGCGATTATTGAGAGAAAGTCGAGCATAAATTTTTTGAATGATCATTTTTCTTGAGAGCTATTGATTGGGGCATGAATATAACATTGAATTAAGCCTCCCCCAAGCTTGAGCGATGCTTTCTCCTTTGCGAGGCCAAAAATTATATATATAATTACGATCACGATGAACCTGATGCATAGGGTAGAACTTCTGACAAAATTCCAACTTGAGCCGATTATAGTTCCATGATCCAATATCATCGCATAGCCTAAACCATGTCAATGCGTCTCCCTTCAAAGATAAAGGGAAGACCTTCTTCTTTATAACATCCTCGGGCATACCTGCAAGCTTAAATAATCCACAAACTTCATCCACATAGATTAGGTGTAAATCGGGATGCAGTGTTCCATCTCCTGTAAAGGGATTATCTAGCATTTTCTCTATCAAACCCGAAGGAGTTTCAAAGCAAACATTTTCAGTAGGTTCAGTAGGTTGAGGAGCAACTCTTTGCTCTTCTGGTCGGGGTGAAGATACCCCGAACAAGCCCCTCAAAGGATGATGAACCATAGTAACAAGTGACAGTAAATTTCAGCACACTATATAAATTTTTCCTTACCAAATTCCACTTACCAAAGGCGCTTCACTCCCCGACAACGACGCCAGAAAAGAGTCTTGATGACCCACAAGTGTAGGGGATCTATCGTAGTCCTTTCGATAAGTAAGAGTGTCCAACCCAACGAGGAGCTGAAGGAAATGATAGGCAGTTTTCAGTAAGGTATTTTCTGCAAGCACTGAAATTATCGGTAACAGATAGTTTTGTGATAAGGTAATTGGTAGCAAGTGACAAATAGTAAAAGCAAATAAAGTGCAGCAAGATGGCCCAATACTTTGTGTAGCAAAGGACAAGCCTGTACAAACTCTTATATGAAGGAAAACGCTTTCGAGGACACATGAGAACTATCGTCAAGCTAGTTTTCATCATGATCACCTGATTCGCGTTCGGTACTTTGATAATTTGGTATGTGGGTGGACCGGTGCTTGGGTGTTGTATTTACTTGGACAAGCCTCCCACTTATGATTAACCTCTAATGCAAGCATCTGCAACTACAAAAAAAGTATTAAGGTAAACCTAACCATAGCATGAAACAAGTGGATCCAAATCAGCCCCTTACGAAGCAACGCATAAACTAGGGTTTAAGGTTCTGTCACTCTAGCAACCCATCATCTACTTATTACTTCCCAATGCCTTCCTCTAGGCCCAAATAATGGTGAAGTGTCATGTAGTCGATGTTCACATGACACCACTAGAGGAGAGACAACATACATCTCATCAAAATATCGAACGAATACCAAATTCACATGACTACTTATAGCAAGACTTCTCCCATGTCCTCAGGAACAAAAGTAACTACTCCCAAGACATAATATTGTTCATGATCAGAGGGGTATTAATATGCATAATGGATCTGAACATATGATCTTCCACCAAGTAAACCAACTAGCATCAACTACAAGGAGTAATCAACACTACTAACAACCCACATGTACCAATATGAGGTTTGGGTACAAAGATTGGATACAAGAGATGAGCTAGGGTTTGAGAGGAGATGGTGCTGGTGAAGATGTTGATGAAGATAACCCTCCCCAAGATGGGAGAGTTATTGGTGATGACAGCGGTGATGATTTCTCCCTCCCGGAGGGAAGTATCCCCGGCAGAACAGCTCTGCCGGAGCCCTAGATTGGTTTCCGCCAAGGTTCCGCCCGAGAAGGTGGCGTCTGGTCCCGAAAGGCTCCTTATGATTTTTTCCAGGTCAAAACACCTCATATAGGAGAAGATGGGCATCAGGGTGTCATCGAGTGGCCCACGAGGCAGGGGGCGCCCAGAGGGGGGGGGGGCGCCCGCCACCCTAGTGGACAGGTGGTGGCCCCCCTGGTGAATCTCTTTCGCTAGATATTTTTTTATATTTTCTGAAACGGTGCCCCGTGGAGTTTCGGAGCCTTTTGAGTTGTGCAGAATAGGTTTCCAATGTTTGCTCCTTTTCCAGCCCAGAATTCCTGTTGCCGGCATTCTCCCTCTTCATATAAACCTTGTAAAATAAGAGAGAAAATGCATAAGTATTGTGACATAACGTGTAATAACAGCTCATAGTGCAATAAATATCAACATAAAAGCAAGATGCAAAATGGACGTATCAACAAGCTTAATTTTCCCTGCAATATGAATAAATATGGGATGTATATGCATAGAAACAGTCGGGTTGTATTCAAAACCCAGGCAATTACATAGAAATAGTGAAGTTATATATTTCAACTACACAGGTTGCAAATTGAAATTACAACTTGTACATCATCAAGTTTGCAAAAAAGAAGTTTTAAATGTAGTTCAAACACAGGGAGCAAGTTCATCTTGCTTTTAGTAGATGAAATGAAACACGAAAATCCGGTGATGGGGGATTTTTTCCCAAAATGAAAAACATCTTTGCTTAGGTCTTTCTTTCTAGAGCTTCAGTTGCGTTGCTTGGGCAATGTTTGGATCACTTGCCATCACGGCTCTCAAGTACTTACAAGCTGGGACTACATGTCCAACCTCAGAGCAAAACTAGCATTTAGGGGGTCCTGCTGCCACCTCCATTGTAGCTTTCAGCGACCCACATGTCTGAACATTGTGTCCTTCTTCATGGTAGTGTGTGCAACGGACAGTCCTTTTTTCAGCTCTTAGCTTTCCCGTTGTTGTTGGCTTCTTCTCTTGTTGCTTCACCTTCTTTTTTTGCACATCATATTGCTGCTCTACCAGCGTTTTATTTCTCTTCTCTCTTTCAGTTGGTCGACCTTTCTTAATGTAACATCCCAATTTTCCTAAATTAGGATGTTATTAGATCATTCATATGCATATCATATTTTTATTGCATTATTTGTCTTTCTCCAATATTCGGATCATTATGCAACTAAAGGCAATTTATTGCGGAGATAACATGACTTCTCCCCTATTTTAAAATGTTCATGATGTGCAGAATATTATTTCCAGTTCATCTGTTACGTTCCGGTATTTTTATTAATCTCCAAAATATTTTATTTGATTGTTTTATTGTTGTTTGAGTGGCCAATTGCATCAAAATGATTTTACAAAATTGCATTAGTTTTGGAACTAGTGTTCCTGTAGTTTATATTGATAGGGCTATTTTTACTGTATGTCTAGGTATTTTTATTTAGATTTTACCCTGTGTATTTATTTTATTAAATTTTGTTTTGCTGCTGGTTGTAAAAAAAAGCCCGCCAGCCGGCCGGCCAGCTAGCCAGCGACCCAGCCCACCAGCCAGCCAGCCAGCAAGCGCGACCGACCGCCGCGGCCCACCTAGCTCCCGCACCGCTGCAGCACACAACCACCGCGCGGCCCAGCCCACCTCAGCGAAGCGGTACGCACCGCACCACACCGCTCGCCCGACCCGCACCTCACCCGACCCGGCGCCCCTCTCTCCCTGACCAGTGGACCCCGCCCCTGTTCCTCTTCCTCACCGAGCCGGACACCACACGCGCGCACCGCACGCACGCCGAGGCCGACCCAGATCGATCCGGCGCCTGGCTTGACTCCGCGCATGCCCGAGACGTCTAGGGCGAGCCCAGGCCCTATCGCAGACCCCCCAGCGCCTTCTCTCCTTCTTGCTGCGCCGCACGAACGCGGCCACGTGTTTGGATCTCGCCGCCGTCCGCCGCCGTTCGCCGACGATTCCACCTCCGTAAGGACTCACCGAGCTCAGCCGCCTGCTCCCTTTGATTCGCCTCTCGAAGACGCATCTCTCTGACATCCTCTCGTCGCTTCAATCACAGCTGAGCAAGAGGAACGAGCTGATCACTGCCGCCGGAGTTCACGCCAGCATCACCGGCGCTACAAACCGCCTCGCCGCCGTCTGACTCCACCACCACCTCCGCCACTCACCTACGCACCCGCCCGTGCCATCACCTTCGCCGGGGAGCCGCCGGAGACGCCCTGCCGCCGACGCCCGAGCCGCCGCCGCCGCTGTTTTGTCGCCTGGTGAGCAAACATCTTGGGCCAATCAGGAACTGCCATGTGGCATTTAGCTAGAGGACGAGCACAGGATTTCCGCACAGTTCCATGCGTTTTCTATTTCTTTCTGTCGTTTTCTTAGTTTTGTCTCAAATTCAAATAGCCATATCTTTTAGTGTATGTATCCAAATTAGGTGATTCTTTTTCCTATGATCTCACAAAAACCAGCCCTTTATCACTGTACCAAAATCTCACATGTTTGCACTGTTCAAATTTAAATTCATTTTGAATTTGAATTAAACCTTCCGGAGGCCGTAACTTTCAAACCGCTTATCGAATTCGAGTGATTCTTTTTGCGTTGTGACCGTAGTGCAATTTAGGTGCTGTTAAGCTTCTGTTTTTCAGTTTTAAAATGACTTTCTTGCTGTCGGTTTTATTTTGGCTTTATTGGAGTTTCGGTGATTGATTTGTTATATTGTGTGAAACGTATAGATTGTCCGGAGTGCGACGCGAGCTATTGTCAGGAGTGTGACTTTTTGAACCAGAACCAAGGCAAGTTACATGTTGATCATCCTTTACCTATTTTTTTTCTATGCATTGTAGGTTATGCCACACTATAAAAATCATTGCATTAAAGGACTATTATAATTTTAGCTATATTGTTGAGCTATCTCCCGTCTTTGCAAATCGTGGTAGGTATAGTTTTGCTATGCTTGTAGACCGGATTGGTTCCTGTATACATTGAGCTTATGTGAGGAGTATTAATATTTAACAAACTGAGTAGTAATTCAGGACTTAACTCACCTCTGGGCGGAAGTGGTACTGATGGGTGGTTATAAGAACATCATGGTTTATACCCTCTGAATGTAAGTAGACGGCCGCCCAGGCTCAAAAAGATCAAACAGACTTAATGACTAGTAGCTTCCATGCACGACCACTAGCTAAATGGGCTCTGGCTTAGTTGAGTAGGTTGTGGGATCCTCGCCCAGGTATGCTAGCAGATGTAGATATGGATAGGTGTACCGGCTGCCGGGGGTGGAGGTGACTACTTCTAAAAGACTTCGTCTCAATCTTCGGGTTGAGTGTAGTGGGTAAAGTGTGCAAAACTCTGCAGAGTTATAAAACTATTCATGATTAGCCGTGTGCCTGGTTATGGATATTTTGAGCCACTATGCCATTACAGTTGTTGGATGATCTTGAAAGATGTGACACTTAATAATATTTGTGGGCAACTTAATAAATGGGTAGGTTGGAGTTGATTTTGCCAACTCAACCTTGTGCATTCAATTGTAGTAATAAAAGAACTAAATTAAAAATTGACTTTTAGGTAGTTATGAGGACAAAATCAGCTTTCTGCAAAATAAACCCCCAAGCCTTCCTTTGTTGTTATATGCATATACATGTAGGTCTGCTTTATTACTTCTCCTGTGTAACTTGCCAATACATTCAATGTATTGACCTATACGGTTGCAACGTCTCATGTTGCACGATTTTCAGACGAGGAGTAAGGTACCGTTCGGGCCGCGAGTCTGCACTCAGCATCGCCAGTTGGGCTATGATGGGACTCATCATTATTTTCTACTACTTTCCGCTGTGTGATTGAATAATAGCTAGCCATGAGCTATGCAGATTGTTTTATTTTATATACTCTGGATCATACGTTGTAATAAATGATGCACTTGTATTCTGGTTTTCATCTATACTGTGTGTGCTAGCGAGTTCGATCCAGGGACTAGCACGGTAAGCACAAAGACTCAAATCCTTCGAGGTTTGGTCGTTACAGATGGTATCAGAGCAGTGTGTTGACTGTAGGACGTGACCCTAGAAAATGGATTAGAAAATCCATAGGAGTGAAGATTCTTTTACAAGCTAGTTATACTTTTTACGGTTTATTAGTTAACCCAAGTATCTTGAACATTTAAGTAGGAACTAGAGCTGAGACCACCATTCATGCTTGTTTTATTTTGCAACGTTATCGTGTTGGCGTATCTGATTATGTTCACTTTCGTGGTATGAAGATACTAGATTGTTTGCTTGATTGGTAGCTTGTTTGTTAAGTTTACCTCGTCGAAATTATTCGACTATATATACTTATATATACTACTATATTATTGTGCTTGTTTGTCTGTTTGTTCGTTGGTGTTGTTCGTTGTTGAGTGTTGCTGCTTTATATTGCCTTGATCATATATGCATATGGGTAGAATATACTTATATCTATAGCTTTGGCCCTATTATATCTATAACTCTTCTATGCTTGCCCACCAGATGCCGCCAAGGCGTGATAATAGGCGCAATGCTGCAGGAGGACACAACAATGGCAATGACATACCGCCATACATGCAGCAGTTGCTTCAGGGGCAGACGCAGCTGATCCAGTTGCTTGTGCAGAACCAGAACAACCAGAACAACAACAACAACAACAACCCGCCACCCGTGGATATGCTTACCAGGTTCCTGAGGTTGAATCCTCAGAGGTTCTCCAGTTCCCTTGAACCTATTGTGGCTGATGATTGGCTCCGTGCAGTCGCTAGGAACCTGGAGACGGTTGGATGCACAGATGCAGAGAGGGTGAGGTTTGCCTCACATTTGTTGGAGGGTCCTGCCGCAGCTTGGTGGGACAACTACTTGGCCTCTTATCCCATTGCTGGTATCACTTGGACTCAGTTTCAGACTGCTTTTCATGCTGCACATGTGTCTGCTGGTGCTATGAGTCTGAAAAAGGAGTTTCGCAGTTTGCGTCAGGGAGGACGCACAGTTAATGCGTATGTGGATAAATTTAATAATCTTGCACGTTATGCTCCTAATGATGTTAACAGTGATGCAGCTAGGCAGGAGAAATTCTTGGAGGGCCTAACTGATGAGTTGAGCCTTCAGTTGACAATGGCCACTTTTGATAATTGTCAGGAGCTGATTGATAAGGCTATTATGATAGAGGGGAAGCATCATCCATAGAGAATCGCAAGAGGAAGTACAACAAGAATAACAGGTATAATTCAGGACCACAACAGAAGCCACGCACTTCATATCAGGGTAATGGAGGTAATGGGCATCATCATGATCATGGAGGTAATGGACATAATCATCATGGAGGGAATGGCCACAACCATAATGGCCACCATAATCACAATGGGCACAAGAGTAACAATGGCAATGTCAAAGGTAATGGTAATGGTAATGGTAATGGAGGGAGTAATAACCAGAGCCACCAGAGTGTGCCTGTGCAAAGGGACATTAGCCAGGTTCAGCGCTATAAGTGTAGGTAGACGGGCCACAACTTCAACACTTGCCCAGAGAGCAAAAACGGTAATGGGAATTCTGGAGTCAGCAAGCCAAACCCCTTCTAAAAGGTTCATGTTAACCATGTTAATGTGGAGGAGGTTTATGATGAACCTGGTGCCGTGATTGGTAAGTTCTTGATTAATTCGGTACCTGCACTTGTCCTTTTTGATTCTGGTGCATCGCATTCATTCATCTCACGGGTATTTGTGGATAAACATAAGCTGCCTACCGTAGTACTTAAGTCACCTATTCTAGTAAGTTCTCCGGGGGCTGAGATGACAGCAAGTTTGGGATGCTTTCAGATGCCTTTGTCCATTGGGAAGCATGTTTTTCCCACAGATTTGGTTATATTGAAGTCACAGGGTCTGGATATTATTTTGGGTATGGACTGGTTGACCAAATATAAAGGTCTCATTGATTGTTCCAGTCGATCGATTACTCTCAGTGCACCAGGAGGTAAGAGGATCAGATATGTATGTAAGTATAAGCATAATCAGGTGCAAGTGAACTCTCTTAATGGGGGTAGTCTGGAAGATGTGCCAGTCGTGAGGGACTACCCAGATGTGTTTCCAGAGGAGTTGCCAGGTATGCCACCAGATAGAGACATTGAGTTTCTTATTGATTTAATACCAGGCACCGGACCTATTGCAAAGAGACCGTACAGAATGCCTCCTCGGGAGTTGGAGGAATTGAAGAAGCTGATAAGGGAATTGCAGGAACAAGGATTTATTCGCCCAAGTTCCAGTTTTGTTTGTGGAGAAGAGAGATGGGACCTTGAGGATGTGTGTTGATTATCGTTCTCTGAATGAGGTAACCATTAAGAATAAGTATCCCTTTCCTATGATAAATGATCTGTTTGACCAATTGGAGGGAGCTACTGTGTTTTCTAAGATTGATCTCCGTTCTGGTTATCATCAATTCAAGATTCGTGAGCAAGATATTCCAGAGACTGCTTTTACTACGAGGTATGGGTTGTATGAACATACTGTTATGTCATTTGGATTGACTAACGCTGCTGCATACTTCATGAATATGATGAACAAAGTGTTTATGGAGTTCTTGGATAAATTTGTGGTTGTTTTCATTGATGATATATTGGTGTTCTCCAAGAATAAGCAAGAGCATGAGGTACATCTGCGATTGGTGATGGAGAAGCTGAGGGAACATCAGTTGTATGCCAAGTTCAGCAAATGTGACTTTTGGCTGGATGAGGTATAGCATTCCATGGACATGTTGTGTCAGGTAATGGAGTTGCAGTTGATCCATCTAAGGTTGCTGCTGTTACAAAGTGGGAAACACCCACAACAGTTGGGGAGATTCGCAGCTTTTTGGGCCTTGCAGGTTATTACAGGAGGTTTATTGAGAACTTTTCTAAAATTGCAAAGCCTATGACCGAATTGTTGAAGAAGGAGAAGATGTTTGTTTGGACTGATGAATGTGAAGCCAGCTTTCAGGAATTGAAGCAGCGTTTGGTTACATCACCAGTCTTAATTCTGCCTGATATACATAAGGACTTCCAGGTATATTGTGATGCTTCTCGTCAGGGACTTGGGAGTGTTTTGATGCAGGAAGGTAAAGTTGTTTCACATGCTTCATGTCAGCTTAAGAATCATGAGCATAATTATCCTACACATGATTTGGAGTTAGCCTCAGTTGTGCATGCATTGAAAACTTGGAGGCAATATCTTATTGGTAATCATTGTGATATATTTACTGATCATAAGAGCTTGAAGTATATTTTTACTCAGAAGGATTTGAACCTCAGACAGAGGAGATGGTTGGAGCTTATTAAGGATTATGATTTGAATGTGCAGTATCATCCTGGTAAGGCTAATGTTGTTGCTGATGCATTGAGTCGTAGGAGCCATGTTAATGCAGTTGATATTAATGATATGCCACAAGAGTTATGTGATCAGTTCAGGGATCTCAGGTTGGAGATGGTTCCTAAGGGATATTTGGCAACACTTGAGGTAAAGCCTACTTTGCTTGACAGGATCAGGGAAGCTCAAAAGGGTGATAAAGAAATTGCTGGAATAAAAGAGAATATGACTAAAGGTAAGGCAGAAGGTTTCCGTGAGGATGAACATGGGACCATATGGTTTGAGAAGCGTATTTGTGTACCACAAGATGTAGACATCAGGAAGTTGATTCTTCAGGAGGCACATGATTCACCTTATTCTATTCACCCAGGTAATACTAAGATGTATTTGGACTTGAGGGAAAGATTTTGGTGGCCTAGCCTGAAGAGGGAGATTGCTGGATATATTGCAACATGTGATGTGTGCCAGAGAGTTAAAGCAGAACATCAGAGGCCAGCAGGTTTGTTACAGCCATTGCCTATACCTGAGTGGAAATGGGATCAGATTGGTATGGATTTCATTACAGGTTTACCCAGGACTCAGTCAGGTTATGATTCTATTTGGGTGATTGTTGATCGTTTGACTAAGGTTGCTCACTTCATTCCGATAAAGACTACTTATACCAGTGCTCAGCTAGCTAAAGTTTATATGTCCAAAATTGTTTGTCTGCATGGAGTTCCAAGGATGGTAGTGTCTGATAGAGGTACTCAGTTCACATCCAAATTTTGGCGTCAGTTGCATGAATCCTTGGGCACTAGCCTAGAGTTCAGTTTAGCTTTCCATCCACAGACTGATGGACAGACAGAGAGGGTAAATCAGATTTTGGAGGATATGTTGAGAGCTTGTGTTTTTATGGGTCCAGTTGGGATGATAAATTACCTTATGCAGAGTTCTCATATAATAACAGTTATCAGGCTAGTCTGAAAATGGCACCATTTGAGGTATTGTATGGCAGGAAGTGCAGGACACCGTTGATGTGGGATGAGGTTGGAGAGCGTTAGTTCTTTGGACCAGACTTGATCAGAGATGCTGAGGAGAAGGTCAAGCTGATTCGTGACAGGCTGAAGATAGCTCAGTCCAGGCAGAAGAGTTATGCAGATGCAAAGCGCAAAGAAGTGACATATGAGGTAGGAGACCGTGCATATCTTCGAGTTTCACCACTTCGTGGAATTAAGAGATTTGGAATTAAGGGTAAGTTAGCACCATGTTTTGTGGGGCCTAACATGATCTTGGAGCGTAGAGGAGAGGTAGCTTATCAGCTGGAGTTGCCAGAATCTTTGTCTGGAGTTCATAATGTGTTTCATGTATCTCAGTTGAAGAAGTGCCACACAGAGATGATGGATGTTCCATTGAGGGACACGGTGCCACTTGATGCAATTCAGTTGGAGAGTGATTTGACATATGAGGAGAAACCTGTTAAGATTCTGGAGACAGCAGAGGGAGTTACTCGCACCAAGACAATTAAGTTATGCAAGGTTCAGTGGGATCATCATACTGAGGAAGAAGCTACTTGGTAACGAGAGGAAGATCTCAGGCAGGATCACCCACACCTATTTGCTAGCCAGCCTGAATCTCGAGGGCGAGATTCATCTTAAGGGGGGTAGGTTTGTAACATCCCAATTTTCCTAAATTAGGATGTTATTAGATCATTCATATGCATATCATATTTTTATTGCATAATTTTTCTTTCTGCAATATTCGGATCATTATGCAACTAAAGGCAATTTATCGGAGCGGAGATAACATGACTTATCCCCTATTTCAAAATGTTCATAATGTGCAGAATATTATTTCCCGTTCATCTGTTATGTTCTGGTATTTTTATTAATCTCCAAAATATTTTATTTGATTGTTTTATTGTTGTTTGAGTGGCTAATTGCATCAAAATGATTTTACAAAATTGCATTAGTTTTGGAACTAGTGTTCCTGTAGTTTATATTGATAGGGCTATTTTCACTGTATGTCTAGGTATTTTTATTTAGATTTTACCCTGTGTATTTATTTTATTTATTTTGTTTTGCTGCTGGTTGTAAAAAAAAGCCAGCCAGCCGGCCGGCCAGCTGACTAGCGGCCCAGCCCACCAGCCAGCCAGTGCGACCGACCGCCGCGGCCCACCTAGCTCCCGCACCGCTGCAGCCCACAACCATCGCGCGGCCCAGCTCACCTCAGCGAAGCGGTATGCACCGCACCACACCGCTCGCCCGACCTGCACCTCACCCGACCCGGCGCCCCTCTCTCCCTGACCAGTGGACCCCGCCCCTGTTCCTCTTCCTCACCGAGCCGGACACCACACGCGCGCACCGCACGCACGCCGAGTCCGACCCGGATCGACGGCGCCTGGCTTGACTCCGCGCACGCCCGAAACGTCTAAGGCGAGCCCAGGCCCTAGCGTAGACCCCCCCAGCCCCTTCTCTCCTTCTCGCTACGCCGCACGAACGCGGCCACGCGTTTGGATCTCGCCGCCATCCGCCGCCGTTCGCCGACGATTCCACCTCCGTAAGGACTCACCGAGCTCAGCCGCCTACTCCTTTTGATTCGCCTCTCGAAGACGCATCTCTCTGACAACCTCTCGTTGCTTCAATCACAGCTGAGCGAGAGGAACGAGCCGATCACTGCCACTGGAGTTCACGCCATCACCGCCGGCGCTACAAACCGCCTCGCCGTCGTCCGACTCCACCACCACCTCCACCACTCACCTACGCACCCGCCCGTACCATCACCTTCGCCGGGGAGCCGCCGGAGACGCCCCGCCGCCGACGCCCGAGCCGCCGCTGCCGCTGTTTTGTCGCCTGGTGAGCAAACATCTTGGGCCAACCAGGAACTGCCACGTGGCATTTAGCTACAGGATGAGCACAGGAGTTCCTCACAGTTCCAGGCGTTTTCTGTTTCTTTTTGTCTTTTTCTTAGTTTTGTCTCAAATTCAAATAGCCATATCTCTTAGTGTATGTATCCAAATTAGGTGATTCTTTTTCCTATGATCTCACAAAAACCAGCCCTTTATCACAGTACCAAAATCTCACATGTTTGCACTGTTCAAATTTAAAGTCGTTTGAATTTGAATTAAACCTTCCGGAGGCCGTAACTTTCAAACCGCTTATCAAATTCGAGTGATTCTTTTTGCATTGTGACCATAGTGCAATTTAGGTGCTGTTAAGCTTCTGTTTTTGAGTTTTAAAATGACTTTCTTTCTGTCAGTTTTATTTTGGCTTTATTGGAGTTTCGGTGATTGATTTGTTATATTGTGTGAAACGTGTAGATTGTCCGGAGTGCGACGTGAGCTATTGTCAGGAGTGTGACTTTTTGAACCAGAACCAAGGCAAGTTACATGTTGATCATCCTTTACCTATTGTTTTTCTATGCATTGTAGGTTATGCCACACTATAAAAATCATTGCATTATTGGACTATTATAATTTGAGCTATATTGTTGAGCTATCTCCCGTCTTTGCAAATCGTGGTAGGTATAGTTTTGCTATGCTTGTAGACGGGGTTGGTTCCTGTATACATTGAGCTTATGTGAGGAGTATTAATATTTAACAAACTGAGTAGTAATTCAGGACTTAACTCACCTCTGGGCGGAAGTGGTATTGATGGGTGGTTTTAAGAACATCATGGTTTATACCCTCTGAATGTAAGTGGACGGCCGCCCAGGCTGAAAAAGATCAGACAGACTTAATGACTAGTAGCTTCCATGCGCGACCACTAGCTAAATGGGCTCTGGCTTAGTTGAGTAGGTTGTGGGATCCTCGCCCAGGTATGCTAGCAGATGTAGATATGGATAGGTGTACCGGCTGCCGGGGGTGGAGGTGACTACTTCTGAAATACTTCGTCTCAATCTTCGGGTTGAGTCTAGTGGGTAAAGTGTGCAAAACTCTGCAGAGTAATAAAACTAATCATGATTAGCCGTGTCCCCGGTTATGGATATTTTGAGTCACTATGCCATTACAGTTGTTGGATGATCTTGACAGATGTGACACTTAATAATATTTGTGGGCAACTTAATAAATGGGTAGGTTGGAATTGATTTTGCCAACTCAACCTTGTGCATTCAATTGTAGTAATAAAAGAACTAAATGAAAAATTGACTATTAGGTAGTTATGAGGACAAAATCAGCTTTCTGCAAAATAAACCCCCAAGCCTTCCTTTGTTGTTCTATGTATATACATGTAGGTCTGATTTATTACTTCTCCTGTGTAACTTGCCAATACATTCAATGTATTGACCTATACGGCTGCAACGTTTCATGTTGCATGATTTTCAGACAAGGAGTAAGGTACCGTTAGGGTCGCGAGTCTGCACTCAGCATCGCCAGTTGGGCTATGATGGGACTCACCGTTATTTTCTACTACTTTCCGCTGTGTGATTGAATAATAGCTAGCCATGAGCTATGCAGATTGTTTTATTTTATATACTCTCGATCATACGTTGTAATAAATGATGCACTTGTATTCTGGTATTCATCTATACTGTGTGTGCTTACGAGTTCGATCCAGGGACTAGCACGGTAAGCACAGAGACTCAAATCCTTCGAGGTTTGGTCGTTACACTTAGGGACACGAGCTGGGTTTTGTAGCATCTCCGAGCTTTGAGGCTGTGGTAGGTTACCATTCAATGTTCCTGATGCGGCAGCGGGTGGTGTTGGGGGTTGACTCTGTTGCGTTGCTTGTTGTCCTAGCAGCGCTCCTCTCTTCGCAGCTACTATGGTGGGCTCAAGAACTGTTATTGCTTCATCTAATATTGTGTAGGCATCATCATTGCAACATGCATTAGAGGTGAGCCATGCTAACCTTCGGCACAAGGAGTTGTATTTCAGCGTGTTCGTTGAGGGATGCCCAAAGTCCATCAATCGACCAGTCCTGTCCCTGCTTATTGTTGCTGCTTCGGACCACCTCTCCAACAAGTATTGATGTGCAATTACTTGGACATTGATATGCGCCATTGCCCTTATTATGTGTACACAAATCAGGCCATTCATATCAAAGTAGTGGCAACTACATTCAAACAACCCTTCATCCATCATAACATGCACAGAATAGAGCTTTGGGTTCTCATAGGATCTTGCCTTTAGCTCAAAGAGGAGGCCTTGCCCTTGGTAGTTGATACGTCTCCAACATATCTATAATTTTTTATTGTTCCATGCTATTACATTATCCTTCTAGGATGTCTTACGGGCTTTTATATACACTTTTATATGATTTTTGGGACTAACCTATTAACCCAGAGCCCAGTGCCAGTTTATGTTTTTCTCATGTTTTAGGGTTTTTACAGAAAAGGAATATCAAACGGAGTCCAATTGACGTGCTAATTTTTGATGATTTTTTCTGGACCAAAAGAAGCCCCCGAAGTAAAAGAGTTGGGCCAGGAGAGCCACGGGCTGCCCACGAGGGTGGGGACGCGCCCTAGGCAGGGGGGCGCGCCCTCCTATCTCGTGGACAGCCCAGAAGCCCCCCTGGCGTGTGCCCTACGCCAAAAAATCCTATAAATACTGAAGCCTTCGTAAATTAACCTAGATCGGGAGTTCCGCCGCCGAAAGTCTCTGTAGCCACCAAAAACCAATCTAGACCCCGTTCCAGCACCCTGCCGGAGGGGGAATCCCTCTCCGGTGGCTATCTTCATCATCCCGGCGCTCTCCATGACGAGGAGGGAGTAGTCCACCCTCGGGGCTGAGGGTATGTACCAATAGCTATGTGTTTGATCTCTCTCTATCTCTCGTGTTCTTGAGATGGCACGATATTGATGTATAGAGAGCTTTGCTATTCTAGTTGGATCTTATAATGCTTCTCCCCCTCTACTCTCTTGTAATGGATTGAGTTTTCCCTTTGAAGTTATCTTATCGGATTGAGTCTTCAAGGATTTGAGAACACTTGATGTATGTCTTGCACGTGTTTATCTGTGGTGACAATGGGATATCATGTGATCTACTTGATGTATGTTTTGGTGATCAACTTGCGGGTTCCGTGACCTTGGGAACCTATGCAAAGGGGTTGGCACACGTTTTCGTCTTGACTCTCCGGTAGAAACTTTGGGGCACTCTTTGAAGTTCTATGTGTTGGTTGAATAGATGTTTCTAAGATTGTGTGACGCATATCGTATAATCATGCCCACGGATACTTGAGGTGACAATGGAGTATCTAGGTGACATTAGGGTTTTGATTGATTTGTGTCTTAAGGTGTTATTCTAGTACGAACACTATGATAGATTGAACGTTACTACGGACTCTCTTTATGTTTCAATTCTTATCTTTTATGCGAGCATCATTGAAATCATCATGCCTAGCTAGGGGCGTTAAACGGTAGCGCTTGTTGGGAGGCAACCCAACTTTATTTTATTTTCTTTGTTTTTGCTTCTGTTTAGGAATAAATATTGCATCTAGCTTTTGTTTAGATGTGGTTTTGTGTTCTAATTAGTGTTTGTGCCAAGTAGAACCTTTGAGAAGACTTGTGTGAAGTTTATATGATCTTGCTGTGAAAAACAGAATCGCTAGCGCTCGCTAGAATGGTCATCAGATTTTACTGGAGTGTGCTATTTAGTTGATTCTTATTGCAGATGATTAATAGACAAATTCCTCACGTTTACCAATTTAGTTTGAATTTTTTGGAGTTACAGAAGTATGCGAAACCTGCAGATTACTACAGACTGTTCTGTTTTTGACAGATTCTGTTTTTCGTGTGTTGTTTGCTTATATTAATGCATCTATGAGTAATATTGGAAAGTATGAACCATAGAGAAGTTGGAATACAGTAGGTTTAACACCAATATAAACAAAGAATGAATTCATTGCAGTACCTTTGAGTAGTGGTTTGCTTTCTTATACTAACGGAGCTCACGTGATTTTTGTCTAAGTTTTGTGTTGTGAAGTTTTCAAGTTTTGAGTATTGCTTTGATGGACTATGGAACAAAGAGTGGCAAGAGCCTAAGCTTGGAGATGCCCAAGGCACCCCCAAGGTAAAATTAAAGGACAACCAAAATCCTAAGCTTGGGGATGCCCCGGGAAGGCATCCCCTCTTTCGTCTTCATCTATCGATAACTATACTCAAAGCTATATTTTTATTCACCACATGATATGTGTTTTGCTTGGGGCGTCATTCTATTTTAGTTTGTTTTGCTCGCTGTTTGAATAATATCCCAAGATCTGAAATTCTTAAATGTTAGAGAGTCTTCACATAGTTACATAATGTATGGCCCAGGCCCGGGGGCTCCTGTCGGTGTACTAGAGTAGGGGTACCCTAGTATCCCGAACTTATGCACGGACAGTCGCAGCGTCCCGCGGCAAGGCTTGCCGGGTGACTGCCAAGGTCCTCCGTGGTTCCTTTGGAGCCATTCAAGAACAAAGTATTTAAGCCAAGGAGACAAGACCCCGGCAAGAGGAGCTTGCCGGGAAGGCCAACAAAGGCATCTCAAGGAACTTGCCGCGACGCGCCACGCGTCCCGGCAAGGCCCGGTGAGCGGCAAGCTCCCGGACGCGACAAGACGACGACCGCGGCAAGGCGCTTGCCGTGGCAAGCTACCACTCTGTACCCATGCTCCAGCGCATCCACCAACGTGTCGCTCTGGGACCCTTCCAGGCGTACGTGGCGGGAGGCTGTGCAGCCAGCGGTACGCGGTGGCAAGCGGCGCTGACAAGATTGCCATCGTGGCGAGCGGTGGCGTCCCTGACGGTCCCCTTTTGCACTGTTTGGGCGACACAGACGGGCATTTAATGCCCTTGTCCCCTACCGTCAGGGTTAGGTATGATACACTGTACAGGTAGTTGTACCAACCGCAACACCTTTTTCCATTTTTACCCTAGTCTACGTTGCCACCTGTCGGTGACCCCTTTAGCATATAAAAGGAGGCCCATGCGCAACGTAGAGGGGGGTTCGACACAAGAAAGAACACTCACGCTCGGTCTTGCCCGTGCGGACTGGGTTACGCTGTATCTCTCTCCGTATCCACCGCGCCCTCCCCTAATGGCACGCGTTGAATCCGGCGTCGTGGGAGAGATCGTGGGTGGTTACTTTATTCGGAAAGGCGGAACGTCCGCCCCCTCCCTCCTTCTAAGCAGGGGAAACAGGGGCAGTCCGCCCATTCGCCGTTGCTATTCCTCCGCTGCTCTCCTTCTTCCCAAAGCTGAAAGAGAGCAGCGCTCCGCCCCTCCATCGCCACCAGCACCACCAACGCCATCGACCTCCCTTACCACTTCCGCCATGGCTCTGAAAGCCAAGAAGGGGAAGGCCGTGAAGTCGGCCGAGGCGCAGCGGCTCGCGGCGCTGCGAAAGGAGCGGGCAATCTTCCCCCCCAAGCTCGCCACGAGGGAGCTGAGGGAGTACTACTACCTCTTCTGGTCGGGGGAGACGCGGGCGCATCCGCGCACGAAGGTACTTCCAGCCGTCGCTTGGCAAATGGCTCCAACTGGATACCCCTTTTTCGCCTTGTTCTTCTACTGCGGGCTCTGCCCGCCTTTCTCTGAGTTCTTCTGTGATATCATGAACACCTACGGGTTCGGCCTCCTTGACTTCACCCCCAATGATGTCCTGACCATGGCAGTTTTCGCACATCTCTGCGAAAACTTTGTCGGAGTCCATCCAAATGTAGCCCTCTTTCGCCACTTCTTTATGCCCCGGGTTGAGAGAGGAGAGCCTTTATCCGGCGGAATCGCCTGGATCTCAAAAGCCGGCAAGAAGGAAGCTTATCTGGAGGGAGAGCTCTGCAGCAAGTGGGAGGAATGGAGAGCCAACTGGTGCTGGATTGTCGAGGAGAACCCGCAGCCGTTTACCGCCCGACGCCAAACCCCAGTAGTGCGCAGCAGCGATTGGAGCAACGTGGCCTCGGAAGACGACAGGCTGAAGATTGCCGTCACCCGGATCCAACGCCTCAGGCTTGCCGGGCTCACTGTAGGCGCTGTCGGCGCAGATTTCCTTCGCCGCTGCATCGCCCCCCTGCAGGAGAGGAGGAGATCTGCTTGGGAATTCAAGAATGCGGCGGACATCATGAGGCTGCGCCCGGGCCTCAACTTCAACTTCACCGTTCTGGAGCTTAACGCGATGCTTCAGGAGCTGTTCAAGTACGACCCTGAGCATCCCGAAGTGTTCAGGTTGCCGAAGGACGTCGTTCCGCTGTGCAACAACTCCGCGCTCGACCGCATCCGCGCGATGATGCCGCTGTGCGACTCGCATGGAATCGTCCCAACTTGGCAAGAGCCTGAAGACAGCTTGGTAGAAAAGCCGGTCCGCTCCGACGAGAAGAAAGGCCTCACTCGCGACATCACCGATACGGAGATGAAGCGCATCGCCACCAGGCTGGAAGAGGCGGCGGCAGCCGCAGCCGCGGGCGAGTTTGGATTCACCGTGGAGGAGGCAGAGGCAGCAGAGACGGCAAGCCTTGCCGAGCGAGAGGAGTTTGCCAGCGAGGAAGGGCTTGCCGGGCATGACGTTGAGTCGAGCGAGCCCGCCGAGGATACGAGTGGCTCGTTGGAGATCGACTCCTCTTCCTCCTCATCTTCGGGCAGCTCGCGGCAAGCAGAGCCCCCAGCTCCACCGAGAAGGCGTCTTCGCAAAGCCGGGGACGTAGCGGAGCGGCAGACGGGTCGACAGCCGCTGCGCCGCGCGACACGCTCCACCGCGACAAGCACTGTTGCCGCGGGAGCACCTCGCGCAGCTGCGGCAACTGGAGCGGGGTCTTCCCGGACCACCGCTTCTGCTCCCGCCGCTTCTCACGCCGCGGCGGCAGCCGGAGCAGGGTCGTCTCAGACCACCGCCACTGCTCCCGCCAAGTGGCCAAGGGAGCCTACTCCTCTGCCTCCTCGCGCCGGACGTGAGCCGGACTTCGACTTCTCCGCGCTCAGCTCCGACGAGGAAGAAGAAGAGTAAGATTCTTGTTGTATTTGTATTTCTTCAATTCTTGCTGTTTTGTCTTGTATCTCATTTGCCTTACTCCGGACTTATTCCTTTTCAGGACTCTGGCCCAGAGAGCAGCGAAGAGAGCCAAGGTCCCGGCGAGGAGAGAGGAGGTGATCATCGTCGAGGACGAACCCACCAAGACCACCTTGCCGGACCCAGCAACTAATCTCCAGAGCAGCCCCCAACGCAGCCCCCGGCGTAAGTATATGGTTTGCTTTCCGCTGTTAGGCGTGCATGGATGCTCTATCTTTGCTGATATCTTGATTGTTGGTTTGTGTAGGAGCTGAGAAGCCCCACCAGGAGCGCCCGAAGACCGCCCTCGACATGCCATCTGCTTCAACTACGCCGCCAAGGGAGAGTTCTCCGGCAAGGGGGAGTTCTCCGACAAGGGGGAGTTCTCCGGCAAGGGAGAACTCTCCGGCATGGGAGAAGTCTCCGGCGAGGGACAGCACCAGTGGCCCCCCGGCGGCGGAGACCACGACTGCAGAACCTGGTACAGGTAATCCTCTTGCTTCGAAACTTCCCTCGGGTTCTTCTTCTTTTGATCTTCTTTTTGGATATTTGCTTGACTTTTTTCCTTTTTTGGCTGTCAGATCCATCTGCTGCGGAGCCGATGGAGACCGAGGTTGTTGCTGACGACGCCGCTGCCACCGAAGAAGCGGCCGGCGCTGATGATCCCGCCGGCGCAGAGGCCGCCAAGGCTGCCGCCGCAGCAGCTGGCGAGGGGTCTGGCGATCGTACTGACGACCCTGGGGCCGCAGGAGCGCCAGGCGCTACGTCGACCGCCGAGCCCTCCGCCGCTGCCGCTGCGCCAGGCTCCCAAGAGCCCCAGCCAGGCGCCTACTTGAAGGCCGGCGATGGCGTCTTCATCAAACTCCCCTGGGCGTCAAGCTCCAGGGCGCCGGTTGAAGGAGAAAGCTTTGACGGAGAGGTGCTCGCCTCCGCTGGGCTGACGCTGGTCGACGCGCCGAGCAGCAGCAGCGGCGAGCCTGAGGAGGAGCGGCTGCTGCGGAAGCTGCTGTCGCTCTACCGCGCTCGACAGGCCAAGCTGGAGTCCCGAGAGGCGCTTTCCGCGAAGGCGGGAGCTGACATTGAGAAGCGCGCGGAGGAGCTCCGGGGTCTTCACCAAGAAGCTCTCCGGTCCCTGGCAGAGGAGCGGGAGCAACTTGCCGAGGAGCAGAAGGCCTTCTTCCTCGAGAAGGCTGACGTCGAAGAGCAACAGCGGCTTGCCGCCGAGAAGCTGTCCGCGCAGGAGGGCGAACTGGCGCAGCGGAAGATCAACCTCGACAGCCACGAGGAGGAGCTTGCCGCGCGCGAGCAATCACTTGGCGGAGCCCTTAAGCAAGCAGAGGATGCTGCCGCAGCTGTCGAGGCCGCCAAGAAGGAGCTGGAGACGAAGGTGGCGCAGCTGGAGGCCGACCTCAAGGTGAGCGGTGAGGAGCTTTCCGTGCTCAAGCGCGAGCGGGAGAAGGATGCCCACAGCTTCGGAGAGCTGCAGGTTCGTCTCTCCGAGAAGGGCAAGGAGCTCAGCGCCGCCAAGTGATACGTCCAAAACGTATCTATAATTTCTGCTTGCTCCATGCCTCTTTTGGGTGATATTGCTATGTTATTTATACACTTCCATACACTTTTGATCATATTTGGACTAACCTATTAACTCAGTGCACCCCAGTGCCAGTTTCTGTTTTCGGCTGTTTTTGTATTTCAGGTTTTCACATTACGAGAACTGCCAGAAAAAATCCAGAAAAATTATATAAAAAATCAGCGTTCCGGAATCTTCCATGCGGCCAAAGTAGGGCCGGAGGGGACCCACAGGGGCTCCAGGCGGCCTGCCCACGCGGCCCCCCCTAGCCGCGCCGGGGGGGCGCCTGGGCACCCCTGACCCCCTCTGATGCCCCCCTTTGGCATATATTTACACCGTGTTGCGGAAACCCTGATTCCGGACCCCTTTTCTCCAGACGTGATTCCGATCTCCGCCGCCATCGCCATCAAGCTTCGGGGGACCAGAATTCCTGCGTCGGCACCCTGCCGGGACGGGGAAGTGCCCCCGGATTCATCTCCATCGACGTTGCTTCCTCCCTCCATGATGCGGGAGTAGTTCCTCCTCGGGGCTGAGGTTCTTACCAGTAGCTATGTGGTCAATTCTCTCTCCCATGATGTGATCTTTGTTGTGATCATAGGCTATGTTAATCTAGGGTGATCCCATGATGTTTCCCCTTCCTCTATGTATTGGATTGATGTACTCACTTGTCTTTATCTAGTATAATCCCCGAGACCAAGGTGACAGCGGTCTATTGGACATGGATTAGAAAAGTATTTTCATGAGTGATTTCCTCTCTTGTGTGTTGATTGAAGATTGAGAGTCTCTTGGTGCTTGTCTTTGACTATCCTTTAGATATGTTGTGGTGATTGTGGGACTCTCTTTGGATGGCCGCGGTGACATTGGGAAATCCTTAGATTGAGAACTACGAACTTTGAGGTGTGCTTTTGTAGCCCTATATAATTCTCGTCCTCTCTTGACCACGAAGGAATGACCTCCGAGTGCGTCCCCTTTGCATGTTTTATGGGAAATATCATGTGATTCGATTATGTTAATGTTGTTGGGAGTTGCCACTAGTGAAAGTATGAAGCCTAGGCCTTGTTTCCACCATTGCAATACCATTTGTGCTCACGTTTACCACTTGTTTGCTTGCTGCACTTTTTATTACAGATTTATATTACTTTGTTTTGCCATCCATATCACTTGCCATTTAACATCTCTTCGCCGAACTAGTGCACATATACATCTGACAAGTGTATTAGGTGTGTTGGGGACACAAGAGACTTCTTGTATCTTAGTTGCAGGGTTGCTTGAGAGAGACCATCTTCAACCTCTACTTCCCTGAGTTCGATAAACCTTAGGTCATCCACTTGAGGGAAATTGCTGCTGTCCTACAAACCTCTGCGCTTGGAGGCCCAACATAGTCTACAAGAGTAGAAGCGTGTGTAGACATCAAGCTATTTTTGGCGCCGTTGCCGGGGAAGTGAGTGCTTGAAGGTATATCTTTAGATCTTGCAATTAAATCTTTTTGTTTCTTGTTTTTATTTCACTAGTTATGCTTATGGACAACCTTGCTATTGGATCGTTGCTTGCGGGAAGACGCCCCACACCTGTGGTGGTTGCTCCTCCCCCTACTGAAATTGTGCCCTATAAAATACCAGCTGGTATTATCGATTATATTTTGGCTGATCGTTATGCAGGAGACAGACATCCCGGTGAACACTTGCTATATCTGTCACAACTATGTTCATTATTTAAGCTTGCAGGTGTATCAAGGGAGTTTGTCATGAGGAAATTATTTGCCTTGTCACTGAAAGGAAAAGCATTGGAATGGTATAGGCTACTAAATGACTCTCACCTGCTGGAGTGGGAAGAGATCCAGTCTCTCTTTTACTCCAAGTTTTATCCTCTTCATGAAGTCCATGAGAATAGGAATTATGTTTATAATTTCTATCCTCATGACGGAGAGAGCATAGCTCAAGCTTGGGGGAGACTGAAAACGTTAATGCTAAAATGTCCTAACCATGGGCTCCCCAAAGATATGATTATTACTAATTTCTATGCGAGTCTCTCTCGACAGGATAAAGATTTGCTCGATGCTTCCTCTATGGGTTCTTTCACAAACGAAAAGATTGATGCTAAATGGGAACTCCTTGAAAGAATTCAACGCAACACTGAAGATTGGGAGATCGACAAAGGTAAAGAGTCAGGTATAATTTATGAGTATGATTGCATTAAGTCCTTTGTTGAAACTACAAGTTTTAATAAGTTTAGTGCTAAGTTTGGGCTTGATTCTCAACTCCTTGTTGATTTCCTCAAATCTTTTGCTTCACATCTTAATATGCCTAAGGAGGATTGGATCAAGTATCATAAACCTTTTAAAGAGACTTGCAAAGAAAATGAAATTGTTCATGATGATTGCAACATGCATGATCCAATTCCTAAAAATGAAGTTTTATATAAGCATGTTAATTTTTGTGGAGTGGATAGACCTTGTGAAAGGCCCATGATTGAAGAAGAGAAGTATTGTAAGCAACATAAGCATGAAAGAACAATCACTTGGGTCAGAGATTTAAATGAAATTGCTAGAGAATTGTGTGACCTTTATCCTTTTACTTGTGAACTTTGCCGTATAGAGGGTCACTTTAATTTTCAATGCATGAACTTTCGAAACATAACTGTTAACCGGTTGTGTGATAACATGATCACCTCTGATCTTTATGATGAGCTTATGTTATTTTTGATGTGTGAAGAGTTATCAGAAAAGACTTCTTGGCTAGATGTTAATGCCATAGGAATAAAAAACACTTTGCAAAATTGCCATCTCTATTGTGTTGTTAACTGCCATGAAAATGATTACATAAGTAAGATTAGAAAGGAGGGAACTTTACCAAAGTATAAAAATGTCTCTTATATTTCTGCTAATAAAAAGGAGAGTTTCTCCCAAGTTTCCCCTATTGTTCCTAATGATAAACCAGGATATGTGGAGAAGCTTCATCTCCAACCACTCCCTCCTAAGGTTAAGAAGAAGAAAAAGAAGAGGAGGAGGAAGAGGAGCAAGAAAGAAGAAGAATGGGTATCAACCTGGCCTGAGCATATTCCTCCCATCAACTTTTATCCTAACGGTTGTAAGTTTAAAGAAGAAGGTGGAGTTTATTGCCTTAATTATCATCTTGATGATACGTCCGTAGGTACTACTGAAGATGATTTTGATTATGATATGCATGTTACTTATTGTGATTGGGAAAATGATGATAATGCTACCTATGATCTTGAAAATCTTTTTGGTACCAACTCTCAAAGTGATGATATGGGAAGCTCTAAGCTTGGGGATAATAGGATTGCAAATCCTTTACCCACTAGTGATGTGATAATTGATAATTCTTTTGCTAGTAAGAATAAAGACAACATGTTTACAAATATAGTTGCTAGCAATGATAATGCTCTTCTCTACCATGATGATGTTATAACTCCAATCTATAGTGATTATAAAGGTACCTATGACATAAGGAGAAATTATCCTTATGAAACTTGTCATAATCATGGAGGGAATTACTCCCTTGTTGAACACCACCCTCCTAATACACAATTAATCTATAGTGTTCAAGTTGTTTATGATAGTCCTACTCCCACTATTACCAATGAGAAAGATTATGCTTATGTGGAGAGTAAGAGTACCTTTTTGCATGTGGATCATGGTAACAATGCTTTATGTGATGCTTATATTGTTGAGTTCATCCATGATGCCACTGAAATTTATAATGAGAGAGGGAGACTTGGTTCTAAATATCTTAATAATAAGAAGTTTCCTCTCTTTATGGTGAATATTTTGAAGTTATGCTTGTTTTGCCTTCCTATGCTAGTTTCTTTGTGCTTCAATGAATTATTCTATTGCAATATTCCTATGAATAGGAAGCATGTTAGGCTTAAATGTGTTTGGTATTTGCTTCTTGATGCTCTCTTTTGTTCTTCAGCTCTTATTCCTACGAGAGCATCATTAAAGTCTTAAGCCTATCTTTATGGCTATAAAGAAAGAGCTATAGGGAGACAACCCTTGTTATCTTTGCTTTCAGTTTTAGTGGTCTTGATGTTTTTTACTACTGTAGCAACATCATTGTATCCTTATTTTTCAGCTTTTTGCCAAGTTTAGCCTCTGATTGCAAGAAAGTTCAAAAGTTGTGACGTGCTGTCCAGGAAACAGATTCTGTCCTTGGATAGAAAAATTCGTATAAAATCACCAGATCATCTTTTTGGTCTGAATTTTTTCGACAGCGTTCTCTATATAATTGTCTTTCGTGCGTCTGTTCTGAGTTTTTTTATTAGAGTTGCAGAAGTGCCCCGAACAAATCATTTACTACCTGCTGTTCTGTTTTTCACAGATTCTGTCCCGTTTTGCCTTTCTTTCATTTTGCAAACCAAGAGCTTGCTTTTTCTTTGCAAAAACCTTTTGGCAATCTTGAGAAACAGTAGACCTTCAAGAATATCTTTATTTCCAGCAAGGTGCAATTATTTTATTATGGGTACTAACCTCGCTAATCAGATTATGATGAGTTATGTACGAAGGGAGTTTTCAAGTGTGCGAGGGAAGATGATAAAAAGATTCAGGAGTGTCAAGCGCTCAAGCTTGGGGATGCCCCCGTGCACCCCCAAGAAATATTCAAGGAGACTCAAGCGTCTAAGCTTGGGGATGCCCCCGTGCATCCCCTTCTCCATCAACATTATCAGTTCGCCTTTCGTTCCACTATATTTTAATCACTTCATGTGTTATGTGCTATGCTTGGAGCGTCTTGCTTTTAGTTTCCTTTTTAGTTTTCCATAACGAGTCGGAACTCAGCGTTCTTTATGTGGGAGAGAAACACGCTCCACTTCTACCTAGAACATAACATAGAATTTTCATGACTATCTTTGCTGTGTGTGTTCTTTGTCTTTTAATAGCTACTATCATGCTCTGCTCTTAGTATTCATGCTTATCTTTTTAAAGAGCTTGTGTTTAGTTGGTTGCTTGAACTCTCTTTAATTATCATGCTTATCTTATTAAGAGAGTTTGCTTCCGTTGCATTGGTTAATATGTCTATGATAAAGATGCTACGTGCATAATGGCGCTTAGTAGTTCAGGTTTTCTTATGGTTAGTCTCAAATAGCTGGGGGATTCCCAATGTGTTATTGGAGTACCAACATGATTTGTTTGCCTATGATGTGGTATGGTTTAGTAATATCTTCCTTCAAAGAATTTATTTTGATTGACTTGGCGTATGCTCACGCATATTTAAGACTGTAAAGAAAGTCTGTCAAGCCTTGATGATCTTTTGTTTCTGAGTAGCGATATAACTTCCATGCCTGATTCAATGTTGCTTTGTCGCTCTGCATGATTATGACCGTCATTGCTCTCTTAGTTGGTCGCTCCCAGTCTTTTGCTAACCTTCGCATGTACTAAGCGGACTGACTGCTTGTGCATCCACATCCTTTTAATCCAGTTATGCCATATGAGTCCACCATATCTTCCTACATGGTATTTACCTGCCATTCCTAACGGAGACTTGCATGTACCATCTCGAAATTATTCAAAGAAAAAGCATTCCTATTTTGTGCCTCTGTTTTAAGTTCATGAGGAAGTAGTAGTTAATTCATGATCTTTTTAAGTTGGACAAGCTTCACCCTGGGATTGCATGTATAATGTGCAAACCCATAATACGAGAAGGAACTGGCATTGAGTGCGCCCGGCTCAAAAAGATAATATAACAAACAAACCCTCCTTCACGCTTTGTTCATGAGAAATCAGAAAACTTTGGCAGTGATAAAAAAGGAGATTAAGAGGATGTGATCGTCCTCATTCGGGAGCCGTTCCTCGAAACTTGTCCATCTCAAGAAGTGATTGAGTTGTCTGCTAGCATTCGTTGACGAAACATGCATGATCTTAAAAAAATTTATTACCTCTGTTTTAAAACCAAGAGCTCCGGTACATGTTTTGTCTTTGTTTCCGACTACGGGTTTTCAACCTTGCCAACAAAAGCCACGGTTCGAGAGTCTCCACCTTCTTTTAAAAGCACCAACTACTGAGAGCATGATTGTCATTCTGAGTGTAATGTGCATTGTCCCAAAGTAGCATTGTCTTTTGCATGATTGTGATATCGTTTATTTTGAAATCATTGTATCTAGTCATCACTTAAACCTTGGAGGTGCCCCTGCATTTATGTTTTGCTTCACTAAAGGGGGCAAACTAGATATCACTTTATCATATTTGCACATCATGTTCATTACAAATTTATTTGATGTTTCAATATCATATTGTAAAACTTTCAGTTCTTTGTGATTTTCTCATGAGGCAACTTAATTACTATAGATTCATTGTCTCAGTAAGCTTTTGTCATATGACTATGAAAAAGTCCTATATGGTTAATAGCATGTCACCACAGAAATTATTCTTGTTATCATTTATCTACTCGAGGACGAGCAGGAATTAAGCTTGGGGATGTTGATACGTCCAAAACGTATCTATAATTTCTGCTTGCTCCATGCCTCTTTTGGGTGATATTGCTATGTTATTTATACACTTCCATACACTTTTGATCATATTTGGACTAACCTATTAACTCAGTGCACCCCAGTGCCAGTTTCTGTTTTCGGCTATTTTTGTATTTCAGGTTTTCACATTACGAGAACTGCCAGAAAAAATCCAGATAAATTATATAAAAAATCAGCGTTCCGGAAGCTTCCATGCGGCCAAAGTAGGGCCGGAGGGGACCCACAGGGGCTCCAGGCGGCCTGCCCACGCGGCCCCCCTGGCCGCGCCGGGGGGGCGCCTGGGCACCCCTGACCCCCTCTGATGCCCCCCTTTGGCATATATTTACACCGTGTCGCGGAAACCCTGATTCCAGACGCGATTCCGATCTTCGCCGCCATCGCCATCAAGCTTCGGGGGACCAGAATTCCTGCGCCGGCACCCTGCCGGGACGGGGAAGTGCCCCCGGATTCATCTCCATCGACGTTGCTTCCTCCCTCCATGATGCGGGAGTAGTTCCTCCTCGGGGCTGAGGTTCTTACCAGTAGCTATGTGGTCAATTCTCTCTCCCATGATGTGATCTTCGATGTGATCATAGGCTATGTTAATCTAGGGTGATCCCATGATGTTTCCCCTTCCTCTATGTATTGGATTGATGTACTCACTTGTATTTATCTAGTATAATCCCCGAGACCAAGGTGACAGCGGTCTATTGGACATGGATTAGAAAAGTATTTTCATGAGTGATTTCCTCTCTTGTGTGTTGATTGAAGATTGAGAGTCTCTTGGTGCTTGTCTTTGACTATCCTTTAGATATGTTGTGGTGATTGTGGGACTCTCTTTGGATGGCCGCGGTGACATTGGGAAATCCTTAGATTGAGAACTACGAACTTTGAGGTGTGCTTTTGTAGCCCTACATAATTCTCGTCCTCTCTTGACCACGAAGGAATGACCTCCGAGTGCGTCCCCTTTGCATGTTTTATGGGAAATATCATGTGATTCGATTATGTTAATGTTGTTGGGAGTTGCCACTAGTGAAAGTATGATCCCTAGGCCTTGTTTCCACCATTGCAATACCATTTGTGCTCACGTTTACCACTTGTTTGTTTGCTGCACTTTTTATTACAGATTTATATTACTTTGTTTTGCCATCCATATCACTTGCCATTTAACATCTCTTCGCTGAACTAGTGCACCTATACAACTCCTAGTTGTATTAGGTGTGTTGGGGACACAAGAGACTTCTTGTATCTTAGTTGCAGCGTTGCTTGAGAGAGACCATCTTCAACCTCTACTTCCCTCAGTTCGATAAACCTTAGGTCATCCACTTGAGGGAAATTGTTGCTGTCCTACAAACCTATGCGCTTGGAGGCCCAACATAGTCTACAAGAGTAGAAGCGTGTGTAGACATCACCAAGGACTCCAACGCACATCTTGAGTTGAAGCTGACCACTTTGACAAAGACGCTGGACGGCGCCAGGGAGCAGGAGGCGGCCTTGAAGAAGGAGATCAAGGCCGACAAGGCACTGCTGGAGAGTGCTGCGGCCGCCCAGAACACCTTCAGGGAGACTGTGGAGCACTGGACGGAGGGTCTTGCGAATGTTGCCGCAGACATCGACAGGGAGCTGGCGCAGCTGGGGATGGAGGATCTCGGGTATTCCTCCGACGAGAACCTCCAACCCAGCGCCAAGCTCACTTTGTTCTTCAAAGGCGTGGCGACGGCCCTCCAGCGACTCCGGGAGATGACTCCAAAGCGGCTGGTCGACGAGTCACGCAAGATCTGCGCGGGGGCTCTTCAAAAGGTGTTGGTGAAGGTGGCCTTCCGCAACCCGGGCCTCAACCTCACCAACGTCCTCAAGTCCCTGCCGCCGGATGCTGATCTGGAGGCGCTCAAGGCCCTTGTCGCACCCATTGTGGACAAGGTGAGCGGGATTAAGAGGGTTGAGGGCGATCGCGTAGACTAGGCTGCCCGTTTTCTTCTTTTCTTGTCGCTGCTGGTCATGTTATGAAAACAATCTATTAGAGCCGCGACAAGCTATCTTGTAATATAACTCTATTTTGGGTAGTGATTGCAATGTAATTTCCTTTACTTGATCCCTTCCTTTGTACGTTTTTGCCCTACGCTTTTAGGGAACTTGCCGGCGCAGGCACCTTAGCCGCGAGCGCTGAGTGCGGGACGTCAGCAGCCTGCTGGCGGTGCCGCTACCGACAAGAAACCTTGTCGCAACCAGTTGCAGCTCACTTAAGTTGTTGAGCGGACTCGAAACAAAGTAAGGGCGCAACTCTAGTCGCAGCACACTTAAGTTATTGAGCGGACTCGAAACAAAGTAAGGGCGCAACTAGCTACGAGTTGGTTCCTCCGCGCACAGGTTTTCCATACAAAGCACGGTCCTTCAAGGAAGATAACTTAAAAATTTAAAAATCTGATTGCTCAAACATTAGCAACTTAGCTTTTCTGTTGTTTGCTTCCCGGCAAGGCGAAACTTTCCTGAACGACGCCTGGTCCATACCATTATCTTCTCCTCCCCCCCGGCAAACTTGTGGGCGAGGGAACCTTCTTTTCCTTGAGAAAAAGAAAGAAGAGAAAACAAAGATATGGAGCCTTACGGCTCGTTATTGCTTACCGGGGGTAGGCGCTGCACAAAGTGTCAGATAACACATGCAAAAAATAGAAAGCATGAAATTGATGAGATGTGCGGAGCACATGAGCTTTACTTATGCACGGGGTCTGCGCCCGGCTTTGTACAAAGGATTACATGCAACAGCGGTAAGACTTGTACAAAAGGTGGTTGCCGGAACGGGTTCCGGCAACCGCGCCTTACGGGTAAAACTTACGAAGATGCTCAATGTTCCAGGAGTTGCTCACCGGAATGCCATCTTCGGTCTCAAGGCGGACAGCGCCAGGCCTAGTGACTCGTTTCACCCGGTAAGGGCCTTCCCACTTCGGCGTCAACTTGTTGGAATTCTTGGCGGACTGAACGCGCCGAAGAACAAGGTCGCCTTCCTCGAGACTTCTCGCGTTAACTTTGCCGCTATGGTAGCGGCGCAAAGCTTGCTGGTAGCGAGCAACTCGCACAACAGCCTGAAGACGGTCTTCCTCAAGGAGCAGCGCGTCATCTTATCGCAGCTGCTCTTGCTCAAGCTCATCATAAGCGAGCACTCGAGGTGACCCGTATACGAGTTCCGTGGGGAGAACTGCCTCTGCTCCATAGACTAGAGCGAAAGGTGTCTGGCCAGTGGCTCGATTTGGCGTCGTCCTGATCGACCAAAGAACCACTGGTAGCTCCTTAATCCAGTTTCTTCCGCACTTGTGCAGCCTGTCGAAAGTTCTGGTCTTGAGCCCACGCAGCACTTCAGCATTTGCCCTCTCCGCTTGACCGTTGCTTCTCGGGTGAGCAACAGAAGTGAAGCAGACCTTGGTGCCAAGATCTTGGGCGTACTACATGAAGGTGCGGCTCGTGAATTGCGTACCGTTGTCGGTGATGATCCTGTTAGGGATCCCGAAGTGGCAAACAATCGACCTGAAGAACTTGACTGCTGACTGTGCTGTCACCTTCCTCACTGCTTCCACTTCCGGCCACTTTGTGAACTTGTCGATTGCGACGTACAAGTACTCAAAGCCCCCGACTGCGCGGGGAAAGGGGCCGAGGATGTCGAGCCCCCAGACCGAAAATGGCCAGGATAAAGGAATCGTCTGGAGAGCTTGAGCTGGCTGGTGTATCTGCTTGGAATGGAACTGGCACGCTTCACACTTGGTTACTTGTGCAGTTGCATCCTGGAGGGCTGTCGGCCAAAAGAAACCTTGCCGGAATGCTTTGCCGACAAGTGCTCTTGCGCCAATGTGGTGACCACATATGCCTCCATGTATCTCTGCCAACAGCTTTTGTCCATCTTCCCGGAGAATACACTTCAATTTCACACCGTTGAGTCTTCTTCTGTACAGTGTGTTGTCGACAAACTGGTACATACTTGACTGCCGGGCTACTCTTTCTGCTTCTTCTTGCTCTTCGGGAAGTTCTCCTGTCTGAAGGAAACGGACAATCTGATGTGCCCATGCTGGAGCTTGTGGCTCGACAACAAGGACTAAAGGCACATCTGCTGCTGCGGGAACATCCGCTTCTACGGCGAGAACCTGCGGCTCAGCCGGAGCTTGACGTTCCCCGGCAAGCTTGCCGGAGCAAAACTTGTCGGGAGCGTCTGCTTCAACGGAACAAGCCCTAGGGCTTGTCGGAGCAGACTGCTCCTCAACACTCTTGGCGTTGATCTTGGGGACCTTCTTGGCGGTGGCTTCGGGAAGCTCTGCCGGAAAATAGTCACCAGAAATCAACTTCCTCTTCTTGCTCTGTCCAGTTGATGGCGTTACGGACGGTTGAGTCAGCTTGAGCACAAAGATCCCTGGTTCCACAGGTAACTTATGTGCGGCGCACTTCGACAGGCCATCTGCAATGTCGTTCTGATCTCTTGGAACATGCTCCATCTGTAGGCCGTCAAAGTGCTCTTCTAGCTTTCTCTCTTCATCAACGTAGGCTTCCATCAACGGACTCTGGTAACTCTTGTTCACTTGGCGGACGACAAGTTGCGAGTCACCCCTGACAATGAGCTTCTTGATCCCAAGGTCTGCCGCGATCCTGAGACCGGCAAGCAAACCTTCATACTCTGCAGTATTGTTTGTTGCTTGCTCCTTGGGAAAGTGCATCTGGACTACGTACTTGAGGTGCTCCCCGGTGGGTGAGACAAGCAGCACGCCAGCACCGGCGCCTTGCAGCGAGAAGGCACCATCAAAGTACATTAGCCACTCTTTGCTTGCTTCCTTGACGGGGATGCTCATTTCTGGAATTTCTTCATCTGGTGTCGGCGTCCACTCTGCTATGAATTCTGCCAATGCTCTGCTTTGGATAGTTGAAGTGCTCTCAAACTTGAGGCCAAAGCTTGACAGTTCCAGTGCCCACTCGACAATCCTGCCTGTTGCTTCTGGATTATGCAGTATCCTCTTCAGCGGAAAGCGAGTGACAACTGTGATCTCATGTGCTTGGAAGTAATGGCGCAGCTTTCTCGAGGCCATGAGAAGGCCGAAAAGCAATTTCTGCACACCAGAGTACCTTGACCTAGCCCCCTGTAGAAGGGAACTGACAAAGTATACTGGGCGCTGCACCATTCTCTTCTGTATCTCCTCGCTCGTCTGCGCAGATCCATCTTTGTCGGGACCAGAGCTTGTCGGGGAAGCCCCCTGCTTGTCGCTGGATGCGCCTGCCATGGTTGCTGGCTCATCGTCTGCCTCCCTCTCCGCTACTAACGCAGCACTAACCACTTGATTGGTCGCCGCTATATACAGCAGCAACTTCTCTTGTGGCTTAGGTGCGACAAGTATTCGAGTGGAGGACAGGTATCTCTTCAAGTCTTGCAGCGCAGCTTCCGCTTCCGGAGTCCATTTCATTGGACCTGCCTTTTTCAAAATTTTGAAAAACGACGGGGCGCGCTCAGCAGACTTAGAGATAAACCTGCTGAGAGCAGCCACGCAACCGGCAAGTCTTCGTACATCCTTGACGCGCTTTGGTGCTTCAATCTGCTCAATGGCCTTGATCTTGTCGGGATTGGTTTCAATTCCCCGTTGAGACACGAAGAACCCGAGAAGCTTGCCGGAAGGGACTCCAAACACACACTTCTCGGGGTTGAGCTTGAGCTTGATCTTGCGCAGATTTGCAAAGGTCTCGTCTAAATCTTGAATCAGAGTTGCCTTGTCCTTGCTCTTGACCACTATGTCGTCCATGTAGGCTTCCACATTTCTGTGTATTTGTGGCTCAAGAGTGACATGGACTACCCTTGCAAATGTTGAACCAGCATTCTTCAAACCGAAAGGCATCCATTTGAAGCAGTACGTGCCACATGGAGTGATGAATGCGGTCTTCTCCTCATCCTCTTCTGCAATGAAGATCTGATGGTATCCTGAGTATGCGTCAAGAAATGAAAGCAAATCACATCCGGCCGTGGAGTCAACAATCTGGTCAATGCGCGGCAAGGGAAATGGGTCTTTGGGACAAGCTTTATTGACATCGGTAAAGTCGATACAAAGCCTCCATTTCCCGTTTGCCTTGCGCACGACTACAGGATTGGCCAACCACGTAGGATGGAGCACTCCTCTGACAAGGCCTGCTGCTTCCAACTTCTTGATTTCTTCTGCGATGAATTCTTGGTGCTCCACTGCTTGTTTCCTGACTTTCTGCTTGACGGGCCGCGCATGAGGACAAACGGCAAGATGGTGCTCAATTACTTTCCTGGGAACACCGGGGATGTCAGACAGTTGCCACGCAAACACATCGACATTCGCCCGCAGGAAAGCAATGAGCGTGCTTTCCTATTTAGGGTCAAGGGTGGCACTGATGGTGAAGGTACCACCAGTGCCGTCCTCCTTGGCGGACACCTTCTTGGTCTCTGGCGGAGCTGCCATTGTCTTCTTACACTTGCCGGTGGAGCTCGATGGTGCATCCTCGACGGTAGCGCAGCACTCCGAAGAGGTGCGCTTGCCGGAGTGGGCATCAGAACTCTTGCCGGACTTGGTCTTCTTCTTCCCCCTGGGAGCTTCAGCGGCAAGTGACTTGCGATCTGTTGCGGCTGCTGCTTCCCGGTAGATCTTGTCGGCGCAGATAAGAGCATCCTTCTTGTCGCCAGGGACATAAATGACACTTATCGGGCCTGGCATCTTCAGCATATTGTATGCGTAGTGAGAGGCTGCCATGAACTTGGCTAGTGCTGGACGGCCGAGAATCCCATTGTAAGGCAATGGAAAATCGGCAACGTCAAAAGTGACCCTCTCAGTCCTGAAATTCAGCTCGCCGCCAAACGTCACTGGCAACGTGATCTTTCCCTTCGGCTTGCTCCTTCCCGGGTTGATTCCTTGGAATGTGCCGGTCTCTTCGAGCTCACTGTCAGGGATCTGGAGTTTCTGGAGTACAGCGGAGGAGATCAGGTTCAAGCCGGCCCCGCCGTCAACTAGCATCTTAGTGACCTTGAGGTTGTGGATAGTTGGTGAAACCAACATCGGCAAGCACCCGACCACAGTTGTGCTATCAGGGTGGTCCTCAATATCAAAGATGATAGGCGTGCTGGACCATTTCAGAAGCTTGCGCGACTCGACAGGTGGTTCTGCCGCATTGACTTCCCGCACCCACTGCTTGAGTTGGCGGTGTGAAGTATGCAGAGAAGCACCGCCGTCAACGCACAAGACCTCTGTGGCTTTCTAGAACTCCTTCTCACTGGTCTCGACATCATCCATGTCTTCGTCGTCGTCGTCATCTTCATCCTTGTCGCGGCCGCGGGGAGGTCTGTCTCCTTGCCGTTGCTTGGCCTTGCCGCGGCGTCCTCCCCGGCCGGGGCGCTTCGTGCCGGATCCTCCAGCACCTCCTTGGGCCTTCTCCTTGTCGCGTCGCTCGTATTCAGCCTTTTGCTATTCGGCAAGCTGCTCGACACTCTTGCAGTTCTGGAGATCATGACCTTTGGTGCGGTGGATCTTGCAGTATTGCTTGTCGGTGCAGTCCTGCTTGTCGACGGCCGCCACAGCCTAGCAGTTGGTGCATGCGGCAATCTCCTTGCCAGAGCTACCAGCTTTGGCTTTCTTGGCGCCACCTTCGTTGCCGGACTGCTCAACAACTAGCACATCTTTGCCTTTCTTCTTCCTATTGTTCCGCCGCTGGTTTTTCTTTGCCGGGGCAGCATCCTCGCTGTCAGATCCTCCTGCTCCTGTATTCTCTCCGGGGAGTTTCCTCCCTTCCTCAGCACGTGCACACTTGTCGGCCAGGGCATACAGCTCACTGACGTCTCTGATCTTGCACATCGCCATCTCCTCCCGCATCCTGCGGTTACGCACGTTCTGATGGAACGCGCTGATGACCGCGGCATGGTGGACATCTGGGATGTTGTGCTGTACATGGCTGAATCTCTGAATATACTTGCGCAGGGGCTCTCCTTCCTTCTGGGCGAGCAGGTGAAGGTCACTCTCTTGGTTATGAGGTCTGTGGCCGCCTGTAAAGGCGCCGACAAACTGATGGCACAGGTCTGCCCAGGAGGATATGGAGTTGTCCGGCAAGTGCATGAGCCAGGACCTGACGTTAGGCTTGAGCACCAGCGGGAAGTAGTTGGCAAGGATCTTGTCGTCCTGCCCCCCCGGCAGCCTGCACCACGATGGTGTAGATGCTGAGGAACTCCGACGGATGCGACTTGCCGTCGTACTTCTCTGGTACATATGGCTTGAAATTCTTTGTGCTGGGCCACTGGACTTGTCGCAGCTCACGAGTAAACGCAGGGCAACCTACTGCGTACGGCAAGTCGCCTGGTTCCCCTGGCGCATGCATGTCGACAGTGGGCCCAGCGCGCTGGTCCGATTGACGCCGCGCTTCTCTTCGGCGCTCGATGCGAGTACGAGCGTCTTCTTGTTGTCGTTCGTGAAGATCTTGGCGCTGATCGCGATGAGCTCATGGATCCGATGACGGGGTGGAGTCGCTGTCGAGGTGGATCCGGCGAGTCGGCGATCGTGGTCTTCGGGGCGGAGAGTGCACGGTGGTTGCACCTCCACCGGTCTTGTGGCCATCGGCTCGTGTCTGGCCGACTTGCCGCGGCTGCGATGTGCTCGGCTGCCGTGGAGTGTCGCCGTTGGCGAAGCTGATGAGACTGTGAATGGCGGCCCTCCAGTCGTCGATCTTGTCTGCCGTTGGAGGGTAGTCCAGGAGCAGTTGAGCTCGCGCCAAAGCCTCTGCTGGAGTGGTGGGTAGTGGTGGCGAACGGTGTGAGGAGCGGGATATGCTCAGACTTCTAACTATGTTAGAAGGGGCATTATCCCGTCCAAGAGACCGTGCCTCGCTCGTGCCAGCATGTTGGCGTGCATGCTGGTCTTGAGCATTCCGAGATCCACCGGCTCGATCTTGGTCCAGCAAACGTATGGTACCGTGAGTACCATGACGCTGCCGGTCCCGCGCCTCCTGAGATGGGCGCGGTGCATGTATGGACGCCGAGGTCTTGGAGTGCGCCCGGTCGTTATGGGAGTCGGCTACGCCGCCGATGGGCAGCGCAGCCTTGTCCTTGGACCTGGCAGCACCGTAAGCTCCCTCGTCGACGCCCGTTCTTCCGCCGGCATCTACCCCACCAGCCGTTTGCTCCGACGGTGGTGGGTTCGACGCGGACGGAGCAGCCGCCTCCGAAGCTTTCTTCTTCGGCGGCATGTCGATGAAGATGATGAAGATCTAGCTCGTGTGAACGCCGGATCAGGTTCGCACAACCTCGACGTCCCCTACCTGGCGCCCCAAAGATGTCGAGGAAACTGATCCACGGACACCTATGGGGACCGGCGGACCGAGCCCCTTTCGGTTCGGCGGGGGGCGGAGATCGCGCAAAGAGCGGATCGAGGCGAAGCACACGAGCAGTTTACCCAGGTTCGGGCCGCACGGATGCGTAAAACCCTACTCCTGCTTTGTGATTTGTATTGAGTTCTTGCTCAGGAGCGCTGAGTGCTACAGTACACACCAGCAGCTAACGAGACCGAGCGTGAGTGTTCTTTCTTGTGTCGAACCCCCCTCTACGTTGCGCATGGGCCTCCTTTTATATGCTAAAGGGGTCAGCGACATGTGGCAATGTAGACAAGGGTAAAAATGGAAAAGGTGTTGCGGTTGGTACAACTACCTGTACAGTGTATCATACCTAACCTTGACGGGAGGGGACAAGGGCATTAAATGCCCGTCTGTGTCGCTCAAACAGTGCAAAAAGGGACCGTCAGGGACGCCACCGCTCGCCACGATGGCAATCTTGTCAGCGCCGCTTGCCACCGCGTACCGCTGGCTGCACAGCCTCCCGCCACGTACGCCTGGAAGAGTCCCAGAGCGACACGTTGGTGGATGCGCTGGAGCGTGGGTACAGAGTGGTAGCTTGCCGCGGCAAGCGCCTTGCCGCGGTCGTCGTCTTGTCGCGTCCGGGAGCTTGCCGCTCCCGGGCCTTGCCGGGACGCGTGGCGCGTCGCGGCAATTTCCTTGACATGCCTTGGTTGGCCTTCCCGGCAAGTTCCTCTTGCCGGGGTCTTGTCTCCTTGGCTTAAATACTTTGTTCTTGAATGGCTCCAAAGGAACCATAGAGGACCTTGGCGGTCACCCGGCAAGCCTTGCCGCGGGACGCTGCGACAGTCCGTGCACAAGTTCGGGATACTAGGGTACCCCTACTCTAGTACACCGCACATAATTATTCAACTACTCATTGATCTCCACTTATATCCTTCGGAGTAGTTTGTTATTGTTCTAGTGCCTCACTTATATCTTTTAGAGCACGGTGGTGATTATATTTTGAAGAAATTGTTGAACTCTCATGCTTCACTTGTATCCATTTGAGAGTCTATTAAAACAGCATGGTAATGTGTTTAGGCTATAAAACTAGTCTTCACATGATAGACATCCAAGATCAATGTAGTAAAAACTTTCATACTAAGTGCATTGAATATGATGAGAAGTTGGATGCTTGATAATTGTTTTGAGATATGAGGATTGTGATATTAGATTCATGCTAGTGGAGTTATTATGAAATTGAGAAATACTTGTGTTAAGGTTAGTGATTCACGTAGCATGCACGTATGGTGAACCGCTATGTGACGAAGTTAGAGCATGAGGTATTTCTAAAGTATCAACCTTTGTGTGGAGGTCGGGGGCGCGCGATGGTTAACTCCTACCAACCTCCCCCTAGGAGCATGTGTTGATTGCTTTGTTTTGATGACTCGTAGATTTTTGCAATAAGTATATGAGTTCTTATGACTAATGTTGAGTCCATGGATTATATGCACTCTCACCCTTCCACCATTGGTAGCCTCTCTTGTACCGCGCAACTTTCTTCGGTACCATACAACCACTATATATACTTCCTCAAAACAGCCACCATATTATTCCTCAAAACAGCCACCATACCTACCTATCATGGCATTTCCATAGCCATTCCGAGATATATTGCCATGCAACTTTCCACCATTCTGTTCATATGACACGCTTCATATTGTCATATTGCCATGCATGATCATGTAGTTGACATCGTATTTGTGGCAAGGCCACCATGCTTAATTTTTCATACATGTCACTCTTGTTTCATTGCACATCCCGGTACGCCACCGGAGGCATTCATATAGAGTCATACTTTGTTGTAGTATCGAGTTGTAATATCGAGTTGTAATGAAAGTGTGATGATCATCATTATTAGAGCATTGTCCCATGGGAGGAAAGGCTAAATCAATAAAGCCCCTCCTCAAAAAAAAGAAAAAAAAGGAAAGGCCAAAGAAAAAAAGAAAGGCCCCAAAAAAAGGGGAAAAAGGAAAAAAAAAGGGACAATTGCTACTATTTTTTTTTCACACTTGTGCTTCAAAGTAGCACCATGTTCTTCATTGTAGAGAGTCTCATGCTTAGTCACTTTCATATACTAGTGGGAATTTTCATTATAGAACTTGGCTTGTATATTCCAACGATGGGCTTCATCAAATGCCCTAGGTCTTCGTGAGCAAGCAAGTTGGATGCACACCCACTAGTTTCTTTTGTTGAGCTTTCATACATATTTAGCTCTAGTGCATCCGTTGCATGGCAATCCCTACTCACTCACATTGATATCTATTGATGGGCATCTCCATAGCCCGTTGATACGCCTAGTCGATGTGAGACTATCTCCCTCCTTTTTGTCTTCTCCACAACCACCTCTCTATTCCACATAGTGCTATGTCCATGGCTCATGCTCATGTATTGCGTGAAAGTTGAAAGGTTTGAAAGAATAGAGTATGAAAACAAGTGCTTGGCTGAAATCGGAGTTGTGCATGATATGAATATTTTGTGTGATGAAGAGGGAGCATAGCCAGACTATATGATTTTGTAGGGATAACTTTCTTTAGCCATAGTATTTTGAGAAGACATGATTGCTTTGTTAGTATGCTTGAAGTATTATTATTCCTTATGTCAATATAGACTTTTGTCTTGAATCTTTCAGATCTGAACATGCATGCCACAATTAAGAGAATTACATTGAAAATTATGTTGGTTAGCATTCCACATCAAAAATTCTGTTTTTATCATTTACCTACTCGATGATGCTGATACGTCTCCAATGTATCTATAATTTTTTATTGTTCCAAGCTATTATATTATCCTTCTAGGATGTCTTATGGGCTTTTATATACACTTTTATATGATTTTTGGGACTAACCTATTAACCCAGAGCCCAGTGCCAGTTTCTGTTTTCTCATGTTTTAGGGTTTTACAGAAAAGGAATATCAAAAGGAGTCCAATTGACGTGCCAATTTTTGATGATTTTTTCTGGACCAAAAGAAGCCCCCAAAGTAAAAGAGTTGGGCCAGGAGAGCCACGGGCTGCCCACGAGGGTGGGGGCGCGCCCTGGGCAGGGGGGCGCACCTTCCTATCTCGTGGATAGCCCAGAAACCCCCCTGGCGTGTGCCCTACGCCAAAAAATCCTATAAATACTGAAACCTTCGGAAATTAACCTAGATCGGGAGTTCCGCCGCCGAAAGTCTCTGTAGCCACCAAAAACCAATCTAGACCCCGTTCCAGCACCCTGCCGGAGGGGGAATCCCTCTCCGGTGGCTATCTTCATCATCCCGGCGCTCTCCATGACGAGGAGGGAGTAGTCCACCCTCGGGGCTGAGGGTATGTACCAATAGCTATGTGTTTGATCTCTCTCTATCTCTCGTGTTCTTGAGATGGCACGATATTGATGTATAGCGAGCTTTGCTATTCTAGTTGGATCTTATAATGCTTCTCCCCCTCTACTCTCTTGTAATGGATTGAGTTTTCCCTTTGAAGTTATCTTATCGAATTGAGTCTTTAAGGATTTGAGAACACTTGATGTATGTCTTGCACGTGTTTATCTGTGGTGACAATGAGATATCATGTGATCTACTTGATGTATGTTTTGGTGATCAACTTGCGGGTTCCGTGACCTTGGGAACCTATGCAAAGGGGTTGGCACACGTTTTCGTCTTGACTCTCCGGTAGAAACTTTGGGGCACTCTTTGAAGTTCTATGTGTTGGTTGAATAGATGTTTCTGAGATTGTGTGATGCGTATCGTATAATCATGCCCACGGATACTTGAGGTGACAATGGAGTATCTAGGTGACATTAGGGTTTTGATTGATTTGTGTCTTACGGTGTTATTCTAGTACGAACTCTATGATAGATTGAACGTTACTACGGACTCTTGAATAGATCGATCAGAAAGAATAACTTTGAGGTGGTTTCGTACCCTACCATAATCTCTTCGTTTGTTCTCCGCTATTGGTCACTTTGGAGTGACTCTTTGTTGCATGTTGAGGGCTAGTAATATGATCCAACTATGTTATCCTTGTTGAGAGAACTTGCACTAGTGAAAGTATGAACCCTAGGCCTTATTTCCTATCATTGCAACACCGTTTATGCTCACGTTTACCACTTGCTACCTTGCTGTTTTTATATTTTCTTATTACAAAAACCTATATCTACCATCCATATTGCACTTGTATCACCATCTCTTCACCGAACTAGTGCACCTATACAATTTACCATTGTATTGGGTGTGTTGGAGACACAAGAGACTCTTTGTTATTTGGTTGCAGGGTTGTTTGAGAGAGACCATCTTCATCCTATGCCTCCCATGGATTGATAAACCTTAGGTCATCCACTTGAGGGAAATTTGCTACTGTCCTACAAACCTCTGCACTTGGAGGCCCAACAACGTCTACAAGAAGAAGGTTGTGTAGTAGACATCAGTAGTCAGTGTCTTGGTTGATGATGAAGCTGGTAGACGCAATCACCTGTTTCTGGAACTTACCAAAAACATTGCGGGTGTAGTAAGCAGCAGCTTGGCGCACAATGTTGTACATGCAACATCACAAGAAATAGGTCAAAACCCACATCATATAGAAACTCTGCCCAGCAACATCAATTTTTTGTTTCTTTTTGGTAAGGCTCAAAAGTGTGTGTACCGAGAGTATAGTGGTAGAGATGTTGTTTCACCAGTGAATCCGGCATTGTCTGCATGATCAAGCATAGTTTCTTGGCACATTTCATATTGCTGCACAAACCTCCAAACGAGATCAGTCGGACGAACCAGTGTCTTGAAATATGAGTGAAGCCCCTCAGACCTGCCCGTTGTGCTCGTGAATGGGAAGAATTTGTTCTTTAAGTATGCTGGAGCCCACATGTGCCTTATTCGCCACATATTCTCCAGGTGTCTGTTCTCACCCACTTCAAAACAATGTAACATGTGATGCCATCTTTCCTCAAACTCCTCAATAGTTTCTGATTGATTGATACAAGTATAGAACACAACTTAAAATGCATCATCTCTGCTCAACAGCCTTCCCAACTTAGAACGTGCATTGCTAAACACAGGGAACTTGCAACACCTATGGCAGGTGTTTGGCAACACCTCCTCAATAGTTGTTGCCATTGCTTGGTCCTGGTCAGTCACGATGTTGGTAGGATGCTCATTATGCATCGCAAACAACCACTCCTGGAAGACCCACTGTAACATCCCAAATTTTCAATTTGGAATGTTATACATAGATCATATTTGCATTGCATGCTTTTTGCATTTTTGTTCGTGGCGTTCCTCGAAATTCTAAGCAACTCAAGGACCTACGGAGAGAGTTGGGAATTTTACCGTTTTCGTATTTGAGTTCGCTCGAATACCGGTACGAGGACAGTGTGATAATATGAGCGGAGATAATATGACTTCTCCAAAATAACAGAAATATTGGAGGAAAAATATTAAAATCACTTTTGGTATTTTTTTTGGATTTATTTGCGAATTTATTTGCATAGGAAAAATGCGTGTTTTTTAAAATTGCATTTAGGTCCGGGAAAAATGTTCACTTTGTCTTAAACATTATTAGAGGACGGTGAAAATTTATTTCGGGAATTTTGGAGTCCGTTTAGTATTTCTTTCGTTAGTTTTTCTGCGCCGGGACTCTATTTAAAAAAAAAACAAAAAAAAGTGAACCGACGTAGACTCGTATAGGGTCGGGAGACTGGGCTTTATAAGCGCCAGCCCCGCCGGCCCAAATCGCCAAGCCGCCGCCGCCCGCTGCTGCCCCGCCGCCGCGTGCCGCCGCCGCCGCCCGCCGCACTACCCCGCCGCCCCGTCGCCCGACGCCGGACTGCCGGACCGCCGACGCCGTCTCGCCGGAGTTCGCGAGGTAGATGCCGTTTTTTTAGTAAGAACCGCTCGGTTTTTTTTTGTAAAATCGTAGATCTATTTTATTAGATTAGATCGGATCGGTTTTCGTCGGTTTAGTTATTTAGCGGACGTTCGTCCGTACATTCGTTTTAACGAACGGTTTTCGTCAGTTAGCCGCAGACAGCGAACGTTCGTTCGTTAGCCTGTTCGTCCGTTTTCTTTTCGGGGTATTTATCCGCGGTTATTCCGATCGCGATTTCTGCCCTGATCTTGTTTTTCGTTTTTCTTTTCGCTCGAGAGGCGGAATCAGGTGATTCAAAATCCCAGATCTTCGTATCGACGCCCTCTTTACATTTAATCAACTTGAACAAAGTTTTGGCTACTATAAAATTTGACTTTAGGCCAACTAATAAACCGGAGCTCGTTTCTTTTGCAGTTTGAGTTTCGTTGCTTCTTTTGAGTTGATTCTTTTTGCAAACCGGAGTTCTTAAGTTGAACTTTCTGGTTAGATCGCTTATTTGAGTTTTACCCGTGCATTAGTTAAGTACTTATTGTATGCTTGTTTGTTTGCGATAGAGTACCCGGAGTGCGACGCTTGCTACTTTGAGTCTCTAGGTTTTGCAGATCATCAGCAAGGCAAGTAACACTTTGATCATGGTTTCCAATTACCCAGTTTTCATTGCATTAGTCCAACCCTCACACATTGCATGAGTAGGATCAATTAACTTGTGGGATTGGGAAGTAGATTGCGGTAGTACCTATTACCTGCATTACATTCAAACCTTTGGGACTTACTTCTACGTTTACTGTTAGGACATGCTATGCTCGTAGACATGGATTGGGTGAGTGAAATCCATGACAGATGTGAGTTTGTTAATTAATGGTTCAACTTAACGTGGCAACATTAATACACATATGGGTGGATTGAGGCATCTGGGTATTCCAGTGATTGCCTGTTTTTCTTTTGGACCGCCACCCAGGCTCAAAGGATCATGAGATTATTCATACTAGAAACTTCCGTGTGCAGCCACAATGCTATTATGGGCTCTAGCATAGTATGAGTAAGTCGTGCGAACTCTTACAGTGGTGGACTAGCAGATGTAGGGGATGTAGGTTGGTACGGTCCGCCCGATCGTAAGGTGCTAGCGCTTCTGAAAGACTATGTCTCGGTCATCCGTTTCTCAAACACCATGCAGTGCGAGAAACCAAACGGAGGCGATCGAGTCTTGTGGTAAAAGTGCACAAACCTCTGCAGAGTGTACAAACTGATCATGATTAGCCGTGTCCCCGGTTATGGACGTCTTGAGTATCTAGTACTTGGATTTTCATGTGAATCTCATCATGTTACTCTAATTTAATATTGTTGGGTTTAATGATTATTTTAATTGGGGTTGAGAGGATGTCTATCTTCTCAACGTTGTTTCAACTAACATGATAGTTAATTAAAATCTATTCCTTTGAAGTAGGGAAAAATTGGCTTTACGCAAAAACTGTAACCATAGAGCTTTCCACCAGCCATATTGCATATAGAATAGCTTACTTTCATTGCATTCTCTTGTGTTACCTTGCCAGCATATTCCATGTGTTGACCCGTTTTCGGGCTGCAACGTTTCATGTTGCAGACTTTTCAGACGACGAGTAAGATGCCTTTTAGGTCGTGGTTCTATACTCAGTGATGCCGCTGGAGTTGATGGACTCACTTATCTTCCAAGCCTTCTGCTGTTATCATGTTAGATGGCCTTCTGCCATATTTATTGTAATAAGTTCATCGTTGGACTATCGATGTAATAAGTGTGTGATTGCCACTCTGTTATAAATCCTTCAAGTACTGTGCGTGTCAGCATTACTGATCCAGGGATGACACTAATGCACAGAGATCAGACTGTTTGATGTCTGGTCGCTACAAGATGGTATCAGAGCACACACTGACTGTAGGACACGACCACTAAGATAAGCCCTAGAGCACAATTCACTCTTCTCTTTTCTGACTCCTCATCTTTTCTACTCTTTAGGATGGTGGAAGCAAAGAACAAGTTCATGCAACCGGATGATGATACACCATTTGGACGACACCTGAAGGAAGTCACCAGATATCTACACATTGGACTACCAAGTTTCACTGGAACCTACAATGCCACTCTACCTGAGGAGGAGCGTCGGTTGATCCAAGCCCAAGTTCCAGGAAGAACGTTTGCACCCGTCACCTCACTCATAGCATTTTATTTCAATGCACCTACATGGAACCTAGGCCGGAGCATGGCAGCCCACATTGCTATGGGAAGGATTGGAGAAGTCTACAAGCAGGAGTTAAAGGACACTATCTACCAGATTTGTGGACGCCGAGATGAGAATTGGGATATGATCAGCACCAGGAAGGATAGGTCCATTGCAGCATTCATCCAGGAGTTGAATCGTCACATTCGTCGCCAGGAGCACCAGATGTGTGCAGGGGTGATAGATTTGAAGAAGGCCCTAAATAGGAATTTGGAGCTAGAATAAGAACTCAAGTCTACACGCGACGAATACGAGGAGGAGATGAAAATACTTGTGGAGAAGAATGATGATCTGACACGGAAGTTAGGGATACTCATGGGAGAAGAAGACGAGGAAGAAGAACCCAAGGAGATTCCACCGGAAGACTATATCATCATAGATGACACAGATTCGGAAGCTGAGGATAGCAAGGACGAAGACTATGAAGATGAAGCTGGAGCAGATATTATGGAATCCTCTGCCGATCAGTATTTTTAGATGACCACCCTGTGACTAGTAGTTTACCTCCATATATTAGATTTAGAACACTTTGTAACGGTCGTTAGATTTATAAGATCTTGTTTGAAATTGATTGGTGTGATATGATTGTGTGTTTGTCTCATGTGCATATGGGTAGTGATTTTCCCTTAGACCTCTTTTCTATTCTAATCTCTTCCCTCTACACCCATCAGATGCCTCCAAGACGTGAATTTGAGTTTCCCCCTAAGCTCACCCAGTTGATTCAGCAGCAGAACACCCTGATGCAACTTCTTGTCCAGAACACTCAGAACAACCACAACAACAACAACCCTCCACCACCACCACCCGTGGACAACCTGACACGTTTCTTAAGGTTGCAACCACCCGTGTTTGCTAGCAGCATCGAACCAATAGTGGCTGATTACTGGCTACGCAAGATTGGAAGGGATTTGACCACCGCCAATTGCTCAGATGCTGAGAAGGTGCAATTTGCCGCACACCAGTTTTCTGGACTAGCCGCGGCATGGTGGGAGAATTACACAGCCACTTATCCCGTAGCCAATGTGACTTGGGATCAGTTTCAGCAAGCTTTTCGTACCGCCCATGTCTCAACCGGAGCAATGAGTATGAAGAAGCAGGAGTTTCGCAATTTGCGCCAAGGAAACCGTACTGTGGCTCAGTACGTGGATGAGTTTAGTACCCCATCTCGTTATGCCCTAGATGATGTGGCCACAAATGCCAAAAAGCAGGAGAGATTTATGGAAGGGCTGAATGATGAGATGAGTGTACAGTTGATGGTGGAAACTTTCAATAACTAGCAGGAGTTGGTTGACCGCGCTCTAATGATTGAAAGGAAACATCAACAGATTGAGAGCCGCAAGAGGAAGTATGGGCAAGGAAAGTATAACTCTGGAGCTCAGCAGAAGCCCCGTTTTACCCCTAAAGCGGTAGGACAGTTTTAGCATACCCATGGAGGAGGTAGCTCGCACAATCACAATGGCACCAAGAATGGCAATGGAAATGGGAATGGAGCCAATGGAAACCAGAACCGCCCTACACCGTCCACACCCACCAAGAGGGATTTCAGCCATGTCACTTGTTACAAGTGCAGGAAGAATGGACATTATGCCAATGAATGCCCAGAAGTTAAGAATGGGAACGGCAATGGAAGCGCCGGGAAGAAGCCCAACCCGTTCAACAAAGGACAAGTGAACCACGTGACTGTGGAGGAGGTAGAGGAGCAACCAGATGAGGTTATAGGTAAGTTCTTAGTTAAGTCCTTTACTGCACTCGTTCTTTTCGATATTGGTGCATCGCATTCATACATTTCAAGGGGATTTGTGGATAAGTATAAGCTGCCAACCCAAGCCCTTAGATCGCCCATGTTAGTAACCTCACCAGGAGCGGAATACATGGCTAAGTCATGGTGTGATCAGTTGCCCCTAAGGATTGGTAATTACATTTTCCCTTCGGACCTAATAGTATTGGAATCTCAAGGACTGGATGTGATATTAGGCATGGATTGGTTATCAAAGTATGAAGGGAATATTGAATGTGCCAGTAAGACTATTTTGCTTACTACACCGGAAGGAAGAAGAATCAAGTATGTATCCCGGCATGAGTCAAAGAGGAACAGGTTAAATTCCTTGTCAGGAGTTGTTCAGGAGGAAGTGCCAGTAGTGAAGGATTATCCGGATGTGTTTCCAGAAGAACTGCCAGGAATGCCACCGGATAGAGATATAGAGTTTTTGATTGAACTTTTGCCAGGCACCGGGCCAATTTCTAAGAGACCATATAGGATGCCTGCAAAGGATTTGTAGGAAATTAAGAAACAGATTAAGGAGTTACTGGATAAAGGATTCATACGCCCAAGTTCTTCGCCTTGGGGTTCGCCAGTACTTCTAGTGGAGAAGAAGGATGGATTGTTAAGAATGGTTGTTGATTACCGAGGATTGAATGAAGTAACGATCAAGAACAAGTACCCATTGCCGATGATCAATGATCTGTTCGATAGATTGCAAGGAGCTAAGGTATTTTCCAAGATCGATCTGCGATCAGGGTACCACCAGTTGAAGATCCGAGAGCAGGATATACCTAAGACGGCCTTTACCACTAGGTATGGGTTGTACGAGTATACTGTTATGTCGTTTGGTCTGACAAACGCACCGGCATACTTTATGAACCTAATGAACAAAGTGTTTATGGAGTATTTGGATAAGTTCGTCGTAGTGTTCATAGAAGATATTTTGATCTTCTCGAAGGATGAAGAGGAGCATGCAGAGCATTTGCGATTGGTATTGGAGAAGCTCATAGAACATCAGTTATACGCCAAGTTTAGCAAATGCGAGTTTTGGTTGAAGGAAGTCGGATTCCTCGGACATGTTATATCCGGAGAAGAAATAGCAGTAGATCCCGCTAAGGTGGACACCGTGACCAATTGGGAAGCACCGACAACAGTTGGAGAGATCCGGAGTTTTCTTGGACTTACAGGATACTACCGGAGATTCATCGAGAATTTCTCGAGGATTGCAAAGTCAATGACGGAGTTGATAAAGAAGGACACCAAGTTCAGTTGGGCAGAAGATTGTGAGGCCAGTTTCCAGGAATTGAAGAAACGTTTGGTCTCATCCCCTGTGTTGATTCTGCCAGATCAACATAAGGATTATGAGGTGTACTGCGACGCTTCACGTCGGAGACTTGGAGCTGTTCTTATGCAGGAAGGAAGAGTTGTTTCGTATGCTTCACGACAGCTAAAACCTCATGAGCTGAACTATGCCACCCACGATTTGGAGTTAGCAGCCGTAGTGCATGCATTGAAGACGTGGAGACATTTTATCATTGGAAACCATTATGAAGTATATACGGATCACAAGAGTTTGAAGTATATATTCACTCAGAAGGAGTTGAATCTTAGACAAAGGAGATGGCTGGAACTCATTAAGGATTATGACATGAGATTGCATTATCATCCCGGAAAGGCTAACGTAGTAGCCGATGCGCTAAGCCGTAAGAGCCATGTCAATACCCTAATGATGGAGGAATTTCCAAAGGAGTTAGCCAAGGACCTACGAGAACTACGTATGGAGATAGTTCCGAGAGGCTATGTAGCAACATTAGAAATCCAGTCTACCCTGATGGATAAAATCAGAGCAGCTCAGAAAGCTGACAAGGAGGTTGCCTCTATAAAGGAGAGGATGAGCAAAGGAAGAGCTAAAGGTTTTCGTGAGGATGAACACGACACCTTATGGTTTGAGGACCGTGTGTATGTGCCCAATGACCCGGAGATCAGGAAGTTGATTTTACAGGAGGCCCATGATTCACCATACTCGATTCACCCAGGAAATACTAAGATGTATTTGGATTTGAAGGATATTTTCTGGTGGACCGGTATGAAGAAGGATATTGCGGAGTATGTAGCAGTTTGTGATGTATGTCAGAGAGTGAAGGCAGAACATCAGAAGCCAGCAGGATTGTTACAACCTATGCCAATACCCGAATGGAAGTGGGAGAAGCTTGGCATGGATTTTATCACCGGATTGCCCAGGACCAAAGCAGGATATGATTCAATCTGGGTAGTAGTAGACCGATTGACGAAGGTAGCCCACTTTATCCCTGTGAAAACCACATATACCAGTGCAAAGTTGGCAAAGATATACATGACCAGAATTGTATGTCTGCATGGAGTTCCGAGGAGCATCGTATCAGATAGAGGAACCCAGTTTACCTCAAAGTTCTGGAATCAGTTACATGAAACTTTGGGTACCAGGCTAGAGTTTAGCACCGCGTTTCACCCGCGGACAGATGGACAGACTGAAAGGGTCAATCAGATTTTGGAGGATATGCTGAGAGCATGTGCATTAGATTATGGATCTAGTTGGGATGACAACTTGCCCTACGCGGAGTTCTCATACAACAACAGTTACCAAGCCAGTTTGAAGATGGCACCGTTCGAGGCATTGTATGTAAGGAGATGCCGAACACCGTTGATGTGGGACGAAGTTGGAGACCGACAGTTGTTTGGACCAGACTTAATCAAAGAGTCTGAAGAAAAGGTGAAGTTGATTCGAGATAGACTGAAGGTAGCTTAGTCCAGGCAGAAGAGTTATGCAGACTCGAAGCGCAAGGAGATAGCCTATGAGATCGGAGATAGAGCGTACTTGAGAGTATCGCCTCTGCGAGGAGTTAAATGTTTCGGAGTTAAAGGGAAGTTAGCCCCGAGATTTGTGGGACCCTACCGCGTTTTGGAACGCATGGGAGAGGTTTCCTATAAGTTGGAATTGCCCGAAGGATTGTCAGGAGTGCACGACGTGTTTCACGTTTCGCAGCTTAAGAAGTGCCATGCGGAGATGGCCGATATACCGCTAAGAGACACAGTACCCCTGGAAGCAATTCAATTGGACAGTGATCTGACCTACGAGGAAAAGCCTGTTAAGATTCTCGAATTTTCGAGCAGAGTCACCCGCAGTAAGGTTATCAAGTTTTGCAAAGTTCAGTGGAGTCACCACACCGAGGAAGAAGCCACCTGGGAACGAGAAGATGATCTACGCAAGGACCACGCACACATGTTCTCTAGCCAAGTCGAATCTCGAGGGCGAGATTCATTCTAAGGGGGGTAGGTTTGTAACATCCCAAATTTTCAATTTGGAATGTTATACATAGATCATATTTGCATTGCATGCTTTTTGCATTTTTGTTCGTGGCGTTCCTCGAAATTCTAAGCAACTCAAGGACCTACGGAGAGAGTTGGGAATTTTACCGTTTTCGTATTTGAGTTCGCTCGAATACCGGTACGAGGACAGTGTGATTCTAATTATTTTTCTCTCCTAAAAATATTTCTAAATACAAAAAATGAGCGGAGATAATATGACTTCTCCAAAATAACAGAAATATTGGAGGAAAAATATTAAAATCACTTTTGGTATTTTTCTGGATTTATTTGCGAATTTATTTCCATAGGAAAAATGCGCGTTTTTCAAAATTGCATTTAGGTCCGGGAAAAATGTTCACTTTGTCCTAAATATTATTAGAGGACGGTGAAAATTTATTTCGGAAATTTTGGAGTCAGTTTAGTATTTCTTTCGTTAGTTTTTCTGCGCCGGGACTCTATTTCAAAAAACAAAAAAAAGTGAACCGACTTAGACTCGTATAGGGTCGGGAGACTCGGCTTTATAAGCGCCAGCCCCGCCGGCCCAAATCGCCAAGTCGCCGCCGCCGCCACCGCCCGCTGCTGCCCCGCCGCCGCGTGCCGCCGCCGCCGCCCGCCGCACCACCCCGCCGCCCCGTCGCCCGCCGCCGGACCGCCGCCGCCGTCTCGCCGGAGTTCGCGAGGTAGATGCCATTTTTTTTAGTAAGAACCGCTCGGTTTTTCTGTGTAAAACCGTAGATCTGTTTTATTAGATTAGATCGGATCGGTTTTCGTCGGTTTAGTTATTTAGCGGACGTTTGTCCGTACGTTCATTTTAACGAACGGTTTTCGTCAGTTAGCCGCAGACAGCGAACGTCCGTTCGTTAGCCTGTTCGTCCGTTTTCTTTTCGGGGTATTTATCCGCGATTATTCCGATCGCGATTTCTGACCTGATCTTGTTTTTCGTTTTTCTTTTCGCTCGAGAGTCAGAATCAGGTGATTCAAAATCCCAGATATTCGTCTCGACGCCCTCTTTACGTTTAATCAACTTGAACAAAGTTTAGGCTACTGTAAAATTTGAATTTAGGCCAACTAGTAAACCGGAGCTCGTTTCTTTTGCAGTTTGAGTTTCGTTGCTTCTTTCGAGTTGATTCTTTTTGCAAACCGGAGTTCTTAAGTTGAACTTTCTGGTAAGATCTCTTATTTGAGTTTTACCCGTGCATTAGTTAAGTACTTATTGTATGCTTGTTTGTTTGCGATAGAGTACCCGGAGTGCGCCGCTTGCTACTTTGAGTCTCTAGGTTTTTGCGGATCATCAGCAAGGCAAGTAACACTTTGATCATGCTTTCCAATTACCCAGTTTTCATTGCATTAGTCCAACCCTCACACATTGCATGAGTAGGATCAATTAACTTGTGGGATTGGGAAGTAGATTGAGGTAGTACCTATTACCTGCATTACATTCAAACCTTTGGGAGTTACTTCTACGTTTACTGTTAGGACATGCTATGCTCGTAGACGTGGATTGGGTGAGAGAAATCCATGACAGATGTGAGTTTGTTAATTAATGGTTCAACTTAAGGTGGCAACATTAATACACATCTGGGTGGGTTGAGGCATCTGGGTATTACAGTGATTGCCTGTTTTTCTTTTGGACCGCCACCCAGGCTCAAAGGGATCGTGAGATTATTCATACTACAAACTTCTGTGTGCAGCCACAATGCTATTATGGGCTCTAGCATAGTATGAGTAAGTCGTGCGAACTCTTACTGTGGTGGACTAGCAGATGTAGGGGATGTAGGTTGGTACGGTCCGCCCGATCGTAAGGTGCTAGCGCTTCTGAAAGCCTATGTCTCGGTCATCCGTTTCTCAAACACCATGCAGTGCGAGAAACCAAACGGAGGCGATCGAGTCTTGTGGGAAAAGTGCACAAACCTCTGCAGAGTGTACAAACTGATCATGATTAGCCGTGTCCCCGGTTATGGACGTCTTGAGTATCTAGTACTTGGATTTTCATGTGAATCTCATCATGTTACTCTAATTTAATATTGTTGGGTTTAATGATTATTTTAATTGGGGTTGAGAGGATGTCTATCTTCTCAACGTTGTTTCAACTACCATGATAGTTAATTAAAATCTATTCCTTTGAAGTAGGGAAAAATTGGCTTTACGCAAAAACTGTAACCATAGAGCTTTCCACCAGCCATATTGCATATAGAATAGCTTACTTTCATTGCATTCTCTTGTGTTACCTTGCCAGCATATTCCATGTGCTAACCCGTTTTCGGGCTGCAACGTTTCATGTTGCAGACTTTTCAGACGACGAGTAAGATGCCTTTTAGGTCGTGGTTCTATACTCAGTGATGCCGCTGGAGTTGATGGACTCACTTATCTTCCAAGCCTTCCGTTGTTATCGTGTTAGATGGCCTTCTGCCATATTTATTGTAATAAGTTCATCGTTGGACTATCGATGTAATAAGTGTGTGATTCCCACTCTGTTATAAATCCTTCAAGTACTGTGCGTGTCAGCATTACTGATCCAGGGATGACACTGATGCACAGAGATCAGACTGTTTGAGGTCTAGTCGCTACACCCACTTAAATGTTTTAATAATTTCATCCGGTAACAAGGCACGCCCAATTGCAATGGTCTGCAGGTGGTTGTTGACCCCAACTATAGGAGCAAATGACATGTTGTTTCTGTTGGTGCAGAAGGTTGTCTTGAAGAACACATGTTGTTTCTGTGACGCCCGAAGACCGACGTCCCAGAAGATTCCAGATGTTCCGGGTTCTCCCGTGTGTTTATTTTGTGCTTGTGTTATTTATTTTGCTTTGCATCATGCCATCATGTCATTCATCTTTGCATCTCAACTTAATAAATCGTGTGGACCTTCGGTCCATTTAAATCGAGGGAAGGATGTCTTCTCTTTATAACATATACTCCCAATATTTTAGGGAGCTATAATAAATATTCCATTCGTTGGAATTAACCCAACACACTTGCATATTATTTCCCCATGTCTTTTTCACTTCGAGTTTCTCCTTCAAAAACCTTGCCAATAATTCTTTTCCGTTGTATCGAGGTTCCTCCAAAAATGTGAGCATTTTGGACACTTCAATAATCAAGTCTTAGTTCAAACCCATTTGATTAAATTCAAATATGTTTGAATTATTTCTCTCGTTTTTGCCTTGTCTATTTTTTCTCGGACCGTGCTCATTTTATGATGCCCGAGAAAAATAACCTCTTGTGTTTTTGCCCTAAACCCCCCCCCCCCCTCTTTCTTTCCTTTATTTGTTTTCTCTATTTTTTCTTGTCTTCTTCTTTTTCTCTTTTATTAGGAGAGGACCTAGTTCCAGCCCAGGCCTCCCTAAGGCCCAGGCCAGCAGCCTCTTGGCCCAGCCGCACCTCTCATCAGCCAACCGGCCCAGGCCTCTCCTCCCTCAGGCCATTGGCCCACTCTAGGCCGAACCCTAGCGTTGCCCCTCGCTCCTCTCATCTCCCTCGTCCGCCGCCAGTGCCTCGCTTCCTCGCCCCCGATCTCCTTTTCCCTCGTACGCCAGCTCGCTCCCATCGATTCCCGAGCCCCGATCTCCCGCACCAGAGAGCCGCCGCAAGGGCTCGACCCTGCACCTCGTCCCCATCTCGATCTCTCTCCCTGCATCGCCCGAGCGCCCTTCCCCTCGAGCAGCCACCGCTGCTCCTCCCTGCGCAGCTCCCTCGTCCGCCGCGCCTCTGCCACGCTGCCTGGGCCTCGCCGGCCAGAGCGCCCCGCCTCGCCAGGTGCTGTGTGCCCCGGGCCTCTTCCTCCATCTCCTCGAGCCGCACCAGGGCCGGCCAGGCCGCAGCGCCCTTCGCCTCCCTCCGCCTACCGCACTCCAGTCGCCGCCTTCCCTCTTCTCCGCGAGCCGGCCGCCTCGGCCCCACTTCCTCCCTCGACCAGCAAGGCCCGTGGCCTCCCTTCCTCGCATGGCCCGAGCCAGGACGACAGCCGCGCCAGCCAGCGCTCGCCATCTCCAGCGCCCAGCGCCTCTTCGCCAGCTCTGCCAGGGCGCCCGCTCAGCCCCGAGCGCCCGTCCTCTGGCCCCGAGCCAGCGCCGCGGCTCCGTGGCCTCCAGGTCGCCGGAGCCAGCAGCCGGACGCCTCGCCAAGGCCTCCCTCCTCTGCGCCAGCGTCGAACCTCCCCTCGGTCTTCCTCCGCGCGCCAAGGCAGCAGCGCCTTCCGCGCCCCGATGGCCTCGACAGCGCCTCCCCGTGCTGCCCGTTTTGTTTTGCTCCTGTGTTGTTCTTTTGTTGTGTTGCCTTGTTCTGTTGAACTTGTCAGGGGACCCGTGTACGCCTATACGACAAGACGGCAAGACCGCAACGACCCGAACATCTACATAATACAAGTTCATCTACGGATACCCGAACGTCTACGACCGAGTACGACTACCGTCGCCGAGACCGTCAAGTACCCCGACAACATGTGTACCACTACCGTCGACCATCGAAGACCCCGTGAACAACTACTTCCACTACCGCCACGTGAACGACAAGTACCTCTCCGAAACGGAATGTGAACGGCTACTTCCTCTTCGGAAACGTGTACCACTACTTCCTCTACGAATCGCGAGAACGGCTACATAACGTGTTCGACTACTTCCTCTACGAACCGTGTTCCACTACTTCCACTAAGAACTCGAACCGCCCCGAAATGAGTGTTTCGAAGGTATAACCCCGAGACGATGACTCGAGAACGTTTGCTTGTTGTGTTGTATGAAATGTTTGTCCTTGTGTGCACCGTGCCCGTTTCACCTTTTGTCATGTTCCTCGGTTGCCTCGGCGCCGACCCGTGGGAACCCGGAAGCCGGGATCACCCCACCTTTCGTCTTGCATGTCTCGCTCACGTCTCCGTCACCTTTTGCACCGGTCTCTCACCGAGTTACCGGAACCGAGATGTTGCGTTGCATCATTTTCGGGTTGTTGCCGTGGCACCTTTTTCCTTCCACCACGGGGACAATTGCTTCATATCATCTTCTTGACAACTTTTAATAAAAATTGCATAAACTTGATCATGTCATCCGCATCATGTTAACAACATTAAAATGTGTGAATTGTTGTTGCTTATAATTACTAAACATGCTTATGGGGATTTTCCGGATATGTTGTTGTTATTTCCGGCCTCATTTAAAATGTCTAAATAGTGTAGTTTTATTATGATTCACCTCTTGCCATGTTAACAAACATTTAATCTTGTCTTGTAAATAACGAGAGTCAACTAAATAATTATAATGTGGTGTTCGTCAATATGCAACTCGTTGCATATTGAGCTCCACTTAACTTGTAGTTTTGTTTGTGCACTTTGCCATGCCATGCATAATTAAACCGGACATGCATCATACTTGGATGTGCATCGTATGCCATGTTTATGCTTGTGTGTTTACCGTGTTGTTTGTTTCTTTCCGGTTGCTTCTCTTGTTAGCTTCGGTTTCGTTTCGGAGTTGTGAGGATTCGCTCGACTGTGTTGCTCCTTCTACTTCATGGATCCGTTCTTCTCCCTTGTGGAATCCCAGGCAAGATAATCATACCCTTGGATACCTTTACTACCATTGCCATGCTTAGTTGTCTCGATGCTATCGTTACATGTCGTGCTACCCATCTTTTATGTCAGCCTCTCCTTGTTGCCATGAAACCTCTAACCTTGACACCTTCCTAGCAAAACCACTGTTTGGCTATGTTACCCGCTTGCTCAGCCCCTCTTATAGCGTTGTTAGTTGCAGGTGAAGATGAAGATCGTTCCAGGAGGGAACTTGTTGTTGGAATATCACAATATCTATAATTATTATTAACACACCTATATACTGGGCATGGGTGGAAGGCTTGGCCTTTTGCTCGGTGTTTTGTTCCACTCATGCCACCTTAGGCACCGATAAACCGGCATTATGTTCCTTGATTTTGCGTTCCTTACACGATGGGTGGATGGGGACCCCTTGACAGTTCTACTTTGAATAAAACTCCTCCAGCAAGGCCCAACATTGGTTTTAATTTGCCTCATAATAACAACTTAATTAAATAATTAAATTTGCATAGGGGGTCGCACCCTCGGGTTCTTAATTCTACATAGCGGGGGGGCCAGTGCTGATGGTGTTGGTCCCAAACGAGGAGACTGCGGGGCCGCCATGGGGAAACCCGAGGTATCTGGTATAACCTGTAGGATCACCCATCCGGTTGTGGCCTGAGACGAGATACGCGCGGCTACTATTAGGGTGTCGGCACGCCGGGAGGTCTTGCTGGACTTGTTTTACCATTGTCGAAATGTCTTGTGCTACCGGGATGCCGAGCCTGATCGGTTTTCCCTAAGATAAGGGGTGATGATATTATATTTATCACTTCAGCTAATCGTGAGAGCTTGTGATGGGCTAAGTTGGGACACCCCTGCAGGGTTATGATCTTTCGAAAGCCGTGCCCGCGGTTATGTGGTAGTTTGGAATTTGTTAATGTCCGGTTGTAGAAAACTTGACAGATGATCCGAAGTAAAACACACAACTGTGTGAGTAACCGTGACTGTCTCTTTTCACTTTGAGAAGAGAACACGGTGGGGTTATGTTTGGCTCGTATGTAGTTCAGGATCTTTAGCGATCACCTTTTGCGACCGTTTGCGTAGATGCTCATCTTATTCTGGTACTCGTAAGTTAGCCACCATATTATGCTTAGCCGCTGCTGCAACCTCACCACTTTGCCTCTTCCTACCCGCAAAGCTTTGCTAGTCTTGATACCCATGGTTATGGGATTGCTGAGTCCTCGTGGCTCACAGATACTACAACACCAGATGCAGGTTCAGCCGAGTTTGAAGCAGGAGCTGGTTCAGTTTCTTCACTGGGAGCTCGATGATGAGTTTGGCCGTTTGCTTGTGACGTTTCGACGATCAGTAGTGGTTTCTACTAGGATTCGATCCAGACCTGTGGCTTTATGTTGTTTTTGGTATCTTTCTTTTGGATCTTCACCCGTAGTCGGGTTGTGATGTTTTGTATGATGAATTGCTTATGTATTGTATTGTGTGAAGTGGCGAGTGTAAGCCAACTATCTCCTTTTGCAATTTAATCCCTCTTTTACATGAGTCGTGCAAAGATACCAAACTTGAGATCATTCTAGGATGGGCTTATACCTTTAAGTCGTGCCTCGACACGTAGGAGGTATAGTCCCATCCTGGGCATTACAAGTTGGTATTCAGAGCCTTCTCCGACCAAGAAGCCCCACTGATTGATCGAATCGTTGACGGTTGAGTCTAGGCACACACATGAAAATGTTTTGAGTCCTATATATATCGGAGAGTAGGATTTCTGTTTGCTTCTCATCTCTTTTCACTCTGGTGAGGACTCCTGACGATTACTCTTATCTCTTCTACTCTCAAAAATGCACCAATTTTTTTTTAGGTTCTCGCGAGTATTGTTTGGATTGTTTCGATGTCTTTGTGACGAGAACATTGTTCTCGATGCCTCCTGTCATTAGGGGTTGTGGCAGTGTCCCGGGGAGTTGAGCTCCGAGGTGTTGTCGTCACAAATCCATCGCGGAAGTACTAGAATACTTAAGACGGCCGACATCGAAAACTCTCCTATGCGGTTAGTGGCAAGATAACCCCGACATCACCCAGTACTGGGGAGGTAGTTCGGGAGTATTGCCATAGCTTGTATAGTGGATGCGTTTCGAAGGTCCGAGGTAAACGGTTTCCGAAGATAAATGTTTATGTGTTGAAGGATGGATACAGCTGGATGTAGGTTTAGAGTTGAGTGCGCGGTGCTTCCCCTGTATCCCCAACACCTGATTGCATAACTGGAAACTTTCGGAAATTAATAGGTGGGTTCATCTAGTAGTTCTAGGCATTCTTCCAACGAATGCACGATACGAAGTTCGGGGTTCTACATTGAGTGAAGTGGTTTTATGGGCTTGTTCTGATCGGGAGTTGCATCTTAAAGGGTCCTTGGCTATGCTGATCCGGGGATTGCAAAACCCTTTTGTAACACGTTCCATGAGCTTTCAGCACGAATATGTCGGACGAAGCTTCTATCTTGTATTTGTTCTATCTGTTCCTTGTTCCTTTTTATTTACCTTTTGTTCTCCAAGTGGCTTCTCGAAAAGTTGATGTAACTGCGGAATTCATTCGTTCAATTCTCTGTTCGCATAGATATGTTGCAACATAATCTTCTTCATAAACATATATATCCTTTGTTTCGTTTTGATTCTGGTATTCGAGTTGCTTCGATGTCAAATGTTGATTCCATACCTTCCTAATCGGTGTTCTCATATTTCTATGGGAGTGCTAGTCCTTCTTGATCATCAGGATGGTCATGTTAAATTCTTTTCAACCGTTGTCCTTTTTGTTCATCTCAAGTTGTCTTTGTTTCCCCACCCTCCCACCCTTTTCTGCATTGAGCCAGAATTCTAAATGAAATATCCATTTTATTCATGTGATGTTTCTTCATTCATTTCCTTCAATGTTCTTATCCGGTGATTCTCAGGAAGATGCTCAAGAGCTCCAAGTTCATCATTCTTTTGTTCTCAAATTCTGCCAGTGGATGTAATTCAAGATTTCGGTGTTGATCTTATCCTTTTCCTCATTTCACAATGCTTTCTTATTCCGGTGCACCAATTAATAATTCTCCTCTGGCTATTCATATCCGGAGTGCTGAAGATTCATAATTCCATTCTTAATCCGTTCAAATTATTTTTGAGGATTGTTATCTTACTCAAGCCATTTAATTCAACCGGTGCAATATCTCTTCAGCAATCTTTTTCAACGGTGATTTCTTTGAGTGGGCCCTAACCCACAGGTCTTTTTCCAGGAACTTACCTGACTCTTCTTTTTCCGGAGAATTCTTTTCATAGTGTGACGTAAGTATGAATCCCATCAGTCATAGTCCTTCTCCAGGGCCGCTTTCAAATTCTTTTCATCGTCGGTTCAAACTTTTTTAATTCTTCATTCCGGAGTGCCTCAATAATTCATGGTGGTGTATCTCATCGTCTTCTCAGATTGTGAAGATCGAAGACGAGTTCCTCTTAAATCTTGGCCCGTTCTCTTGACGAGTTGTGGTTCTAGCTTAATGCCATCCTCATTATTGTTTCGATTGTGAGGAATTATTTTTATACCCATCCGAAGCATTTCATAAATTCTTTCCTTGTGATCCTCCGAAGGCCATCATTTCAGAAGATTTCTTCGCTCTCAGTTTTCAACTTCGTCCTCCAACTATTCTTCATTGATGTCTCTTCGTTCGTCTCTATATTCTTACGGTGGTTCTTTCAACATTACCCTTCCGTTGTTATCGTTTTAATTCATTGTTCTTTTCACAATCCTACCGATGCTTCGTTGAAGATTTACCCAAGCTTGTGCGAGATCTATCGTTAATTCTTTGCAACGAGAATAAGTAGTATGCCAAATCCGTTTGCTTGTCATCAATTTAAATTGGCGAAGGATATGCATAACATAAATCTTATTCTAGTTTCTTCCAAGAGGTTAATCCCTTCCTTCAGAGCTTGTTCATCATATCATATTCTTGGTCCTAAGTTCTTCATCTTGTTTTCCGGAGCTCCAAGTTATTTCAATTATCATTTCAAAGCTCCATCTAATTCATCGGGGGCCTTGAATCTTATTCTTTTCATCTTTCACTTCTCATGCTTTCATTACCGGAGTTCTTCATGGAGGTTCATCATCATTTAATTCATCCTCGAAGTCTTCATCAAGATTCTTGTTGGACCTCAAGCATTCTTCATCATGCTTTCCAATTGCAATCCTTTCTACCTTATCTTTTCAGATGGTGTTATGTCATTTTGACAATTTCCCTTCATGTTTCATGATTCACGAGTTATCAAGAATGAGATATTTAAACCCATAATTTCCTTGTTCAGGAGATCTTTCCAACCATTTCAATTTATTCGTTGGAGTAATCTTGGGTTATAATTCACCTAAAAGCTTTCCTTGAGAATTGTTGCTATTATGGTGCTTATAAATGACCCAAGCTCTTCATTATCATTCCGGCGAAATAAGTTTATCATCTCCTTGTTGATCTCAATCCAATCAATTGTTTTCGTTAGTGGCTGGTTGTCACCTCCTAATTTTGAGATGTTTTTCATAAGCCCACTTCAAGCTTATTCTTTTCGTTGTTGAATTTCCAACAACTCTGTTCAACACTTCTTTGTAAGGAGGATTTCCTAATTCATTCATGCGAGAAGTTGTCATTTTTCTTCTCCATTCATTTCTTTCGTTGATTTATATGCTATTCTTTCATTCCGGAGGCTTTGTGATATTGCTCTCTTCGAACCATCATCTTGTCATATCGAGATCATGTTCTTTCCTTTGCTTGTCCATTTAACAGGAGTGTTGTGTCCTCCTAATTCTCTCATCTTATCAAGTTTTGCCTATCTTTTCAACCGGAGTGTTGTTTGAATCTTTCTTACCACTTGTGCCATTCTTCAATTGTTCCGGAGGCTGTGTGTTGTTGTTTTTCATCAAGTATCATTCCATCTTGGCTAGTTCTTGTTCAATTCCTTCCATTTTCAGACGGAGTGCTGTCCAAATTCTGTCATTCTTATTCATTGGCTATACCATTGCGGTTTCGTATTCTTTTGGTTCGTAAGCTCTTGCTTCATGTCTTCCAACCTACAAGGTTCTCATAATGTTCCTTGTCCCTCATTTTACCGGAGTGCTCTCAACTTCGTTCATCTCCGTTGCATTCTTTTCTTTCAAGATTGTTAAACCTCTCAAGGTTCTCTGGTTTTACTCATCTGTCAAAGAAGCAACTTTGTTTTACCTCTTCTTTTTCGTTTCTACCCGGTGCTATCTCTAGGATCTCGGGTCGAGATCCTCTGTTAGTGTGGGAGAGTTGTGATGCCCGAAGACCGACGTCCCAGAAGATTCCAGATGTTCCGGGTTCTCCCGTGTGTTTATTTTGTGCTTGTGTTATTTATTTTGCTTTGCATCATGCCATCATGCCATCATGTCATTCATCTTTGCATCTCAACTTAATAAATCGTGTGGACCTTCGGTCCATTTAAATCGAGGGAAGGATGTCTTCTCTTTATAACATATACTCCCAATATTTTAGGGAGCTATAATAAATATTCCATTCATTGGAATTAACCCAACACACTTGCATATTATTTCCTCATGTCTTTTTCACTTAGAGTTTCTCCTTCAAAAACCTTGCCAATAATTATTTTCCGTTGTATCGAGGTTCCTCCAAAAATGTGAGCATTTTGGACACTTCAATAATCAAGTCTTAGTTCAAACCCATTTGATTAAATTCAAATATGTTTGAATTATTTCTCTCGTTTTTGCCTTGTCTATTTTTTCTCGGACCGTGCTCATTTTATGATGCCCGAGAAAAATAACCTCTTGTGTTTTTGCCCTAAACCCCCCCCCCCTCTTTCTTTCCTTTATTTGTTTTCTCTATTTTTTCTTGTCTTCTTCTTTTTCTCTTTTATTAGGAGAGGACCTAGTTCCAGCCCAGGCCTCCCTAAGGCCCAGGCCAGCAGCCTCTTGGCCCAGCCGCACCTCTCATCAGCCAACCGGCCCAGGCCTCTCCTCCCTCAGGCCATTGGCCCACTCCAGGCCGAACCCTAGCGTTGCCCCTCGCTCCTCTCATCTCCCTCGTCCGCCGCCAGTGCCTCGCTTCCTCGCCCCTGATCTCATTTTACCTCGTACGCCAGCTCGCTCCCATCGATTCCCGAGCCCCGATCTCCCGCGTCAGAGAGCTGCCGCAAGGGCTCGACCCCGCACCTCGTCCCCATCTCGATCTCTCTCCCTGCATCGCCCGAGCGCCCTTCCCCTCGAGCAGCCACCGCTGCTCCTCCCTGCGAAGCTCCCTCGTCCGCCGCGCCTCTGCCACGCTGCCTGGGCCTCGCCGGCCAGAGCGCCCCGCCTCGCCAGGTGCTGTGTGCCCCGGGCCTCTTCCTCCATCTCCTCGAGCCGCACCAGGGCCGGCCAGGCCGCAGCGCCCTTCGCCTCCCTCCGCCTACCGCACTCCAGCCGCCGCCTTCCCTCTTCTCCGCGAGCCGGCCGCCTCGGCCCCGCTTCCTCCCTCGACCAGCAAGGCCCGTGGCCTCCCTTCCTCGCCTGGCCCGAGCCAGGACGACAGCCGCGCCAGCCAGCGCTCGCCATCTCCAGCGCCCAGCGCCTCTTCGCCAGCTTTGCCAGGGCGCCCGCTCAGCCCCGAGCGCCCATCCTCTGGCCCCGAGCCAGCGCCGCAGCTCCGTGGCCTCCAGGTCGCCGGAGCCAGCAGCCGGACGCCTCGCCAAGGCCTCCCTCCTCTGCGCCAGCGTCGAACCTCCCCTCGGTCTTCCTCCGCGCGCCAAGGCAGCAGCGCCTTCCGCGCCCCGATGGCCTCGACAGCGCCTCCCCGTGCTGCCCGTTTTGTTTTGCTCATGTGTTGTTCTTTTGTTGTGTTGCCTTGTTTTGTTGAACTTGTCAGGGGACCCGTGTACGCCTATACGACAAGACGGCAAGACCGCAACGACCCGAACATCTACATAATACAAGTTCATCTACGGATACCCGAACGTCTACGACCGAGTACGACTACCGTCGCCGAGACCGTCAAGTACCCCGACAACATGTGTACCACTACCGTCGACCATCGAAGACCCCGTGAAAAACTACTTCCACTACCGCCACGTGAACGACAAGTACCTCTCCGAAACGGAATGTGAACGGCTACTTCCTCTTCGGAAACGTGTACCACTACTTCCTCTACGAATCGCGAGAACGGCTACATAACGTGTTCGACTACTTCCTCTACGAACCGTGTTCCACTACTTCCACTACGAACTCGAACCGCCCCGAAACGAGTGTTTCAAAGGTATAACCCCGAGACGATGACCCGAGAACGTTTGCTTGTTGTGTTGTATGAAATGTTTGTCCTTGTGTGCACCGTGCCCGTTTCACCTTTTGTCATGTTCCTCGGTTGCCTCGGCGCCGACCCGTGGGATCCCGGAAGCCGGGATCACCCCACCTTTCGTCTTGCATGTCTCGCTCACGTCTCTGTCACCTTTTGCACCGGTCTCTCACCGAGTTACCGGAACCGAGATGTTGCGTTGCATCATTTTCGGGTTGTTGCCGTGGCACCTTTTTCCTTCCACCACGGGGACAATTGCTTCATATCATCTTCTTGACAACTTTTAATAAAAATTGCATAAACTTGATCATGTCATCCGCATCATGTTAACAACATTAAAATGTGTGAATTGTTGTTGCTTATAATTACTAAACATGCTTATGGGGATTTTCCGGATATGTTGTTGTTATTTCCGGCCTCATTTAAAATGTCTAAATAGTGTAGTTTTATTATGCTTCACCTCTTGCCATGTTAACAAACATTTAATCTTGTCTTGTAAATAACGAGAGTCAACTAAATAATTATAATGTGGTGTTCGTCAATATGCAACTCGTTGCATATTGAGCTCCACTTAACTTGTAGTTTTGTTTGTGCACTTTGCCATGCCATGCATAATTAAACCGGACATGCATCATACTTGGATGTGCATCGTATGCCATGTTTATGCTTGTGTGTTTACCGTGTTGTTTGCTTCTTTCCGGTTGCTTCTCTTGTTAGCTTCGGTTTCGTTCCGGAGTTGTGAGGATTCGCTCGACTGTGTTGCTCCTTCTACTTCATGGATCCGTTCTTCTCCCTTGTGGAATCCCAGGCAAGATGATCATACCCTTGGATACCTTTACTACCATTGCCATGCTTAGTTGTCTCGATGCTATCGTTACATGTCGCGCTACCCATCTTTTATGTCAGCCTCTCCTTGTTGCCATGAAACCTCAAACCTTGACACCTTCCTAGCAAAACCACTGTTTGGCTATGTTACCCGCTTGCTCAGCCCCTCTTATAGCGTTGTTAGTTGCAGGTGAAGATGAAGATTGTTCCAGGAGGGAACTTGTTGTTGGAATATCACAATATCTATAATTATTATTAACACACCTATATACTGGGCATGGGTGGAAGGCTTGTGTCGGTGTACTAAGGTAGGGGTACCTTAGTACCCCAACTTGTGCACGGGCAGTAGCAGCTTCCCGCGGCAGGGCTTACCACGCGCTTGCCAAGGCCCGCTCCAGACCCCTTTAAGCCATTCAAGAACAAAGTATTCAAGTTAGAAGACAAGACCCCGGCAAGAGGAGCTTGCCGGGAAGGCCGCACCAGGCTCAAGGACATCTTTTCAGCACAAGACCCTGGCAAGGGGTGCTTGCCAGGAAGGCCAAAGGATAGCACCACAAAAGATACATCGCGGCGCATCGTGCGCCCCGGCAGGGCCCGGGAAGCGGCAAGCTTCCGGGCCCGGCAAGATAGCGGCCCCGGCAAGGTGCTTGCCGGGGGAAGCTCACACTGTGTGCCTGCGCTCCAGCTCATTCGGCCACGCGTCGCCCTGGAGCCCTTCCAGGGGCACGTGGCAGATGGCTGTGCAGCCTGAGGGACACGCTGGCGAGTCGCGGTGACGAGGCTACCGCCGTGGCGAACGGAGACGCATGGACAGACGCTTTTGGGGTCGACGGCGACGGGCATTAAATGCCCTTGTCCCCCACCGTCAAGGTTAGGTGAAGACCACTGTTCATACACTGTTCATGCACTGTTACAACTACCACCAAATTTACGTTTTTACCCTCCTCTATGTTGACACCTGTCGGTGACCCCTTTGAGCTATAAAAGGAGGCCCATGCACAACGTAGAGGAGGTTCGATCACAGATACTTGCTCACTCCCTCGCTCGGTGCAGCTGATACTGTAGATCTTCAAGCTCCTGAACCCAAGAACTAAATACAACCAAAGCAGGAGTAGGGTTTTACGCGTCATCGCGGCCCGAACCTGGGTAAACTGCCTGCATGTGCTCCTCGATCTGCTCTCCGTGCTCCCTCCGCTCCCTTACCGCAACGTAGAAGGGGCTTCGGTCCCATAGGTGTTCGTGGGAGGACAGTTTCCCCCGACATCTTTGGCGCGCCAGGTAGGGGGCGTCGAGGTTGTGCGAACCTGATCCGGCGCTCACGCGGGCGCATTCTTCATCAACCTCTCCAACTTCATCGGCTACATCAACATGCCTCCAAAGAAGAAGGCTTCGGAGGTTGGAGGCCCGTCTGCGTCAATCCCACCACCACCAGAGCCGACGGTTGGTGGGGGAGGCGCCGGCGGAAGGGTGGACGCCGGTGGGGACACTCACGGCGCCACCAAGTCCAAGGACAAGACGGACGACCGGGCGAACTCCAAGGCCTCGGTGTCCGTGCACGCACCACGTCCCTCTCAGGAGGTGCCAGACCAGCAGCGACGTGGTACCGGAGGTACCATACGCTTGCTGGGACGTGGCCAGGCCGGTTAGTCACGGGACGCTCAAGGCCAACGCCCTGGCACGAGCAAAGCGCGGTCACCGGGACGGGAACATGCTCCTTCTAACGCGGTTAGAAGTCCGAGCGTGTCCCGCTCCTCGCACCGTTCGCCGCCGTTCCCCTCCTCTCCAGCAGAAGCCCTGGCCAGGGCTCAGCTGCTCCTCGACTTCCCTCCAGCGGCGGACAAGGCCGAAGACTGGAGGGCAACGATCCAGAGCCTCATCGCCTTCGCCAACAACGATGCGCCGCAGCAGCCGGCAACTTCACGGCCGCGGCAAGTTGACCAAGCGAAGGCCGATGGCGACAAGACCGCCGGGGGTGCAACTACCGTGCACTCCCCTCCGCGGAAGCAGAAAACGCCGCCCCGCCGGATCAACATCGACGACGATTCCACGGCGTCGTTGGATCCGCGGGCTCGCCGCGATCAGCGCCAAGTCCTCGACGACAGGCGACAAGAGGACGCTCGCACCCGCATTGAGCGTCGAAGAGAAGCTCGAAGACAGTCCGATCAGCGCGCCGGGACCGCCGTCGACATGCACGCGCCCGGTGAACCAGGCGACTTGCCGTACGCGGCAGGTTGCCCTGCGTTCACCCGAGAGCTGCGGCCAGTCCAGTGGCCCAGCATGAAGAACTTTAAGCCCGACGTACCCGAGAAGTACGACGGCAAGACACACCCCTCGGAGTTCCTCAGCATCTACAGCATAGCAGTGCAGGCTGCCGGGGGACGCGACGAGAAGATCCTAGCCAACTATTTCCCGCTCGTGCTTAAGCCAAACGTCAGGTCTTGGCTTATGCACTTGCCGGAGAACTCCATCTCTTCATGGGCGGATTTGTGCCACCAGTTTGTCGGCGCCTTCACGGGCGGCCACAAACCCCACGGCCAGGAGAGCGATCTTCATATCCTTGCCCAGAAGGAGGGTGAATCCCTGCGCAAGTACATCCAAAGGTTCAGCCGCGTCCAGCACAACATTCCCGATGTCCACCCTGCCGCGGTTATCAGCGCGTTCCACCAGAACGTGCGTAACCGCCGGATGAGGGAGGAGATGGCCATGACCAAGATCCGGGACGTCAGCGAGCTTTACACTCTGGCTGACAAGTGTGCCCGTGCTGAAGAGGGAAGAAGACTCCCCGGAGAGGATACCGGCGCAGGAGGAAGCGACAGCGAGGATGCCGCCCCGACAAGGAAGGGCCGGCGGCGAAACAAGAAGAAGAAAAGCAAGGAAGTGCTGGTTGTCGAGCAGTCCGGCAAGGAGGCTCCCGTCAAGAAGGCTCAGGCTGGTGGCTCCGGCAAGGAGCCCGCCCCTGTAGCGGCAGCCGACAAGCAAGACGGCTCCGACAAGCAGTACTGCAAGATCCACCGCACCAAGGGCCACGACCTCCAAAACTGCAAAAGGGTAGAGTACCTCGTAGAGCAGCAGAAGGTTGAATACGAGCGTCGCGACAAGGAGAAGGCCCAAGGAGGCGGAGGAGAGCCCAGCAAGAAGCGACCGTTCAATGGCCGGGGAGGACGCCGCAGCAAGGCCAAGCAGCGGCAAGGAGACAGACCTCCCCGGGGCCGCGACAAGGACGACGACGAAGACGACGATGAGGATATGGATGAAGGAGACAACAGCGAGCAGGAGTTCCAGAAGGCCACAGAAGTTCTGTGCGTCGATGGAGGTGCCTTTCTGCACACTTCCCACTGCCAACTCAAGCAATGGGTGCGGGAAGTGAATGCAGCTGAGCCACCCGTCGAGTCGCGCAGGCTCCTGAAATGGTCCGGCACGCCCATCATTTTTGACCTTGAGGATCACCCTGACCGCACAACCGCGGTCGGGTGCTTGCCGATGTTGGTTTCACCAACTATCCGCAACCTCAAGGTCACAAAGATGTTGGTTGACGGCGGGGCCGGCCTCAACTTGATCTCCTCCGCTGTGATCAAGAAACTGCAGATCCCCGACAGCGAGCTCGAAGAAACCGGGACGTTCCAAGGAATCAACCCGGGAAGGAGCAAGCCGAAGGGGAAGGTTACACTGCCAGTGACCTTTGGTGGGGAGCTCAACTTCAGGACGGAGAGGATTACGTTCGACGTCGCCGATATCCCATTGCCGTACAATGGGATACTTGGCCGTCCTGCGCTCGCCAAGTTCATGGCAGCTTCCCACTACGCATACAACATACTCAAGATGCCGGGGCCGATAAGCGTCATCTCTGTCCCCGGTGACAAGAAAGACGCGCTTATCTGCGCCGACAAGATCTATCGGGATGCAGCAGCCACGACAGACAGCAAAACACTTGCCGCTGAAGCTCCCGGGGGAAGACCAAGACCAAGTCCGGCAAGAACTCTGGAGCCCACTCCGGCAAACGCACCTCTTCGGAGTGCTGCGCTGCCGTCGAGGACGCACCATCGAGCTCCACCGGCAAGTGTAAGAAAGGAATGGCAGCTCCACCGGCAACCAAGAAGGTGTCCGCCAAGGAGGATGGCACTGGTGGTACCTTCACCATCAGTGCTACACTCGACCCCAAATAGGAAAGCGCGCTCGTTGCCTTCCTGCGGGCGAATGTCGACGTGTTTGCATGGCAACCGTCTGACATCCCCGGCGTTCCCAGGAAGGTAATTGAGCACAAGCTTGCTGTTTGTCCTCATGCGCGGCCCGTCAAGCAGAAGGTCAGGAAGCAAGCCGTGGAGCGCCAAGAATTCATCGCCGAAGAGATAAAGAAGTTGGAAGCAGCAGGTCTGGTTAGAGGCGTAATCCATCCTACGTAGTTGGCCAATCCAGTTGTTGTGCGCAAGGCCAATGGGAAGTGGAGACTTTGTATAGACTTCACTGATGTGAATAAAGCGTGTCCCAAGGATCCATTTCCCTTGCCGCGTATTGACCAGATTGTTGACTCCACCGCCGGATGTGAGTTGCTTTCATTCCTTGATGCATACTCAGGTTACCACCAGATATTCATGGCCAAGGAAGATGAAGAAAAGACTGCATTCATTACTCCATGCGGCACATACTGCTTCATACGCATGCCCTTTGGATTGAAGAATGCAGGCTCAACATTTGCAAGGGTGGTGCACACTGCTTTTGAGCCACAGATCCACGGAAATGTAGAAGCCTACATGGATGATATAGTGGTCAAGAGCAAGAGCAAGGACACCCTGATCCAAGACTTAGAAGAAACCTTTGAGAATCTGCGCAAGATACAACTCAAGTTGAACCCCGAGAAGTGCGTCTTCGGAGTCCCCTCCGGCAAGCTTCTCGGGTTCTTCGTGTCCCAGAGGGGGATTGAAGCCAATCCCGACAAGATCAAAGCCATTGAGCAGATTGAAGCCCCGAAGCGCGTGAAGGACGTAAGGAGACTTGCTGGTTGTGTGGCTGCCCTCAGCAGGTTCATTTCAAAGTCTGCAGAACGCGCCCTGCCTTTCTTCAAAATCTTGAAAAAGGCAGGTCCTATGAAATGGACTCCAGAAGCGGAGGCTGCGCTGCAAGACTTGAAAGGATACCTATCCTCCACTCCAATACTTGTCGCACCTAAGCCACAAGAGAAGTTGCTGTTGTACTTAGCGGCGACCAATCAAGTGGTTAGTGTTGCGTTAGTAGCGGAGAGGGAGGCGGATGAGGAACCCACACCCCCGGCAAGCGCATCCAGCAGCAAGCAGGGGGCTTCCCCGACAAGCTCTGGCCCCGACAAGGACAAGTCTGTGCAGGAACAAGAAGAAGTGCGAAGGAAGATGGTACAGCGCCCAGTTTATTTTGTAAGTTCCCTCTTGCAGGGGGCTAGGTCAAGATACTCTGGGGTGCAGAAGTTGCTTTTCGGCCTCCTCATGGCCTCAAGAAAGCTGCGCCATTACTTCCAAGCACATGAGATAACAGTGGTCACTCGCTTTCCGTTGAAGAGGATATTGCAAAATCCAGAAGCAACAGGCAGGATCGTCGAGTGGGCACTAGAGCTGTCAAGCTTTGGTCTCAAGTTTGAGAGTACTTCAACCATACAGAGCAGAGCTTTGGCAGAATTCATAGCAGAATGGACCCCAACACCGGATGAAGAAGTTCCAGAGACAAGCATCCCCGTCCAAGAAGCAAGCAAGGAGTGGATAATGTACTTCGATAGTGCATTCTCGCTGCAAGGCGCCGGCGCGGGCGTGTTACTCATAGCACCCACCGGAGAGCACCTCAAGTATGTTGTTCAGATGCACTTTCCCAAGGAGCAAGCGACAAACAATACTGCTGAGTATGAAGGACTGCTTGCCGGCCTCAGAATTGCGGCCGAACTTGGGATCAAGAAGTTGATTGTGCGGGGAGATTCACAATTGGTGGTCCGACAAGTGAACAAAAGTTATCAGAGTCCCTTGATGGAAGCTTATGTCGATGAAGTGAGGAAGCTTGAAGAACACTTTGAGGGCTTGCAGATGGAGCACGTCCCAAGAGCTCAGAATGATATCACAGATAGCCTCTCAAAGTGTGCTGCAATGAAATTACCTGTGGAACCAGGGACCTTCATGCTCAAGCTAACTCAACCATCCGTCATACCATCAGTTGGGCTAAGCAAGAAAAGGAAGTTGGTCTCCGGCGACTACTTGCCGGTGGATCTTCCCGAAGCCGCCGCCAAAGTCCCCAAGATCAGCAACCAAAATGCTGAGGAACAGTCTGCTCCTGCGGACCCAAGGGTCTGTACAGTTGAAGCAGGCGTTCCCGACAAGCCTTGCCCCGGCAGGCTTGCCGGGGAACCCTCAGCTCCGGCAGAACCGCAGATTCTTGCCGTAGAAGCTGAGGTTCCCGCAGCAGCACTGATGCCTTTAGTCCTTGTTGTTGAGCCTCAGGCTCCAGCATGGGCGCAGCAAATCGTCTGTTTTCTTCAAACTGGAGAACTTCCCGAAGAACCAGAAGAGATAGAGAGGATAACCAGGCAGTCAAGTATGTACCAGTTTGTTGGAAACGAACTATACAGAAGAAGACTCAATGGTGTCAGATTGAAGTGCATTTCCCGGGAAGATGGACAGAAGCTGTTGGCAGAGATACACGGAGGCATATGTGGTCATCACATTGGCGCAAGAGCACTTGCCGGGAAGGCGTTCCGGCAAGGTTTCTTTTGGCCTGAAGCCCTCCAAGATGCAACTGCACAAGTAACCAAGTGTGAAGCGTGAAAGTTCCATGCAAAGCAGATTCATCAGCCAGCTCAAGCTCTCCAGACGATCCCTTTGTCCTGGCCCTTCTCGGTCTGGGGGCTCGATATCCTCGGCCCCTTTCCCCGCGCAGTCGGGGGCTTTGAGTACTTGTACGTTGCAATCGACAAGTTCACAAAGTGGCCAGAAGTGGAACCAGTGAGAAAGGTGACAGCACAGTCAGCGGTCAGGTTCTTTAGATCAATAGTTTGCCGTTTCGGAATCCCTAACAGGATCATCACCGACAACGGCACACAGTTCACAAGCCGCACCTTCTTGCAGTACGTCCAAGACCTTGGCGCCAAGGTCTGCTTTGCTTCTATTGCTCACCCGAGGAGCAACGGTCAAGTGGAGAGGGCCAATGCTGAAGTGCTGCACGGACTGAAGACAAGAACTTTTGACAGGCTGCACAAGTGTGGAAGAAACTGGATAGAGGAGTTGCCGGCGGCTCTTTGGTCAATCAGGACGACACCAAATCGAGCCACCGGACAGACACCCTTTGCTCTTGTCTATGGAGCAGAAGCAGTTCTCCCCACGGAACTCGTATACGGATCTCCTCGAGTGCTCGCTTACGACGAGCTCGAGCAAGAGCAACTGCGCCAAGATGATGCATTGCTCCTCGAGGAGGAACGTCTCCAGGCTGCTGTACGAGCTGCTCGATACCAGCAAGCCTTGCGTCGCTATCATAGCCGCAAGGTCAAGGCCAGGAGTCTCGAGGAAGGCGACCTTGTTCTTCGGCGCGTTCAGTCCGCCAAGAACTCCAACAAGTTGACGCCGAAGTGGGAAGGCCCTTATCGGGTGAGACAAGTCACAAGGCCCAGCGCTGTCCGCCTTGAGACCGAAGAAGGCATACCGATGAGCAACTCCTGGAACATAGAGCATCTTCGCAAGTTTCACCCATAAGGCACGGTTGCCGTGATCCGCTCCGGCAACCACCTTTTGTACAAGTCTTGCCGCTGTTGCATGTAAACCTTTGTACAAAGCCGGGCGCAGACCCCGTGCATCAGTAAAACCTTTTGTGCTTCGCACCATTTGTCATTTCGTGCTTTTCCTTGTACTTGCATGTATCATCTGACATTTCGTGCAGCACACACTCCCGGTGAGCAGTAACAAGCCGCAAGGCACCGTACTTGTATTTCCCTCTTTTTTGTCTGAAACAGAAGGAGTGTTCCTCGCGCACAAGTTTGCCGGGGGGAAGGAGATAGAAGTATGGACCAAGACCAAGTGCTATTCAAGAAAGAAAAGTCTTGCTGAGGAGTAAACAACCCAATGAAAGCTAAGTTACCAAAGTTGGAGCATTCAAATTTTTAAATTTTAGTTATCTTCCTTGAACAACCACACTTTGTATGGGAAACCTGTGCGCGGAGGAACCTACCCGTGGCTAGCCGCGCCCTTACTTTGTTTCGAGCACGCTCAACGGCTTGAGTGAGCTGCGACAAGTGTCGCGCCCTTACTTCGTTTTCGAGTTCGCTCAGCAATTTAAGTGTGCTGCGACTAGCTGCGGCAAGGTTACTTGCCGACAAGGTCTTTGCTAGCAGGCTGCTAAGAGTCCCGCACTCAGCACTCGCGGCAAGGGCCCCTTGCCGGCAAGTTCTCCTGAAAGCGTAAGGTGAAAAGCATACAAAGTGGAGGACCAAAAGCAAGGGAGATAACACTGCATTGATTACCCAAAATAAGAGTATATATTACAAAGATAGCTTGCCGCTGTTCTAATCAACCACTGCCTATGACTCTAATCAACAGCGGCGAGGGAAGCAAGAAGCCTAATCCCTACGGTCCCCGTCGACCCTCTGGATCTTGCCCACCTTGGCTACAATGTGGGCAACTTGGGCCTTCAACGCCTCCTGATCAGCCTCGGGCGGCAAGGTGCGGAGGACGTTGACGAGGTTGATCCCGGGGTTACGATAGACAATCTTCGACAGCACCTGCTCCATGGTACCCATGCAGAGCCGGCGCGCCTCGTTGGCCAGCTGCTCGGGGATCTTCTCCCGCAGCCGTGCAAGCGCCGGCGCCACCCCCCTGAAGAACAGACTCAGTTTGGCGCTGTGAGGGAGGTTCTCGTCGGGAGAGTACACGAGATGCTCCGCCCTCAACGCCATCATCTCCATGTCGATGTTGGCGGCGGAGGTGACGAGGTCCTCAGTCCATCGCTCCACCGTCTGCTGGAATTGGGTTTGCGAGACGGCGGTGCTTTCCAGCAGGGCCCTCTCAGCGCGGAGATCATCCTTCAGCTTTGTCTCGCGGTCCCGGGCAGCGTCAAGCGAGTCAGTAAGGGTGGAGACCTTCAGCTCTAGATCAGCAATGGAGTCACTGGCATCAGTGAGCTCTTTACCCTTCTCGGAGAGGCGGATTTGCAGCTCCAAGTTGGTGTGGGCATCCTTCTCCCGCTCCACGTTGAGCGCGGTGACCCTGTCTTCGCTTGCCTTCAAGAACAGCTCCAACTGCGCCACTCTGCCCTCCAGATCCTTCTTGGCGGTCTCTGCGGCAGCGGCAGCATCCCTCGCCTCCCGCAGAGCCCCGCCAATAGCCCGCTCCCAAGCGGTGAGGTCGTCCTCGTGGCTGTCGAGGTCGACCTTCCGCTGGTTGAGCGCCCCTTCCCGCCGAGACAGCTCTTCGGCGGCCAGGCGCTGCTGCTCCTCGACCTCGGCCTTTTCGAGGACGAATGCTTGCTGCGCCCCGGCAAGCTCCTCGCGCTCCTCCGCCAAGTTCCGGAGGGCCGCCTGGTTGGCGCCACGGAGCTCCGTGGCGCGCTTCTCCAGGTCAGCACCAGCCTTGGCAGCCAGAGCCTCCCGAGACTCCAACCTCGCCTGCCTGGCCCGGTACAAGGCCAGGAGCCGGCGAAGGAGCCGCTCCTCTTCGGGCTCGTCGCTGCTGCCGGGCGCATCTACAACCTTCAATCCGGCGGAGGCGAGGACTTCTCCATCAAACGTCTCTCCCTCCGCGGGTGCCCTTGATGAGGACGCCCACGGGACCTGAATGAACACCCCGTTGGCGGCCTCCAGATAAACGCCTGACCCAGGTGCGGAGGCGGAGGGGTCGGCGGCCGGTGCAGCGTCCGGCGCTCCCGCGGCCTCCGGGCCAGCGGTATGGTCGCCGGTCCCTTCCCCAGCCGCGGCGTCGGCGGTTGGGGCAGCCTCCTCGGCAGCTGGCTCGTCGGCACCGACCGTTCCTTCCGCGGCGGTGCCGTCGCCAGTCTCGCCGCGCGCCTCCTCCTCGACGATGGTTTCCGTCTCCATCAGCTCCGGAGCGGGCGGGTCTGACAACAGAAGAAAAAGAAAAGAAAGATTTGTCAAGCAAATATCCAAAAAGAAGAATTCGAGAAGAAGAAACTACAAGGGCTTACCTGCGCGGGCCTCTTCGATGACGGGGTCCCTCGCCGGGGAGTTATCCCTTGGCGGCGTAGAAGAAGCCCCCGCCGGCGGAGGGCCTCCGGTGCCCTCCCTTGGCGGGGAGTCCGCCCTTGGCGGGGTACTCGCCCTTGGCGGAGTACCCATCCTTGTCGGAGCACCGTCCCTCGCCGGGGAACTCATCCTTGGCGGGGAGGGTGGAGCAAGCGGCTCGTCGGGGGCAACCTCCTGGTGCTCTTGCGGCTGCGGCTCCACTTCTGCACAAGACAACAAGACATCAGTACGAGCAATAACCTCGAGCGCACCCGTCAAGCAGAAAAATGGATACCAGACTTACGCTGGGGGCTGCTCCTCGGAGCAGCAGGCTGATCCGGCAAGTCTGCCGCTGGTGCGTCTCCTGCCGCTGCGGCGGGCTCGTCGTCCTCAATCTCGACCACAGGGATCTTGGCCCTCTTCGCCATCCGCTGGGTCAAGGTCCTGGAAGCCAAAACAAGATCAGAACCAAGCAAGAGAAATCAAGACAAAATCAAGGGAAATAAAAATTGCAAGTACTTACTCTTCCTCCTCTTCGTCGGAGCTGAGAGCGGAGAAGTCAAATCCCGCCTCGACTGCTCCAGCGCGAGGAGCTGGAGGAGAGGGCTCCCTCGGGCGCTTGGCGGGCTTCGGAGCTGCGGGCTGTGAAGACCCAGCACCGGTCGTCGCTGAGGACCGAGGAGCAGAAGGTACCCCGGAGTCACTCCGGGAGGACCCCCCTCCGCTTGTCGCTCGGGCACGGGGCGCCTCCTTGACGACCTTGCTCGTCGTGGTGGCGCGCGTCGCCCGGCGCTGCGGTCGTTGTTGGGGCGCCGGCGGCCTCACCGTCTCGACGGCCTTGCAGAGGCGCTTCTTTGGTTGCGGCGGAGGGCTTGGGCTTGGTGGTGGCGGAGAGTTCTCCGAGGATGAGGAGGCGTCGTCGTCAAGATTCAGGGATCCGCCGGAGTCTTCATCGGAATCACCGGACTCGGCCTCCTCCTCCTCCTCCTCCTCCTCGGCAGGCCCGCTGGACTCGGTACCCTGCCCGGCAGCCTCGCCAATCCCGGCAGGCTCCCCGGTAGGCTCCCCGGCAAACTCCTCGGGCGTGATCTGCAGTAGCTTGAGGATTTCTTCCTCCTCGGCCTGGCTCACCGCGTCCGCCGCCTCCGCTTCATCAACAGTGTATCCGAACTCGCCTGCCGCTGCTGCCGCGGCGGCCTCCTCCATCCTGGAGGCAATGTGAGCTACATCCCGCGCGGTGGTCTCCCGGGTGAGCCCCTTCCTCTCATCGGCTTTGCGTGGTTTTTCAACCAAGTTGTCGAAGAAGGCTTGCACGGTCTCCGCTGAAGGCTCCAGCCAGGTGGGGACGACACCGTGGGAGTCGCACTCCGGCATTGCCGCGCGGATGGCACTGAGGGCAGTGTTGTTGCACAAAGGGACTACTCCGGTCGACGGTTTGAACCACTCCGGGTGCTTGGGGTCGTGTTTGAACAGTTCCCGGACCATCCCCTTCAACTCCAAGACGGTGAAGTTGTAGTTCAACCCGGGGCGCAGCCTCATGCGGTCTGCCGCATTGCCGAACTCCCAAGCAGGCCTCTTCCTTTCCTGCAGAGGGGCGATATGGCGGCGGAGGAAATCAGCTCCAACTTCACCCACAGTCAGATTGGCAGCCCGGAGACGAAGAATCCTGGTAAGGGCGATCTGCAGCTTGTCGTCCTCCGGGGCCAAGTCGCTCCAATCCTTGCCGCGGACTATTGCTGTCTGGCGCGGCAAGGTAAACTGCTCGGGCTCTTTCTCCAGAATCCAACACCAATCTGTCCTCCACTCCTCCCACTTGCCGCGGATCTCTCCCTTCAAGTACGCCTCCTTCTTGTTCAGCCTGAAGATCCAAGAGATGCCGCCGGAGAGGGGGGATCCGGACTCTACTCTAGGCGTGAAGAAGTGGCGGAAAAGAGCTACATTTGGGTGGACCCCAACGTAGTTTTCACACAGATGTGCGAAAACGGCCAAGGTGAGAACGGCGTTGGGGGTGAAATCTAAGAGACGGAAGCCGTACGTATTCATCACATCGCAGAAGAACTCCGAGAACGGAGGGCAAAGACCGCAGTAGAAGAATGCAGCGAAGAAGTAGTAACCACCCGGGAACATGTCGACGGCCACGGCGGGGAGGACTTGGGTGCGGGGATGATCCTTCGTCTCCCTCGCCCAGAACAAGTAGTACTTGTCCCGCAGCTCCCTCGGGCCGAGCCTTGGCGGGAAGACCACCCTCTTCCTCCGCATGGCTGCCAGCTTCGCCGCCTGCTCGGACTTCTCCTTCTTCGCCTTGTCGCTCTTCACCTTGTCGCTCTTCGCCTGGTCGCTCTTCGGGGCCATGGCGGGGGCGGCGAGGGAGGACGGCGGCACGGCGGGTGGGGAAGACGGTGGAGGAAGGGCAAAGGCAGGGAGCGGCGGGGGTTTCTGAGGACTCAAGACACAATGAAGACGATGGGGGAAACTGCCCCTGCCTCCTCTGCTTTTAAGGGGGGAGTGGGGGACGTTCCGCATTTCCCATTAAAGAACAGGCCACGATCTCTCCCACGACGCCGCAATCGACGCGTGCCGTTAGGGAGGGATGCGGCGGATACTGAGAGGGATACGGCTTGCCGTGGGCCGCGTGTGCCCGTGCACTGTCTTGGGCCTGGCCCAACAACGCTCGGCACCGTGTCTGGCCCAGACCCGGGGGCTCCTGTCGGTGTACTAAGGTAGGGGTACCTTAGTACCCCAACTTGTGCACGGGCAGTAGCAGCTTCCCGCGGCAGGGCTTACCACGCGCTTGCCAAGGCCCGCTCCAGACCCCTTTAAGCCATTCAAGAACAAAGTATTCAAGTTAGAAGACAAGACCCCGGCAAGAGGAGCTTGCCGGGAAGGCCGCACCAGGCTCAAGGACATCTTTTCAGCACAAGACCCTGGCAAGGGGTGCTTGCCAGGAAGGCCAAAGGATAGCACCACAAAAGATACATCGCGGCGCATCGTGCGCCCCGGCAGGGCCCGGGAAGCGGCAAGCTTCCGGGCCCGGCAAGATAGCGGCCCCGGCAAGGTGCTTGCCGGGGGAAGCTCACACTGTGTGCCTGCGCTCCAGCTCATTCGGCCACGCGTCGCCCTGGAGCCCTTCCAGGGGCACGTGGCAGATGGATGTGCAGCCTGAGGGACACGCTGGCGAGTCGCGGTGACGAGGCTACCGCCGTGGCGAACGGAGACGCATGGACAGACGCTTTTGGGGTCGACGGCGACGGGCATTAAATGCCCTTGTCCCCCACCGTCAAGGTTAGGTGAAGACCACTGTTCATACACTGTTCATGCACTGTTACAACTACCACCAAATTTACGTTTTTACCCTCCTCTACGTTGACACCTGTCGGTGACCCCTTTGAGCTATAAAAGGAGGCCCATGCACAACGTAGAGGAGGTTCGATCCCAGAAACTTGCTCACTCCCTCGCTCGGTGCAGCTGATACTGTAGATCTTCAAGCTCCTAAGCCCAAGAACTAAATACAACCAAAGCAGGAGTAGGGTTTTACGCATCATCGCGGCCCGAACCTGGGTAAACTGCCCGCGTGTGCTCCTCGATCTGCTCTCCGTGCTCCCTCCGCTCCCTTACCGCAACGTAGAAGGGGCTCCGGTCCCATAGGTGTTCGTGGGAGGACAGTTTCCCCCGACAGCTTGGCCTTTTGCTCGGTGTTTTGTTCCACTCATGCCACCTTAGGCGCCGATAAACCGGCATTATGTTCCTTGATTTTGCGTTCCTTACACGATGGGTGGATGGGGACCCCTTGACAGTTCGACTTTGAATAAAACTCCTCCAGCAAGGCCCAACATTGGTTTTAATTTGCCTCATAATAACAACTTAATTAAATAATTAAATTTGCATAGGGGGTCGCACCCTCGGGTTCTTAATTCTACATAGCAGGGGGGGCCAGTGCTGATGGTGTTGGTCCCAAACGGGGAGACTGCGGGGCCGCCTTGGGGAAACCCGAGGTATCTGGTATAACCTGTAGGATCACCCATCCGGTTGTGGCCTGAGACGAGATACGCGCGGCTACTATCAGGGTGTCGGCACGCCGGGAGGTCTTGCTGGACTTGTTTTACCATTGTCGAAATGTCTTGTGCTACCGGGATGCCGAGCCTGATCGGTTTTCCCTAAGATAAGGGGTGATGATATTATATTTATCACTTCAGCTAATCGTGAGAGCTTGTGATGGGCTAAGTTGGGACACCCCTACAGGGTTATGATCTTTCAAAAGCCGTGCCCGCGGTTATGTGGCAGATTGGAATTTGTTAATGTCCGGTTGTAGAAAACTTGACAGATGATCCGAAGTAAAACACACAACTGTGTGAGTAACCGTGACTGTCTCTTTTCACTTTGAGAAGAGAACACGGTGGGGTTATGTTTGGCTCGTATGTAGTTCAGGATCTTTAGCGATCACCTTTTGCGACCGTTTGCGTAGATGCTCATCTTATTCTGGTACTCGTAAGTTAGCCACCATATTATGCTTAGCCGCTGCTGCAACCTCACCACTTTGCCTCTTCCTACCCGCAAAGCTTTGCTAGTCTTGATACCCATGGTTATGGGATTGCTGAGTCCTCGTGGCTCACAGATACTACAACACCAGATGCAGGTTCAGCCGAGTTTGAAGCAGGAGCTGGTTCAGTTTCTTCACTGGGAGCTCGATGATGAGTTTGGCCGTTTGCTTGTGACGTTTCGACGATCAATAGTGGTTTCTACTAGGATTCGATCCAGACCTGTGGCTTTATGTTGTTTTTGGTATCTTTCTTTTGGATCTTCACCCGTAGTCGGGTTGTGATGTTTTGTATGATGAATTGCTTATGTATTGTATTGTGTGAAGTGGCGAGTGTAAGCCAACTATCTCCTTTTGCAATTTAATCCCTCTTTTACATGAGTCGTGCAAAGATACCAAACTTGAGATCATTCTAGGATGGGCTTATACCTTTAAGTCGTGCCTCGACACGTAGGAGGTATAGTCCCATCCTGGGCATTACAGTTCTATACTCAGTGATGCCGCTGGAGTTGATGGACTCACTTATCTTCCAAGCCTTCTGTTGTTATCGTGTTAGATGGCCTTCTGCCATATTTATTGTAATAAGTTCATCGTTGGACTATCGATGTAATAAGTGTGTGATTCCCACTCTGTTATAAATCCTTCAAGTACTGTGCGTGTCAGCATTACTGATCCAGGGATGACACTGATGCACAGAGATCAGACTGTTTGAGGTCTGGTCGCTACACCCACTTAAATGTTTTAATAGTTTCATCCGGTAACAAGGCACGCCCAATTGCAATGGTCTGCAGGTGGTTGTTGACCCCAACTATAGGAGCAAATGACATGTTGTTTCTGTTGGTGCAGAAGGTTGTCTTGAAGAACACATAATCTTTATATTTCGGGTACAGTGCCCTTGTTCTCCCATCAACCCAAAATAAGGAAGTCACAGAGTTTGTTGCAGGATCCTTTTGCTTCGCATAGAAAAACTCTAGATTCCCAGCCTTCCTCCTCTCAAAGTACTTGACTATCATATCCATGTCTCTAGATGTTAGCCCTCTCTGGAGCTTTGCACGTTCATTCGAAACATCTCACTTCACATATGGGAGTATCCTGGTGTCACCTCCATGGACCCTTGTTGGGAAATGTTGCATGGAAAACAAAAAAATCTACGCACACGCAAGATCTATCCATGGAGATGCATAGACACGAGGGGGTGAGTTTGTCTACTTACCCTCATAGACCATAAGCGGAAGCATTTACTAACACGGTTGATGTAGCCGAATTTCTTCATGATCCAACCGATCGAGTACCGAACGTACGGCACCTCCGTGTCCAGCACACGTTTAGCATGATGACGTCCTTGCCTTCTTGATCCAGCAAGACATGCGAAGTAGTAGGTGAGTTCCGGTAGCACGACGGCATGTTGACGGTGATGGTGATGCTATCTCCGCAGGGCTTCGCCTAAGCACTCTGAAAATATGACTGAGGGGATAAACGGTGGACGGGGGCGCCGCACACGGCTAAGAAAATGTTCTATTCTTGTGTGGCGCCCCCTCCCCATGTATATATATAGGTGGGAGGGGAGGAGGCAGCCCCTAGGGCTCCCCAAGAGACCTGGCGGCAGCCCTGGAGTTGTTGCCTTGCCCTGCGCCCCTTCCTTATTTGGAGTGTGGGAGGAAGGAAGGAGGAGGTGCCCCCCTTCCTTTCTCTCCTAAGGAGGGAAAGGCGGGAGGGGCCACTCCTTCTCTTTCCTTCCCCTAGGGCCAGCCAGCCAAGGAATGGGGCGCACCAGCCCCCTAGCGGGCTGGTCTGTCCCCTCCTTTGGCCCATAAGGCCCGTACACTTGCCGGGGGTGCCCGGAACCCTTTTTGGTGACCCGATGAGTACCCATTGTACTCCGAAACTATTCCGGTGTTCGAATATCATTGTCCTATATATCAATCTTTACCTCTTGGCCATTTCGAGACTCCTCGTCATGTTCGTGATTTTATCCGGGACTCTGAACAACATTTGGTCACCAAATCATATAACTCATATAACACTATATCGTCAACGAACGTTAAGCGTGCGGACCCTACGAGTTCGAGAACTATGTAGACATGACCGAGACACCTCTCCGGTCAATAACCAATAGCGGAACCTGGATGCCCATATTGGTTTCTACATGTTCTACAAAGATCTTTATCGGTCGAACCGTTATGACAACATACATAATTTCCATTTTCCATCGGTATGTTACTTGCCCGAGATTCGATCGTTGGTATCTCTATACCTAGTTCAATATCGTTACCGGCAAGTCTCTTTACTCATTCCGTAATACATCATCTTGCAACTAACTTCTTAGTCACTATGCTTGCAAGGCTTCTTATGATGTGTATTACCGAGAGGGCCCAGAGATACCTCTCCGATACTCAGAGTGACAAATTCCAATCTCGGTCCATGCCAACTCAACAAACACATTCGAAGATACCTGTAGAGTATCTTTATAATCACCCAGTTACATTGTGAAGTTTGATAGCACACAAGGCATTCCTCCGGTATCCGAGAGTTGCATGATCTCATAGTCACAAGAATATGTATTTGACATACAAGAAAGTAGTAGCAACAATCTGTATGATCAAAATGCTAAGCTAACAGATGGGTCTTGTCCATCACATCATTCTCCTAATGATGTGATCCCGTTATCAAATAACAACTCATGTCTATGGTTATCAAACCTTAACCATCTTTGATCAACGACCTAGTGTAGTATAGGCTCACTAGGTACATGGTATTTGTATATGTATTCACACATGTATTTAAGTTTCCGGTCAATACAATTCTAGCATGAATAATAAACCTTTACCATGATTAAGGAAATATAATAATAACCATTTTATTACTGCCTCTAGGGCCTATTTCCATCAGTCTCCCACTTGCACTAGAGTCAATAATCTAGTTCACATCGCCATGTGATTAACACCCATAGTTCACATCGACATGTGATTAATACCCAAAGATTTTACTAGAGTCAATAATCTAGTTCACATCGTCATGTGATTAACACCCATAGTTCACATCGCCATGTGATTAATACCCAAAGAGTTTACTAGAGTCAATAATCTAGTTCACATCGCCATGTGATTAACACTCAAAGAGTTCTAAGGTATGATCGTGTTTTGCTTGTAAGAGAGGTTTTAGTCAACGAGTCTGCAACATTCAGATCCGTGTGTACTTTGAAAATTTCTATGTCTACAATGCTCTTCATAGAGCTACTCTAGCTAATTGCTCCTACGTTCAATACACATCTAGATTGATACTCAATCATCTGGATAAGTATCAAAGCTTGCATCAGCGTAACCCTTTACGACGAACTCTTTATCACCTCCATAACCAAGAAACATTTACTTACTCCTCTAAGGATAATTTTGACCGATCTCCAGTGATTCACTCCTGGATCACTCTTGTAACCCTTTGCCATACACGTGGCAAGGCACAGATTAGGTCTGGTACACAGCATGGCATGCTTTATAGAACCTATGGCTGAGGCATAGGGAATGACTTTCATTCTCTCTCTATTTTTTTCTCCCTTGGTCGGGCTTTGAGTCTTACTCATCTTCATACCTTACAACTCAGCCAAGAACTCCTTTGACAGATCCATTTTGAACTCCTTCAAAATCTTATCAAGGTATGTACTCGTCGAAAGTCTTATCAAGCGTCTTGATCTATCTCTATAGATCTTGATGCCCAATATGTAAGTAGCTTCACCGAGGTCTTTCTTTGAAAAATTCTTATTCAAATATCCTTTTGTGCTATCCAGAAATTCTATATCATTTCCAATAAACAATATGTCATCCACATATAATATCATAAATGCCACAGAGCTCCCACTCACTTTGTAAATACAGACTTCATTGTAAGTTTGTATAAAACCATATGCTTTGATCACCTCATCAAAGTGTATATTCCAACTTCGAGATGCTTGCACCAGTCCATAGATGGATCGCTGGAGCTTGCACACTTTGTTAGCACCTTTAGGATCGACAAAACCTTCTGGGTACATCATATACAACTATTCTTTCAAAAATTTATTAAGTAATGCAGTTTTGACATCCATTTGCCAAATTTCATAATCATAAAATGCGGCAATTGCTAACAAGATTCGGGCACACTTAAGCATCGCTACGGGTGAGAAAGTCCCATCATAGTCAACTCCTTGAACTTGTTGAAAAGCTTTTGTGACAAGTCAAGCTTTGTAGACAGTAACATTACCATCAGCTTGAGTCTTCTTCTTGAAGATCCATTTATTCTCTATGGCTTGTCGATCATCGGGGAAGTCCACCAAAGTCCACACTTTGTTTTCATACATGGATCCTATCTCAGATTTCTTGGCCTTAAGCCATTTTTTGGAATCTAGGCTCATCATAGCTTCTTCATAGTTCGAAGGTTCGCCGTTGTACAACAACATGACTTCTAGTACACGGTTACCGTACCACTCTGGTGCAGTACGTGTTCTGGTCGACTGATGACCCACAAGTGTAGGGGATCTATTGTATTCCTTTCGATAAGTAAGAGTGTCAAACCCAACGAGGAGCGGAAGGAAATGATAGGCAGTTTTCAGTAAGGTATTTTCTGCAAGCACTGAAAAATTATCGGTAACAGATAGTTTTGTGATAAGGTAATTGGTAGCAAGGGACAAATAGTAAAAGTAAATAAGGTGCAGCAAGATGGCCCAATCCTTTTTGTAGCAAAGGACAAGCCTGGACAAACTCTTATATGAAGGAAAGCGCTCCCGAGGACACATGGGAATTATCGTCAAGCTAGTTTTCATCACATTCATATGATTCGCGTTCATTACTTTGATAATTTGGTATGTGGGTGGACCGGTGCTAGGGTGCTGCCCTTACTTGGACAATCATCCCACTTATGATTAACCTCTATTGCAAGCATCCGCAACTACAAAAGAAGTATTAAGGTAAATCTAACCATAGCATGAAACATGTGGATCCAAATCAGCCCCTTACGAAGCAATGCATAAACTAGGGTTTAAGCTTCTGTCACTCTAGCAACCCATCATCTACTTATTACTTACCAATGCCTTCCTCTAGGCCCAAACAATGGTGAAGTGTCATGTAGTCGACATTCACATGACACCACTAGAGGAAAGACAACATACATCTCATCAAAATATCAAACGAATACCAAATTCACATGACTACTTATAGCAAGACTTCTCCCATGTCCTCAGGAACAAACGTAACTACTCACAAAGCATATTCATGTTCATAATCAGAGGAGTATTAATATGCATAATGGATCTGAACATATGATCTTCCACCAAGTAAACCAACTAGCATCAACTACAAGGAGTAATCAACACTACTAGCAACCTACATGTACCAATCTGAGGTTTTGGTACAAAGATTGGATACAAGAGATGAACTAGGGTTTGAGAGGAGATGGTGCTGGTGAAGATGTTGATGAAGATAACCCTCCCCAAGATGGGAGAGTTGTTGGTGATGACGGCGGTGACGATTTCGCCCTCCCGAAAGGAAGTATCTCCAGCAGAACAGCTCCGCCGGAGCCCTAGATTGGTTTTGCCAAGGTTCCGCCTCGAGACGGCGGCGTCTGGTCCCAAAAGCCTCCTTATGATTTTTTTCAGGGCAAAACACCTCATATAGGATAAGATGGGCATCAGGAGGTCACCGACTGGCCCACGAGGCAGGGGCGCGCCCAGGGGGCGCCCCCACCCTCGTGGACAGGTGGTGGCCCCCCTGGCAGATCTCTTTCGCCAGATATTTTTTATATTTTCTGAAACAGTGTTTCATGGAGTTTCAGAGATTTTTGAGTTGTGCAGAATAGGTCTCCAATGTTTGCTCCTTTTCCAGCCCAGAATCCCAGCTGTCGGCATTCTCCCTCTTCATGTAAACCTTGTAAAATAAGAGAGAAAAGGCATAAGTCTTGTAACATAACGTGTAATAACAGCCCATAGTGCAATAAATATCAACATAAAAGCATGATGCAAAATGGACGTGTCAACTCCCCCAAGCTTAGACCTCACTTGTCCTCAAGCGAAAGCCGATATCGAAAAATATGTCCACATGTTTAGAGATAGAGGTGTCGATAAAAATAAAATTCGGACATCAGGGCATCATGATCATTCTTATAACAGCAACACATATATATTGTCATATGATTCTTATGCTAAAGTAACAATCTATCCACAATGTCAATTTTGAATCAGAAACTTCATTGTAATGTAACAAACTATGATCTCGATCATTGAAGCAATTGCAATTTATCGTAACATCGGAAAGAGTCAAAATAAGAGCTTTTCAGCAAGTCCACATACTCAACTATCATTTAGTCTTTCATAATTGCTAACACCCACACAATACTTATGGGTATGGAGTTTTAATCGGACACAGAGAAAGATAGGGGCTTATGGTGTTGCCTCCCAACCTTTTACCTCAAGGGTAATGTCAACAGTAATAGATCATGATAGCTTACATCCAAGTGGATATATATGTTATTATCTTTCCAACACAATGTGCTTGCCAAAGGATAAAATATAAAAAGTAAAGGTGATTATCACCTTGACTCTTATAAGTTAAGAATAATAGATAGGCCCTTCGCAGAGGGAAGCAGAGGTTATCACGTGCTTTTATGGTTGGATGTAAAAATCTTAGCGCAAAAGAACGTCACTTTATATTGCCACTTGTGATAGGGACCTTTATTATGCAGTCTGTCGCTTTTATTACTTCCATATCACAAGATCGTATAAAGCTTATTTTCTCCACACTAATAAATCATACATATTTTAGAGAGTTTGCAACAATGATAACTTACTTGAAGGATCTTACTCAATCCATAGGTAGGTATGGTGGACTCTCATGGCAAAACTTGGTTTAAGGATGTATGGAAGCACAAGTAGTATATCTACTTGGTGCAAGGAGTTTTGGCTAGCATGAGGGGGAAAGGAAAGCTCAACATGTTGGATGATCCATGAAAATATACTTTATTTTGGATATAAGAAAACATAACCCATTATGTTGTGTTCCTTGTCCAACATCAACTCTTTAGCATGTCATATTTTAATGAGTTCTCACAATCATAAAAGACGTCCAAGATAGTGTATTTATATGTGAAAACCTCTCTTTCTTTATTACTTCCTATTAATTGCAACGATGGCCAAAACTAGGTTTGTCAACTCTCAACAACTTGTATTCATCAAACTCTTTATATGTGAAGTCATTACTTTCCATAAGATCAATATGGTCTCTTTGATTTTTTTTATTCTCTCATGACCATAGCAAGATAATCAAGCCCTTGACTCAACACTAATCTTTATTATATAGCTCACGGACTCTATTACAAAGATAAAGAGCAACAAGCAAAAGCTCACAACTAGATCATGCTAAACTTTATTCTACTAGATCAAGATATTACCAAAAGGATCGAACTAAGAAAAACAGTAAAGATAGGAGTGTGATGGTGATACGATACCGGGGCACCTCCCCCAAGCTTGGTAGTTGCCAAGGGGAGTGCCCATACCCATATGATTATGTCTCTTTCTTCGGAGGTGGTGATGTGATATTCTTGGCGATGATACCCCTCAGGACACGATTCTCCTCCTCGAGTTTGTTAACTTGTTGCTTAAGGTCCATAATTTCCTTGCGGAGCTTGCCCATGACGGTAGCTGCGGGAGAACAAGTAACACTCTTTTCATATTTTCGTAAGAAAGAAACCTGACATTGGTAGGGATGACTGAGTTTGGAATAGCTGAGCTCTGTAGTTCCCCCATCGTGAATCCATCTTGAAACCGAGAAGTAACTTCTTGATCTTCCTCCATGGCATCTATCCTCTTCAAGTCAACCTCCATCTCTTCCTTCGTTGGTGGACCAAAGTGGTCAGCATCGTTGTTTGCTCCTGGGTCAGGTGTTGGATGAGACACCCGACTCTCTCCAACTGACTCCTGAGAAGACATCTTGCTCTTATCTGCGACAGAAACAGCTCGAAAAAAAAATAGAGGATTTTGGCATAATACGGTGGTCAAAACCTTCGGGAGAATATATAATGAATCTTTACCGACTGAAAGAAGTAACGTGCAAGAAATCAGAGTCTGGGAGGCACACGAGGTGCCCACGAGGCAGGGGCGCGCCCATGGGGTAGGGCGCGCCCTCCACCCTAGTGGACGCCTCGTGTCCTTTCCGGACTGCCACTTATTTTTCTATTTTTCTAAATATTCCAAAACGGTGAAAAAATTCCAATAGAACTGTTTTGGAGTCGGTTTACTTACCGTACCACATACCTCTTCCTTTTCGGGGTCTGAATCATTCTGGAAAGTGCCCCTTATGTATTCCTCTGGGGTTACAGTTTCAATAACATTGGTTTCAACATTTATAGGATTACCTGAGGTATAATGTTTGATTCTTTGACCGTTCACCACCTTCGTATTTGTGCCTTCGAAGTTGTTGATCTTTATGGCACCGGAATGATAGACCTCCTCGATAACGTAAGGACCTTTCCATTTAGAGAGAAGTTTTCCTGCAAAAAATCTTAAACGAGAGTTGTATAGCAAGACATAATCACCTACGTTAAACTCACGCTTTTGTATCCTTTTGTCATGCCATCTTTTGACCTTTTCTTTAAACAGCTTGGCATTCTCATAGGCTTGGGTTCTCCATTCATCAAGCGAGCTAATGTCAAATAACCTCTTCTCACCAACATGTTTGAAATCATAATTGAGCTCTTTAATAGCCCAAAATATGCCTTGTGTTCTAGCTCAAGAGGTAAATGACATGCTTTTCCGTAAACCATTTTATATGGAGACATACCCATAGGATTTTTGTATGCAGTTCTATAGGCCCATAATGTTGGGGATCGTTGCAGAAAATCAAAAAATTTCCTACGCATCACCAAGATCTATCTATGGAGATTACTAGCAACGAGAGGGGAGTGCATCTTCATACCTTTGAAGATCGCGATGCGGAAGCGTTGCAAGAATGAGGTTGGTGGAGTCGTACACGCAGCGATTCAAATCGCGGTCGAATCCGATCTAAGCGCCGAACAACGGCGCCTCCGCATTCAACACACGTGCAGCCCAGTGATGTCTCCCGCGCCTTTATCCAGCAAGGGGAGAGGGAGAGGTTGGGGAAGACTCCGTCCAACAGCAGCACGTTGGCGTGGTGGTGGTGGAGGAGCATGGCACTCCAGCAGGGCTTCGCCAAGCACCGCAAGAGACGAGGAGGAGGGGTAGGGCTGCGCCAAGCGAGAGAGGAACTCGTCCATCTGGCAGCCCCGAAACCCCACATATATGGGGGGGAGGGGCTGTGCCCCCATCTAGGGTTCCCCCCTAGGGGTGGCGGCAGCCCCTGGATCCCATCTGGGGGCGGCCAGGAGGGGGAGAGAAGGGGGCGCCCTAGGGTGGGCCTTAAGGCCCTTCTGGACCTAGGGTTTGCACCCTCTCCCATCCCCTGCGCCCTGGGCCTTGGTGGGGGGTGCACCAGCCCACCTAGGGCTGGTCCCTTCCCACACTTGGCCCGCGCAAGCCTCTGGGGCTGGTGGCCCCTCCCGGTGGACCCCCGGAACCCTTCCGGTGGTCTCGGTACATTATCGATAACGCCCGGAACAATTCCGGTGACCAAAATGGGACTTCCCATATATAAATCTTTACCTCCGGACCATACGGAACTCCTCGTGATGTCCGGGATCTCATCCAGGACTCCAAACAACATTCGGTAACCATTTGTCTAGCGGTATAGTACTTGTCCGAGATTCGATCGTCGGTATACCGATACCTTGTTCAATCTCGTTATGGCAAGTCTCTTTACCCGTTCCGTAACACATCATCCCGTGACTAACCCCTTAGTCACATTGAGCTCATTACGATGATATATTACCGAGTGGGCCCAGAGATACCTCTCCGTCATACGGAGTGACAAATCCCAGTCTCGGTTCGTGCCAGCCCAACAGATGCTTTCGGAGATACCCGTAGTGTACCTTTATAGCCACCCAGTTACGTTGTGACGTTTGGCACACCCAAAGTATTCCTACGGTATCTGGGAGTTGCACAACCTGATGGTCTAAGGAAAGGATACTTGACATTGGAAAAGCTTTAGCATACGAACTACACGATATTATGCTAGGCTTAGTATTGGGTCTTGTCCATCACATCATTCTCCTAATGATGTGATCCCGTTAACAATGACATCCAATGTCCATGGCTAGGAAACCGTAACCATCTATTGATCAACGAGCTAGTCAACTAGAGGCTTACTAGGGACATGTTGTGGTCTATGTATTCACACATGCATTACTGTTTCCGGATAATACAATTAAAGCATGAACAATAGACAATTATCATGAACAAGGAAATATGATAATAACCATTTTATTATTGCCTCTAGGACATATTTCCAACAGTCTCCCACTTGCACTAGAGTCAATAATCTACTTACATTGTGATGAATCGAACACCCATAGAGTTCTGGTGTTGATCCTGTTTTGCTCGTGGAACAGGTTTAGTCAACGGATCCGCGACATTCAGATCCGTATGCACTTTACAAATATCTATGTCTCCATCTTGAATATAATTTCGGATGCAGTTGAAACGGCGCTTGATGTGCTTGGTCTTCTTGTGAAACCTGGGCTCCTTCGCAATGGCAATAGCTCCAGTGTTGTCACAGAAGAGAGTCATCGGGCCCGACGCGCTTGGAATAACTCCTAGGTCGGTGATGAACTCCTTCATCCAGACTCCTTCATGCACTGCTTCAGAAGCAGCTATGTACTCCGCTTCACATGTAGATGCCACCACGACGCTTTGCTTGCAACTACACCAGTTCACTGCCCCACCATTCAAAATATACATGTATCCGGTTTGTGACTTGGAGTCATCCAGATCTGTGTCGAAGCTAGCATCGACGTAACCCTTTATGACGAGCTCTTCGTCACCTCCATAAACGAGAAACATATCCTTAGTCCTTTTTAGGTACTTCAGGATGTTCTTGACCGATGTCTAGTGCTCCATACCGGGATCACTTTGGTACCTCCCCACCAAACTTATAGCAAGGTTCACATCAGGTCTGGTACACAGCATGGTATACATAATAGAACCTATGGCCAAGGCATAGGGGATGACACTCATCTTTTCTCTATCTTCTGCCGAGGTCGGGCATTGAGCTGTGCTCAATCTCATACCTTGCAATACAGGCAAGAACCCTTTCTTGGACTGATCCATATTGAACTTCTTCAATATCTTGTCAAGGTATGTGCTTTGTGAAAGACCAATGAGGCGTCTCGATCTATCTCTATAGATCTTGATGCCTAATATGTAAGCAGCTTCTCCAAGGTCCTTCATTGAAAAACACTTATTCAAGTAGGCCTTTATGCTTTCCAAGAGTTCTACATCATTTCCCATCAGCAATATGTCATCCACATATAATATGAGAAATGCTACAGAGCTCCCACTCACTTTCTTGTAAGTACAGGCTTCTCCCCAAGTCTGTATAAACCCAAACGCTTTGATCACCTCATCAAAGTGAATGTTCCAACTCCGAGATGCTTGCACCAGCCCATAGATGGAGCGCTGGAGCTTGCATGCCTTGTTAGCATTCTTAGGATCGACAAAACCTTCCGGCTGCATCATATACAATTCTTCCTTTAGGAAGCCATTAAGGAATGCCGTTTTGACGTCCATTTGCCATATCTCATAATCATAGAATGCAGCAATTGCTAACATGATTCGGACGGACTTTAGCAACGCTACGGGAGAGAAAGTCTCATCGTAGTCAATTCCTTGAACTTGTCGATAACCTTTAGCGACAAGCCGAGCCTTATAGATGGTCACTTTACCATCCGCGTCAGTCTTCTTCTTAAAGATCCATTTATTTTCAATGGCTTGCCGATCATCGGGCAAGTCAACCAAAGTCCATAATTTGTTATCATACATGGATCCTATCTCGGATTTCATGGCTTCAAGCCATTTGTTGGAATCCGGGCCTGCCATCGCTTCTTCATAGTTCGAAGGTTCACCATTGTCCAACAACATGATTTCCAGGACAGGGTTGCCGTACCACTCTGGTGCGGAACGTGTCCTTGTGGACCTACGAAGTTCAGCAGTAACTTGATCTGAAGCTTCATGATCATTATCATTAACTTCCTCTCTTGTCAGTGCAGGCACCACAGAAACATCTTCCTGCGCTGCGCTACTTTCCGGTTCGGAAGGGGTCACAATCACCTCATCAAGTTCCACTTTCCTCCCACTTACTTCTTTCGAGAGAAACTCTTTCTCCAGAATGGATCCATTCTTGGCAACAAAGACCTTGCCTTCGGATCTGAGGTAGAAGGTATACCCAATAGTTTCCTTAGGGTATCCTATGAAGACGCATTTTTTCGATTTGGGTTCGACCTTTTCAGGTTGAAGTTTCTTGACATAAGCATCGCATCACCAAACATTTAGAAACGACAACTTAGGTTTCTTCCCAAACTATAGTTCATACGGTGTCGTCTCAACGGATTTAGACGGTGTCCTATTTAAAGTGAATGCAGCAGTCTCTAAAGCATAACCCCAGAATGATAGCGGTAAGTCGGTAAGAGACATCATAGATTGCACCATGTCCAACAGAGTACGATTATGACGTTCGGATACACTATTACGTTTAGGTGTTCCAGGTGGCGTCAATTGTGAAACAATTCCACATTTCCTTATGTGCGTGCCAAATTCGTGACTTAAATACTCTCCTCCACGATCTGATCGTAAGAATTTCATTTTTCTGTGACGTTGATTCTCAACCTCACTCTGAAATTCTTTGAACTTTTCAAAAGTCTCAGACTTGTGTTTCATCAAGTAGACATACCCATATCTACTTAAGTCATCAGTGAGGGTGAGAACATAACGATAGCCGCCGCGAGCTTCAACACTCATTGGACCGCACACATCAGTATGTATGATTTCCAATAAGTTGGTTGCTCGCTCCATTGTTCCAGAGAACGGAGTCTTGGTCATCTTTCCCAAGAGGCATGGTTCGCACGTGTCAAATGATTCATAATCAAGAGACTCCAAAAGTCCATCTGCATGGAGCTTCTTCATACGTTTGACACCAATATGACCAAGGCGGCAGTGCCACAAGTATGTGGGACTATCATTATCAACCTTACATCTTTTGGCATCCACACTATGAATATGTGTAACATCACGTTCGAGATTCATTAAGAATAAACCATTGACCAGCGGGCCATGACCATAAAACATTTCTCTCATATAAATAGAACAACCATTATTCTTATATTTAAATGAGTAGCCATCTCGCATTAAACGAGATCCAGATACAATGTTCATGCTCAAAGCTGGTACTAAATAACAATTATTGAGGTTTAAAACTAATCCCGAAGGTAGATGCAGAGGTAGCGTGCCGACGGCGATCACATCGACCTTGGAACCATTCCCGACGCGCATCGTCACCTCGTCCTTCGCCAGTCTCCGCTTATTCAGCAGCTCCTGCTTTGAGTTACAAATGTGAGCAACTGCACCGGTATCAAATACCCAGGAGCTACTACGAGCGCTGGTAAGGTACACATCAATAACATGTATATCACATATACCTTTGACGTTTCCGGCCTTCTTATCCGCTAAGTATTTGGGACAGTTCCGCTTCCAGTGAGCCGTTCCTTTGCAATAAAAGCACTCAGTCTCAGGCTTGGGTCCATTCTTTGGCTTCTTCCCGGCAACTGGCTTATCGGGCGCGGCAACTCCTTTGCCGTCCTTCTTGAAGTTCTTCTTACCCTTGCCTCTCTTGAACTTAGTGGTTTTATTCACCATCAACACTTGATGTTCTTTCTTGATCTCCACATCCGCTGATTTCAGCATCGAATACACCTCGGGAATGGACTTCTCCATACCTTGCATATTGAAGTTCATCACAAAGCTCTTGTAGCTAGGTGGGAGCGACTGAAGGATTCTGTCAACGACCGCGTCATCTGGGAGATTAATTCCCAGCTAAGACAAGCGGTTGTGCAACCCAGACATTTTGAGTATACGTTTGCTGACAGAACTATTCTCCTCCATCTTACAACTGTAGAACTTGTCGAAGACCTCATATCTCTCGACTCGGGCATGAGCTTGGAAAACCATTTTCAGCTCTTGGAACATCTCATATGCTCCGTGCTGCTCAAAACGCTTTTGGAGCCCCGATTCTAAGCTGTAAAGCATGCCGCACTGAACCAGGGAGTAATCATAACTACGCGACTGCCAGGCGTTCATAACGTCTTGAGTTGCTGGGAAAACGGGTGCATCACCTAGCGGTGCTTCAAGGACATATGCTCTCTTGGCAGCTATGAGTATGATCCTCAAGTTACAGACCCAATACGTATAGTTGCTACCATCGTCTTTGAGCTTGGTTTTCTCTAGGAACGCGTTGAAGTTGAGGGCAACATTAGCGTGGGCCATTGGATCTACAAGACATATTGTAAAGATTTTAGACTATGTTCATGACAATTAAGTTCATCTAAACAAATTTAATGAACTCTCACTCAGATAGACATCTCTCTAGTCATCTAAGTGATACATGATCCAAATCGACTAGGCCGTGTCTGATCATCACGTGAGACGGACTAGTCATCAACGGTGAACATCTTTATGTTGATCGTATCTTATATACGACTCATGTTCGACCTTTCGGTGTTCCGTGTTCCGAGGCCATGTCTGTACATGCTAGGCTCGTCAAGTCAACCCTAAGTGTATTGCGTGTGTAAATCTGGCTTACACCCGTTGTATGCGAACGTTAGGACCTATCACACCCGATCATCACATGGTGCTTCGGAACAACGAACCTTAGCAACGGTGCACAGTTAGGGGGAACACAACTCTTGAAATTTTAGTGAGAGATCATCTTATTTACTACCGTCGTTCTAAGCAAATAAGATGTAAAACATGATAAACATCACATGCAATCAAATAGTCACATGATATGGCCAATATCATTTTGCTCCTTTTGATCTTCATCTTCGGGGCTCCATGATCATCATCGTCACCGGCATGACACCATGATCTCCATCATCATGATCTCCATCAATGTGTCTTCATGAAGTTGTCTCGCCAAACGTTACTTCTACTACTATGGCTAACGGTTAGCAATAAAGTAAAGTAATTACATGGCGTTTTCAATGACACGCAGGTCATACAATAAAATAAGACAACTCCTATGGCTCTTGCCGGTTGTCATACTTGATACGTCCAAAACGTATCTATAATTTCTGCTTGCTCCATGCCTCTTTTGGGTGATATTGCTATGTTATATATACACTTCCATACACTTTTGATCATATTTGGACTAACCTATTAACTCAGTGCACCCCAGTGCCAGTTTCTGTTTTCGGCTGTTTTTGTATTTCAGGTTTTCACGTTACGAGAACTGCCAGGAAAAATCCAGAAAAATTATATAAAAAATCAGCGTCCCGGAAGCTTCCACGCGGCCAAAGTACGGCCGGAGGGGGGCCAGAGGGGCTCCAGGCGGCCTGCCCAGGCGCCCCCCCCCCCCTTGGCCGCGCCGGGGGGGCGCCTGGGCCCCCCGTAGCTCCCCTGGCGACCCCCTTTGGCATATATTTAACATCCGTCGAGGAAACCCTGATTCCAGACCCCTTTTCTCCAGACGCGATTCCGATCTCCGCCGCCATCGCCATCAAGCTTCGAGGGACCAGAATTCCTGCGCCGGCACCCTGCCGGGATGGGGAAGTGCCCCCGGATTCATCTCCATCGACGTTGCTTCCTCCCTCCATGATGCGGGAGTAGTTCCTCCTCGGGGCTGAGGTTCTTACCAGTAGCTATGTGGTCAATTCTCTCTCCCATGATGTGATCTTCGTTGTGATCATAGGCTATGTTAATCTAGGGTGATCCCATGATATTTCCCCTTCCTCTATGTATTGGATTGATGTACTCACTTGTCTTTATCTAGTATAATCCCCGAGATCAAGGTGACAGCGGTCTATTGGACATGGATTAGAAAAGTATTTTCATGAGTGATTTCCTCTCTTGTGTATTGATTGAAGATTGAGAGTCTCTTGGTGCTTGTCTTTGACTATCCTTTAGATATGTTGTGGTGATTGTGGGACTCTCTTTGGATGGCCGCGGTGACATTGGGAAATCCTTAGATTGAGAACTATGAACTTTGAGGTGTGCTTTTGTAGCCCTACATAATTCTCGTCCTCTCTTGACCACGAAGGAATAACCTCCGAGTGTGTCCCCTTTGCATGTTTTATGGGAAATATCATGTGATTCGATTATGTTAATGTTGTTGGGAGTTGCCACTAGTGAAAGTATGAACCCTAGGCCTTGTTTCCACCATTGCAATACCATTTGTGCTCACGTTTACCACTTGTTTGCTTGCTGCACTTTTTATTACAGATTTATATTACTTTGTTTTGCCATCCATATCACTTGCCATTTAACATCTCTTCGCCGAACTAGTGCACCTATACAACTCCTAGTTGTATTAGGTGTGTTGGGGACACAAGAGACTTCTTGTATCTTAGTTGCAGGGTTGCTTGAGAGAGACCATCTTCAACCTCTACTTCCCTGAGTTCGATAAACCTTAGGTCATCCACTTGAGGGAAATTGCTGCTGTCCTACAAACCTCTGCGCTTGGAGGCCCAACATAGTCTACAAGAGTAGAAGCGTGTGTAGACATCAAGCTATTTCTGGCGCCATTGCCGGGGAGGTGAGCGCTTGAAGGTATATCTTTAGATCTTGCAATTAAATCTTTTTGTTTCTTGTTTTTATTTCACTAGTTATGCTTATGGACAACCTTGCTATTGGATCGTTGCTTGCGGGAAGACGGCCCACACCTGTGGTGGTTGCTCCTCCCCCTACTGAAATTGTGCCCTATAAAATACCAGCTGGTATTATCGATTATGTTTTGGCTAATCGTTATGCAGGAGACAAACATCCCGGTGAAAACTTGCTATATCTGTCACAACTATATTCATTATTTAAGCTTGAAGGTGTATCAAGGGAGTTTGTCATGAGGAAATTATTTGCCTTGTCACTGAAAGGAAAAGCATTGGAATGGTATAGGCTACTAGATGACTCTCACCTGCTGGGTTGGGAAGAGATCCAGTCTCTCTTTTACTCCAAGTTTTATCCTCTTCATGAAGTCCATGAGAATAGGAATTATGTTTATAATTTCTATCCTCATGACGGAGAGAGCATAGCTCAAGCTTGGGGGAGACTGAAAACGTTAATGCTAAAATGTCCTAACCATGGGCTCCCCAAAGATATGATTATTACTAATTTCTATGCGAGGCTTTCTCGACAGGATAAAGATTTGCTCGACGCCTCCTCTATGGGTTCTTTCACAAACAAAAAGATTGATGCTAAATGGGAACTCCTTGAAAGAATTCAACGCAACACTGAAGATTGGGAGATCGACAAAGGTAAAGAGCCAGGTATAATTTATGAGTATGATTGCATTAAGTCCTTTGTTGAAACTACAAGTTTTAATAAGTTTAGTGCTAAGTTTGGGCTTGATTCTCAACTCCTTGTTGATTTCCTCAAATCGTTTGCTTCACATCTTAATATGCCTAAGGCTGTGTTTGGTTGAGCTGCAGATTCTGGAAAAGCTGCTGTGGAAAAGCTGATGTGAAAAAGCTGCTGTGAAAAGCTGCTGTGAAAAAGCTGGAAGCTGTTTGGTTGAAACGGATGTTTGGCTGAAACGGCTGTGAAACAATGGTGGCATTGATGGGTAAATACTACTCGGTTTTAGGGGACAGGCAAAAATGGTTGGTTTAGAAGCTGAGAAGCTGAGAAGCTGAAAAGTTGGGATATTTTAGCTTCAAAATTTACACTACAAAGAAGCTGCAGATTCTCAAAAGTTGCTTTGTAAATTTACACCTTTGGTTCAGCTTATGGCTTTTGGACCCAGAAGTTGGAAGCTGAAGCCGAACCAAACACAGCCTAAGGAGGATTGGATCAAGTATCATAAACCTTTTAAAGAGACTTGCAAAGAAAATGAAATTGTTCATGATGACTGCAACATGCATGATCCAATTCCTAAAAATGAAGTTTTATATAAGCATGTTAATTTTTGTGGAGTGGATAGACCTTGTGAAAGGCCTATGATTGAAGAAGAGAAGTATTGTAAGCAACATAAGCATGAAAGAACAATCACTTGGGTCAGAGATTTAAATGAAATTGCTAGAGAATTGTGTGACCTTTATCCTTTTACTTGTGAACTTTGCCGTATAGAGGGTCACTTTAATTTTCAATGCATGAACTTTCAAAACATAACTGTTAACCGGTTGTGTGATAACATGATCACCTCTGATCTTTATGATGAGCTTATGTTATTTTTGATGTGTGAAGAGTTATCAGAAAAGACTTCTTGGCTGGATGATAATGCCATAGGAATAAAAAACACTTTGCAAAATTGCCATCTCTATTGTGTTGTTAATTGCCATGAAAATGATTACATAAGTAAGATTAGAAAGGAGGGAACTTTACCAAAGTATAAAAATGTCTCTTATATTTCTGCTAATAAAAAGGAGAGTTTCTCCCAAGTTTCCCCTATTGTTTCTAATGATAAACCAGGATATGTGGAGAAGCTTCATCTCCAACCACTCCCTCCTAAGGTGAAGAAGAAGAAAAAGAAGAGGAGGAGGAAGAGGATCAAGAAGGAAGAAGAATGGGTATCAACCTGGCCTGAGCATATTCCTCCCATCAACTTTTATCCTAACGGTTGTAAGTTTAAAGAAGAAGGTGAAGTTTATTGCCTTAATTATCATCTTGATGATACGTCCGTAGGTACTATTGAAGATGATTTTGATTATGACATGCATGTTACTTATTGTGATTGGGAAAATGGTGATAATGCTACTTATGATCTTGAAAATCTTTTTGGTACCAACTCTTAAAGTGGAGATATGGGAAGCTCTAAGCTTGGGGATGATAGGATTGCAAATCCTTTACCCACTAGTGATGTGATAATTGATAATTCTCTTGCTAGTAAGAATAAAGACAACATGTTTACAAATATAGTTGCTAGCAATGATAATACTCTTCTCTACCATGATGATGTTATAACTCCAATCTATAGTGATTATAAAGGTACCTATGACATAAGGAGAAATTATCCTTATGAAACTTGTCATAATCATGGAGGGAATTACTCCCTTGTTGAACACCACCCTCCTAATATACAATTAATCTATAGTGTTCAAGTTGTTTATGATAGTCCTACTCCCACTATTACCAATGAGAAAGATTATGCTTATGTGGAGAGTGAGAGTACCTTTTTGCATGTGGATCATGGTAACAATGCTTTATGTGATGCTTATATTGTTGAGTTCATCCATGATGCCACTGAAATTTATAATGAGAGAGGGAGACTTGGTTCTAAATATCTTAATAATAAGAAGTTTCCTCTCTTTATGGTGAATATTTTGAAGTTATGCTTGTTTTGCCTTCCTATGCTAGTTGCTTTGTGCTTCAATGAATTATTCTATTGCAATATTCCTATGCGTAGGAAGCATGTTAGGCTTAAATGTGTTTGGTATTTGCTTCTTGATGCTCTCTTTTGTTCTTCAACTCTTATTCCTACGAGAGCATCATTAAAGTCTTATGCCTAGCTTAAAGGCATAAAAGAAAGCGCTTTTGGGAGGCAGCCCACAATGAATAAAATTTTATTTTGCTTTTGTTGTGTCTTGATGTTGTTACTACAGTAGCATCATCATTGTATCTTTACTTTTCAACTTTGTGCCAAGTGTAGGCTCTGATTGCAAGAAAGTTCAAAAGTTGTGACGTGCTGTCCAGGAAACAGATTCTGTCCTTGGATAGAAAAATTCGTATAAAATCACCAGATCATCTTTTTGGTCTGAATTTTTTCGACAGCGTGCTCTATACAATTGTCTTTCGTGCGTCTGTTCTGAGTTTTTTTATTAGAGTTGCAGAAGTGCCCCAAAAAAATCATTTACTACCTGCTGTTCTGTTTTTCACAGATTTTGTCCTGTTTTGCCTTTCCTTCATTTTGCAAACCTTGAGCTTGCTTTTTCTTTGCAAAAACCTTTTGGCAATCTTGAGAAACAGTAGACCTTCAAGAATATCCCTATTTCCAGCAAGGAACAATTATTTTATTAAGGGTACTAACCTCGCTAACCAGATTATGATGAGTTATGTATGAAGGGAGTTTTCAAGTGTGCGAGGGAAGATGATAAAAAGATTCAGGAGTGTCAAACGCTCAAGCTTGGGGATGCCCCCATGCGCCCCCAAGAAATATTCAAGAAGACTCAAGCGTCTAAGCTTGGGGATGCCCCCGTGCATCCCCTTCTCCATCAACATTATCAGTTCGTCCTTCATTCCACTATATTTTTATCACTTCATGTGTTATGTGCTATGCTTGGAGCGTCTTGCTTTTAGTTTCCTTTTTAGTTTTCTTTAGCTTTTCATAACGAGTCGGAACTCAGCTTTCTTTGTGTGGGAGAGAAACAAGCTCCACTTCTACCTAGAACATAACATAGAATTTTCATGTCTATCTTTGCTGTGTGTGTTCTTTGTCTTTCAATAGCTACTATCATGCTTAGCTCTTAGTTTTCATGCTTATCTTTTTAAAGAGCTTTTGTTTAGTTGGTTGCTTGAACTCTCTTTAGTCATCATGCTTATCTTATTAAGAGAGTTTGCTTCTGTTGCATTGGTTGATATGTCTATGATAAAAATGCTACGTGCATAATGGTGCTTAGTAGTTCCTGTTTTCTTATGGTTAGTCTCAAATAGCAGGGGGGTTCCCAATGTGTTATTGGAGTACCAACATGATTTGTTTGCCTATGATGTGGTATGGTTTAGTAATATCTTCCTTCAAGAATTTATTTTGATTGACTTGGCGTATGCTCACGCATATTTAAGACTGTAAAGAAAGTCTGTCAAGCCTTGATGATCTTTTATTTCTGAGTAGCAATATAACTTCCATGCCTGATTCAATGTTGCTTTGTCGCTCTGCATGATTATGACCGTCATTGCTCTTTTAGTTGGTCGCTCCCAGTCTTTTGCTAACCTCCACCTGTACTAAGCGGACTGACTGCTTGTGCATCCAAAATCCTTTAAACCAGTTATGCCATATGAGTCCACCATACCTTCCTATACATGGTATTTACCTGCCATTCCTAACGAAGACTTTCATGTACCATCTCGAAATTATTCAAAAAAGCATTTCTATTTTGTGCATCTGTTTTAGCTCATGAGGAAGTAGTAGTTAATTCATGATCTTTTTAAGTTGGACAAGCTTCACCCCGGGATTTCATGTATAATGTGCAAACCCATAATACGAGAAGGAACTGGCATTGAGTGCGCCCGGCTCAAAAAGATAATATAACAAACAAACCCTCCTTCACGCTTTGTTCATGAGAAATCAGAAAACTTTGGCAGTGATAAACAAAGGAGATTAAGAGGATGTGATCGTCCTCATTCGGGAGTCGTTCCTCGAAACTTGTCCATCTCAAGAAGTAATTGAGTTATCTGCTAGCATTCGTTGACGAAACATGCATAATCAAAAAAAAATTATTACCTCTATTTTTAAAACCAAGAGCTCTGGTACATGTTTTGTCTTTGTTTCCGACTATGGGTTTTCAACCTTGCCAACAAAAGCCACGGTTCGAGAGTCTCCACCTTTTAAAAAGCACCAACTACTGAGAGCATGATTGTCATTCTGAGTGTAATGTGCATTGTCCCAAAGTAGCATTGTCTTTTGCATGATTGTGATATCGTTTATTCTGAAATCATTGTATCTAGTCATCACTTAAACCTTGGAGGTGCCCCTGCATTTATGTTTTGCTTCACTAAAGGGGGCAAGCTAGATATCACTTTATCATATTTGCACATCATGTTCATTACAAATCTATTTGATGTTTCAATATCATATTGTAAAACTTTCAGTCCTTTGTGATTTTCTCATGAGGCAACTTAATTGCTATAGATTCATTGTCCCAGTAAGCTTTTGTCATATGACTATGAAAAAGTCCTATATGGTTAATAGCATGTCACCACAGAAATTATTCTTGTTATCATTTACCTACTCGAGGACGAGCAGGAATTAAGCTTGGGGATGTTGATACGTCCAAAATGTATCTATAATTTATGCTTGCTCCATGCCTCTTTTGGGTGATATTGCTATGTTATTTATACACTTCCATACACTTTTGATCATATTTGGACTAACCTATTAACTCAGTGCACCCCAGTGCCAGTTTCTGTTTTCGGCTGTTTTTGTATTTCAGGTTTTCACGTTACGAGAACTGCCAGGAAAAATCCAGAAAAATTATATAAAAAATCAGCGTTCCGGAAGCTTCCACGCGGCCAAAGTAGGGCCGGAGGGGGGCCAGAGGGGCTCCATGCGGCCTACCCAGGCGGCCCCCCCCCTTGGCCGCGCCGGGGGGGCGCCTGGGCCCCCCGTAGCTCCCCTGGCGACCCCCTTTGGCATATATTTAACATCCGTCGAGGAAACCCTGATTCCAGACCCCTTTTCTCCAGACGCGATTCCGATCTTCGCCGCCATCGCCATCAAGCTTCGGGGGACCAGAATTCCTGCGCCGGCACCCTGTCGGGACGGGGAAGTGCCCCCGGATTCATCTCCATCGACGTTGCTTCCTCCCTCCATGATGCGGGAGTAGTTCCTCCTCGGGGCTGAGGTTCTTACCAGTAGCTATGTGGTCAATTCTCTCTCCCATGATGTGATCTTCGTTGTGATCATAGGCTATGTTAATCTAGGGTGATCCCATGATATTTCCCCTTCCTCTATGTATTGGATTGATGTACTCACTTGTCTTTATCTAGTATAATCCCCGAGACCAAGGTGACAGCGGTCTATTGGACATGGATTAGAAAAGTATTTTCATGAGTGATTTCCTCTCTTGTGTGTTGATTGAAGATTGAGAGTCTCTTGGTGCTTGTCTTTGACTATCATTTAGATATGTTGTGGTGAATGTGGGACTCTCTTTGGATGGCCGCGGTGACATTGGGAAATCCTTAGATTGCGAACTACGAACTTTGAGGTGTGCTTTTGTAGCCCTACATAATTCTCGTCCTCTCTTGACCACGAAGGAATGACCTCCGAGTGTGTCCCCTTTGCATGTTTTATGGAAAATATCATGTGATTCGATTATGTTAATGTTGTTGGGAGTTGCCACTAGTGAAAGTATGAACCCTAGGCCTTGTTTCCACCATTGCAATACCATTTGTGCTCACGTTTACCACTTGTTTGCTTGCTGCACTTTTTATTACAGATTTATATTACTTTGTTTTGCCATCCATATCACTTGCCATTTAACATCTCTTCGCCGAACTAGTGCACCTATACAACTCCTAGTTGTATTAGGTGTGTTGGGGACACAAGAGACTTCTTGTATCTTAGTTGCAGGGTTGCTTGAGAGAGACCATCTTCAACCTCTACTTCCCTGAGTTCGATAAACCTTAGGTCATCCACTTAAGGGAAATTGCTGATGTCCTACAAACCTCTGCGCTTGGAGGCCCAACATAGTCTACAAGAGTAGAAGCGTGTGTAGACATCAATACTCATCGACATGCAAGTCGTGATTCCTATTACAAGAACATGATCAATCTCATACATCACATATATATCATTCATCACATCCTTAAGGCCATATCACATCACACGGCACATGATGCAAGAACAAGTTAGACGTCCTCTAATTGTTGTTGCAAGTTTTTACGTGGCTGCTATAGGTTTCTAGCAAGAACATTTCTTACCTATGCAAAAACCACAACGTGATATGTCAATTACTATTTACCCTTCATAAGGACCCTTTTCATCGAATCCGATCCGACTAAAGTGGGAGAGACAGACACCCGCTAGCCACCTTATGCAACTAGTGCATGTCAGTCGGTGGAACCTGTCTCAAGTAAGCGTACGTGTAAGGTCGGTCCGGGCCGCTTCATCCCACGATGCCGCCAAATCAAGATAAGATTAGTAGCGGCAAGTAAATTGACATGATCTACGCCCACAACAATCTTGTGTTCTACTCGTGCATAGTAACTACGCATAGACCTAGCTCATGATGCCACTGTTGGGGATCGTTGCAGAAATCAAAAAAATTCCTACGCATCACCAAGATCTATCTATGGAGATTACTAGCAACGAGAGGGGAGTGTATCTTCATACCTTTGAAGATCGCGATGCGGAAGCGTTGCAAGAATGCGGTTGGTGGAGTAGTACACGCAGCAATTTAGATCGCGGTCGAATCCGATCTAAGCGTCGAACAACGGCGCCTCCGCGTTCAACACACGTGCAGCCCGGTGACGTCTCCCGCGCCTTGATCCAGCAAGGGGAGAGGGAGAGGTTGGGGAAGACTCCGTCCAGCAGCCGATACCTAGTTCAATCTCATTATGGCAAGTCTCTTTACTCGTTCCGTAACACATCATCCCGTGACTAACCCCTTAGTCACATTGAGCTCATTACGATGATATATTACCGAGTGGGCCCAGAGATACCTCTCCGTCATACGGAGTGACAAATCCCAGTCTCGGTTCGTGCCAACCCAACAGATGCTTTTGGAGATACCCGTAGTGTACCTTTATAGCCACCCAGTTACGTTGTGACGTTTGGCACACCCAAAGTATTCCTATGGTATCCGGGAGTTGCACAACCTCATGGTCTAAGGAAAGGATACTTGACATTGGAAAAGCTTTAGCATACGAACTACACGTTCTTGTGCTAGGCTTAGTATTGGGTCTTGTCCATCACATCATTCTCCTAATGATGTGATCCCGTTATCAATGACATCCAATGTCCATGGTTAGGAAACCTTAACCATCTATTGATCAATAAGCTAGTCAACTAGAGGCTTACTAGGGACATGTTGTGGTCTATGTATTCACACATGCATTACTGTTTCCGGATAATACAATTAAAGCATGAACAATAGACAATTATCATGAACAAGGAAATATAATAATAACCATTATATTATTGCCTCTAGGGCATATTTCCAACACATAATGCATCATCAAGTTTCTTGGACCAATTCTTTCTAGACCTATTAACTGTCTTTTGCAACATCAATTTCAGCTCTCTGTTACTTAGTTCTACTTGACCACTAGACTGTGGGTGGTAAGGGGATGCAATTCTATGGTTAACATCATACTTAGCAAGCATTTTACAGAAAGCACCATGAATAAAGTGTGAACCACCATCAGTCATTAAGTATCTAGGGACTCCAAATCTCGGAAAAATAACTTCTTTAAGCATCTTAATAGAGGTGTTGTGATCAGCACTACTAGTTGGAATAGCTTCTACCCACTTAGTAACGTAATCAACATCAACTAAAATATGTGTATACCCATTAGAGGAAGGAAACGGTCCCATATAATCAAAGCCCCAGACATCAAATGGTTCAATAACAAGTGAATAATTCATAGGCATTTCTTGACGTCTACTAATATTATCAATTCTTTGACATTCATCACAAGATAAGACAAACTTACGAGCATCCTTGAAGAGAGTAGGCCAATAAAAACCAGATTGCAATACCTTATGTGCAGTTCTATCTCCAGCATGGTGTCCTCCATAAGCTTCGGAGTGGCACTTGCATAGGATCTGTTCCTGTTCATGCTCAGGTACACAACGTCTAATAATACCAACTACTCCTTCTTTATAAAGGTGTGGGTCATCCCAGAAATAATATCTCAAATCATTGAAGAACTTTTTCTTTTGCTGGTATGTGAAACTAGGTGGTATAAACTTAGCAACAATGTAATTAGCATAATCAGCATACCATGGAGCAGTACGAGAAGCATTTATGACAGCTAATTGTTCATCAGGAAAGCTATCATCAATAGGTAGTGGGTCATCAAAAATATTCTCTAACCTAGACAAGTTGTTTGCAACGGGGTTCTCGGCTCCCTTTCTATCAGTAATATGCAAATCAAATTCTTGCAGCAAGAGAACCCATCTAATAAGTCTAGGTTTAGCATCTTTATTTTCCATAAGGTATTTGATAGCAGCATGATCAGTGTGAATAGTTACTTTAGAATGAACAATATAAGGTCTAAACTTATCACAAGCAAATACGACTGCTAAAAACTCCTTCTCGTTAGTAGCATAATTTTTCTGGGCACTGTCTAGAGTTTTACTAGCATATTCGATAACATTCAATTTCTTATCAACTCTTTGTCCTAGAACAGCACCTACAGCATAATCACTAGCATCGCACATAATCTCAAAGGGTAAATTCCAGTCAAGAGGCTGGACAATGGGTGCAGAGATCAATGCTTTCTTAAGTATTTCAAATGCTTCTACACAATCATCATCAAAAACAAAAGGAACATCTTTTTGTAAGAGATTAGTCAGGGGCCTAGAGATTTTGGAGAAGTCCTTAATAAACCTCCTATAAAACCCGGCATGACCAAGGAAACTTCTTATACCTTTGATGTCCTTAGGACATGGCATCTTTTCAAAAGCATCAACTTTGGCTTTATCAACTTCAATACCTCTTTCAGAAATTTTACGCCCCAAGACAATACCTTCATTAACCATAAAGTGGCACTTTTCCCAATTCAAGACAAGAGTAGTTTCTTCACATCTCTGTAAAACTCGATCAAGGTTGCTCAAGCAATCATCAAAAGAAGTTCCGTAAACAGAAAAGTCATCCATGAAAACCTCAACAATCTTTTCACAAAAATCAGAGAATATAGCCATCATGCATCTTTGAAAGGTAGCAGGTGCATTACATAAACCAAAAGGCATACGTCTATAAGCAAAGGTACCGAAAGGGCAAGTAAAAGTGGTCTTTTCTTGATCCCCTTTTGACACAGGTATTTGAGAGAAACCATAATAACCATCTAGAAATCAAAAATGGGTATGTTTGCATAACCTTTCTAGCATTTGATCAATAAAAGACAAAGGGTGATGATCTTTCTTAGTGGCTTAATTTAATTTACGGAAATCAATTACCATCCTATAACCTGTAGCAATTCTTTGCGGGATCAATTCATCTTTATCATTAGGAACTACAGTCATACCTCCCTTCTTAGGGACACAATGGACAGGACTTACCCACTGGCTATCAACAACTGGATAAATTATACCTGCCTCTAGAAGCTTTAGTATTTCCTTCCTTACCACTTCTTTCATCTTAGGATTTAATCGTCGTTGATGATCGATAATCGGTTTCGCGTCCTCTTCCAACTTTATCTTGTGTTGGCATAAAGTGGGACTAATGCCCTTAAGATCATCCAGAGTATATCCAATAGCAGCACGCTGCTTCTTCAGAATTTTCAATAGTTTTTGTTCTTCCTGCTCTGAAAGGTTAGCACTAATAATAACAGGATATATCTTCTTTTCATCGAGATAAACATACTTAAGAGTATCAGGTAATGGTTTGAGTTCAAACACGGGATCACCCTTGGGTGGAGGAGGATCCCCTAGAATTTCAACATGCAAGTTGTTTTTCAATAAGGGTCCCTGCTTAAAGAATATTTCATCTATTTCCCGTCTCTCATTCATATACATATCATTTTCATGGTCTAACAGATATTGTTCTAAAGGATCGTTAGGAGGCACATCAATAGAAGCAAGACCAATAATTTCATCCTTACTAGGCAATTCTTTATCATGGGGTTGTCTACGAAATTTAGCAAAGTTAAAATCATGAGACATATCCCCTAATCCAACAGTAACAATATCCTTTTTGCAGTCTATCTTAGCATTAACAGTGTTCAAGAAGGGTCTGCCAAATATAATGGGACAAAAATCATCTTGTGGGGAACTGAGAACAAGAAAATTGGCAGGGTATTTAACCTTCCCACACAAGACTTCAACATCTCTAACAATCCCAACTGGGCTAATTGTGTCTCTATTAGCAAGTTTAATAGTAACATCAATCCCTTCTAACTAAGTGGGTGCAATATCGTGCATAATTTCTTTATATAAGAAATTAGGTATTACACTCGCACTAGCACCTACGTCACATAAACCATGATAGCAATGATCTCCTATTTTAACAGAAATAATAGGCATTCCTACAACAGGTCTATGTTTATTCCTAGTATCGGGTTTGGCGATTCTAGCAGCTTCCTCTTGGAGGTAAATAACATGTCCTTCTAAATTTTCGACCAAGAGATCCTTGACCATAGCGACACTAGGTTCAACTTTAATTTGCTCAGAGCGTGTAGCTGTTCTAGTATTACTCTTACGAACCACAGTTGAAGCTTTAACATGATCCTTTATCCTAACAGGGAAAGGCGGATTCTCAATATAAGCAGTAGGAACAATAGGATCAACATTATAAGTGATAGTCTTTTCTTCAACTTTAACAGGTTCAACTACTTTTACTTCAATGGGAGGATGGTATTTAAACCACTTCTCCCTAGGGAGATCAACATGAGTAGCAAATGATTCACAGAAAGAAGCTACTATCTCAAAGTCAAGTCCATATTTAGTGCTAAATTCACGGAAAACATCGGTATCCATAAAAGATTTAACACAATCAAACTTAGGGGTTATACCTGACTCCTTACCTTCGTCGAGGTCCCAATCTTCAGAGTTGCGTTTAATTCTTTCCAATAAATCCCATTTGAATTCAATAGTCTTCATCATAAAAGAACCAGTACAAGAAGTATCGAGCATGGAGCGATTACTGAGAGAAAGTCGAGCATAAAAATTTTGAATGATCATTTCTCTTGAGAGCTCATGATTGGGGCATGAATATAACATTGACTTAAGGCTCACCCAAGCTTGAGCGATACTTTCTCCTTCGCGGGGCCAAAAATTATATATATAATTACGATCACGATGAACCTGATGCATAGGATAGAACTTGCGATGAAATTCCAACTTCAATCGATTGTAGTTCCATGATCCAGTATCATCGCATAGCCTAAACCATGTCAATGCATCTCCCTTCAAAGATAAAGGGAAGACCTTCTTCTTGATAACATCCTCGGGCATACCTGCAAGCTTAAATAATCCACAAACTTCATCCACATAGATTAGGTGCAACTCGGGATGCGGTGTTCCATCTCGTGTAAAGGGATTAGCTAGCAGTTTCTCAATCATACCCGAAGGAATTTCAAAGCAAACATTTTCAGTAGGTTCAGTAGGTTGAGGAGCAACTCTTTGCTCTACTGGTCGGGGTGAAGATACCCCGAACAAGCCACTCAAAGGATTATGAGCCATAGTAACAAGTGACAGTAAATTTCAGCACAATATGTAATTTTTTCTTTACCAAATTCCACTTACCAAAGGCGCTTCACTCCCCGGAAATGGCGCCAGAAAAAAGTCTTGACGACCCACAAGGGTAGGGGATCTATCGTAGTCCTTTCGATAAGTAAGAGTGTCGAACCCAACGAGGAGCAGAAGGAAATGATAGGCAATTTTCAGTAAGGTATTTTCTGCAAGCACTGAAATTATCGGTAACAGATAGTTTTGTGATAAGGTAATTGGTAGCAAGTGACAAATAGTAAAAGTAAATAAGGTGCAGCAAGATGGCCCAATCCTTTTTGTAGCAAAGGACAAGCCTGGACAAACTCTTATATGAAGGAAAGCGCTCCCGAGGACACATGGGAATTATCGTCAAGCTAGTTTTCATCACATTCATATGATTCGCGCTCGTTACTTTGATAATTTGATATGTGGGTGGACCGGTGCTTGGGTGCTTTCCTTACTTGGACAAGCATCCCACTTATGATTAACCTCTATTGCAAGCATCCGAAACTACAAAAGAAGTATTAAGGTAAACCTAACCATAGCATGAAACATGTGGATCCAAATCAACCCCTTACGAAGCAACGCATAAACTAGGGTTTAAGCTTCTGTCACTCTAGCAACCCATCATCTACTTATTACTTCCCAATGCCTTCCTCTAAACAATGGTGAAGTGTCATGTAGTCGACATTCACATGACACCACTAGAGGAAAGACAACATACATCTCATCAAAATATCGAACGAATACCAAATTCACATGACTACTTATAGCAAGACTTATCCCATGTCCTCGGGAACAAACGTAACTACTCACAAAGCATATTCATGTTCATAATCAGAGGAGTATTAATATGCATAATGGATCTGAACATATGATCTTCCACCAAGTAAACCAACTAGCATCAACTACAAGGAGTAATCAACACTACTAGCAACCTACAGGTACCAATCTGAGGTTTTGGTACAAAGATTGGATACAAAAGATGAACTAGGGTTTGAGAGGAGATGGTGCTGGTGAAGATGTTGATGAAGATAACCCTCCCCAAGATGGGAGAGTTGTAGGTGATGACGGCGGTGACGATTTCCCCCTCCCGGAGGGAAGTATCCCCGGCAGAACAGCTCCGCCGGGGCCCTAGATTGGTTTCGCCAAGGTTCCGCCTCGAGACGGCGGTGTCTGGTCCCGAAAGCCTCCTTATGATTTTTTCCAGGTCAAAACACCTCATATAGGAGAAGATGGGCATCGGGAGGTCACCGGATGGCCCACGAGGCAGGGGGCGCGCCCAGGGGGCGCGTACCCTACCCTCGTGGACATGTGGTGGCCCCCCTGGCAGATCTCTTTTGCCAGATATTTTTATATTTTCTGAAATGGTGTTTCGTGGAGTTTCGGAGCTTTTTGAGTTGTGCAGAATAGGTCTCCAATGTTTGCTCCTTTTTCAGCCCAGAATTCCAGCTGCCGGCATTCTCCCTCTTCATGTAAACCTTGTAAAATAAGAGAGAAAAAGCATAAGTATTGTGACATAACGTGTAATAACAGCCCATAGTGCAATAAATATCAACATAAAAGCATGATGCAAAATGGATGTATCATCGACCTTCGAGATTCAGTAGTAACTTGATCCTAAGCTTCATGATCATCATCATTAGCTTCTTCTCTAGTTGGTCTAGGCATCATGGGAACAGTTTCTTTGATTATCTACTTTCCAATTCGAGAGAAGGTACAGTTACCTCGTCAAGTTCTATTTTCCTCTCACTCACTTCTTTCGAGAGAATCTCCTTCTTTAGAAAGGACTCATTCTTAGCAACAAATATCTTGCCTTTAGATCTGTGGCAGAAGGTGTACCCAATTGTTTCTTTAGGGTATCCTATGTAGACGCACTTCTCTGATTTGAGTTCGAGCTTATCAGGCTGAAGCCTTTTGACATAAGTGTTGCAACCCCAAACTTTAAGAAACGACAGCTTTGGTTTCTTGCCAAACCACAGGTCATATAGTGTCGTCTCAACGGATTTAGATGGTGCCCTATTTAACGTGAATGCAATTGTCTCTAATGCATAACCCCAAAACGACAAAGTCAAATCGGTAAGAGACATCATAGAACGCACCATATCCAATAGAGTACGATTACGACGTTTGGACATTGTTTTAAATGAAGGCCAAACTCGTAACTCAAATATTGCATCCGCGGTCAGATTGTAGAAACTTTATTTTCTTGTTACGATGATTCTCTACTTCACTCTGAAACTCTTTGAACTTTTCAAATGTTTCAGACTTGTGTTTCATAAAGTAGATATACCCATACCTACTTAAATCATCTGTGATGGTGAGAAAATAACGATACCCGCCGCGTGCTTCAACACTCATCAGACTGCATACATCGGTATGTATTATTTCCAATAAGTCATTTGCTCGTTCCATTGTTCCGGAGAACGGAGTTTTAGTCATCTTGCTCATGAGGCATGGTTCGCAAGTATCAATTGATTCATAATCAAGTGATTCCAAAAGTCCATCAGCATGGAGTTTCTTCATGCGCTTTACACCAATATGACCTAAACGACAGTGCCACAAATATGTTGCACTATCATTATCAACTTTGCATCTTTTGGCCTCAATATTATGAATATGTGTATCACTACGATCGAGATTCAATAAACCATTTACATTGGGTGTATGACCATAGAAGGTTTTATTCATGTAAACAGAAGCACAACTATTCTCTGACTTAAATGAATAACTGTATTGCAAAAAACACGATCCAATCTTGTTCATGCTCAACGCAAACACCAAATAATATTTATTCTACGCTTTGTGTGTTGATCAACTTGATTCACTCTTTGACTTAGTCTTGATCAACCTCTCACATGACCAATCTTTAGGTAATTCCTTGAATAGCACCTTGATCATCACCAACTCTCCCTGAAACCAACAAATAAACTCCAAGAAAAGCCTATGGACAAATCCTTCAAATATAACTCAAGGCAATCATTAGTCCATAGAGATTGTCATCAATTACCAAAACCAAACATGGGGCACCGCATGTTCTTTCACCTGCGGTTGGAGATGCTCTGATGCATCATGCACGCATTTCCCGACAGGTGCTCTCTTAGGGCATCTTCAACGGCGACCCGCAAATTTCCTCCTGCATCCGTCCGCGGACATGGATGCGGGAGGCTGCCATCCAACCGTAGCCGCATACATCCGACCTTTGTTACTTTTTTAAGTCCACACAATATAATAGCCGCATACATCCGACCTTTCTCATTTTGTAAAGTTTGCACGATCAAATAGCCACATACAAAGGGTACATACATTCAAATAGCCGCATGCAGTAATATTTCAAATTTACAAAAGTTCAAATTTTACGTCCCAACATTGTTTTCCCCTTTAACCACCCACTGATGCTCAATCAGATCTTCCTGAGTTGGTCGATGTTGAAGTTATTTATGCATTTGAATAAACTCTTTAAATGTGGCTGGATTCTGATTTGGAAGTTGGATAGGATCACCCATGTTCTCAAATTCCAAAGTTGTGGCAGCATCGTTGCCCTCATCCTCGATGATCGTGATGTGAATGATCACACAACATGGCATCACCTCCCACAAGGTCTTCGGATCCCATGTTTACCAGGTCCACAAACAACTGCAAAATGGGCATGTAGAACTCCAAATGCCCTCTCAACATCCTTTCAAGCTACTTCTTGTCTTTGGGCAAAGTGAGCCTTTTTCTGGCCAACTGGGTTAGAGATGGTGCTAACAAAGGTAGTCCACGGAGGATAGATACTATCAACCAGATAGTAGCACATGTTGTACTCATGTCCATTGACAACATGGTGGCAAGGAGGAGATTTTCCTTCAGTCATCTTTGCAAACAACGACCATCGCTGCAACACATTGATGTCATTGTGAGACCCGTGCCAAAGAAAGCGTGTCAAATCCAAAGATCATGTGATGCAACTGCTTCAAGAATGATGGTGGGCTTCTTCACACGACCCTGATATTACTCTTGTAAAGCTTTCCGTCAGTTCTTCCATTTCCAATGCATGCAGTCAAGAGATCCAAGCAAACCTAGCCACCCTCTTGCTTCTAAGATTACCAAGAGCCTCCGGGTGTCTGCCACAGTTGGTTCTCTCGGGTACTAAGGTTCGAACACCTCGATCACGATAGTTGAAAACTTGACCATGGCATCTCCGCATGTGCTCTCAGACTCCGTAGGTACTCGTCCCGCGAATCAGTGGTCGTGCCATATGCAAGCATCTGGAGTTCGGCTGTGCACTTCTGGTAACCAGAGAAGCCAATTGTTCCCACAACGTCATTCTTCAGGATGAAGTAATCATTGTAGGACCGGACGCCTTGGTACAAACGGTCGAAGGCAGTCTTTCACATCCAAAAACGCCGGTGAAAATAGTCAGCAAATAGTGCATCGGGGACAAAGTAGTCGGCCATCGGTGTCAAATGGACGCGCGCCCTATTGCGCTTGAGCACTCGATGACCCTTGATTGAGCCCTTAAAATTGATAACATGCTTCTTCGCACGCTCCACGTATTTAAGGACCGCCTGCATCATCGCCATCTCATCGGAGTACTCCTCCTCGTCCGATGAGTCGTAGGACGACTCAACATACTGCTCGTATACTCCAAATCAGAATCCATTGCTAGAAAGAAAAAGGGGAAACTGTTTTTAGCTCCCGCGATTCATCGAACAATTGTCGGGCATGGTGAGTATAGTAGTAGCGTATGGTACCTGGCGGGGCGATCTGAGGACAAGGGTTGAACGGCGATGGAGGAGAAGCGGGGTGGAGCCATGCTAGAGCGCTGGAGGTGACGCGGACCTAGAGTTCCGGCAGGGGTGTGGTGTGGCGGCCGGGGTGGTGGAGCGGCCGCGAAGGCAAAAGAGAAAGAAGGAAGGAGAGAAAATGAGGAGGATGGAGTCGTACGGCCCGGGAAGGGTTTTGGGTGGGACGAGGATGTTGGATTCCTGCGATATCGCGTGTCCGGACTCCCGCATAGCTCCACCATATTTGTCTCCGGTTTGCGGGAATATGTCCGGACCGCCCGCGGATCGATACAGTCCCGTGTTGGATGGTTTTCGTAGTCCGGACAGCGCGGTCCTGACGAATGCTGACGGTTTGCGGGTCCGCCTTGAAGATGCCCTTACACAATGTACACCGCAGTGCGAGTCATGCATCTAAGAAGAAGTTCTTTTATTTGCGCAAAGTAACAAGGATCGTCTTATAACCATCGGACCACATGGTCGTGTGCATCTTTTGGCCATGAGCGAATTCCCGATCGCTTGGAGCTTTGGGGCTATCTAGAGCGCCCGCGACATGAACCTAGCCTGGTCGGTAGTCTCCAGTCTGCACGTAGCTTATGCAGGCTCTAGGGGGTCAAGTTTCGGCTGTTTACTTACCTGTATGCTTGTTTGGTTCTGCACGACACGACTCAAGGCACCCCTCAAACAAGCTCTGTAGGAAGAAACAAGCTCTGTGGGAACGCCTAAATTGACCGTTTTCATAGATGCAGACTCCATGTAGTGCAATTTAAACTATGGAGGAGGATGCGGACTGGGATTTTGCTGGCAAACAAATACTCTCTCCGTCCCAAAATTAGTACAAAGGAAGTATGATGCAGAATGTGACCCATTCTAGTAACAGAACATAAAACACAGAGTTTGAGTGTATGCTTTTTTAAGTGTGCTTTCAATTTAAGATCTATACCTGATAGTTTGAGTGTATGCTTCACTAGTTGGTGTTGCTGCTATATTTTGGATTATTTTGAGATGTAGAAATGACATAGTATTTTCAAAGGACGATCAGTAATGATTCTGTTGTACTGATAAAAATGACTTGTCATTGGATAATGTGATTCTGTTGTACTGATAAAAATGACTTGTCATTGGATAATGTTGGGCGATGTCGCAGATAAAGGAGGAAAGTCAAAAGGTGTTGGTTGATGCTGGGAGCAAAAATCATAGAGCATGTAATCAAAAGGTGTTGGTTGATGCTGGGAGCAAAAATCATAGAGCATGTAAGTGAAGTTTGCCGAGCATCTCAAGGGTGGCATCCGAGTTTTTCGGATCCGTCGCTGAAGATTCTTCAACTCCCGACCACCCTTGCAGCTTTTATGGTGATTTTGTTCTTGGATGCATGAGTTCTCTTTTGCTGCCTCATAGCTACTCCAGTGTCGTATGGTATGGTCATGTTTCATGGTCACGTAATACAATTATACAAGTATGGTGATGTTTCATTGCCATGCAATGTAAGTATGGAGTCTGGTGTTTGCTGCCTGTTTAGCTGGTTTGCTTTCAGGATTTTGATGATGATATGCTGTGTTGCATTATGCTGGTAGTTCTTTCAGTAGGTCTATGCAATGAATCAGATGGTTTCTTTAATAACAGAAATCGGAGGTGGGGGCCTCTCTTTCATTCAAAAAAAAAATCCCGCGAACAAACAAAAACACATAGAACATCAGTAGAAGAAAGTCGAGGCCGAAATAATATTTCACCCCGAGTGCGAATAAGACATGCTCTCAGCAGCAGCGTCGACATAGAAATGCTTCAGCACTCGACACACAGCATTGTACCACTACATTAGCCCTTGTTTCCAAGTAAACATTTACGAAGGGTCTGCAAGTTCAGACTAGAAACGAACATGCAGATACTCATGTACATCTCGCGCTACAGAATGCTGCAAACTTCCTTTCCAAGAAAAGCTACAATCCGAAGCGAAAAATCGACATGCTGTTAGCACCAGCTTCACGAGGATCCATAAATACAACGAAGATCTACCCGTAATGCCGCCACATCCGGCGCAGGCAAGGGCTTCCTTGGAGGGACGGCCGCCAGCAGGCTCAACGATGACTTGTCTAGCAGCTCCAACATCGACGAGTTGAGAGGTTCCGAACAGGCCCGAAGGATGCACACAGCTTTTCTCCACGCTCAAGTCTCTCAGGTAGGTGCAGGCTGGAGTAAAATAGGCAGCCAGAGAACTTCGACTCCATTGCTTAAGTTACATTGTGCTTCGAGTTGCATCTCGTGAGAGAACAGAATAAACCTGAGACAGGAACGTGAAATATTTCAGCAAAATGCTATGAAGAGTGAAGGGACTTCACAGTTACAAAGTTATTACAGCTTCCATTGACTAGCTTTCCATATAGCCTTCTGCACATTAGTTAATTAGTGTACAACTGTACATTACATTAGACAGATTTGAGTTCTATGGCATTATAAATCGACCAGAAACTATTGTAGGAGGGCCTGAAATCTACAGCCTACATATAACTAAGTGGATCCTACATTTTAAGTGGCCCGTCCACCCTCGTCTTCTCCTGAGCGAAAATCCTTGAAGCAGAACTAAACAATTTAGATGGATGAATGTGGAAGATTCCTCATATGTGCTTGGGCTATGCATAGCAAGTACCTAATTCTAGGACTAAAGTACACAGCATGTTGGGCCATACATGATGGTAAGTTGGTAACCAACGCAATTAAGAAGATCAGCTTTTTGTCCCAGAAAGCACACTTTCCTTTGACTAGCCTAGCATCAAGACTTCTAAACATTTCTCCTTTTTTTTCCTACCTTAACTGCACAATTCAAAAGTAGTAATGGAACGGATGATCCTTAAAGAGCACGCAGTACAACTTTTATCATAGTGGGTAGAAATAATACATCCCGAAAGTACAGGTTGGGGCACATCATTTTTCTTTTCTCAACCTACACTTGCCTTCCACTAGCCCTTAGTCCCTAGCATTCCCCAAATCCCCACCACCCCCTCTCTTTATTTCCTATTCCTTAATTGCACATGTCCAAAGCAATAATTGTTAAGATGGTTCTCTTAATGAAGTGCAGAGTACAGCTCTTATCAAAATGGTATAAAGCTAGCCAGCTAAACCTGTTTGCTTCTTGCTGGAAAGATGGACATTCTTATATGTGGGTTTCAACTTCGTCAGTCAGTTAAATTTTCGAGAGTCCGAACTCAGAAGAAGAATTGACACCTCATAAATTAAGCGCCACAGGCAAATCAAACAGAATTGTCTATTTCAATCACTGATGAATGATGATCAGTGCTAGCATAATTTTCCAACGTCACAAAAGAAAGGAAGTGACCGGGAATAATGATTTGGCAAACCACGTGTTGATTTTACGAACTGAATTATTTCATTCAAGTTTATATGAAGGTTACTGGCTTATCACCATCACCAAAAAAAACTTAAGTGACGAACAGCAAACACATCACTGCTGAATCATGAATCTAGGAGCCTGTTCAAACTCCAATGCTCTTTCGGGATTTGTGCAATAACGTATTACCAGAGTACATAATGTTCATGAGAAGTATGATTTTAAATTGAGTTTGTATGGTTGTACACTCAGTCTAGCAATGCACTCATGTAAACTGAGTTTGGAACCAAAACTGAATATTTAAAGGGAGAACTACTATATACATTATACAATAGCCGAAACAAGTGCTTCATAATAACTCCATACAAGTACACGCTAATTCAATGATTGGTTTATAATAATTTGCTTCTTATGACAAATAACCAAAATATTAACACGACGTAAACCTAAATCCAACATTCTGACTAACACTCAAATCTTATAATTTCTAACTATGTTGCCTACAAATCTACAATGCATCACAATGGTGGTGGGCTGGTGATGATAGTGTCACAATTGTGCAAAATAAGGCTGAGTCAGTCATTAGAGGCAAAGCTAAATAATCAGACAAATATTGGACCGAATGCAATGTGAAATTTACCTCTCACAGATGAAACTTCTGGAATGGCACTCCCTCCATAGCTTAGAATGAGTTCATCTCAAGGCTATACATCCTCCGCTTGAGGAGCACACCGACAGCCGACCGATATGGCTCCTCAAAGGCATCTGAAACCCAGGATCCACCTGCCGACCCAGCAGTTCCATTCCCAACTGTGTCCATCATTGCCTCTTCGCTCGGCTTGATGGCCACCAGTGTTGCTCCATTCAAGACCGTGCCCCCAGGCAGCTCAATGTGTGGCGCATACCACAACCGCATGCTAAGGGCCGGCATGAGCGTGCGGTGCGAGTCGCCAGATGCTGATACCGGCCTGACCCGCAGCTCCTGCAGCTGCCACTTGTCCATGGTTAGCACGCCCTGCCCATCGGCGTCCGTCAGATCCAGGCTCTCCAGCAACGCGTGGTCGGAAATGATGGGCTGCAGCAGGTAATGCCGGGCCGACGCCGCAATCAACGAGCTGATGGTCCATAGCACCCGCAGCTTAAGCCCCCCGTTGGTGTAGAAGGACTCCGGTATGCTCCCCGAATCGTCAGACTCGGCACAATCCGCAGCAGGAGGAGGTGCGGCCGCAGTGCCGTCCTTGGCGGCAGAGGAGGGCGAGGCGGAGGCGGCGCCGAGGATGACGCAGCTGCCGAGCGTGGAGCCGAAGTCGGCCTTCCACTTGAGCAGCACGCCGTCGTCCATGCCGAGCTCGCCGGCGGGGAGCTCGATGCGCAGGCTGCGGAGCTCCTTGAAGGAGCGGAGCACCTCGGAGGGCGAGTGGTGCGAGACGTCGCCGGGGGGCGCCGCCGGGGAGGAGAGCGAGGAGGCGGAGCGGCGGAAGGAGGAGAGGGAGGCGGAGGCCGGGAAGTCGGAGGCGGAGTTGGCGTGGGAGAGGATCTGGCCGAGCGCCTGGATGGGCTTGACGATGCCGCCGATGAGCATGCGCGCGATCTGGGAGAAGACGCCGCGCGCGCGGGCGGAGGCGGTGGGGGAGGAGGGCGCGGAGGAGGACGGGGAGCCCGAGCCCGAGGAGGCGGGGTCGTCGGGGATGACGCAGTCGACGCGGACGAGCACGGAGTCGACGAGGGGCACGAGGGCGTGGAAGCGGCGGGAGACGAGCGCGCAGCGGCCGAGCGCCTTGACGTCGCCGATGCGGTTGAAGATGAGGAGCAGCAGCGGGTCGGGGAGGCCGTCGAAGCGGTCGTCCGCCGCGGCGGCGGCCGAGAGGCGGTGCGGCTGCTGCTCCTCCTCCTCGCAGCGCCACCGGCGGGGCCCCGCGGCGGCGGCGGCGTCCTCGGCCATCGGCCGGCGGATCTGGGGGAGGAGGGGGGAATGCGAGGCGTGGGAGGCCACGAGGAGAGCCAGAGAGGGAGGGAGGGGGGCGTGGAGGTGGACGGCTTGCACTGTCTCGGGCTGTTTTCTCTTGTCTCGGCTTGGGGCCGGGGAAGACAAAATGCCGTGGAGCCCCTCCACCTTCCCCAAATCGTGGCGTCTCCCTTTAATAATTCAGCTTTGGAGGTTTTCATCCGAGAGGAATTCGCTGTGGCTTTCGTCGGTGCCAGGCCCTACCGGCACCACGATCTGATGAGAAACTGAAATACCTAGAATAAGCTCAAATAAGCTGTCTTCTACCCAGCTTATTCTAGAAGTCTAAATCAAATTATTTTTTTAAAAGCCTAGTAGTTAAGACATCATTAGTAGGCTTCTAAAAGAAAAAATAAACTTGAGCTTTTAGAATATAAGCTGGATCGAGGGGCAGCTTATTCTGGAAGCCCAAAAAAGCCAGCAAAAGACCTAGCCTTAAGAGTATCTCCAACAGCGGCCCAGCCCAACCCGTGGCGCGCTAAAAACTACTTTTGCAGCGCGTCCATCGTCTGCGAACCAACCTGTGGTTGGATGGTTAGAAGTACTGTGGTATCCCAGCTCACCAGGGTTCAAATCCTGATGCTCGCATTTATTCCTGGATTTATTTCAGGATTTCCGGCGATGCGCATTCAGTGGGAGAAGACGTTGACGACGAGGTGCCTACGGTGACTTCGTAAATCTCAAGATGATATGCCGGCTCAGTATTTCGGAGGTGCTCATAGGGGTAAGGTGTGCGTGTGTACGGTCATGAGGTGAGTGTATGCGCGTGTATATGAGCGCTTGTGTCTGTACTGATGTTCAAGCGTATCCGTCATCTGAAAAAGTGCGGCGAGCAACGCTGGCTTCAGCAACCGTGCTAAAATTTAGGGCGCGCTCTTGATACGTCCAAAATGTATCTATAATTTCTGCTTGCTCCATGCCTCTTTTGTGTGATATTGCTATGATATTTATGCACTTCCATACACTTTTGATCATATTTGGACTAACCTATTAACTCAGTGCACCCCAGTGCCAGTTTCTGTTTTCTGCTGTTTTTGTATTTCAGGTTTTCCCATTACTTAAATTGCCAGAAAAATTCCGGGAAAAATATATAAAAAATCAGCGCTCCAGAAGCTTCCATGCGGCAGAAGTAGGGCCGGAGGGGGGCCACAGGGGCTCCAGGCGCCCAGAGGGGGCGGCCCCCCTCCTGGCCGCCGCGCCAGGCCGTCTGGGCCCCCCTTACCTCCTCTGGCGACCCCCTTTGGCATATATTTACACCGCGTCCCGAAACCCTCGAGGACGGAACCCTTTTTCGCGATCTCATCTCTGTTCCACCGCCGCCGCGCTTTCAAGATCGGGAGCACCAGGAGAACTCTTCCCGGCACCCTGCCGGAGGGGAGAACCACCACCGGGAGCCTCTCCACCACCATGGACGCCTCCCGGATGAGTTGTGAGTAGTCTCCCTTGGACCATGGGTCCATGACCAGTAGCTATGTGATGTTCTCCTCCCCTTTTTGTTCTTCACCGATTAGACCTCGTGAGCTGCCCTACATGATCGAGGCACATATGTAATCCTTATGCTGTTGCTATGATGAGTTTGCTGGGATCCGATGGATTATGAGATTATGTTCAGATTGTGTGTGAGTAATATATTTGATTCACCTCTTTTATATTTATGTTCTTGAGTAATTCTTGCATGTTCTCCGTTGCTGTTTATTGCTTTGGCCAAGTAGTAGGTAGTAACTCCAAGAGGGAACGTTATGCTTGATTGTGGGTTCATGCCCCTCGATGACTAGCTTGAGTGACAGAAACATGAGTCTAGGGGATGTGATGTTGCCACAAGGGGGAAAACAACGGTGCTTGTACTTGCGGGTGCAAGGATTGTTTACTTTACGCAAAGTTCTTTTAATGCAGTTGTCTGTTGCTTTGAGTTTACACTATGGGTGGGACTCGCAACTTAATACCAGCGAGATGTTCTGGATAGATATCTCAAGGTGGATGATTAGTAGTAGATGCAGATGGATTTCGGTCTACTTGCCTTGGCGTACCGCCCATGCTTTTGAGCCTCTACCTTTCTTTGCAGCATAGTTAGCATTGGTTTGCGCACATAATCCTGTCAATTGCCCAACTGTAATTTGTTTACCTCGCTTAGCTGTTTTATCGTCTTTTGGGAGAGAGACATCACTAGTGAACATCATGGGACCCCGGTCCATATTACCATCATTGATCACATCCGTTATTTACTTTCTGTTCTTATTTACTAGTTGCAGTCATATCTATCACTATTATCTCTTGCGTTTGATCCTTTGTAAACGACAAGGCCGGAGGGATTGACAACCTCTCTGTACTCGTTGGGAGCAAAGTTATTTGTATCTGTGTGCAAGTCCTGTCAATCGCTAAGTATCTGGCGCCATTAGCAGTTGACACATTCTTGTTGACCCTCGGAGTCTCACGGGATTCGATCCTTGGTATCTTTGCCAAGGGAAAACTACCGCTACGCTACATCTCACACCTTCCACTTGGGGTAACCAACGAGGCGCGAGAAGCTATCAAGCAAAGTTTACTGGCGCCGTTGCCGGGGACTCCACTCTTCAAGATAGGGGAGTTGCATGCTATCTTTTATCTTTGCTTTTTAGTCTTGTTAGTTTACCTTTCAGTTTTTGCTCTAGTTTCCTTTATCAAAAATCACAAAAATAGTTATCTTGCTTGCTTGTTGCTATGGGTTCCACCGAGAACACCAAGTTGTGTGACTTTACTAATCATAACAACGATGACTTTATTTGCACGCCTATTACTACACCTGCCACTTCAGCACCTTCTTATGAAATTAAACCTGCTTTACTGAACCTAGTTATGAAAGATCAATTCTCCGGTGCTGGAGATGATGCTGCTTTGCATTTAAATAATTTTGTTGAACTCTGTGATATGCAAAAGTACCAAGAAATAGATGGTAATATTGTTAAGCTTAAGCTTTTTCCTTTCTCCTTGAGAGGAGGAGCTAAAATTTGGTTTCAATCTTTGCCTAGAAATAGCATAGATTCTTGGGACAAGTGCAAGGATGCCTTTATTGGGAAGTACTATCCACCTGCTAAAATTATCCAACTAAGGAGTAACATAATGAATTTTAAACAATTGGATGATGAACACGTTGCCCAAGCTTGGGAACGCATGAAATCTCTTGTCAAGAACTGCCCTACTCATGGTTTGACTACTTGGATGGTTATCCAAACTTTTTATGCAGGCTTGAACTTTACCTCGCGGAACTTGTTAGATTCGGCCGCTGGAGGAACCTTTATGTCAACTACACTTGGTGCTGCCACGAAGCATCTCGATGAGATGATGACCAATTATTCCCAATGGCACACCGAACGCGCTCCAACAGGTAGGAAGGTAAACTCTGTCGAGGAGATCTCCTCCCTAAATGAAAAGGTTGACTTGATCATGTCTCTACTTTCCAAGCAATCTTCTATTGATCCTCGTGATGTTCATTTAAATTCTTTGATTGCTCAAGATCAAGTAGATGTGAACTTTATCTCTAGAAACAATTTCAATAATAATGCTTATAGGAGTAATTTTGGTAGCAACCCTAGACCGTCCCCCTCTAATTCCTATGGGAACAACAATGCTTATCCTAGCACCAAGAACTCCACTTCTGAACTAGAGATTATGCTTAAAGATGTCATCACTACCCAAAAAGCCTTCAATAAGAATGTAGAAGAAAAACTAAACAAACTAGATGATCTCTCTTCGAAGGTAGACAATTTAGCCCATGAGGTAGAGTTGCTTAAAATTAGAACTTCCCCTCTTGAGGAGAGGAAGACCACTCCTATGAATGCTATTCAAGTGCAAATTAATGAAAACATTAGGATGTTGGCTAAACTTAAAGAGAGATGGGCTAGAGAAAATGAGGAAGAAGATAGAATTAAGAGCCTTCCTACCCACCACACTGTTGCTACTATCCAAGTTGTTGAGGATGTCCAAACTCTTAGCACCCAATGCACTCCTGGTCCCATTGGACCTATTAATGGTGATGCTATGACCTCAACCATAGAAACTCCTATGACCATAGAAGCTACCAAACAAGTGAGCCTAAAGGACACCACTACCACCTTACTTGATAATAGTGACCTTGATTTTGATAATTGCACCCTTTCTGAAGTTATTGATTTTCTCCACAAGATGTCTAGAGATCCCCACACTAGCACGCTTAATCTTGCCTTCACAGAGCATATCATAAATGCTCTCACCAAAGCTAGGGAGGAGAAACTTAGGGTAGAAGCCTCCATACCTAGAAAGCTAGAAGATGGTTGGGATCCTATGATTAAAATTAAGTTGAATAACTTCTCTTGCTATGCTTTATGTGATGTTGGAGCTGGTACCTCCGTTATGCCCAAAAGAATATATGACATGCTTAAATTGAAACCTTTTGATTCTTGTTCTTTTGGTGTTCGTCTTGTTGATTCTTCCATAAAGAAACCCTTGGGGAGGATCGACGATGTTCTTATCATTGTCAATGACAATTATGTTCCCGTTGATTTTACTATTATGGATATTGAATGTGAACCTTCTTGTCCAATTATTTTGGGACGTCCTTTTCTTCGCACCGTTGGTGCTATCATTGACATGAAAGAGGGGAATATAAAATTCCAATTTCCTCTCAAGAAAGGGATGGAACACTTCCCTAGAAAGAAGATTAAGTTACCTTTTGAGTCCGTTATACGGGCTAGCTATTCTTTTACTCTTGATAAAACTTGATCTCTTTGCATTATGCCTAGCTTAAAGGCATAAAAGAAAGCGCTTTTGGGAGGCCGCCCACAATGAATAAAATTTTATTTTGCTTTTGTTGTGTCCTGATGTTTGTTACTACAGTAGCATCATCATTGTATCTTTACTTTTCAGCTTTGTGCCAAGTTTAGCCTCTGATTGCAAGAAAGTTCAAAAGTTGTGACGTGCTGTCCAGGAAACAGATTCTGTCCTTGGACAGAAAAATTCGTATAAAATCACCAGATCATCTTTTTGGTCTGAATTTTTTCGACAGCGTGCTCTATACAATTGGCTTTCGGGCGTCTGTTCTGAGTTTTTTGATTTGAGTTGCCGAAGTGCCCCGAAAAAATTATTTACTACCTGCTGGTCTGTTTTTCACAGATTCTGTCCTGTTTTGCCTTTCCTTCGTTTTGCAAACCTTGAGCTTGCTTTTTCTTTGCAAAAACCTTTTGGCAATCTTGAGAAACAGTAGCCCTTCAAGATTATCCTTATTTCCAGCAAGGAAAAATTATTTTATTATGGGTACTAACCTCGCTAATCAGATTATGATGAGTTATGTATGAAGGGAGTTTTCAAGTGTGCGAGGGAAGATGATAAAAAGATTCAGGAGGGTCAAACGCTCAAGCTTGGGGATGCCCCCGTGCACCCCCAAGAAATATTCAAGAAGACTCAAGCGTCTAAGCTTGGGGATGCCCCCGTGCATCCCCTTCTCCATCAACAATTATCAGTTCGTCTTTCGTTCCACTATATTTTAATCACTTCATGCGTTATGTGCTATGCTTGGAGCGTCTTGCTTTTAGTTTCCTTTTTAGTTTTCTTTAGCTTTGCTTGCTGTTCATAACGAGTTAGAACCCAGCTTTCTTTGTGTGGGAGAGAAACACGCTCCACTTCAACCTAGAACACAACATAGGATTTTCATGCTTATCTTTGCTGTGTATGTTCTTTGTCTTTCAATAGCTACTGTCATGTTTAGCTCTTAGTTTTCATGCTTTTCTTTTTAAAAAGCTTTTGTTTAGTTGGTTGCTGAACTCTCTTGAGTTATCATGCTTATCTTGTTAAGAGAGTTTGTCTGTGTCACTGGTTGATATGTCTATGATAAAAATGCTATGTGCATAATGGTGCTTAGTAGTTCATGTTTTCTTATGGTTAGTCTCATATAGCTGGGGGGTTCTTAATGTGTTATTGAAGTACCAACATGATTTGTTTGCCTATGATGTGGTATGGTTTAGTGATATCTTCCTCCAAGAATTTATTTTGAGTGACTTGGCATATGCTCACGCATATTTAAGACTGTAAAGAAAGTCTATCAAGCCTTAATGATCTTTAATTTCTGAGTAGCAATATAACTTCCATGCCCGATTCAATGTTGCTTTGTCGCTCTGCATGATTATGGCCGTCATTGCTCTCTTAGTTGGTCGCTCCCAGTCTTTTGCTAGCCTTCACCTGTACTAAGCGGACTGACTGCTTGTGCATCCAAAATCCTTGAAACCAGTTATGCCATATGAGTCCACCATACCTTCCTATACATGGTATTTACTTGCCATTCCTAACGAAGACTATCTTGTACCATCTCGAAATTATTCAAAAGCATTTCTATTTTGTGCCTCTGTTTTAGCTCATGAGGAAGTAGTAGTTAATTCATGATCTTTTTAAGTTGGACAAGTTTCACCCCGGGATTGCATGTCTAATCTGCAAACCCCTAATACGAGAAGGAACTGGCAAAGAGTGCGCCCGGCTCATAAAAAAATACAACAAACAAACCCTCCTCCACGCTTTGTTCATGAGAAATCAGAAAACTTTTGGCAGTGATAAACAAAGGAGATTAAGGGGATGTGATCATCCCCGTGCGGGAGCCGTTCCTCGAAACTTGTCCAGCTCGAGAAGTAATTGAGTTATCTACTAGCATTCGTTGACGAAATATGCATCTCTCAAAAATCATTTTTACCTTTTAAAAAAACCAAGAGCTCTGGTACATGTTTAGTCTTTGCTTCCAACCACGGGTTTTCAACCTTGCCATCAAAAGCCACGGTTCGAGAGTCTCCACCTTCTTTCTTCAAAGCACCAACTATTGAGAGCATGATTGTCATTCTGAGTGTAATGTGCATTGTCCCAAAGTACCATTGTCTTCTGCATGATTATGATATCGCTTATTCTGAAATCATTGTATCTAGTCGTCACTTAAACTTTGGAGGTGCTCCTGCATTTATGTTTTGCTTCACTAAAGGGGACAAGCGAGGTATCACTTTGTCATGTTTGCACACAATGCTCACTACAAATCTATTGGGTGTTTTCAGTATCATATTGTAAAACTTTCAGTTCTTTGTGATATTCTCATTAGGCAACTTAATTACTACAGATTCATTATCTCAGTAAGCATTTGTCATGTGACTGTGAAAAGTTCTTATATGGTTGGTAGCATGTCACCACAGAAATTATGCTTGTTATCATTTACCTACTCGAGGACGAGCAGGAATTAAGCTTGGGGATGTTGATACGTCCAAAACGTATCTATAATTTGCTTGCTCCATGCCTCTTTTGTGTGATATTGCTATGATATTTATGCACTTCCATACACTTTTGGTCATATTTGGACTAACCTATTAACTCAGTGCACCCCAGTGCCAGTTTCTATTTTCTGCTGTTTTTGTATTTCAGGTTTTCCCATTACTTAAATTGCCAGAAAAATTCCGGGAAAAATATATAAAAAATCAGCGCTCCAGAAGCTTCCATGCGGCAGAAGTAGGGACGGAGGGGGGCCACAGGGGCTCCAGGCGCCCAGAGGGGGTGGCCCCCCTCCTGGCCGCCGCGCCAGGCCGCCTGGGCCCCCCTTACCTCCTCTGGCGACCCCCTTTGGCATATATTTACACCGCGTCCCGAAACCCTCGAGGACGGAACCCTTTTTCGCGATCTCATCTCTGTTCCGCCGCCGCCGCGCTTCCAAGATCGGGAGCACCAGGAGAACTCTTCCCGGCACCCTGCCGGAGGGGAGAACCACCACCGGGAGCCTCTCCACCACCATGGACGCCTCCCGGATGAGTTGTGAGTAGTCTCCCTTGGACCATGAGTCCATGATCAGTAGCTATGTGATGTTCTCCTCCCCTTTTTGTTCTTCACCGATTAGACCTCGTGAGCTGCCCTACATGATCGAGGCACATATGTAATCCTTATGTTGTTGCTATGATGAGTTTGCTGGGATCCGATGGATTATGAGATTATGTTCAGATTGTGTGTGAGTAATATATTTGATTCACCTCTTTTATATTTATGTTCTTGAGTAATTCTTGCATGTTCTCCGTTGCTGTTTATTGCTTTGGCCAAGTAGTAGGTAGTAACTCCAAGAGGGAACGTTATGCTTGATTGTGGGTTCATGCCCCTCGATGACTAGCTTGAGTGACAGAAACATGAGTCTAGGGGATGTGTTGTTGCCACAAGGGGGAAAACAACGGTGCTTGTACTTGCGGGTGCAAGGATTGTTTACTTTACGCAAAGTTCTTTTAATGAAGTTGTCTGTTGCTTTGAGTTTACACTATGGGTGGGACTCGCAACTTAATACCAGCGAGATGTTCTGGATAGATATCTCAAGGTGGATGATTAGTAGTAGATATTGATGGATTTCGGTCTACTTACTTTGGCGTACCGCCCATGCTTTGAACCTCAACCTTTCTTGCAATGTAGTCAGCATTGGTTTGCGTTCGTGGTCCTGTCAATTGCTCAGCTGTAATTTGTTTACCTCACATAGCTGTTTTATCGTCTTTTGGGAGAGAGACATCACTAGTGAACATCATGAGACTCCGGTCCATATTACCATCATTGATCACATCCACTATTTACTTTTCGCTTTTATTTACTATTGCAAACACTATCTATCACTACTATCATTGCTTTTAATCCTTTGTGAACTACAAGGCCGGAGGGATTGACAACCTCTCTGTACTCGTTGGGAGCAAAGTTATTTGTATCTGTGTGCAGGTCCACGTTGATTGCTACTATCTGGCGCCGTAGCAGTTGACACCTACTTGTTGAACCTAGGAGTCTCTGGGGATTCGATCCTTGGCATCTTTGCTAAGGGAAAACACTTCCACAACACTGCATTTTACACCTTCCACTTGGGGTAACCAACGAGGGGTTCGAGGCCCATCATATGCTGAGTTTGCTGGGATCCGATGGATTATGAGATTATGTTCAGATTGTGTGTGAGTAATATATTTGATTCACCTCTTTTATATTTATGTTCTTGAGTAATTCTTGCATGTTCTCCGTTGCTGTTTATTGCTTTGGCCAAGTAGTAGGTAGTAACTCCAAGAGGGAACGTTATGCTTGATTGTGGGTTCATGCCCCTCGATGACTAGCTTGAGTGACAGAAACATGAGTCTAGGGAATGTGCTGTTGCCACAAGGGGGAAAACAACGGTGCTTGTACTTGCGGGTGCAAGGATTGTTTACTTTACGCAAAGTTCTTTTAATGCAGTTGTCTGTTGCTTTGAGTTTACACTATGGGTGGGACTCGCAACTTAATACCAGCGAGATGTTCTGGATAGATATCTCAAGGTGGATGATTAGTAGTAGATGCAGATGGATTTCGGTCTACTTGCCTTGGCGTACCGCCCATGCTTTTGAGCCTCTACCTTTCTTTGCAGCATAGTTAGCATTGGTTTGCGCACATAATCCTGTCAATTGCCCAGCTGTAATTTGTTTACCTCGCTTAGCTGTTTTATCGTCTTTTGGGAGAGAGACATCACTAGTGAACATCATAGGACCCCGGTCCATATTACCATCATTGATCACATCCGCTATTTACTTCATGTTCTTATTTACTAGTTGCAGTCATACCTATCACTATTATCTCTTGCGTTTGATCCTTTGTAAACGACAAGGCCGGAGGGATTGACAACCTCTATGTACTCGTTGGGAGCAAAGTTATTTGTATCTGTGTGCAGGTCCTGTCAATCGCTAAGTATCTGGCGCCGTTAGCAGTTGACACCTTCTTGTTGACCCTCGGAGTCTCACGGGATTCGATCCTTGGTATATTTGCCAAGGGAAAACTACCGCTACGCTACATCTCACACCTTCCACTTGGGGTAACCAACGAGGGGCGAGAAGCCATCAGCTCTCGCTCTCACATTCTGTACTAGCATAGATAGAAAAGTTGCATACATATTTTAGATAAAAACGATACATAGTTCAACATAGATAAAACAATGCATAGATATTTTACATAATCATAGCATAGATGGATAAACGATACATAGATAGATAAATCTACGGTGCAACTACATACTACTCCTAGTCGTCCTCGTCATCGTCCTCACCCGAACTAGTGTTGTCCGAGGTAACGATCCACATGTCCTCCCAACGAGGATCATCATTCCCAAAGATCGACACCCCACCTACTTCAACGATATCACACTGCAATATCGCCAGGGCCTTCCGCCGACGCTTGTCCAACCGCTCCGCGCGGCGCCTTGCCGTCCTTTCCTCTCAGTACGCGCGCTCCGCTGCGACGTCCTCCGGGTGGCGTCAGCGCCACTCCGCCATAGCGAGCTCATCCTCATCGGCGATGAGGAGGCGGCGCTGCCACCGACGGTGCTCCGCACGGTCCTGGTCTGTGATAAGACGAAGCGGAGGAGTGACGGCATGCGCCTCCTCGCGCGTGTGGACGTCGCGGAAGTTCATCAACGTTGGCAGCCTCTCTAGGCGCCATGCCGCCGCGTCGTATGCGCGGGCGGCCTCGTGCGCGGTCTGGAACGTGCCAAGGCCGAGCCGGACGTCACCGGACCGGATCTCGGCGTAGTGGGTGTCGCCGGGGCGCTCGCGGACGCCGCGGTAGCCAGACGATCCCCGGCTACGCGGCGGCATGGTGTCGCGGACCTGGCGGTGGTGGCGGAGGCGAGAAAGCGACGAGCAAGCGGCAGAGAGACAGGGAAGAGAGCGTGTGGCAGTGCGGAGGCCGCGTGGCGAGCGTCGCATTTTATAGGCGCGCTCGAAGCGGTGCGCCAAATCTAACGCGCGAGCTGCCGCCTTTTTCCGCGCGCGCGCAAACGTTTCCTGCCGCCGCTGGAGCGCGCCAAAACGTCCCGCGCGTGCTAAACTGAAAATTTACCGCGCACGCGTTTTTTGGCCTCGCTGTTGGAGATGCTCTAAGCTAAGCAAACTCTAGATTAGGCTAGAAAAAGTGTAGGCAGAAAACTCCATGTTTGGACATCTATGGTTGGATTGGATGGCCCCTCGTTTGTTCACTCTAGACAACCACATCTCCCGTATCCAAACTCTCAAATACATGCAATTTCATGCACGTCCGTCCATCCTATAGCACAAATTCATCATCAATTTAACAATGCAACAAAACAAAACAAACCATAAATCAACACATACCAAAACCAAAAAAAATACGACGGTTCATAGATAGGCGATACAAGAATGCATCATTCGACTCTCTCGACGGCGGTCGTGACCGAGGCCGCGCTCTCTTTGCATGCATTGTTCTCTTTTTTCTTCACATGAAGCAACTTCGGCTTCCCACTTGCGATGTTGGCCGCGCCGCTCCCTTCAGACGGCGTTCTCCGCCTTGCAACTAACCCCGACGGACTCTGCTGAGGCATCATCCATGCCTGCGATGAGGGACGGGGTACTCAGTGATGACATCTACGACAGACGACGAGGGCGGCGTTGTATTCGTGACAAACATCTATGACGGCGGACAGGGAACAAGGGTGGAGGATGGCGATGGCTCGATCATAGGAAATGAGGGATAGGCGCGGGAGGAGGGCGATTAATTTGGTGAACTGGATCGATTTGCAGGGATTTGAGGTGGGTTCGGTATGTCGCATCTGATGTGGCAGACATGTTCGGGTACCCTATATCCTTTCCGAATATGAACTAGATTTGAGTGGCGCGGCTGGAGGGCAGGAGGCTCCATGCAGTATTATACTACTAGAGAAAAGGTAATCTATCATGAGATAGCAGACGAGAAATTATACATCCAGTTGATAGAGACAAACAGGAGTAGACAGTTGTACACTTGCAGTATTTTAAGACAAAAAGGGGAGACTAATAACTTGAAATCTTCAAAGTCTTACGGGTTTTATGAGAGGGAAATTGGGTAGCTTTCGCCGGTGCGAACCCTGCCACCATGACGAGAAACTAAAGCGCTATATAAGCTACGCAAACCCTAGAATATACGAGAGGAAATGTAGGCAGGAAACCGCATAATATGCGTACGTACAAGAGGGAAGGTAGGCACGAACGAAGCCTGGTAGTAGACGAGAAGACGCATCCGTTGATAGGGACAAAAAGGAAGTCTAAAGTTATATTAACTTGTATTTTGAGACTAACTTGGTGTGTCTCTCATTTGATCTCCTCCTGTGTGCTCTGGGTAAGAGATACATTTGTTGATTCATCACATCACAAGAATCTTGCAACGCAGGAGGTGGAGGGTGGGATCGGGCGGCGGTGACTGATGCGATACAGTGCACGCGGCGTGAGTGGCTGCCCACGCACGGTAACGGTAGGGTAGGGTAGGGCTGGAGACCTTTTTCCGTGGATTTTGCTCATCCAGCTTTCATCCTTTTTGTTTAGGACCGGGCTCTCTTTGGCAGTTGGCATCGTCCCCCTATGATAGAGTGGGGGCGTGCGGGCGTCGGAAAATGTGTGGGTTTTCTCGTCTTCTCTAGGTGGAAGGAGCGTGGACCGGACTGTCGCCGATACCCGAGCTGCAGAGTGCGGATGCCTGTGTCTCGGCGTGGCAGACGTGCGTCGAGTGGGTGATGATGGGATGTCTTTCTCGGGCTGGGAAACTCGAGCGCTCTCTGCTCAGAGCATCTCGAGCCGTTCGCCGCACAAGGGGCTAGAAAAAGTTTCCCTTGGGTGCGAACGGTTCTCAGCCGCCGCCTCGCCGCCTCCAAGTCGGTCCTAGACGTCCGTTTTGTATACATATTAAGAAGATATTCGATCAAAATTCAGCTTACACGACATTGATTCGGTGATATTTAGGTGTTCCACAGTTTTTTACATGTAGAAAACATAAAAGGGCTTCGTGCCTACAGGCCGAAGAACTTGCTGAACGCGGCGTAGTCGCCGCCGTCGTCGTCGCCACCGTCGTCCTTCTTCTCCTTCTTCACACAGTCATCTCTGCTGTACCCCTGCCCGGGGTCGCCCTGGCGGAGTGGTTTCGGCGGCGGCGCGTCATCGTCGCTTCTCTGTCCTTGTGCACGATGACGCCTCCCTCCTAGCGGCGCGCAACGGTCTCCTCCAGGGCGCGGCGCTGGCGTTTCATCTCCAGCCGGACCCAATCCTCCCGCGCCCACTTCATCGTGGCCTCGTCATCAATCGACTCGCTCTTCACGGCGGCGAGCTCAGGCTCCGTCTTCGGCTTGACGAGACGGGGGGAGCTGAGGAGGAGGTACGGCCGCCGTCGTTGATGACGAGTCCGGCGCTGCGGGTGCGCCGACCGAGCAGCGTTTCCACGGGTTCGACCTTGACGCTGACAAGCGCCAGCGATCCGGAGGAGTGGGAGGAGGATCGGGAGGAGGAGGAGGACCCGCCCCCATGATTCTCCTCGGTAGCCACATGCCGCCACTCCGACGGGGGGCCGGGGCCGCCGGGTACTCGAGCGGCGGATCGTCGCCGCCCTCGAGGTACTCGAGAACGGTGTGGAGCGTGCGGCCGGGGGCGCCCCACCACAGGCGGCGGCCGTCGCCGTTGTTGCGCCCCCGCACCACCGGCGCGTTGTTGATGGAGGTGAGCCGCTCTGCATGTCGGCGTTCGAAGTACGCTGCCCACGCCTCGTGGTTGTCGGCGTCGTACTCCAAGAGGGCCCGCTCCTCCTCCGACAGGGAGGCCCGCACACACTCGATTTCGGCGTGGAAGTAGCCGGGGTGTTCGACGACGGGCAGAGGGGGGACGGGTACGCCCCCAGCGCTGAGCCCCCATGGCCCCGGCGCGTGCATATCGGGGGGCACCGGGTAGTTTGCCTCGTGGAGGAGGTGGGCTTCCCACTCGTGCAGAGAGCGGCGGCCGAAACTGTTGGCCACCGCCGCGTCGCCGGGGACCCGTTCACCCATGGTCTAGACGGGAAGGGAGGGAAAGAGAGGGCGTCGGCGACGAGAGAGGGGGGATGTGGGCGGGTGCTTCCACCGGCGAGGGAAGGGGCGGCTTTTATAGCGGCCGGGGGCGGCAATGTGTGTACGCATGGTGGAAGGAGGCGCATCGCCGCACTGCGCCGACCGTGAGGAATCAATGGAAGGCTGACCGGCGGCAGCCTTAGCATTGATTCCCCGCAGGAAACCAAGACGATGAGGACAACGAGACGCGGTTGTCACTGACTCGGCGGGCCCGCTATTCTTTCGCGCCAAAAACGATTGCCCCGGCGCTCCCCAGCGTGTCGGGTTCGACCTGGGTCCATCGGCGTCAGTATCGGGCCTAACCGGTGAAAAGTGGGCTCCTGGTGGCGCGATTGGGCCGTTTATTCGGCGGCAACGACAAAAAGGGGCCCTGTTGGGGACGCGGCTGAAGATGCTCTCATTTTCTCAATCAAGTGCGGTCATCTTTGTAGTAGTAGTTTTAGTATAAAATTATACTAACGTCATCTTTAAGGCGAATCCGTACACCTTATGGAACCGACCGGACCGCGGAAACCATTCAACACCGACATGTACCGGCTCGCGGAATGATCCGGACACAAATTCTCATGTAAACCGGAAACAAAAGTGGGAGAGGTTTGTGGAAGTCCATACCGCTCCCAAGCCTGCTTCTGACCGCCCTGGCCCACAAAAAAAAAACCTCACCCCTCCCGCGTGCCCTCCCGCGTGTGTTCCCTCCCAGCGCCAGCTGCCCGCATTCATGCCGTAGTAGGGCGCGTCGCTCCGCTTTGAAGACGGGTCATGGCGGACGTACCTCTCACTGCCTCTGCCATTGAAGCGGCGCGCCGGTCGAGGGTGCCGTCCGCTACACGCCCGGCTGAACATGCCTCACCGTCGCTTTCATACGCCCCCATTAACCCCGCGTGGAAGCTAAGAAACCTACCCCGGCCACACGTTCGTTCATGAGCGGGCCGGCATTAAACGCAACGCTGACCGAGCTCCTAAAGGATACCCCCTATTTAAACGAGGGCAGACGCCGGGCAAGAACCACACCCCTCCGCCACTCTCCCAATCTCCTCCACCGCTCTTCTGATGGCTTCCGAAGAGCAGTTCCCCGGCATGCAAGCTAGCAGGGTGGCCTGCCGAGCCGGCCGGATGCGAACTAGGCAGCTCGCTGCTCCACCTCCCGTGCCTCACCCGACAGAGCAAGTTGCGGCCCCAAGCCGCCGCGTGGTTCAACAAGTCGTGCCCCAAGCCGCTGCATGGTTCAGCAAGTCGCCGCTCCAGGGCAACTCGATGAGGAGTGGCCAGTTGCTCGACGTCGAGACAGCGAGGAGCGCGGCGGCACGGGCGTCGTTGCTATCATCGACGATCGCGCCTCCCACGTCTGCGGCCGCGCCATGCATGCAGAGGCAGAAGCCAGGTGAGCAGAGAGCGAAGAGTCGCTGACCCGCGCCTCCGTGTCTGCCACCATCACCGAGGAGAAGTAGAATACGGGAGTTCACCGCCGCTTGGGCCCCATGAAGGCCACCGCCCATGAGACACCCGTGTACAAAGCCGGTGTCTTGCTCGTTTCTTCTCTTTCGAGGACCTCCTGTCGAACCCACATGGGCTTCACAAAAGCGGAGGCGCCGCCTTCCCCAGTCGCTCAAGCATCAGCCAGGGGGGTCCACTTCGATGAGTGGCGGGGAAGCGAGCCATCCGTTGCATTGAAGTATATACCTTCGGGGGTCCCGGCAGTCCGGCGATGGGGCTGCCGAACAAAAGGAAGACAAAAGGGATCCGCGGGCAGCGATTTAGATTAGGTATTTTTTTCACGAATACACAAAAGCTTTGTGTATCATTGCATTGATACGAGAAAAAAAGGAGTGACAATTACAGTAGCTCTTGCTCATGCCCTCTGGTGTACGTGCTTGTGAGACTAGACTAGGTATTAATTATACCTTCAGAGCCAGACTACCACCGTGATGTAAATGTACTGAAATCTGTCATGTTTATAGAAAAATCTAGCATTTTTATATGAAATCCGTCATCTTTGCATGGAATTCGGACGTGTTTGAACGAATTTTGTCTTGTTGGTATGAGTTGTTTTGAAAATGTATGTCACTACTGTTGGATGACTGCCTCGCGTCCGTGTCCGTGGACTGGTTCCCCTGTCTATGGGCGGGTGCGGGTTACCGTTGGAGATGCTCTAAGATTGAGACACTTATTTGGGGACGAACCAATGCAGGATTATTACTTTTTACTATTTTTCTTCTAGCTGAATGCAGGATTATTCTTTTTTATTTTTTCAGCTGAATGCAGGATTGTTTTTCTCCCTGCTGAGTGCAGGATTATTCTTGCTAGAGCGTCGTATCCTTTCAGGAGTGTTCTTGCTAGAGACTTCCGTATGCATGCACATCTGCACGCTTGGGTGGTTGGTTGGTTGGCGGTGCGCACGCGTGCGCGGTCGATCAAGAGAAGTCATGACAGAGAGACAGAGAGAGAGGGCCATGCCGCGTGCGCCGTGGCCCGTGACGGCAACCGTCGCACTGCTGCTCTCGAGCGGCGGCGGCGGCGGCGGTGGGAGTAGCGTGAAAGCGCAACCGCGCCCAACGGCGGCTTGGTGCTTCGATTCGTACCAGCTCACGCACCGCGCGCACACACACACTCGATAATGCTCACGGTAGTTGGGGCGTCGTGGACCGATGGTCTCATCTGGGCCGTCCAAACTTGCCGGATCGACGCCGCCCGTGTCAGCAGTTGACATCCATCAGCTCTCGGGGTTTGAGAACGAGCAACAGGTGCAAGTCGCTCCCATGATGAAACAACAGTCGGTACAAACATACGCGTGTTTCTATCGGATAACAACGATGATGATAATGGAGAGCTGACCGGACGTCAAGTACAAGGTTTCAGTCAGGGATGCGCTGTCAATTCATCAGCTATATATAATGGTCAAGTGGAGACATGCTGGTGCACAATCAAAGCAACAAACTCTTAAGTCGACAGCCATGATGAATATATATAGATATTGTTCTCAACCCAAGTTCCACACGTATGGTTCCTTCTTATAATCATCCCAAACACGTACTCTCTATTCCGTCATTTTTACTCTGCATAAGAGTTATCTAAAATCAAACCTCGTAAAGTTTGACTATATTTATATGAGAAAATATCAACATCTACCACAAGTTGTACAATATGTAAGTCATGACACATTTACTGATATTGATTTCACATTGTGTTATGAATCTCGGTATATTTTTCTAAAATGTTGGTCAAATTTTACGAGACTTGACTTTAGACAAATATTATATGCAAACTAAGAAGGACCGAAAGGAGTACGCTACACAAAAATCATCTGTTGGACCGGCTTTGCATCCTCCCTGTGCCTGACAAGTGGCGTGCCTACCTTCCAACTTCCAGGACGTACAAGGCAGAAATGCCACATACCAGAATACAAAAGCAATTTATAGCAAACGATGTGCCGCTATTGCTCCGCCAAATGTTAATTTTCTTTTTTGGATGGGTTTCACTAAATGTTCATGCCGCTCCTTTTCATTTATAAGATAATAAAGAGGAAACAAACAAGACCAGTGGATATTTGGGCCAGTGATGACGTAGAAACAAACAGATGTTGCTTTTTCAGCATCACTGTTATAAATAAAAAAATCCACCTGCCGTTCTACGCAATGAGACTTGAGACCCAGGTAGCTGAACGTATCCAATTTATAATTAACACCATAAAATGGTTTATTTCGAGAACAGGTCAAAAACCCAAGAAACACATGAGCTATTTACCAGCTATAACTGTACAAAAGGGAGAAATAAGAAAATAATGCTACATGCTACAAACAGGAAGGGGTGGAACAAGGGTGCTGATTGTGGGGTTGGTTTCAAGCCTATGCAAAATTCCCAATAAGATTATCTTTGCAGTGATTGAAAAATATAAGTAAATTGTTGATTACCCTTGAAAGAACTTCCGCACAAAAGCTTAAGAATCCAGTCAAAATTTCTCCTCGAAGTATCATCTCAGGGATTGAATCAAACTTTCCCACAATAACTCCAAAATTTCCAACCTAAATACTCTTTCAGACGGACGCATAGTTTCTGCTCCCGAGCTGAAATGAGCTCAAGTGAACAGTAAATTCAAAAAAAAATCCAATTTTTTTTGGAATAAACATTGACAAAAGTTTGAAGTGCTTGTAAAAATAAGTTATGAAATCACATTTCTAGAAGGCGTGGAAAAAAAATTGATACTCTGAAAATGCTACTTTCAAAAGCATTTTGGAGCATTGAATTTTTTTTGCCACGCCTTACAGGAATATGATTCCATGACGAATTTTTGCAAGCACTTAAAACTTTTATCAATGTTTTGATTTTACTGTTCATCAAGCTCATTTGAGCCGGGAGAAGAAAGGCACTTTCCTTTCCAGACTCACTTATTATCTGCGTACAGCATTACATCAGAAAGTATATACAATATGATGTGGACAAGCCATCCACAGGTGTAGTGATGATCATAGACAACTAAAAATGAATTGTCATATTTGGGATATGTTGGGGATTCTGAATAATTACTTAGCTAGGTGTAACACCCCCAGATTCTCACCACCGTGATCACCTCTTAGTCATGCCAAGTCATCATCATTTGCTTAGTATGATCACAGTGGTTATGCACTCCCATTCAAATTTCTCTCTGAATTCAATTCAAATTTAAGTGCAAAACAAAGTTACATAAAAGTTGCTGGAAAAATGTTCATCATCTTGCAAAAATTCCCTAACAATTATCTGTTAAGGAAAACAATATCACTACTATGCAAAAATGAACAGTAGCACATAAAACAAGGCCATTTCAGCACTTTAAAATGCTTTTGCATTTATGAAAATTTCAATCAGTTTCCAAAAAAAAAATCCCAAACTTGTTGGGGCAGTGCATAACAGTGCTTTGGTAATATTGGACCAAGTCCCATGTTTTTCCAGAGGCATTTGGTCATCCAAACAATTTCTTCTCCCTCTCTGTTTTTACATAAAAAGAAAACAGACAAAAATAAAAGAAAACGGGCAGCAGCCCACTTACCTCGCGGCTGGGCCGAGCCCAGCCGGCCCGTCACTGCCCGTCTACCTGCTCCCCCGCCCCGTGTCGCCGCCGCCATGGACAGAACGGCGCCGCTCCGCCCGCAGCTCGCCACCGCGACGAGGGCAGTTGGGCTGGGGATAAGGGAGAGCCCCGTTCGCCTCCCCAGGCCTCTCCTCTCACTCTGGCTCTCTCTCTCGCCCACACGCTCACTCTCTCTGCCTCTATGTCACCGCACCCGAGCGCAACCGCCGCCTCTGCTCCGTTGACCACGCGCTCACCGGCCTCCCCGCAAGCCACCGCCGTGTCTGGGGAACGCGTCGAGCTCGGCCACATCGACTGGTGCCCTCAGACGGGGCCGAGAGCCCCTGTTGGCGCCGCACGCAGCCGCCCCCTTTCGGCTCTGCTCCGGCAAATCTCCGGCGGCCTCGACCCACTGCAGCACCTAATCCGCCCGCAGGCCACCGTGTGCCGCTGCGGTGAGCTCCACCCCGTCTCTCCCCTCTCTCTCCCGCTCTTTTCCACCCCCGTAGTGGCCGCGCTCGAGATGCCCGAGCTCGCCGCCGCACGTGCTCGTCGCCGGCAACCGTCCGGTGACCGTTTGACCTTGGGTTCATGCCCCTCGAGCTCGTGCGCTCGCGTAGACCCCTCCATCATTTTTGGTTCGAGCTAGAACGCACGACATCGTCGATTTCTTCGGCGCCCGAAAGCCGTCGCCGCCGCGGCTCGACGCCGGCGCGTTTCCGACCATCCCCGTGCTTTCCGACGCTGTAGATGGATGCGGGGCTCTCTCCCCGTTCGAACGCGACCTGCGGCGCTCGTTCTGGTACCCCGCAGCCGATTTCCGAAGCTCTCCGGCGAGGGCGCCGCCGCGGGAGCTCGCCGGAGCATGTTCCGGCGCCGGGCTGACCTGGCCAGCGGTGGGGCCCGCCCACGGTCGCTGCCATTGGGCCCCGCTGCGAAGTTTGACTTCGTTGACCCGATCAAAGTGTGTTTTCTGTTCACAGAGACGCTGACGTGTGGGCCCACCTCTGTTAATTAGGACTATTGAATGTTTTATAATTAAAACCAATTAATCAGTTAACTGAGTCTCTGACAACTGGGGCCCACACCCTCTAATTAGTTCTGTTAATTTAAATTAACCTCTGATTAATTCAGAGAGGCTGACAGGTGGGCCCCACCTGTCAGTTTGACTGGTCAGCTGGCGGTTGACGCCAGCATGACGCAATAAGTCATTTCTGTTAATAAAAATAATTTCAGAAAAGGCTAAAACCTTTAGAAATTCATAACTTTTAAACCGTAGCTCGGATCGAAAAACTTTCTACATGAAAGTTGCTCAGAACGACGAGACGATTCTAACCGTGCTATCCGTTTCCATGTCGGGACCCTCTACGGAGGTGAACCCGCAACTTTTAGCCTGTTTTCGGTAGATGAATAGTGCACATACACCCGGTAAATAAATCCAGTTAAATCCCAAAAATAACCAATATAACTTAGACATGTTTTTAGGCAACCCTGCACTGCACCCAGTTGCCACTTGACTCTGACAACACTAACCTGCAACCGTCCCCCTCCGGTAATCTGTCCGACACAGGTCCGGAACCGGGAATACTTTCCCGGATGGGTTTCCCTTCTCCGTTATCGGTAGCACCGCGTTAGATCGTCATGCTTCGTGATTACTTTCGTTACTGTGTATTTATATTGTTTCCTCTCCCCCTTTCTTCCCGGTAGACCCCGAGACCGCTGACGGTGCCCTGGTGATCGACTACTTCACCGCCGTTGTTCCTTTTCATTTGCCGAGCAATCAGGCAAGCAACCCCCCCCCTTGATCATTCCGATATCGCCTATGTCTATTCTCTCTTATTCTTGCATTAGAATTGCTGCTACTGCTGCTGCTCCTATTACTGCTGCATAGCCTGTTTTTGCAATACTGTTGATACCTGTCTTTATTCATAAACTGCTTAGTATAGGTTGGGTAGCACTGCTGTGGTCCCGCTTTCTCGTAGTTGCCTCGCATAGTACCCTTGCCTCGATCAAGCGATCGAGCCCCCTTCCCCTGACCTTCTTCACATCACCGCACCCCCCCTAATATGCTCGACTCCGCAGAGTTAACATCAGGTGACGAGGGTGATACCTCCGAACTCACTTCCGATGTTGTCCCTGTAGTATAGCTAGCTCGTTGTGGGTTACCGAGGGTGATTCCTCTTCCCACTTCCGACCTAGCTTTTGTCGTGCATCCGCTATGGTGATTACTGAAAGTGCAACTCATCCCCGGGTGGTTTTGGTAATTAATAACAACATATATATCATTGAACTAATATTATCTTGAGAATCATTTCAGAGAAGTTCGATGATATGGGTATGGAAATGTCTGAAGAAGTGGACCCCTCAAAATGCTAAGACAAGCATTGGCAAAAGCTCAAGACTCCTTTTTTTGGTTTAGTGATCAAAGATCACATTGAGTCCATAGGAAAAGCCAATACTATTAAAAGGGGATGAGGTTGTGTTAATGTTCTTGTTGCTCAAGTGCTTGGTGATCTAACTCCCTCAACTATCAGCACTATTCACTACTTAACACACACCCATAAGTAATCTCGGTCAAACCAACTCTGTCCCACCGAGATGAAGTTATTTCTACAAACCCTAACATCTCGGTCACACCGATTTCTCCAACTCAGTCCCACCGAGATGAACCACTTCAGTTGTTTCTCCAAACCCTAGCTTCTCGGTCAAACCGATTCTGAGTTTCGGTCTCACCGAAAAAGGGCTGCCAACCTTCTGTGATCAGTTGACATCAATTCGGAATATCCGAGTTTATATTTTCGGTCTCACCGAAATAGCAAACCCTAACCTTTGACTCACTTCGGTCTCACCGAGATGGTATTTTCGGTCCCACCGAAAATCCCAACGTTCACTATATTTGAACTTTCGGTCTGACCGAGTTTTCACTTCGGTCTGACCGAGATTGGTCAAATGTGTGTGTAACGGTTGGATTTTGTGTGGAGGCTATATATACCCCTCCACCCCCTCCTCATTCGTGAGGAGAGCCATCAGAAAGTCTACCACTCACACCATATACTTTCTGAGAAGTGAACCACCTACCCTTGTGTTGAGATCAAGCCATTCCATTCCTATCATATGAAACTTGATCTCTAGCCTTCCCAAGTTGCTTTCCACTCAAATCTTTCTTCCACCACAGCCATATCAGTGAGGAGAGTTGAGTGTTGGGGAGATTATCATCTGAAGCACAAGAGCAAGGAGTTCATCATCATCAACACCGTCTATTACCTTTTGGGGGGTGGTGCCTCCTAGATTGGTTAGGTGTCGCTTGGGAGCCTCCGTCGTTGAGATGTGGAGTTGAACCAAGAAGTTTGTAAGGGCAAGGAGATCGCCTACTTCGTGAAGATCTACCCCGAGTAAGGCTAGTCCTCCGTGGGCGTAGGCCGTGATGGAATAGACAAGGTTGCTTCTTCGTGGACCCTTCGTGGGTGGAGCCCTCCGTGGACTCGCGCAGCCGTTACCCTCCGTGGGTTGAAGTCTCCATCAACGTGGATGTACGATAGCACCACCTATCAGAACCACGACAAAAATCTTCGTGTCACCAAACTGCGTTTGATCTTCTCCACCTCTCTTTTACATGTGCAATTTACTTTCCGCTGCTTATACTCTAGAATTGCATGTGTAGGGTGATACTTGAATTGTTCTTAATTGCAAAACTGCCAAAAACATTGCATGATCTAAAGGCAGATTTTTTATATTGTCAAGTAGTCTAATCACCCCCCCTCTAGACCTACTTTCGATCCTACAAGTGGTATCAGAGCTTTGGTCTCCATTGCCTTGGTTTCCATTGCATTGGACTCCATAAGCTTGGTTTCACAACCTAGGAGAGTATGGCGTCTAGTGAGGGTAATTATCGTAGAGGTCCTTACTTTGATGGTACAAATTTTGCTAGTTGGAAGCATAAAATGAAAATGCATATTCTTGGTCATAACCCAGCCGCATGGGGCATTATTTGTGTTGGCATGCAAGGTAATTTCTTTGAAGAAGGAAAAGTTCCGGATCGCGAAGCTACACCCGAAGAGTTGCGGATGTTGCAAAACAATGCTCAAGCTTGTGACATTCTCTTCAATGCTTTGTGCCCCGAAGAGTTCAACAAAATCAGCCGTCTTGAGAATGCTAAAGAGATTTGGGATACTTTGGTTGAAATGCACGAAGGTACTGAATCTGTGAAGGAATCAAAGCTAGATATTCTTCAAGGTCAACTTGACAAGTTCAAGATGAAGGATGGTGAAGGAGTCGCTGAAATGTACTCTAGGCTTGCTCTCATCACAAATGAGATTGCCGGCTTAGGAAGCGAAGAAATGACCGACCGATTCATCATTAAGAAGATTCTCAGAGCTTTGGATGGAAAGTATGACACCGTGTGCACTTTGATCCAAATGATGCCAAACTACAAGACTCTCAAGCCAACTGAAGTCATTGGAAGAATTGTTGCTCATGAGATGACACTTAAGGATAAGGAAGAGCTTCACAACAAGTCAAGTGGTGCTTACAAAGCTACAAGTGATGCTCCTACTACCTCAAGTGACAAGCTAATTTCCAATGAAGAGATAAGCCTAATGGTCAGGAACTTCAACAAGTTCTACAAGAATAGAGGCAAAGAAAGAAGCTCAAAGTCTAGATCATATGATGAAAAGAGATCTTCTAGTCGTGATCGAAACTGCTACAATTGTGGAAGACCCGGACACTTCTCAAATGAGTGTACGGCTCCCCACAAGAGAAGAGAAGAATCTCCAAGAAGAAGAGCAAGAGATGAGTCACCTCGGAGAGAAAGAAGGAGCAGAGATGATCGCTATGAACGAAGACCCTCTCGGAGAAGCAAGGATTCGGAGAGGAAAGACAAGTCATCAAGGAGCTACACAAGAAGAAGACATCAAGCTCATGTTGGTGAATGGGTCTTCGGCTCCGACTCTGACAATCAATCCGATGGAAGCTATCACTCCGACTCCGACTATAGTCAAGATGAAGGTGTTGCCGGACTTGCACTCGTATCCTCCAACTCCAACTCCTACGACTTATTTGATTCACCAAATGAGGGAATTGGAAGATGCTTCATGGCTAAAGGCCCCAAGGTAACACACCCTGAATTCATTGACTTTGATAGTGATGAGGATGACTTGCTTGGTGAAGATGAGCTCTTGCATGATAAATCTAGTGAGCTTAGTAATGATGAAAATGCTAGTAGTCTTTATAGTCGAGAAGAGTCGAATGACAATGCTATGAAGGAGATTGAGCGTCTAACTAAAGAACTAAACACTCTTAAGTTAGCTCATGAAACAACTCAAGAAGATCATAGAGAGCTCCTAAGATCTCATGAGAAGCTACGTTTCGAGAAGCTCACTCTAGAGCAAGAACATGAGTTTCTAAAAGCGATCAATGACGATCTTCGAAAGAAGAGTTCTTCATATCTTGCCAAACGACTTCTCTTGTCTAATTTCTTGCCACCTATTAAGACTAAGCATGACAAGTATAAGAAAAATTCTTCCTCTAGTAGTAACAATAACAATGTTAAATCCAATATTGTTGCTTCTAGTAGTTCTCTTGATTCCACTAACAATGTTTCAAGCCAAGTTACACTTGAGCAAGAAAATAGCTTATTGAAGGAAATCATAGAGAAAGGTGTCTACAAGAGTCTTGCCGGAAGCAAGAACTTTGAGGAGATTGTTCGCAAACAAGGAAGACACCGGAAGAATCAAGGGATTGGTTTTGAGCGAAAGTTCAACGCCGAAGGTGTTGAGTGGGAAGAAGGTCAATACCCTACTCCACAGTTTGTCTCACAAAAGGAGAAGTATGATCCTACTTCTTCCAATGTGGAACAAGCTCAAGATGGCCTTCCACCACAAGACCACAAGCTAAAGGCCAAGGACAAGCTTCAAGAGGAAATTGATGCATTCATTGAAGCACCTCAAGCCATGGTCAAGTGGGTTCCCAAGGACACATCAAGTTCTACTTCGTCAAGCTCAACTACAACACCAAGGATTCCCATCAAGATGATGTGGATCCCAAAGAAGAAGAACTAGTAGGTTCTTGAGGGTGACTCCGCCAACAAACTTCACTCATATTCTTTTTGGCAAGAACTTGTGCAATCAACTTCCACATCATGCACTTGTTCATGGAGTCACAAACCCTCTTGTTGGTAAGTCAAGGGACAAGGTAATCATTACTTTCATGGACATCATCTTTTGTGTACTTCACTCTATGTCTATGGATATTCTTGTTTGTTCCTTGTGGGACTAACCCATGTAGGTATTGAAAGTGCCCTAATCCAAAGGATTGCTCCCAACTCTTGATGGTCTACATCAACATTGAGCATCCACATCTTCAACATCTACATGAAGTCTTCTACGACAACTGTAGGATCGAAGAAGGTGAGAGTGTCTAGAGGGGGGGGGGTGATTAGACTACTCGACAAGATAAAAATTCTGTCTTTTATCAAGGACAGATTTTGACAGTTTTAGCAAAGCACACAAGTCAAGTAACATACTACACATGCAATTCTAGAGTATGGGCAGCGGAAAGTAAATTGCATATATAGTAAAGAGAGGTGGAGATGATCAAACGCAGTTTGGTGACACGAAGATTTTTGTCGTGGTTCCGATAGGTGGTGCTATCGTACATCCACGTTGATGGAGACTTCAACCCACGGAGGGTAACGGCTGCGCGAGTCCACGGAGGGCTCCACCCACGAAGGGTCCACGAAGAAGCAACCTTGTCTATTCCATCACGGCCTACGCCCACGGAGGACTAGCCTTACTCGGGGTAGATCTTCACGAAGTAGGCGATCTCCTTGCCCTTACAAACTTCTTGGTTCAACTCCACATCTCAACGACGGAGGCTCCCAAGCGACACCTAACCAATCTAGGAGGCACCACCCCCCAAAAGGTAATAGACGGTGTTGATGGTGATGAACTCCTTGCTCTTGTGCTTCAAGTGATAATCTCCCCAACACTCAACTCTCCTCACTGATATGGCTGTGGTGGAAGAAAGATTTGAGTGGAAGGCAACTTGGGAAGGCTAGAGATCAAGTTTCATATAGTGGGAATGGAATGGCTTGATCTCAACACAAGGGTTGGTAGTTCACTTCTCAGAAAGTGTATGGTAGGAATGGTAGACTTTCTGATGGCTCTCCTCACGAATGAAGAGGGGGTGGAGGGGTATATATAGCCTCCACACAAAATCCAACCGTTACACACACATTTGACCAATCTCGGTGAGACCGAAGTTAAAACTCGGTCAGACCGAAAGTTCAAATATAGTGAACGTTGGGATTTTCGGTGGGACCGAAAATACCATCTCGGTGGGACCGAAAGTGCATCTGATATGAACGTTGGAGATTTCGGTGAGACCGAGAAAGAAAACTCGGTTGGACCGATTTGAGAAAGAGCAGGAACATGCCAGAATCGGTGAGACCGATAATGCAAACTCGGTGAGACCGATTTGACCCAAGACAGAACCTGGTTATTTCGGTAAGACCGAAAATGCAAACTCGGATATTCCGATATGATGTGAAGTAGTTACAGAAGGTTGGCAGTTCAGTTTCGGTGAGACCGATCTCAAACTCGGTGTGACCGATTTTTCTAGGGTTTGGAATATGGCAGAAGTGGTTCATCTCGGTGGGACTGAGTTGGAAGAATCGGTTTGTCCGAGATTACTTATGGGTGTGTATAGAAGTGAAAGGTGCTGATAGTTGAAGGAGCTAAATCACTAAGCACTTTGAGCAACCAGATCATCAACACAACCTCATCCCCTTTTAATAGTATTGGCTTTCCTATGGACTCAATGTGATCTTTGATCACTAAACCAGAAATAGAGTCTTGAGCTTTTGCCAATGCTTGCCTTAGCATTTGAGGGGTCCACTTCTTCAGTCATTTTGCCATACCAATGTGATTGGGTTTCCTGAAACATACTTGATAAAAGCATTAGTCCAACCACAAAGTATGTTGTCATTAATTACCAAAACCACCCAGGGAGCAAATGTGCTTTCAATCTCCCCCTTTTTGGTAATTGATGGCAACACACTAAAATTATACTAAACAAAACATCAAAGCTTATTGAAAGAAAGACAGAATTATCATGAAAGCTTTGACAAGCATGTAGTACACAGGCTCCCCCTACAAGTGTGCAAGATTTTCATAAACTATGGTTTTGGACTACCACAAGCACACAAGAGAGATAAGCAAGATGTGCTACATGCAGCTTGGCTATATGCATCAGAGCAGAAGAAAAAGGAAGTGAGTGATAATGCATATGTGCATGGTGATTTCTTGCAAACAAGTATTTACAAGCAAGTCACCATCATGCACATTCTGCAAGATGCATATACTTACCTTGAGGTTCCTTGGCACTTGTACCTGAAGGGATAAACTTGAGAAAACAAGGTTAGATAACACAAGAGTATTCCTTCAACCAACTGCAAGAACATCAAGAGTACCAAGCCAGGGAGGACATGTATAAAGAGTGTCTCATATTGAGCACATGCTTGAATCAGCAAACATGTCTCCGAAGCAAAAAGATTTTCAATGAACTCTGAGAGATTTTGCTTTTCATAGGATATCAATTGTGACGATTCCTCTAAGTCTTCTCCCCTTAAGCTAAAAGATTCCATGAGATACCAATTGTGAGAACAAGGGGTGTGAAGGAAAAAGCAAAATCAAAAGAATGATGCCAATTGTAATGTCCAAAGTAAAACACGACAAAGCTTTGATGTGATTCTCTCCCCCTTAAGATAAGATTGCTTTTCTTCTCCCCTTAAGTCTTCTCTTCTCCCTCTACTCCCCCTACTCCCCCTAAGTTCTCTCCCCCTTTGACATCAAGTGCCGAAAAGGACAGCAAACTAGGTAGGACATGAAAGATGGAAAGAAAGAAAGAAAGAAAGAAAGAAATGGGATCCTTAAGAATCACAACGGGACAAACAAGAACATTTAGAGAACCAATTTGAGTCAAAATTTGAGTCCTCTCCCTCTTTAAGATTTAAGTCTGAGTGGAGCTGCAGAAGGTGATGTCCTGGAAGATAAATCCAAGGAAACACAGAAATAATCCAGCTCACTCTGCGAGGGATGTTTCAAAGGATTTGCAATGAATTTGTAAAAGATTTTCGGGGAATTGATCAGAGCCAGAAAAAAGATTTCCAGAAGGATATTCACAAAGAAACATAAGAAAAGAAATAAAAAGATTCCTAGAAGAAGTTTTTTTTTTTTTTTTAAAAGAAAACATAATGAGAGAACATAAGAGAAAACAGAAAAAACTCCAAAAGCATATGTACTTCATCTAGACAAAGGTCGGCGACAAAGTCACCTATGTTTGAGTATATTGACTTAGGAGTCAAATGAGGACATTTGATCATAGGTCATACTCATCGTTTAAGCTCAAAATGGGGTTGCCATTTTTCGATTAAGCGTTTAATGTGATCACATCTTATGAAGCTGCTTGTACTCATGACTTTGAGCAAAGCTCCTTAAAGATGTGAAGAACATACCTTGGGCTTGTTGTTGCTTTACTCATGTAGGTAAGTTTGATGTAGGTGCTCATTGAATGTGAAGTTGGAGCGCCATTTCTACTTGTGTAGTTCATTTTCCTACATGGGTTAGGCAAGCAAGGAAATACTCGAGAATATCCAAGATGACAAGAGTGAAATACTAGATGTATAAGGTGTCAAAAAGGATATGTGGAATTTTGTTCCTTGAACTCAACATCCCAAAGGGCTAGATACTTGGTCAATGACAAGATTACTCATGAATTGAGTGTGTGGTAATCTTGTGGAATGTAGATCATCCAAGTACCTGCAAAGAGTTAGATGCAATACAAGGAGGCAAATGTGTCCAAGACATATGATCATCATCATAAGAGAAATATCAAGGATTAGTCAAGAGAGCTCAAGCCTTGCTTGCATCAATGGAGTTATCACTCCAAGTTTGAAGCATCAATGATGTTCAACTCACTCCTTAAGCGACAAAACACCTTCTCATCAAGAGGTTTTGTAAAGATATCAGCAAGTTGTTTGTCAGTACGAACATGCTTAAGATTAATATCACCCTTGGCAATATGATCACGAATAAAATGGTGACGAACTTCAATATGCTTTGTTCGAGAGTGTTGCACTGGATTGTGTCCAATCTTGATTGCACTCTCATTGTCACAAAGCAAGGGAACACGTCTCACATGTATCCCATAATCCTTAAGCGTTTGTGTCATCCATAGCAATTGAGCACAACACGAACCAGCAGCAATATATTCAGCTTCGGCAGTGGATAAAGATACCGAATTTTGTTTCTTGGAGGACCAAGATACAAGGGATCGACCAAGGAATTGACATGCACCCGAAGTTGACTTTCTATCAACCTTGTCACCGGCATAGTCCGAGTCGGAATAGCCAACAAGATCGAAAGAGGCCCTCTTAGGATACCAAATGCCAAAGTTTGGTGTGTGTATCAAGTATCTCACTATCCTTTTAACAGCTTTAAGATGACATTCTTTAGGGGCTGCTTGATATCGCGCACACATGCATACACTCAACATTATGTCAGGACGAGAAGCACAAAGATATAGTAGAGAACCAATCATAGATCGGTAAACCCTTTGATCAACGGGTTCTCCATCTTTTGTCAAGTCATTATGTCCACTTGTAGGCATGGGGGTACTCATACCTTTGCTTTCTTGCATGTTGAACTTCTTGAAGAGATCCTTGGTGTACTTTGTTTGTGAGACAAAAGTACCCTCCTTAGATTGCTTGATTTGCAACCCAAGGAAAAATTTGAGTTCACACATCATGGACATTTCATACTTCTCCGACATGAGCTGTCCAAACTTCTTGCTAAAATGGGGGTTAGTTGAACCAAAGATAATATCATCAACATATATTTGGCACACAAATAGTTCACCATTAACCCTTTTTGTGAACAGCGTTGAGTCTATCTTTCCAATTTCAAAGCCTTTTTCAAGAAGAAAGCTAGTTAAGCATTTGTACCAAGCTCTAGGTGCTTGTTTAAGACCATAAAGAGCTTTATGCAACTTGTAAACATGATTAGGCTTTTTGGGATTCACAAAACCGGGAGGTTGTTTCACAAATACTTCCTCCTCAATTTCACCATTTAGGAAAGCACTTTTGATGTCCATTTGATAGAGAGTAATATCATGGTGATTGGCATAAGCAAGAAGAATGCGAATGGACTCAAGTCTAGCAACGGGGGCATAGGTCTCACCATAGTCCATACCTTCGACTTGTGTGTAACCTTGAGCTACGAGACGAGCCTTGTTGCGGATGACTTGTCCATCTTCATCTTGCTTGTTCCGAAACACCCATTTGGTTCCAATGATGTTTTGATCATCGTTGGGCTTCTCTACCAAAGTCCACACCTTGTTCCTCTCGAAGTTGTGTAGTTCTTCGTGCATAGCGTTCACCCAATCCGGGTCATCAAGTGCTTCTTCTACCTTCATAGGTTCAATACTAGAGATAAATGAGTAATGTTCACAAAAGTTAGCTAAGCGAGTTTTAGAGCGAGTAATTCTCCCGGAGTTGATGTCGTTCATCATTTGTTCCACGGGATGATTCTTCTTGACTCTTGCTCGGACTCGGGATAGCTTTTGTTGATGTTGTGGCTCAGCTTCCTCATCATCTTCATCTTCATCTTCTTCTTCTTCTTCATTGTTGTTGGTGTTGTCTTGAGGCGGTGGTGTAACACCCCCAGATTCTTACCACAGTGATCACCTCATAATCATGCCATGTCATCATCATTTGCTTAATATGATCACAGTGGATAAGCACCCAATTCAAATCTTCCCTCTGAAATCAATTCAAACTTTTATTGCAAAATGAAGTTGTTCCAAAAATTATGGAAAAATGTTCATCATATTGCAAATATTCCAAAACAACGTTGTTAAGGAAAACAACATCACTACTGTGCAAAAAATGGGCAGTAGCAATTGTTTCAGCTCCATTTCAGCATATTTAAATGCTTTTGCATTTAAATAAAATCCAAACAGTATCCAAAAATCCACAAACCTGCTGTGGCAGCGCATAAGCATGTGTTGGATTTATGGGGCTTAGTTCCCTATTTTTCCAACTCCAAATATATGCACAAACAATCACTCTCTCTCTCTGTTTAAAAAAAAAAAACATAAAAGAAAAGAAAAGAAATAAAAGAAATCGGGCAGAGGCCCACTCACCTCGCTACTGGGCTGAGCCCAGCCCACTCCCACCTGCCCTCGTCCTTCTTTCCTCTCCGTGTCACCGTCCCTATGGACGAGCGTGCCCGCGCCGGCCACCGCTCGCCACCGCGGCGGGAGCAGGTGGGCGAGGGGATAAGAACCTCCCCCTCGGCCTCCCCTTTCATCTCTATTCACTCCCCCTCCCTCTCCGCGGCTATTCCCCCTCGTTCTCCACCGCACCCGAGCGGATCCGCCGCCGTGCGCCGTCGCCACCGCGGCCACAGCCATCTTCTCGCCCCGCCTCCATGTCCAGCAGCACCGCCGAGCTCGACCACGTCGTCTGCGACTGAGAACGGACGCCGGGGAGCACTGCAACGCCAGTATCGAGCCGCCCCCTTTGCTTCGGTCGCCGGCGGATCTTCGACGATCCACGGCATTCTGCTGCTACTAAACCACCGACGGGCCACCTTGAGCCCCCACGGTGAGCTCCTCCGTCGCTGCGCCTCCCCGTTTGCTCTCGCACGCGCCCTAGCTAGTCGCCACCGAAGCACCCGAGCTCAGCGCTGCGGACCTCGTCGCCGGCAAGGTTCCGGTGGGCTTTTCGTCACGCGCTCGTGTCCAACGGCTTCGAGCGCACGCGTAGGGCACGACCAACCCACTCGCACGAGCCGCCACGCGCTGCTTCACCGTTTCCCTCGTCCACCCGAACGCGTCGCCACCGTCGCTCGTCGCCGCCGACGTTTCCGGCCACCGTAGCCCTCGCCACCACCACGGTTCGACGCGTCGATGTCTTCTCGTTCGAATGAGCCCGGCCGCGCTCGAAACGGCCGCCTGTAGCGCGTTTCCGACGCTGGCCGAGCATCGCCGCCGCGTTTGGAGGTCGCCGACGTCGCTCCGGCACCGTCGCCGACGTGGCACGGTGGCCCCATCACCAGTGCCACTGACCGCTGGGCCCCGCGGGCCCAGTTGACTCAGTCAAACCGCTGACGTGGCTCCTACAGCCGCTGACGAGTGGGCCCCTCGCACTAAAAACACTATTAGGATTAATTTAATCTGCTAATTAACCCGGTTAATATAATCAGCAGTTAGATTAGTTTAACAGACAATGACATGTGGGGTCCACCCCTCTGTTAACCCTGTTAGTTAAGTTAATGCGCTGGATAAGTTAGAGAGGCTGACAGGTGGGTCCCACCTGTCAGTTTGACTGGTCAGCTGGCGGCTGACGCAGTGCTGACGCTAGCATGACGCAGTAAAACCTTTTCTGATATTTAAATATTCCAGAAATTCCAATAATCTTCGGAAATTCTTATCTTTTAATCCGTAACTCGGATGGAAAAACTTTCTATATGAAAGTTGCTCAGAACGACGAGACGAAGCTAACCGTGCTATCTGTTGTCGTGTCGGGACCCTCTACGGAGGTGAACCCGCAACTTTTAGTCCGTTTCCGGTAGATGAATAGTGCCTAACTGCCGTCTATTAATTCCAGCTGATATCCTAAAATAACTAAATTGTTTAGATAGGTATTTAGGCAACCCTGCACTGTACCCTAGCTGACACCTGCCTCTAACACCACTAACCTGCAACCGATCCCCTCCGGTAATCTGTCCGACACAGATCCGGAACCGGGAATACTTTCCCGGATGGGTTCCCCTTCTCCGTTATCGGTAGCATTGCGTTAGATCGTCATGCTTTGTGATTAGTTTCGTTACTGTGTATTTATATTGTTTCCTCTCCCCCTTCCTTCCCGGTAGACCCCGAGACCGCTGACGGTGCCCTGGTGATCGACTACTTCACCGCCGTTGTTCCTTTTCATTTGCCAAGCAACCAGGCAAGCAACCCCCCCTTGAGCATTTCCGATATCGCCTATGTCTATTCTCTCTTATTCTTGCATTAGAATTGCTGCTACTGCTACCGCTCCTATTACTGTTGCATAGCCTGTCTTTGCTAAATTGTTGATACCTGTCTTTATTCATAAACTGCTTAGTATAGGTTGGGTAGCACTGCTATGGTCCCACACTCTCGTAGTTGCCTCGCATAGTACCCTTGCCTCGATCAAGCGATCGAGCCCCTTCCCCTGACCTTCTTCACATCACCGCACAACCCCCCCTATTATGCTCGACTCCGCAGAGTTAACATCGGGTGACGAGGGTGATACCTCCGAACTCACTTTTGATGTTGTCCCTGTAGTAAAGCTAGCTCGTTGTGGGTTATCGAGGGTGATTCCTTTTCCCACTTCCGACTTAGTTTTTGTCATGCATCCGTTATTGTGATTACCGCCGAGGGTGATTCCTCTGGTACCACCTTAACGGGACTTGTCGTAAAGGAGTCCAACGAGGGTGATTCCTCGGATTCCTCATCGGCATGGAAACCACACGGATGCCCTGTTTCACCATACCGTGTTTAAAGACGTATCGATCCCCGAGGCCGGACGTCGCCAGGAACAAAGGCGTGCGGCCAGAGGTATCGTGCGTCTGAAGACACTTGGATTACCGTACCGTGTTTAAAGACGTATCGATCCCCGAGGCCGGACGTCGCCAGGAACAAAGGCGTGCGGCCAGAGGTATCGTGCGTCTGATGACACTTTGAAGTTACTACTACACATGTTGGATGGAGGCGGGTTGACCCAGAGGGGTACCCGCGAGTGCCTTTGAGGCGTGAGCTGTGGAGTCGGGTGACCAGTGAGGGTACCCGCGAGATAACTACGAGGCGTGGCCGGTCTTTTCCAGTCCTTGTCACAAGTCCTCGAGACGGGACGACGGGGCCAACAGTATCGTAGGCTCTGCTCATTGCCGCGCGCTCCCAAATCACTAAGCGATTTGGATATTTGATCCGAGGGGCCTCCGGGTCCGATAGCACTAACCACCACGTGGGTGTGAGTGGGTGCTCTGCGTCGTATACATCAGCCGGAGTCGTCACGACGTCAGCGATTGAGCGGACCGTTTGGATTGGACTTAGGATGCAACTGCGCTTGTATAAGGGGTTGCTAGGTCTGCTACCGAACGGCCACGTAACGTGCAGGAGCGTCCGGGGCGATGGCTCAGACCCCTGGGGGCATAGGTTTAGTCCGGCGTGCTCGATCCTCTCTGGCGGTATCCGGTCGGGTTGCGTCGTATTGTTTAGCCGAGGGCGGGCACGACCTGATGGTGTGTCCGGCCGGAGTTAAGCGAGCGTGGTGGGTAACTTGGTGCACCCCTGCAGGGAAGAAACAATCTATCGATAGCCTGTCCTACGGTAACGGACACTCGGAGTTGTATCCACTTCGGTACAACTAGAACTGGTGACTTGAGATATGTGATATGAGATGTTGTTGCTGCAAACACTATATATTATTATAATGAAACTATTCTGTTTCCTTTCTCATTGCTGCAAGACGCTGAAGATGCTAGTCTTCGTCAGGACTAGGCTTTTCCCCTCTCTACTCTGGCTTTCTGCAGTCTAGTCCACCCACATAAAGCCTCCTTTGAAAATAATGCATTGCTAGTATAGATCTGATGTAAGTCTTGCTGAGTACTTTGGATGAGTACTCACGGTTGCTTTGCTTCCTCTTTTGTCCTACCCGCATGATAAACCAGACGACGGAGCCATGGTGCCCGCAGCCCCTGTTGACGACTACTATTACCAGCCCGAGGCTGGCTACTACTACTACCCGGCCGGCGAGTACTTCTACGAGGAGCCGGCGGACGACGACCAGGAGTAGGATCGGAGGTCCCAGGCAGGAGGCCTGCGCCTTTTCGATCGTAGCTTTTCTTTTGCCCCGCCTGTGTAACAGGCCTATCTTCTGCTGTGTTGTATCTGTACCCAGATACCTAACGCTTCCGCTGACTATGTGTGACATCATGTTATGTATTCGAGCCCTCGAGGCCCTGGCTTGTAATATATGACTTGTATGTATTTATTTATGTTTTAGAGTTTTGCTGTGATTCCTTCACGTGAGTCCTTAGGCTTGATCGTGTGCATTTGCGTGTATGATTAGTGCACGATCGGGCCGGGGTCGTCACAGGTGGAGAAGGAGGTTGTGGTGGATCTTCTTGTTGCATTTCCTCATCTTGGTGAGTTCCACTTGTGGAGGCCTCCATGTTGCCTTGAGGTTCATCTCTCCGTGAGGTAGGTGGCTCCACATATGTAGATGAGGTACTCTCCTTTACTTCCATGGGACGAATCTTTCCAATAGATAAATCTTGGATTGCTTCTGATGGGTCCTTGTCTCCTACATCAATAGGCATTTGCTCTACTTGCGAGCCATTAGATTCATCAAACTTCACATCTACCGTCTCTTCAACCTTTCGGGTGAAATTATTGTAGACACGGTAGGTGTGGGAGTTTGATCCATAACCAAGAAGAAAGCCTTCATGAGATTTAGGAGCAAATTTAGACCGACGATGCTTATCAAGGATATAGCATTTTGAACCAAAGACACGAAAGTATCCCACTTGGGGTTTGTTACCGGTGAGAAGCTCGTATGATGTCTTGCCGAGAAGCTTATGAAGATAAAGTCTGTTGATAGCATGACAAGCTGTCTCGACCGCTTCTCCCCAAAAGTGTTTCGGTGTCTTGTATTCATCAATCATCGTTCTTGCCATCTCTATGAGCGTTCGGTTCTTCCTCTCAACAACTCCATTTTGTTGAGGAGTGTACGTAGCCGAGAACTCATGTAGAATTCCTTCCTCATCGAGAAAAGAGTCTACATTGGCGTTCTTGAACTCCGTTCCATTGTCACTCCGAACTTTCTTGATCTTCACCTCAAATTGATTTTGGGCCTTTTTGGCAAAGGTCTTGAAGATCCTCTGAACCTGCGATTTATCATCAAGGAAAAATACCCACGTAAATCTGGAATAATCATCAACTATAACTAGACCAAAGGAGTTACCACCAAGGCTTTTGTAAGCATTGGGACCGAAGAGATCCATATGAAGAAGCTCAAGCGGTCTCCTTGTGGTCATGATGTTTTTCACGGGATGACTTCCACCAACTTGTTTTCCTGCTTGACAGGCACTACAAAGTCTATCTTTGTCAAAGAAAACATCTTTAACACCAAGAATATGATCACCTTTGATCAGCTTGTCTAGATTACGCATACCAACATGTCCTAGCCTTCTATGCCACAACCAACCTTTAGAGGATTTAGCAATGAAACAAGCTCTAGGTTGGGCTTTCTTAGTGAAATCAACAATATATAGATCACCTCTACGGATACCAGTAAAAGCCATGTTTTGATTATCACGACGAAAGACTTGGCAATCTACTTTGGTGAACAGCACATTGAATCCAAAGTCAGCTAATCTAGACACGGAAAGTAAATTGTATCCAAGTGATTCTACAAGCATGACATTTTGAATAGAGCTATCATGAGATATGGCCACCTTACCAAGGCCAAGTACCTTACCCTTGGAGTTGTCTCCAAAAGTCACATACTTGCGTGGACCATCGTTCTTTGCAAGCTCTCGAAACATGTCTTTGTCTCCGGTCATGTGATCGGTGCATCCACTATCAAGAATCCACTCTTTTCCACCGGACATGTAGTCTCTCATATTTGCCATAAGATTGAGACTCTTCATGATTTTGTCTAGCTCGGTGTCCGAATCGGAGTAATCATCATCATGCTCATGCTCATCATCATATTGACCCATAGATTGTTCATCATCAACACCTAGGTCAATTTGATAAGTACTTGCATTAGTTTGGTCAATGGAACAATAATCTTCGGAATGCAATGCAAGAGCATTTCTAATGATAATATTGATAAGACCGGGATCACCCTTCTTTTTCATAAGATCACGAAGCTCAAAGAAGCATTTATCAAAGTTGGGATCATTGGGGTGCAACTTATCAAACTCAATAGTCTTGTGTAGAATTTCATCAAGACTTCTCAAAGAGTAGTCCGGATAAAGTTCTTCCAAGAATTTCCACACAGCATAAGCACACTCAAAGTTTGTAACAAGCTTAAGCAAATCATCGGGTAACCCTCTAATGATAAGATTTACAGTTCTAAGGTTACGAAGCAAATCAAGCTCTTCATCCATGGTAGGGTGCAAGGGATCAAAAGGAGGCACATAGGGGGTCTCAACATATTTGCACAAATTGTACATCTTAAAGATACTAAGCATTTCAGACCTCCAAGAGTTATAAGTCTCTCCATCAAGAACAGGCACTCTATGGCTAACACTCCCATCCGTAGACACGTCCATCTTCCTCCAATGGTATGTAAACCAAAGCAATGGAGACCAAGGCTCTGATACCAATTGTAGGATCGAAGAAGGTGAGAGTGTCTAGAGGGGGGGGGTGATTAGACTACTCGACAAGATAAAAATTCTGTCTTTTATCAAGGACAGATTTTGACAGTTTTAGCAAAGCACACAAGTCAAGTAACATACTACACATGCAATTCTAGAGTATGGGCAGCGGAAAGTAAATTGCATATATAGTAAAGAGAGGTGGAGATGATCAAACGCAGTTTGGTGACACGAAGATTTTTGTCGTGGTTCCGATAGGTGGTGCTATCGTACATCCACGTTGATGGAGACTTCAACCCACGGAGGGTAACGGCTGCGCGAGTCCACGGAGGGCTCCACCCACGAAGGGTCCACGAAGAAGCAACCTTGTCTATTCCATCACGGCCTACGCCCACGGAGGACTAGCCTTACTCGGGGTAGATCTTCACGAAGTAGGCGATCTCCTTGCCCTTACAAACTTCTTGGTTCAACTCCACATCTCAACGACGGAGGCTCCCAAGCGACACCTAACCAATCTAGGAGGCACCACCCCCCAAAAGGTAATAGACGGTGTTGATGGTGATGAACTCCTTGCTCTTGTGCTTCAAGTGATAATCTCCCCAACACTCAACTCTCCTCACTGATATGGCTGTGGTGGAAGAAAGATTTGAGTGGAAGGCAACTTGGGAAGGCTAGAGATCAAGTTTCATATAGTGGGAATGGAATGGCTTGATCTCAACACAAGGGTAGGTAGTTCACTTCTCAGAAAGTGTATGGTAGGAATGGTAGACTTTCTGATGGCTCTCCTCACGAATGAAGAGGGGGTGGAGGGGTATATATAGCCTCCACACAAAATCCAACCGTTACACACACATTTGACCAATCTCGGTGAGACCGAAGTTAAAACTCGGTCAGACCGAAAGTTCAAATATAGTGAACGTTGGGATTTTCGGTGGGACCGAAAATACCATCTCGGTGGGACCGAAAGTGCATCTGATATGAACGTTGGAGATTTCGGTGAGACCGAGAAAGAAAACTCGGTTGGACCGATTTGAGAAAGAGCAGGAACATGCCAGAATCGGTGAGACCGATAATGCAAACTCGGTGAGACCGATTTGACCCAAGACAGAACCTGGTTATTTCGGTAAGACCGAAAATGCAAACTCGGATATTCTGATATGATGTGAAGTAGTTACAGAAGGTTGGCAGTTCAGTTTCGGTGAGACCGATCTCAAACTCGGTGTGACCGATTTTTCTAGGGTTTGGAATATGGCAGAAGTGGTTCATCTCGGTGGGACTGAGTTGGAAGAATCGGTTTGTCCGAGATTACTTATGGGTGTGTATAGAAGTGAAAGGTGCTGATAGTTGAAGGAGCTAAATCACTAAGCACTTTGAGCAACCAGATCATCAACACAACCTCATCCCCTTTTAATAGTATTGGCTTTCCTATGGACTCAATGTGATCTTTGATCACTAAACCAGAAATAGAGTCTTGAGCTTTTGCCAATGCTTGCCTTAGCATTTGAGGGGTCCACTTCTTCAGTCATTTTGCCATACCAATGTGATTGGGTTTCCTGAAACATACTTGATAAAAGCATTAGTCCAACCACAAAGTATGTTGTCATTAATTACCAAAACCACCCAGGGAGCAAATGTGCTTTCAACAACCCAAGGTTAGTTTGACCCTTTAAAAGGGGTTCTCACATCTAGGGGGAGCTTTGCTCTAAAAATTGAGCTAAAGCATCTTCAAATGATGTGAACACATAAATGCTTTATGCAAAAGTGGTAACCCCACTTGTGCTTAAACGATGAGTATGACCTATGATCAAATGTTCTCATTTGGCTCCTAAGTCAATATACTCATATATAGATGACCTAGTCATCGACAAATTGTGTGCTAGTAGCTAGAGTGATTGGTTGTGCATGTTTGACACATATTTCAGTTGCTATCTTATTGTGTGAGCATGTTGAATGCATGATTTTATTCATTCAAGGACATCCATTTGTTGTTTTGATTGTTGGTTTCTTTTTCTGGCCAAATGGATGGACAAGAATGCCTAAGCACCTTCCCTAGCTATCTATGCTATCTTGTCTCAAATTCTATTCATGCTTATATCACAACTTTGAACAAGTCTTTTTCGGACAGTCCGAGTGAGGAGCACTCGGAACCACCGATTCGTCTAAGGCTGACTTCCAAAACCTTCTAAGTCCATTTCGGTCTGACCGGCTTCCCAATCTCGGTCCAACCGAAACACTTAGATTGATCTAGGTTTCATCTCGGTGAAACCGAGTTCAAAATCTCGGTCTGACCGATATGCGTAACTGCACTGCAATTATGCATCTCGGTGACACCGAGTTTTTCAACTCGGTCCCACCGACAGCACGGGGTTATATATACTGAGGGCTGCGCGCGATCTGTTCCTTTCAAACGTTCGCCCTCCAAGACCCCTGCTGCCGTCGCCCTGATCTAAGGATCGTCGCCGTCGTCGCCTGTGTGCCCTCGCCACAGGTCTCCGCCGCCGTCAACGGTAATCTTCTCCGCCGTTGCCGCCGTAGAGGGACACCACCAAGTTAGGGTGTGTCCCGATCCCTTTCATGCTCCACTTCTGATTCTTGCATGATAGGACTGCCCTGATTCAATCCACGTTTGATATGATCCCAATACATTGTTCAGATCTTCTAGTTTCGAGGAAAATTCTTAGGTTTAGGTTTCCACGGAATGCATCTCGGTGAAGCCGATTCCTGAAACTCGGACTGACCGATTTGGTCTCTGACCATTGCACTACATAGTTCGGTCTGACCGAGTTGTGGAAATCGGAATGTCCGAATTGAAGTTTCTGTGAAACCCTAAGTTTTCGGTAGGACCGAAACCCATTTCGGTCTGACCGAAAGTGGTGTGTAGGTTCTGTTGAACACTTCGGTTACACCGAAACTTGAAATCGGTTTGACCGAAATACATTCTGTGAAAACTCAAAACTAAGTTTTTGAACTCATTTTTTTGCAAAAACTTCTGCAGTTGTGATAACTCTTCTACTCTGCCTACACCTTATCTTTTCACAGGTTTTTCAGCCATGTCAGATGTCAGTGACAGCCAGAACAGGTCTGAATCACCGTTTGCTGAAATTCCAGAGGCAGATACAAGTCCTGCAAGCAGCTCTAGTGATGATGGTGAGAGGAGCACCCCTAGTGGTCTGCCTCCCGCAGCTACGAGAACCAGGAAGAAGAGAACTTCTGATGATGAGGATTCCGACTTTGTTGCTGAGGAAGTTACCTCCAAGCCAAAAAGGCAAGTGGTTGCCAAAGAGCTCCAAGGGCAGCAAACAAGGAAAGGCACAAGCAAAGTAAAGCAGTCTGCAGTCGCTAAGAAGCTCAACTTGGAAGAGCCTGCTCCAAGCAAGGTGAAGAAGACTTCCAAAAGGAAGAGGGTTGTTTATGCTGAACCTCAAGTTGATGCTGAAGAAGAAGAAGAAGAAGCACCCCAGCCTCCTCCTCAGAAAGCTAAGTTCATGGGTGATGCTATTCGGGCTCAAGCCTCCTCCAAGCCCAAGAAGCCTGCTCAAGCTAAGGCAGCTCCAGCCAAGCCCAAGAGAACAACCAGAAGCATTCCAGCTTCTGAGAAGAACAAAGGTGAGATGCCACCTTCTGAGTCAGATGAAGAGCATGTGTTGCTTAAGCTCCGTCCCAAGTTGCCACTCCACAATGATGCTCATCCTCAAGCTGAGGACATGAAGGCAAGGAAGGACAAAGGTCTCAGGCTATGGAGACAGTCTGATCCATATGCCGTAAGAAGAAGGACTGCTGTGGACCCCAGATTCCACACCAGAGAGCAGCAGGATTTCTATGAGACCATGCTAATGGATAAGAAGCCCATTGTTGCTGACACCAGGTATGTTGACTGGAAGTACATTGACAGTAGAGAGCATCGGGACTTCTTTCCCCATGTGCATGAGAGCTTTACTGCATGTGGAGTTGCTGACTTTGTGGGTCAAGAGCTGACTGCCTGGAATGACGAGATGATCATGCAGTTCTATGCCACTGCCCACTTCTACCCTGATGGCAAGATCACCTGGATGACTGAAGGTCAAAGGTTTTCTTCAACTGTTGAAGAATGGGCAGAACTTCTGAACGCTCCATTGCAGAGAGAGGACGATATTGATGTCTACGGGATTCCTAAGAAGAGTCATGATTCCATGAAGAATATGTACAAGGAGATCCCAGCTGCTGATTTAGAGGGATGGAAGCTCGGCTCAGTGTATTATCTCCAGGCTGGTCTGACCACCACTAACACTATTCTGAGGCATACTTTGATGCCTAAGTCAGGTGACCACCGGATGATACGAGGCTATTCTATCAACTTGCTGCACATTCTCGATGAGAAGGCACCTTTTAAGGTGATGGACTTGATGGTAGAAACCATTAAGAGGACTGCAGCTGACCAGAAGAGGTCGTGTGGGTTTGCACCGCAGATACAGATGCTCATCAACGCCAAGTTTGGCACGAGCAAATTCATGTTGGATAGGAAGCACTTGCCACTGCAGCCAGAGCATGAGGACAACGTAGTTGTGATGGATGAAGAGGATCCCACCTCAGTTGAAGGGCAAGCCAAAATTGAAGCTGCGAAGAAAGCTAAAGCTGACAAAGAAGCAGCAGCAGCAGCTAAGCCAAAGAGCTTTGGAGAACAAATTCTTGAAGCTACCCAGAGGATTGAACAACGCCTAGCCAGCATTGAGCAATCTCAGGAGAGCCTTGAGAGGATTGTCGAGGACAAGATCCACGCTCTGGACGTGAAGCTGACTGAGATTCAGGTGTCTGTCAACAAGCTTGAGGCAGACATGGAGGAGACTAGGCAGGAGAGAGCAGAGCTTATGCAGGATGATCTAGTCCAGGACTCTCATCGCCAGACTGCTCCGATTCCCAGAGGATCCAGATCTGCAGCTATCCCAGTGACAGACTCCAGGGCTACCACTTCAGCACCAGCTACAGCTCCAGCAGTTCCCCCAGCTCCAGCATCCACTCCTCCACCGCAGACATCAGCAGAGGTCTTCGCTGATGCAGCTATCTCTACACCGACATCGACTCAGACGGGAGCAGCCAGCCGAGCCCGCAGTGACGCTTAGCTCTATACCTTTTCGAACTTTTTGGTAACTTGTTGCCAAAGGGGGAGAAATTGTTATAGATCATAGGGCTTCGAGAGAGAGAGAGTGCTCTTTCGTCTTTTTCGTCTTTTGCCGGTTTCTCTGTGATACATTGGTTTCTTTTGGTTCCAGATACTTTATGTGTGCTTGCTACTACGTTTGATGCTACCTTAATGAGTGCTTAGTCATACTATGCCTTAATGTGTGCTTATTGCTTATCATATGCTATTTCTTATTGTATGGCTATTTACTCTTGTCTTGGTGATTGAGTGCATGATACTCATTCTTATCATTTTGTGCGCTCCACCAAGATGTATGTGATATGGAAGAGTGACCCATAATCCTAATCGATTGTGCATTTGCATTCAAACGCAAATTTTAAATAATGCACAAATTTAGGGGGAGCTCTTGTTTATCACATACTTCTCAAAGCGACGATATTATTCATTGATTATATCTTTTGTCGAAGCTTTGATCTATATGTTGTCATCAATTACCAAAAAGGGGGAGATTGAAAGTGCAACTCATCCCCGGGTGGTTTTGGTAATTAATAACAACATATATATCATTGAACTAATATTATCTTGAGAATCATTTCAGAGAAGTTCGATGATATGGGTATGGAAATGTCTGAAGAAGTGGACCCCTCAAAATGCTAAGACAAGCATTGGCAAAAGCTCAAGACTCCTTTTTTTGGTTTAGTGATCAAAGATCACATTGAGTCCATAGGAAAAGCCAATACTATTAAAAGGGGATGAGGTTGTGTTAATGTTCTTGTTGCTCAAGTGCTTGGTGATCTAACTCCCTCAACTATCAGCACTATTCACTACTTAACACACACCCATAAGTAATCTCGGTCAAACCAACTCTGTCCCACCGAGATGAAGTTATTTCTACAAACCCTAACATCTCGGTCACACCGATTTCTCCAACTCAGTCCCACCGAGATGAACCACTTCAGTTGTTTCTCCAAACCCTAGCTTCTCGGTCAAACCGATTCTGAGTTTCGGTCTCACCGAAAAAGGGCTGCCAACCTTCTGTGATCAGTTGACATCAATTCGGAATATCCGAGTTTATATTTTCGGTCTCACCGAAATAGCAAACCCTAACCTTTGACTCACTTCGGTCTCACCGAGATGGTATTTTCGGTCCCACCGAAAATCCCAACGTTCACTATATTTGAACTTTCGGTCTGACCGAGTTTTCACTTCGGTCTGACCGAGATTGGTCAAATGTGTGTGTAACGGTTGGATTTTGTGTGGAGGCTATATATACCCCTCCACCCCCTCCTCATTCGTGAGGAGAGCCATCAGAAAGTCTACCACTCACACCATATACTTTCTGAGAAGTGAACCACCTACCCTTGTGTTGAGATCAAGCCATTCCATTCCTATCATATGAAACTTGATCTCTAGCCTTCCCAAGTTGCTTTCCACTCAAATCTTTCTTCCACCACAGCCATATCAGTGAGGAGAGTTGAGTGTTGGGGAGATTATCATCTGAAGCACAAGAGCAAGGAGTTCATCATCATCAACACCGTCTATTACCTTTTGGGGGGTGGTGCCTCCTAGATTGGTTAGGTGTCGCTTGGGAGCCTCCGTCGTTGAGATGTGGAGTTGAACCAAGAAGTTTGTAAGGGCAAGGAGATCGCCTACTTCGTGAAGATCTACCCCGAGTAAGGCTAGTCCTCCGTGGGCGTAGGCCGTGATGGAATAGACAAGGTTGCTTCTTCGTGGACCCTTCGTGGGTGGAGCCCTCCGTGGACTCGCGCAGCCGTTACCCTCCGTGGGTTGAAGTCTCCATCAACGTGGATGTACGATAGCACCACCTATCAGAACCACGACAAAAATCTCCGTGTCACCAAACTGCGTTTGATCTTCTCCACCTCTCTTTTACATGTGCAATTTACTTTCCGCTGCATATACTCTAGAATTGCATGTGTAGGGTGATACTTGTTGTGATCTTAATTGTGAAACTGCCAAAAACTTTGCATGATCTAAAGGCAGATTTTTTATATTGTCAAGTAGTCTAATCACCCCCCCTCTAGACCTACTTTCGATCCTACAATTACCGCCGAGGGTGATTCCTCCGGTATCACCTTATCGGGACTTGTCGTTTAGGAGTCCAACGAGGGTGATTCCTCGGATTCCTCATCGGCATGGAAACCACACGGATGCCCTGGATTACCATACCGTGTTTAAAGACGTATCGATCCCCGAGGCCGGACGTCGCCAGGAACAAAGGCGTGCGGCCAGAGGTATCGTGCGTCTGAAGACACTTTGAAGTTACTGCTACACATGTTGGATGGAGGCGGGTTGACCCAGAGGGGTACCCGCGAGTGCCTTTGAGGCGTGAGCTGTGGAGTCGGGTGACCAGTGAGGGTACCCGCGAGATAACTACGAGGCGTGGCCGGTCTTTCCCAGTCCTTGTCACAAGTCCTCGAGACGGGACGACGGGGCCAACAGTATCGTAGGCTCTGCTCGTTACCGCGCGCTCCCAATACACTAAGCGATTTGGATATTTGATCCGAGGGGCCTTCGGGTCCGATAGCACTAACCACCACGTGGGTGTGAGTGGGTGCTCTGCGTCGTATACATCAGCCGGAGTCGTCACGACGTCAGCGATTGAGCGGCCCGTTCGGATTGGACTTAGGATGCAACTGCGTGCTTGTATAAGGGGTTGCTAGGTCTGCTACCGAACGGCCTCGCAACGTGCAGGAGTGTCCGGGGCGACGGCCATGACCCGCGGGGGCATAGGATTAGTCCGGCGTGCTCGATCCTCTCTGGCGGTTTCCGGTCGGGTTGCGTCGTATTGTTTAGCCGAGGGCGGGCACGACCTGATGGTGTGTCCGGCCGGAGTTAAGCAAGCGTGGTGGGTAACTTGGTGCACCCCTGCAGGGAAGAAACAATCTATCGATAGCCTGTCCTACGGTAACGGACACTCGGAGTTGTATCCACTTCGGTACAACTAGAACTGGTGACTTGAGATATGAGGTTGATATTACTATAAACCCATTACATTATGATATACTAATCTGCTCCCTTCTAATTGCTGCAAGACCCTGAAGATGCTAGTCTTCGTCAGGACTAGGCTTTTCCCCTCTCTTCTCTGGCTTTCTGCAGTCTAGTCCACCCACATAAAGCCTCCTTTGAAAATAATGCATTGCTAGTATAGATCTGATGTAAGTCTTGCTGAGTACTTTGGATGAGTACTCACGGTTGCTTTGCTTCCTCTTTTGTCCTACCCGCATGATTAAACCAGACGACGGAGCCATGATGCCTGCAGCCCCCGTTGACGACTACTACTACCAGCCCGAGGCTGGCTACTACTACTACCCGGCCGGCGAGTACTTCTACGAGGAGCCGGCGGACGACGACCAGGAGTAGGATCGGAGGTCCCAGGCAGGAGGCCTGCGCCTTTTCGATCGTAGCTTTTCTTTTGCCCCGCCTTTGTAAAAGGCCTATCTTCTTCTGTGTTGTATCTGTACCCAGATACCTAACGCTTCCGCTAACCTTGTGGGTGACACTTGTTATGTATTCGAGCCCTCGAGGCCCCTGGCTTGTAATATATAACTTGTATGTATTTATTTATGTTTTAGAGTTGTGCTGTGATTCCTTCACGTGAGTCCTTAGGCTTGATCGTGTGCATTTGCGTGTATGATTAGTGCACGGTCGGGCCGGGGTCGTCACAGGTTGGTATCAGAGCCGACTGCCTGTAGGAACCCCTTTCCAACTCCTTGGTCGAAGTCGAGTCTAGAGGTCCAAAAACGTTTTACTAACTTGGCTGTGTGGCTTATGGCCCCACGTCGCCAACTGGGTGGTATTAGGATCTTTTATTCCTCGTCTTTACTCTGGGACTCTGAATCTCTCTTCTTTTCGGGTCAAATGATTTTACTAACACCGGCCTTAGGTTCTCGTAACCGCTTTCTCCCGGAGAGCCCTTGATCAGAAGATGACGTGTCATCATCAGAAGACTCCGAAGATACTCCTCGAAGTTCATCGAGACCATTATGCCCACTGCTTTTGCAAGTGCCCTATTACCGATAATCACCGTGAACAACTACACATCCTTACCGTTTGAATCTTCGTTCCCAGCCACCCCCTTTCTGAATAAGATACCCCGAAGTACTCCTTGTACTCCGAGAATCCTTTGAGCCTACTGCCGTGCAGTTTCTTTCGCACTGTGGTTAATTCCTCACAACACCGGGGATTTGTTCATCCCCAGTTGTTCCTATGTTCCCTGAAATATTTCTTATTGCCGTCCGCTCTCCCGAGTATCCTCTGCAATCTATTGCTTTCAAGGTTTTGTCCGTCTGCATCATGGTAAATCCTATATAACCTTCGTTGACATCCTTGTCGCTAGCATTTTGAGTCCCTTGTTTCAATATGTTGCGAAAGCTCGCAATCATCAGTTGATTCCTACTAATCCATCCTTCCGGCTCAGACGTCCTTCAGGATGATATGAGCTGGTTCTCGGTAAATCAATCCATGATTGATTGGTCATCAATTTCTATTCAGCCTATCCTTCTTTTGATCAGAGCCTTTGCTTTTGGTCCTTCGTCTTGGAATTATAATTCCCCTGTACCCAAACGTCGAATTATTTCGATGTTTCTATAATCCGATGCTTTTTGCATCCTTTCTTCTTCTGGTTGAGTACCGATACTCACATCAGATCCTAAGCCGACCACCTGATTTTCGTTGGGTTAATATCCGACAAAGTCCTTGATATTCAACAAATCTTGAGCGCTCTTCCTCTAATACTTATTGCCTTCGGTACATTGTATCTCTTGACTTCGTCAACCATGCGCTGCTTCCGAGCTTGAGTTCATTACTCCTTCAAGTATGCGGTATATGCTCCTAAGATGCCCCGATGGGTTGAACATATGCTTTCCCTAGTCTGTGTGAAACAAAAGCTATGCGGGTTATATCTACTCGCGTTCCGTCGAATAAATTTTTTCGACTCTACAATTACTTCGAAGACGAGAAGTGAATGAAAGGTTATGCATTGGATAAATGGGAGTCGACCTTGAACCCTTGTGTTCATGCCCATGGACCCGATGTAGAACTTATCATGGAAGCTGCTCGTAAAAATAATTACTTCCTGGGTAGAAGTTCATCTTGTATCTGTGAATTGATCCTTTGCAATCGTGGTTCCGACCATATTTTCCCCTTGATCCCATCTCCCGGACAAGTTAAAATACTTGTCTTCTACAGATCAACTCACCTATCCAACCTCTATCCTGATCTACCTTCAAGTATTGCCCCATGTTATCTCGAGGATATTGCGTCATTGCACTACCTCTAGTGAACTCTTATTGGAATGATACTCCATCATATCATTCCTTGTCTGATCGGCTATATCATCTTCGTGCTAATTTTAACCGTGTTAACTGGCCCCTATGCCCGTAGCAAACTTCCGATGAAGAGCGAAGCTCACTTCGATCTTCTTCATTTTATCATTTCACCTCGAACAACAAGCTTGATTTCGAGCTTGTGCCGTATCCGTGGCTCCGTTAACCCTCTCGCTTCATCATTCCTTTTATCGATGCCGTCGCTGTTCGATGGCATCCTCGTGAAATCTCTCGACAAAATGTTTCTTGATCCATTATCCATACAACGTCGTATGGGTAATATCAAGACTCTTCTCTCGTTCCTATATCCAAATGTTTTTGAACTTGCTGCCCTATCATGTATATCATGCTCCGCTCTTTCTTGCGAAATGATATCCCCCTAAAACTTGTGTGTAAACACATATTTCTTTCCATTGGTTTGATTAATCAATTAATCACATTTTCCTTTTCATTGGTTTGTTTAACCTTTCTTGAGATCATTAAGACATGAGCAGGAATAATTCCCTGCTTATGAAATATACCTCGGTCTGCAACTCTGTCAGTGAGACCCTGTTACTTTTGTTGATGACATTCCGGTAACCACCGATGGACGAGAACTTTGCCTATTGGTCCGCCTCGTTTAACGAGCAGGAAAATGGTTCTCTTCGCCCCTCGCCCTTGGTACCGACGATGTCGCCGACGTAACTGATAGGATACCCTCTGACATGCCTTTATTGTCGTGACCTTGATGTCACCGTTCTCCATATTATTGATCGACCCTCATCACAGTTCCACAGGATCGGAACCTGAACCTCTGGTACATCCTTGATCCCGAATTATCCTTTGTCCTGGGCTTGTGTGTTATCGCAGGCCATCAATCTCCGAGAGTTGACCTATTCCGATGCTTCGAACCCTTATCACACTCTGTTCAGGTATCGGTCGGATGACCATTCCTTTGAAACTTCTTATTGTACCTTTATACCTCACTCTTGATGTTTTCTTAAGTTTCAACTCGAGATATTCTTTTACCACGTTCCTTGAGTTATCTGCCAAATAATCGACCTCGCTAAGGTCAGTACCTCCGAAGTTACTCCTTTTCTTCCCCACTTAAATCTCGGGACAAGATTTCTTGTAGTGGAGGAGATTTGTAACACCCCCAGATTCTCACCACAGTGATCACCTCTTAGTCATGCCAAGTCATCATCATTTGCTTAGTATGATCACAGTGGTTATGCACTCCCATTCAAATTTCTCTCTGAATTCAATTCAAATTTAAGTGCAAAACAAAGTTACATAAAAGTTGCTGGAAAAATGTTCATCATCTTGCAAAAATTCCCTAACAATTATCTGTTAAGGAAAACAATATCACTACTATGCAAAAATGAACAGTAGCACATAAAACAAGGCCATTTCAGCACTTTAAAATGCTTTTGCATTTATGAAAATTTCAATCAGTTTCCAAAAAAAAATTCCCAAACTTGTTGGGGCAGTGCATAACAGTGCTTTGGTAATATTGGACCAAGTCCCATGTTTTTCCAGAGGCATTTGGTCATCCAAACAATTTCTTCTCCCTCTCTGTTTTTACATAAAAAGAAAACAGACAAAAATAAAAGAAAACGGGCAGCAGCCCACTTACCTCGCGGCTGGGCCGAGCCCAGCCGGCCCGTCACTGCCCGTCTACCTGCTCCCCCGCCCCGTGTCGCCGCCGCCATGGACAGAACGGCGCCGCTCCGCCCGCAGCTCGCCACCGCGACGAGGGCAGTTGGGCTGGGGATAAGGGAGAGCCCCGTTCGCCTCCCCAGGCCTCTCCTCTCACTCTGGCTCTCTCTCTCGCCCACACGCTCACTCTCTCTGCCTCTATGTCACCGCACCCGAGCGCAACCGCCGCCTCTGCTCCGTTGACCACGCGCTCACCGGCCTCCCCGCAAGCCACCGCCGTGTCTGGGGAACGCGTCGAGCTCGGCCACATCGACTGGTGCCCTCAGACGGGGCCGAGAGCCCCTGTTGGCGCCGCACGCAGCCGCCCCCTTTCGGCTCTGCTCCGGCAAATCTCCGGCGGCCTCGACCCACTGCAGCACCTAATCCGCCCGCAGGCCACCGTGTGCCGCTGCGGTGAGCTCCACCCCGTCTCTCCCCTCTCTCTCCCGCTCTTTTCCACCCCCGTAGTGGCCGCGCTCGAGATGCCCGAGCTCGCCGCCGCACGTGCTCGTCGCCGGCAACCGTCCGGTGACCGTTTGACCTTGGGTTCATGCCCCTCGAGCTCGTGCGCTCACGTAGACCCCTCCATCATTTTTGGTTCGAGCTAGAACGCACGACATCGTCGATTTCTTCGGCGCCCGAAAGCCGTCGCCGCCGCGGCTCGACGCCGGCGCGTTTCCGACCATCCCCGTGCTTTCCGACGCTGTAGATGGATGCGGGGCTCTCTCCCCGTTCGAACGCGACCTGCGGCGCTCGTTCTGGTACCCCGCAGCCGATTTCCGAAGCTCTCCGGCGAGGGCGCCGCCGCGGGAGCTCGCCGGAGCATGTTCCGGCGCCGGGCTGACCTGGCCAGCGGTGGGGCCCGCCCACGGTCGCTGCCATTGGGCCCCGCTGCGAAGTTTGACTTCGTTGACCCGATCAAAGTGTGTTTTCTGTTCACAGAGACGCTGACGTGTGGGCCCACCTCTGTTAATTAGGACTATTGAATGTTTTATAATTAAAACCAATTAATCAGTTAACTGAGTCTCTGACAACTGGGGCCCACACCCTCTAATTAGTTCTGTTAATTTAAATTAACCTCTGATTAATTCAGAGAGGCTGACAGGTGGGCCCCACCTGTCAGTTTGACTGGTCAGCTGGCGGTTGACGCCAGCATGACGCAATAAGTCATTTCTGTTAATAAAAATAATTTCAGAAAAGGCTAAAACCTTTAGAAATTCATAACTTTTAAACCGTAGCTCGGATCGAAAAACTTTCTACATGAAAGTTGCTCAGAACGACGAGACGATTCTAACCGTGCTATCCGTTTCCATGTCGGGACCCTCTACGGAGGTGAACCCGCAACTTTTAGCCTGTTTTCGGTAGATGAATAGTGCACATACACCCGGTAAATAAATCCAGTTAAATCCCAAAAATAACCAATATAACTTAGACATGTTTTTAGGCAACCCTGCACTGCACCCAGTTGCCACTTGACTCTGACAACACTAACCTGCAACCGTCCCCCTCCGGTAATCTGTCCGACACAGGTCTGGAACCGGGAATACTTTCCCGGATGGGTTTCCCTTCTCCGTTATCGGTAGCACCGCGTTAGATCGTCATGCTTCGTGATTACTTTCGTTACTGTGTATTTATATTGTTTCCTCTCCCCCTTTCTTCCCGGTAGACCCCGAGACCGCTGACGGTGCCCTGGTGATCGACTACTTCACCGCCGTTGTTCCTTTTCATTTGCCGAGCAATCAGGCAAGCAACCCCCCCCTTGATCATTCCGATATCGCCTATGTCTATTCTCTCTTATTCTTGCATTAGAATTGCTGCTACTGCTGCTGCTCCTATTACTGCTGCATAGCCTGTTTTTGCAATACTGTTGATACCTGTCTTTATTCATAAACTGCTTAGTATAGGTTGGGTAGCACTGCTGTGGTCCCGCTTTCTCGTAGTTGCCTCGCATAGTACCCTTGCCTCGATCAAGCGATCGAGCCCCCTTCCCCTGACCTTCTTCACATCACCGCACCCCCCCTAATATGCTCGACTCCGCAGAGTTAACATCAGGTGACGAGGGTGATACCTCCGAACTCACTTCCGATGTTGTCCCTGTAGTATAGCTAGCTCGTTGTGGGTTACCGAGGGTGATTCCTCTTCCCACTTCCGACCTAGCTTTTGTCGTGCATCCGCTATGGTGATTACCGCCGAGGGTGATTCCTCCGGTATCACCTTATCGGGACTTGTCGTTTAGGAGTCCAACGAGGGTGATTCCTCGGATTCCTCATCGGCATGGAAACCACACGGATGCCCTGGATTACCATACCGTGTTTAAAGACGTATCGATCCCCGAGGCCGGACGTCGCCAGGAACAAAGGCGTGCGGCCAGAGGTATCGTGCGTCTGAAGACACTTTGAAGTTACTGCTACACATGTTGGATGGAGGCGGGTTGACCCAGAGGGGTACCCGCGAGTGCCTTTGAGGCGTGAGCTGTGGAGTCGGGTGACCAGTGAGGGTACCCGCGAGATAACTACGAGGCGTGGCCGGTCTTTCCCAGTCCTTGTCACAAGTCCTCGAGACGGGACGACGGGGCCAACAGTATCGTAGGCTCTGCTCGTTACCGCGCGCTCCCAATACACTAAGCGATTTGGATATTTGATCCGAGGGGCCTTCGGGTCCGATAGCACTAACCACCACGTGGGTGTGAGTGGGTGCTCTGCGTCGTATACATCAGCCGGAGTCGTCACGACGTCAGCGATTGAGCGGCCCGTTCGGATTGGACTTAGGATGCAACTGCGTGCTTGTATAAGGGGTTGCTAGGTCTGCTACCGAACGGCCTCGCAACGTGCAGGAGTGTCCGGGGCGACGGCCATGACCCCCGGGGGCATAGGATTAGTCCGGCGTGCTCGATCCTCTCTGGCGGTTTCCGGTCGGGTTGCGTCGTATTGTTTAGCCGAGGGCGGGCACGACCTGATGGTGTGTCCGGCCGGAGTTAAGCAAGCGTGGTGGGTAACTTGGTGCACCCCTGCAGGGAAGAAACAATCTATCGATAGCCTGTCCTACGGTAACGGACACTCGGAGTTGTATCCACTTCGGTACAACTAGAACTGGTGACTTGAGATATGAGGTTGATATTACTATAAACCCATTACATTATGATATACTAATCTGCTCCCTTCTAATTGCTGCAAGACCCTGAAGATGCTAGTCTTCGTCAGGACTAGGCTTTTCCCCTCTCTTCTCTGGCTTTCTGCAGTCTAGTCCACCCACATAAAGCCTCCTTTGAAAATAATGCATTGCTAGTATAGATCTGATGTAAGTCTTGCTGAGTACTTTGGATGAGTACTCACGGTTGCTTTGCTTCCTCTTTTGTCCTACCCGCATGATTAAACCAGACGACGGAGCCATGATGCCTGCAGCCCCCGTTGACGACTACTACTACCAGCCCGAGGCTGGCTACTACTACTACCCGGCCGGCGAGTACTTCTACGAGGAGCCGGCGGACGACGACCAGGAGTAGGATCGGAGGTCCCAGGCAGGAGGCCTGCGCCTTTTCGATCGTAGCTTTTCTTTTGCCCCGCCTTTGTAAAAGGCCTATCTTCTTCTGTGTTGTATCTGTACCCAGATACCTAACGCTTCCGCTAACCTTGTGGGTGACACTTGTTATGTATTCGAGCCCTCGAGGCCCCTGGCTTGTAATATATAACTTGTATGTATTTATTTATGTTTTAGAGTTGTGCTGTGATTCCTTCACGTGAGTCCTTAGGCTTGATCGTGTGCATTTGTGTGTATGATTAGTGCACGGTCGGGCCGGGGTCGTCACACTAGGAAACTTAACGATTTCCTACAGAAGTACAGTGCAGCAGTCCGAATAACCTTCCCCTACTAATAGCTCGCAAGCGTGAAGAACATGTACCATTCCAAATATATTTTTCAAATATATGCTCATTGAGAGCATCTGCAACCGGACATGACAAATCCGGCCCCCTATACCGTTGGGGATCGTTGCAGAAATTTAAAAAAATTCTACGCATCACCAAGATCAATATATGAAGAAACTAGCAACGAGAGAGGGGAGTGCACCTTCATACCCTTGAAGATCGCGATGCGGAAGCGTTGCAAGAACGCGGTTGGTAGAATCGTACACGAAGCGATTCAGATCGCGGCCGAATCCGATCTAAGCGCCGAACAACGATGCCTCCGTGTTCAATACACGTACAGCCTGGTGACGTCTCACACACCTTGATCCAGCAAGGAGAGATGGAGAGGTTGGGGAAGACTCCATCCGGCAGCAGCCAGACGGCGTGGTGGTGGTGGAGGAGCGTGGTTCTCCAGGCAGGGCTTCGCCAAGCGCTACGAGAGACGAGGAGGTGAAGAGGTAGGGCTGTTGGGGATCGTAGCAGAAATTAAAAAAATTCTACGCATCACCAAGATCAATCTATGGAGTAATCTAGCAACGAGGGAGAGGGGAGTGCATCTACATACCCTTGTAGACCGCTAAGCGAAAGCGTTACAAGAACGCGGATGAAGGAGTCATACTCGTAGCGATTCAGATCGCGGTTGATTCCGATCTAAGCGCCGAACAACGGCGCCTCCGCGTTCAACACACGTGCAGCCCGGTGACGTCTCCCACGCCTTGATCCAGCAAGGGGATAAGGAGAGGTTGGGGAAGACTCCGTCCAGCAGCAGCACGACGGCGTGGTGGTGGTGGAGGAGCGTGGTACTCCAGCAGGGCTTCGCCAAGCACCGCAAGAGACGAGGGAGAGGGGTAGGGCTGCGCCAAGAGGGAGATGATCTCGTGTCACTGGCAGCCCCAAAAACCCCACTATATATAGGGGAAGGGGAGGGGCTGCACCCCCATCTAGGGTTCCCTCCCTAGGGGTGGCGGCAGCCCCCAAAACCCATCTAGGGTGCGGCCAAGGGGGGAAGAGAGGGGGGGGGGGCGCCCTAGGGTGGGCCTTAAGGCCCATCTGGACCTAGGGTTTGCCCCCCTCCCACTCTCCATGCGTTTGGGCCTTGGTGGGGGGCACACCAGCCCACCTGGGACTGGTTCCCTCCCACACTTGGCCCATGCAGCCGGCCCCACCTGGTGGACCCCCGGGACCCTCCCGGTGGTCCCGGTACGTTATCGATAGCACCCGAAACTTTTTCGGTGACCAAAACAGGACTTCTCATATATAAATCTTTACCACCGGACCATTCCGGAACTCCTCGTGACGTCTGGGATCTCATCCGGGACTCCGAACAACATTCGGTAACCACGTATATCTATTCCCTATAACCCTAGCGTCATCGAACCATAAGTGTGTAGACCCTACAGTTTCGGGAACCATGCAGACATGACCGAGACAACTCTCTGGCCAATAACCAACAGCGGGATCTGGATACCCATGTTGGCTCCCGCATGCTCCACGATGATCTCATCTGATGAACCACGATGTCAAGGATTCAATCAATCCCGTATACGATCCCCTTTGTCTATCGGTATAGCACTTGCTCGAGATTCGATCGTCGGTATACCGATACCTTGTTCAATCTCGTTACGGCAAGTCTCTTTACTCGTTCCGTAACACATCATCCCGTGATCAACTCCTTGATCACATTGTGCATATTATGATGATGTCCTACCGAGTGGGCCCAGAGATACCTCTCCGTCACACGGAGTGACAAATCCCAGTCTCGATTCGTGCCAACCCAACAGACACTTTCGGAGATACCCGTAGTGAACCTTTATAGCCACCCAGTTACGTTGTGACGTTTGGTACACCCAAGGCATTCCTACAGTATCCGGGAGTTGCACAATCTCATGGTCTAAGGAAAAGACACTTGACATTTAGAAAAGCTTTAGCATACGAACTACACGATCTTGTGCTAGGCTTTGGATTGGGTCTTGTCCATCACATCATTCTCCTAATGATGTGATCCCGTTATCAACGACATCCAATGTCCATGGTCAGGAAACCGCAACCATCTATTGATCAACGAGCCAGTCAACTAGAGGCTCACTAGGGACATGGTGTTTGTCTATGTATCCACACATGTATCTGAGTTTCCTATCAATACAATTCTAGCATGGATAATAAACAATTATCATGAACAAGGAAATATAATAATAACCAATTTATTATTGCCTCTAGGGCATATTTCCAACAGTCTCCCACTTGCACTAGAGTCAATAATCTTGTTCACATCGCCATGTGATTAACACTCACAGGTCACATCGCCATGTGACTAACATCCAAAGAGTTTACTAGAGTCAATAATCTAGTTCACATCACTATGTGATTAACACTCAATGAGTTCTGGGTTTGATCATGTTATGCTTGTGAGAGAGGTTGTAGTCAAAGGGTCTGCAACATTCAGATCCCTATGTATTTCGCAAAACTTTATGTCATATCGTAGATGCTGCTACCACGTTCCACTTGGAGCCATTCCAAATTGTTGCTCCATTATACGTATCCAGTATCTCTACTCAGAGCTATCCGGATAGGTGTCAAGCTTGCATCGACGTGACTCTTTACGTCGAACTCTTTATCACCTCCATAACCGAGAAACATTTCCTTATTCCTCTAAGGATAATTTTGACCCCTATCCAGTGATCCACTCCTGGATCACCTTAGTACCCTCTTGCCAGACATGTGGCAAGGCACACATCACGTGCGGTACTCAGCATGGCATATCGTATAGAGCCTATGACAAAAGCATAGGGGACGACCTTCGTCCTTCCTCTTTCTTCTGCCGTGGTCAAGCTTTGAGTCTTACTCGACTTCACACCATACAACTCAGGTAAGAACTCCTTCTTTGACTCATCCATTTTGTACTCCTTCAAAATCATGTCAAAGGTGTGTGTTCTTTTGAAAGTATCATCAGGCGTCTTGATCTATCTCTATAGATCTTGATGCCCAATTATGTAAGCAGCTTTATCCAGGTCTTCCTTTGAAAAACTCCTTTCAAACAACCCTTTATTATTTCTAGAAATTCTACATCATTTCGGATCAACAATATGTCATTCACATATACTTATCAGAAATGTTGTAGTGCTCCCACTCACTTTATTGTAAATACAAGTTTCTAACAAACTTAATATAAGGATCGTTGGAGCTAGCATACCTTTTAGCATCCTTAGGATTGACAAAACCTTTCTGATTGTATCACATACAACCTTTCCTTACGAAACCTGGTAAGGAAACTTGTTTAGACATCCATCTGCCAGATTTCATAAATGCAGCTAATGCTAACATGATTCCGACGGACTTAAGCATCGCTACTGGTGAGAAAATCTCATCGTAGTCAACTCCTTGAACTTGTGAAAAACTCTTCGCCACAAGTCGAGCTTCATAGACGGTGACATTACCGTCCACGTCCGTCTTCTTCTTAAAGATCCATTTATCTCAATGGCTTGCCGATCATAGGGCAAGTCCACCAAAGTCCATACTTTGTTTTGATACATGGATCCTATCTCACATTTCTTGGCTTCTAACCATTTGTCGAAATACGGGCCCACCATCGCTTCTCCATAGTTCGTAGGTTCATTGTTGTCCAACAACATGACATCTAAGATAGGATCACCGTACCACTCAGGAGTAGTACATATCCTTGTCGACCTACAAGGTTCGATGGCAACTTGATCTGAAGCTTCATGATCACTATCATTAGTTTCCTCTTCAACAGTCGTAGGTTCCACAGAAACATCTTTCTCTGTTGCACTACTTTCCGGTTGAAGTGAGGGTTCGACAACCTCATCAAGTTCTATCTTCCTCCCACTCAATTCTTTCGAGAGAAACTCCTTCTCGAGAAAGGACCCGTTCTTAGTGACAAACATTTTTGCCCTTGGATCTGAGATATAAGGTATACCCAACTGTTACCTTTGGGTATCCTATGAAGATGTATTTGTCCGCTTTGGGTTCGAGCTTTTTCCTGCTGAAGCCATAAGCATCGCAGCCCCAAACATTTAAGAAACGACAACTTTGGTTTCTTGCCAAACCATAGTTCACACGGCGTCGTCTCAACGGACTTAGATGGTGCCCTATCTAAAGTGAATGCAACTGTCTCTAATGCATAACCTCAAAATAATAGCGGTAGATCAGTAAGAGACATCATAGATCGCACCATATCTCATAAGGTTCGATTACGACGTCCGGACACACCACTACGCTGTGGTGTTCCAGGTGGCTTCAACTGCGAAACAATTCCACAATGTCTTAAGTGATTGCCAAACTCATAACTCAGAAAATCTCCCCTTGATCAGATCGTAGGAACATGATCTTCTTGTTATGATGATTCTTAACTTCACTCTGAAATTTCTTGAACTTTTCAAACGTTTCAGACTTTTGTTTCATTAAGTAAATATACCCATATCTACTCAAATCGTCAGTGAAGGTGAGAAAATAATGATATCCACCACACGCCTTAATTCTCATTGGATCACACACATCAGCATGTATGATTTCCAACAAGTCACTTGCCCATTTCATTGTACCTGAAAACGGGATCTTAGTCATCCTGCCCATGAGGCATGGCTCGCATGTCTCAAGTGATTCAAAATCAAGTGACTCCAAACATCCATCAGCATGGAGTTTCTTTATGCATTTTATGCCAAAATGACCTAAGCGGCAGTGCCACAAGAAAGTGGTACTATCATTATTAACTCTACATCTTTTGGCGTTAATATTATTATCATGTGTATTACTATGATCGAGATTCAATAAACCAATGGGAGCATGACCATAAAGGTATTATTCATGTAAACAGAATAACCATTATTCTCTAACTTAAATGAATAACCGTATTGCAATGAACATGATCTAATCATATTCATGCTCAACGTAGACACCTGATAACATTTATCTAGGTTCAACACTAATCCCGAAGGTAAAGGGAGCGTGCGATAGTGATCTTATCAACCTTGGAAACACTTCCAACACACATCGTCACCTCGCCCTTAGCTAGTATCCGTTCAGTTCGTAGCTTTTGCTTCAAGTCACTAATAATAGCAACTGAACCGGTATCCAATACGCAGGTACTACTAGGAGTACTAGTAAGGTACACATCAATAACACGTATATCAAATATACTTTATTGAAGTTGCCAGCTTTCTTATCTACCATGTATTTGGGGTAGTTCCGCTACCATGTGACCGGTCCCCTAACAATAGAAGCACTTAGTCTCAAGGTTTGGGTTCAACCATGGGTTCCTTCATTGGAGCGACAACTGGTTTGCCATTCATGAAGTTTCCCTTCTAGCCCTTGCCCTTTTTGAAACCAGTGGTCTTGTTAAACCATCAACACTTGATGCTCCTTCTTGATTTCTACTTTTGCGGTCTTAAGTACCGCTAATAGCTCCGGGATCATCTCCATCCTTTGCATGTCATAGTTCATCACGAAGTTCTAGTTGCTTGGTGATAGTGTCTAGAGAATTCCATCAACCACTATCTCATCTGGAAGATTAACTCCCACTTGGTTCAAGTGATTTTAGCACCCAGACATTCTGAGCACATGCTCACTAGTTGAGCTATTCTCCTCCATCTGTTGGCAAAAGAACTTGCCAGAGGTCTCATACCTCTCAACACGGGCATGAGCCTGAAATCCCAATTTCAGCTCTTGGAACATCTCATATGTCTTATGGCGTTCAAAACGTCATTGGAATCCCGATTCTAAGCCGCAAAGTATGGTGCACTAAACTATCAAGTAGTCATCAGGACGTGTCTGTCAGGTGTTCATAACATCCACAGACGACGTTGTAGGGGTTTGCACATCGAGCGGTGCATCAAAGACGTAAGCCTTCTGTGTAGCAGTGAGGACACTCCTCGGACTACGGACCCAGTCCGCATCATTGCTTACAATATCTTTCAACTTAGTCTTTCTCTAGGATCGTATTAAACGGGGAGCTACAACGCAAGCTATTGGTCTACAACATAATGTGCGAAGACAACTTAGACTATTGTTCATGACAATTAAGTTCATCTAATCAAATTTAATGAACTCCCACTCAGATAGACATCTCTCTAGTCATCCAAGTGATACATGATCCGAATCGACTAGGCCGTGTCCGATCATCACGTGAGACGGACTAGTCATCAACAGTGAACATCTTTATGTTGATCGTATCTTCTATACGACTCATATTCGACCTTTCAGTCTTCCGTGTTCCGAGGCCATGTCTGTACATGCTAGGCTCGTCAAGTGAACCCTAAGTGTATTGCGTGTGTAAATCTGGCTTACACCCGTTGTATGCGAACGTTAGAACCTATCACACCCGATCATCACGTGGTGCTTCGGAACAACGAACCTTAGCAACGGTGCACAGTTAGGGGGAACACAATTCTTGAGATTTTAGTGAGAGATCATCTTATTTACTACTGTCGTTCTAAGAAAATAAGATGTAAAACATGATAAACATCACATGCAATCAAATAGTGACATGATATGGCTAATATCATTTTGCTCCTTTTGATCTTCATCTTCGGGGCTCCATGATCATCATCGTCACTGGCATGACGCCATGATCTCCATCATCGTGTCTTCATGAAGTCGACTCGCTTAACATTACTTCTACTACTATGGCTAACGGTTAGCAATAAAGTAAAGTAATTACATGGCATTTTCAATGACACACAGGTCATACAATAAAATTAAGACAACTCCAATGGCTCCTGCCGGTTGTCATACTCATCGACATGTGAGTCGTGATTCCTATTACAAGAACATGATCAATCTCATAGATCACATATATATCATTCATCACATCCTTTTGGCCATATCACATCACACGGCACATGCTGCAAGAACAAGTTAGACGTCCTCTAATTGTTGTTGCAAGTTTTTTACGTGGCTGCTGTAGGTTTCTAGCAAGAACGTTTCTTACCTACGCCAAAACCACAACGTGATATGCCAATTTCTATTTACCCTTCATAATAACCCTTTTCATCAAATCCGATCCGACTAAAGTGGGAGAGACAGACACCCGCTAGCCACCTTATGCAACTAGTGCATGTCACTCGGTGGAACCTGTCTCACGTAAGCGTACGTGTAAGGTCGGTCCGGGCCGCTTCATCCCACGATGCCGCCGAATCAAGATAATACTAGTAGCGGCAAGTAAATTGACATGATCTACACCCACAACAACTTGTGTTCTACTCGTGCATAGTAACTATGCATAGACCTAGCTCATGATGCCACTGTTGGGGATCGTAGCAGAAATTAAAAAATTTCTACGCATCACCAAGATCAGTCTATGGAGTAATCTAGCAACGAGGGAGAGGGGAGTGCATCTACATACCCTTGTAGATCGCTAAGCAGAAGCGTTACAAGAACGCGGATGAAGGAGTCATACTCGTAGCGATCCAGATCGCGGTTGATTCCGATCTAAGCGTCGAACAACGGTGCCTCCGCGTTCAACACACGTGCGGCCCGGTGACGTCTCCCACGCCTTGATCCAGCAAGGGGAGAAGGCGAGGTTGGGGAAGACTCCGTCCAGCAGCAGCACGACGCCTTGGTGGTGGTGGAGGAGCATGGTACTCCAGCAGGGCTTCGCCAAGCACAGCAAGAGACGAGGAGGGAGAGGGGTAGGGCTGCGCCAAGAGGGAGATGATCTCGTGTCACTGGCAGCCCCAAAACCCCCACTATATATAGGGGAAGGGGAGGGGCTGCGCCCCCATCTATGGTTCCCTCCCTAGGGGTGGCGGCAGCCCCCAAAACACATCTATGGTGCGGTCAAGGGGGGAAGAGAGGGGGCGCCCTAGGGTGGGCCTTAAGGCCCATCTGGACCTAGGGTTTGCCCCCCTCCCACTCTCCATGCGCTTGGGCCTTGGTGGGGGCACACCAGCCCACCTGGGACTGGTTCCCTCCCACACTTGGCCCATGCAGCCCTCTGGGCTGGTGGCCCCACCTGGTGGACCCCCGGGATCCTCCCGGTGGTCCCGGTACGTTACCGATAGCACCCGAAACTTTTCCGGTGACCAAAACATGACTTCCCATATATAAATCTTTACCTCCGAACCATTCTGGAACTCCTCATGATGTCCGGGATCTCATCCGGGGCTCCGAACAACATTCGGTAACCACGTATATCTATTCCCTATAACCCTAGCGTCATCGAACCTTAAGTGTGTAGACCCTACGGGTTCGGGAACCATGCATACATGACCGAGAAAACTCTCCGGACAATAACCAACAGCGGGATCTGGATACCCATGTTGGCTCCCACATGCTCCACGATGATCTCATCGGATGAACCACGATGTCAAGGATTCAATCAATCCCGTATACGATCCCCTTTGTCTATCGGTATAGCACTTGCCTAAGATTCGATTGTCGGTATACCGATACCTTGTTCAATCTCGTTACGCCAAGTCTCTTTACTCGTTCCGTAACACATCATCCCGTGATCAACTCGTTGATCACATTGTGCACATTATGATGATGTCCTACTGAGTGGGCCCAGAGATACCTCTCCATCACAGGGAGTGTCAAATCCCAGTCTCGATTCGTGCCAACCCAACAGACACTTTCTAAGATACCCGTAGTGCACCTTTATAGCCACCCAGTTACGTTGTGACATTTGGTACACCCAAAGCATTCCTACGGTATCCGGGAGTTGCACAATCTCATGGTCTAAGGAAAAGACACTTGACATTTAGAAAAGCTTTAGCATACGAACTACACGATCTTGTGCTAGGCTTAGGATTGGGTCTTGTCCATCACATCATTCTCCTAATGATGTGATCCCGTTATCAACGACATCCAATGTCCATGGTCAGGAAACCGCAACCATCTATTGATCAACGAGCCAGTCAACTAGAGGCTCACTAGGGACATGGTGTTTGTCTATGTATCCACACATGTATCTGAGTTTCCTATCAATACAATTCTAGCATGGATATTAAACAATTATCATGAACAAGGAAATATAATAATAACCAATTTATTATTGCCTCTAGGGCATATTTCCAACAAGGGCTGCGCCGAGAGGGAGAGGAACTCCTATGTTTGGTAGCCCCAAAAAACCCCACTACATATAGGGGAAGGGGAGGGGGGTGCGCCCCCTCTAGGGTTCCCACCCTAGGGGGCGGCAGCCCTATATTAGATTGGGGGCGGCCAAGAAGGGGATAGAGGGAGGGCGCGCCCTAGGGTGGGCCTTAGGCCCACCTGCGCCTAGGGGTTTCCCCTCTTCTCCTCCTTGCGCCTTGGGCCCTGGTGGGAGGCGCACCAGCCCACCTAGGGGCTGGTCCCTTCCCACTCTTGGCCCACGCAAGCCTCTGGGGCCGATGGACCCCCGGAACCCTTCCGGTGGTCGCGGTACGTTACCGATGATGCCCGGAACACTTCTGGTGGCCAAATCGTCACTTCCTATATATAATACTTTACCTCCGGACCATTCTAGAACTCCTCGTGACGTCCGAGATCTCATCCGAGACTCCGAACATCGTTCGGTAACCACGTACATATTCCCCTTATAACCCTAGCATCATCGAACCTTAAGTGTGTAGACCCTACGTGTTCGGGAGACATGTAGACATGACCGAGACATCTCTCCGGTCAATAACCAACAGCGGGATCTGGATACCCATGTTGGCTCCCACATGTTCCACGATGATCTCATCGGATGAACCACCATGTCGAGGATTCAATCATTCCCATATGCAATTCCCTTTGTCTACCCGTATGATACTTGCCCGAGATTCGATTGTCGGTATCCCTATACCTTGTTCAATCTCGTTACCGGCAAGTCTCTTTACTCGTTCCGTAACCCATCATCCCGTGACCAACTCCTTAGTCACATTGAGCTCATTATGATGATGTCTTACCGAGTGGGCCCAGTGATACCTCTCCGTCACACGGAGTGACAAATCCCAATCTCGATTTGTGCCAACCCAACATATACTTTTGGGGACACCCGTAGTGTACCTTTATAGCCACCCAGTTACGTTGTGACGTTTGGCACACCCAAAGCATTCCTATGATATCCGGGAGTTGCACAATCTCATGGTCTAAGGAAATGATACTTGACGTTAGAAAAGCTTTAGCAGACAAACTACACAATCTAGTGCTATGCTTAGGATTGGGTCTTGTCCATCACATCATTCTCCTAATGATGTGATCCCGTTATCAACGACATGCAATGTCCATGGTCAGGAAACTGTAACCATCTATTAATCAACGAGCTAATCAACTAGAGGCTCACTAGGGACATGTTATGGTCTATGTATTCACACATGTATTACAATTTCCGGATAATACAATTATAGCATGAACAATAGACAATTATCATGAACAAGGAAATATAATAATAACCATTTTATTATTGCCTCTAGGGTATATTTCCAACATATACGTCCGCGGATGAGAGTGATAACCCACAAGTATAGGGTATCGCAATAGTTTTCGTGGGTAGAGTATTCAACCTAAATTTATTGATTCGACACAAGGGAAGCCAAAGAATATTCTCAAGTATTAGCAGTTGAGTTGAAATTCAACCACACCTGGAAAACTTAATATCTGCAGCAAAGTATTTAGTAGCAAAGTAGTATGGAAGTTGAAAGGGCATGTCCCTACCTATGTGGTTTTGGTGATTAATGACAATGTGGTTGCAGACTAATCGTGTGTGCCAAGTATTTCAGATATGGATCCAGAGGCACGAGACGATCTTCTACCCTCCGAGTTATCAGCTCAAGACGTGTTGTCTTCCTAGGCTTGTGTTTTGGTGGACTTGAGTCGTAGGCGACACCGTACTATCAAGGGAGGGGGTCCGCATTGGAAAGGCGAGGATGGAATCATCACGTACACTCTATTTTTGCACCCTCATCATCTTTCCTTTACTTGGGGATCTCCACATCTCTATGTGGTGATTCTGTCTGTTGGGCGCAGTAGTATCGTAGCCAGGGCGGTAGTACCGCCTACACTCTCTAAGCGGTAGTACCGCTGAGAAGTCGCAGTAGTACCGCTTGGGCATATGCGCGGCAGTACCGCCGCGGCTACTCTCCACCTCCGCGTCGATTCGGGACGAGTATTTCTCATGTTGGGTTCTATGGTAGTAGCAATAGTAGTAGAAGTGGTAGTACCGCTGCCACCACCGTGGCTACTACCGCTCCTACTCTCTGTGCCTCATCCCTAACACAGGACGGTGGTACCGCTGGGGGTCGCGGTAGTACCGCTGGCACCAGCGGTAGTACCGCTCGGCCCAGTGGTAGTACCGCTCTGTGCGGGTAGAGAAGAGTGTAACGGTTCACTCTTCTCCTCCACTATATAAAGGGTTCTTCCTCCTCTTGAAGAACTACCTCTTTTCCCCCAAGCTCCATTGTTTCTGCAAAAGCTCATTTTCGCCCGATCTCTCTCTCTAGCTAATCAAACTTGTTGATTTTCTAGGGATTGCTTGAGAAGGCCCAGATCTACACTTCCACCAAGAGAAATTTGATCCCGCCACTAATCCCTTGCGGATCTTGTTACTCTTGGGTGTTCGAGCACCCTAGACGGTTGAGGTCATCTCGTAGCCATATCCATTGTGGTGAAGCTCTGTGGTTTCGTTGGGAGCCTCCAATTCAGTTGTGGAGTGAGCCCCAACTGATAACCTACAAGTGTAGGGTATCACAACAGTTTTCGAGGGTAAAGTATTCAACCCAAATTTATTGATTCGACACAAGGGGAGCCAAAGAATACTCTTAAGTATTAGCAGCTGAGTTGTCAATTCAACCACACCTGGAAACTTAGTATCTGCAACAAGGTAATTCAGTAGCAAGGTAATATGGAAGTAACGGTAACAACAATAAAAGTAATGATAGTGTTTTTGTATTTTTTGTAATAGCAGCAGCGGAAAAGTAAATAAGCAACAAGCAATATGTGAAAAGCTCGTAGGCATTGGATCGGTGATGGAGAATTATGTCGGATGCGATTCCTCATGTAATAGTTACAACCTAGGGTGACACAGAACTAGCTCAAGTTCATCAATGTAATGTAGGCATGTATTCTGAATATAGTCATACATGCTTATGGAAAAGAACTGGCATGACATCTTTTGTCCTACCCTCCCATGGCAGCGGGGTCCTAGTGGAAACTAAGGGATATTAAGGCCTCCTTTTAATAGAGTACCGGACCAAAGCATTAACACATAGTGAATACATGAACTCCTCAAACTACGATCATCATCGGGAGTGGTCCCGACTATTGTCACTTCGGGGTTGCCGGATCATAACACATAGTAGGTGATTATTGACTTGCAAGATAGGATCAAGAACACACATATATTCATGAAAACATAATAGGTTCAGATCTGAAATCATGGCACTCGGGCCCTAGTGACAAGCATTAAACATGGCATGCAAAGTCATAGCAACATCAAACTTAGAACATAGTGGATACTAGGGATCAAACCCTAACAAAACTAACTCGATTACATGGTAAATCTCATCCAACCCATCACCGTCCAGCAAGCCTACGGTGGGATTACTCATGCACGGTGGTGAGCATCATGAAATTGGTGATGGAGGAAGGTTGATGATGACAATGGCGACGATCTCCACTCTCCGGAGCCCCGAACGGATTCCAGATCAGCCCTCCCGAGATAGATTAGGGCTTCGTGGCGGCTCCTTATCGGCGATAATTCTTCCTCTCTGATTTTTTATCCCCAAAAGAGAATATATGGAGTCTGGGGATACGCCGGTGGAACAACAGGGGGGCCACGAGGCAGGGGGGCGCGCCCAGGGGGAGGGGGGCGCCCCCACCCTCGTGGACAGGGTGTGGCCCCCTGGCTTGGTTCTTTACGCAGATATTTTTTATATATTCATAATTCTCCGTTGAATTTCAGGTCATTCCGAGAACTTTTGTTTCTGCACAAAAATAACACCATGGCAGTTCTGCTGAAAACAGCGTCAGTCTGGGTTAGTTCCATTCAAATCATGTAAGTTAGAGTCCAAAACAAGGGCAAAAGTGTTTGGAAAAGTAGATACGTTGGAGACGTATCAACTCCCCCAAGCTTAAACCTTTGCTTGTCCTCAAGCAATTTAGTTGATAAACTGAAAGTGATAAAGAAAAACTTTGACAAACTCTGTTTGCTCTTGTTGTTGTAAATATGTAAAGCTAGCATTCAAGTTTTCAGCAAAGATCGTGAACTAACCACATTCACAATAACTTTCAGGTCTCATGTCTACTCATATCAATGGCATAATCAACTAGCGAGCAATAATAATAAACCTCGGATGACAACACTTTCTCAAAACGATCATAATATGATATAACAAGATGGTATCTCGCTAGCCCTTTCTGAGACCCCAAAACATAAATGCAGAGCACCTTTAAAGATCAAGGACTGACTAGACATTGTAATTCATGGTAAAAGAGATCCAGTCACAACCATACTCAATGCAAATTAATAGCAATACATGCAAATGACAGAGGTGCTCTCCAACTGGTGCTCTTTAATAAGATTATGATGACTCAACATAAAATAAAATAGATAGGCCCTTCGCAGAGGGAAGCAGGGATTTGTAGAGGTGCCAGACCTTGATTTTTAAATAGAGATGAATAATATTTTGAGCGGTATACTCTCATTGTCAACATAGCAACCAAGAATCTCGATATCTTCCATGCTACACACATTATAGGTGGTTCCCAAACAGAATGGTAAAGTTTATACTCCCCCAACCACCAACAAGCACACTCCATGGCTAGCCCGAAACAACGGGTACCGTCCAAACCAGCAACAACCCTGGGGGAGTTTTGTTTAATTATTATGATTTGAGCATGGGACTGGGCATCCCGGTTACCAGCCATTTTCTCATGAATGATGAGCTGAGTCCACTCATCGTGAGAATAACCTACCTAGCATGGAAGATATAGACAACCCTAGTTGATACATGAGCTGTTCGAGCATACAAAACAGAATTTCATTTGAAGGTTTAGAGTTTGGCACATACAAATTTACTTGGAACGGCAGGTAGATACCGCATATAGGAAGGTATGGTGGACTCATATGGAATAACTTTGGGGTTTATGGAAGTGGATGTACAAGAAGTATTCCCGCTTAGTACAGGTGAAGGCTAGAAAGAGACTAGGAAGCGACCAGCTAGAGAGCGACAACAGTCATGAACATGCATTAAAATTAATCAACAATGAATGCAAGCACGAGTAGGATATAAATCACCATGAACATAAATATCGTGGAGGCTATGTTGATTTTATTTCAACTACATGCGTGAACATGTGTCATGTCAGACCACTTGAATCGTTCAAATGAGGATACCACCCTATCATACCACATCACAACCATTTTAATATCATGTTGGCACGCAAGATAGACCATTATAAACTCTTAGCTAATTAAGCATGGCATGAACAGCTATGATCTCTAATTGTCATTGCAAGCATGTTTCATTCATAATAGGCTAAATCAGGAACGATGAACTATCATATTTACAAAAACAAGAGAGGTCGAGTTCATACCAGCTTTTCTCATCTCAATCAATTCATCATATATCGTCATTATTGTCTTTCACTTTCACGACCGAACGGTGTGGATAGTAATAATAGTGCACGTGCATTGGACTAAGCTGGAATCTGCAGGCAATTAATATAAGAGAGAAGACAAAGTAATATGGCTCAAGGTTAAATCAACAATAAAGCATATGAGAGCCACTAAGCATTTTCAATCATGGTCTTCTACTCTTGACCCCCCAAAGAAAAGAAAAGAAACTATTTACACGGGAAAGCTCCCAACAAGCAAAAGAAGAACGAGAAATCTTTTTGGGTTTTCTTTTAATTACTACTACTACGGGCATGGAAAGTAAACTAGCTAAAAGCTACAACTAATTATTTTGTTTTTCTTAAGGTTTTTCTAACACACAAGAAAAAGACTAAGAAAAGAATTGAAACTAGCATGGATAGTACAATGAAAGAGTGTGAGCACCGACTACTGGAATAAGTGTGTGAACATGAATGTAATGTCGGTGAGAAACACGTACTCCCCCAAGCTTAGGCTTTTGGCCTAAGTTGGTCTAAGGCCAATATTGGCCTGACGGATATCCAAAGTCGTAGTTGGGGTTGTACTGAGATGCAGCGGCTACTGCCTGGCGAGCTGCATCCTGGAGACGAGCTGCTCTCATTGTCTCCTTATACTCATTTGCCTCATCCCTGGTTATAATATATCTCCCTTGTGCCTGAAAGTCAAAGAAGGTAGGAGCAGGGAGAGCAATATGGACAGTGTGACGCCTGTCAAAGATTAGCATTATAATAGAGTACCAGACCATAGCATTAACACATAGTGAATACATGAACCCCTCAAACTACGGTCATCACCGGGAGTGGTCCCGACTATTGTCACTTCGGGGTTGCTGGATCATAACACATAGTAGGTGACTATTGACTTGCAAGATAGGATCAAGAACACACATATGTTCATGAAAACATAATAGGTTCAGGTCCAAAATCATGGCACTCGGGCCCTAGTGACAAGCATTAAGCATGGCAAAGTCATAGCTCAGGCTAGACGGAGCGAGCGGGCTTTTCGGCCCGCTCGTAGCCCGCTCAAGACCGGACCGTCCGGTCCTGGCCCGCTGAAGAATTTGTTCGGTCCGGTTACTAAATTCGGGCTCGAAATTTTCTCGGTCCGGTCCGGTCTTTGACCGGTCCGACCGAGCGGACCGAAGCTGCAAGGCCGTTCTTCTTCGTCGCGGCCACGGGCAACGCTCTGGCTGTGTCCCACCCCGGCGCTGTTCATCGGAATCGAGTAATCATCACTCAATTGACATAGAGACAGGGGCAAAGAGGTAGAAGAAGACCCAAATCACGCGCTGCCCTTTTTTCCTTGTATTCAGTCAAACAGAGAATAGAAAGAACGATAGTCGCGGCGTTCGATCCGATAATCGCGGCGCCATTCTTGACTAGCCCTTCGCTGTTGTTTCCTTTTACTAGCGACCAACGAGAGAATGCGATAATCATGCGCCCATCCCATGCTTTCGTTTCCTTTTATCAAGTCAAATAGAAAACCAAAGTAAAATCCTATTCCAACGTGACATGCTTACCAAATCTATACGTGCTATCTTTGTTTGGATTGTAGGAACTGCCCCACGATTTTAGGTAACAGTAGCAATCCAATTTAAGTTTACGTAAAAGAAGGAGAGAAATAGGTCGATCCTATAATCACGGCGCCATCCCACGACTAACTTCACGTCCAGATTCATCCATTAATGACGGCAAGGCTCGCACACAAAAAATCGTGGGCTCATGCATGCCCTACAATACTTGCATGCGACAAAAAAACCGCTAAGGAGCAAAAACGCGCAGGTTCATGGCTAACAATGGCGCCCCAGCTAGCGCCGCCGCGTCCTGTTGCCTCCATGTTTGCACCACCGTCGTTCTCGACCATAGAGCGCCCTATACCTCTTCCTGCGCTCTCCGGCAACCCCTCGTGCGCATTGTGCCATCATCTACGTTGACCACGGCCGGTCCTCTCGGTCCAGCCCGGGCTGGAGGGCGGTCGGTCCGAGCCCTGAAATCAGGACCGTTCGGCTGGTCGATCCGGTCCGGTCCGGTCCGCCGGCGGCCGGTCAAAACTGCGGCTCGGTCAGGGACCGGATCGGCCTGGACCGTGTCCACCCTGAGTCATAGCAACATCAATCTTAGAACATAGTGGATACTAGGGATCAAACCCTAACAAAACTAACCCGATTACATGGTAAATCTCATCCAACCCATCACCGTCCAACAAGCCTACGATGGGATTACTCACGCACGGCGGTGAGCATCATGAAATTGGTGATGGAGGAAGGTTGACGATGACGATGGCGACGATCTCCACTCTCCGGAGCCCCGAACGGACTCCAGATCAGCCCTCCCAAGAGAGATTATGGCTTGGCGGCGGCTCCGTATCGTAAAACGCGATAATTCTTCCTCTCTGATTTTTTTCTCCTCGAAAGAGAATATATGGAGTCTGGGGATACGTCGGTGGAGCAACAGGGGGCCCACGAGGCAGGGGGCGCGCCCAGGGGGAGGGGGCGCACCACCCACCCTTGTGGACAGGGTGTGGGCCCCCTGGCTTGGTTCTTTCCGCATATATTTTTTATATATTCCAAAATAATTCTTTGTTGAATTTCAGGTCATTCCGAGAACTTTTATTTCTGCACAAAAATAACACCATACAGTTCTTCTGAAAACAGCGTCAGTCCGGGTTAGTTCCATTCAAATCATATAAGTTAGAGTCCAAAACAAGGGCAAAAGTGTTTGGAAAAGTAGATACGTTGGAGACGTATCACCAACCTTGTTTGTAAAGGTTCGGTCGCCGCCTTCAGGGGCACCAATAGTGGAATCACGGCATCTCGCATTGTGTGAGGGCGTGAGGAGAATACCATGGCCCTAGTGCCTTCTTGGGGAGCATTGTGCCTCCACACCGCTCCAACGGAGACGTACTTCCCCTCAAAGGGAAGGAACTTCAGTAACACATCCTCGTCTTCACCGGCTTCACTTTTGGTTATCTCTATCCTTTACTTATGCAAGCTTTAGTGTGTTAGTATCTTATGCTTGCTTGCTTACTTATCTTTGTTGCTTCGTATAGGTTGCTCACCTAGTTGCATATATAGACAACCTATTTTGTTCCTAAGTTTAATTTTGTCAAGAATAGCTAAAATTGTTAGTTGCCTATTCACCCCCCCTCTAGTCAACCATATCGATCCTTTCAATTGGTATCAGAGCCTCGTCTCTTTATTAAGGACTTTACCGTCCAAAGAGTATGGGTGACAACGTAGTCGAGATGGAGGAACACTCCAGTGGAACTCCGTCCTTGCCTACGTCCGATGGGGGAACCTCGGTGTCTCGTTAGGAGTTCAATGTGGCTATAAAGATGTTGAAAGACTCACTGGCAACCGAGGTCAAAGGCATGTTCAAAGAATTTCTTGAGGGGCTTAAATTACCCACCACACCATTGGAAGTGGTTCGTCCCGCTACCAATGTGTCCAATGCTATTCCCGACAAGGGAGAAGCTAGTAGTGAGCAAGTCCCGGTGACTAAGAATGGGAGTGGGATCTTTGCTCACTCTGCGCCTCCTACACATTATGGAGGACCCGTTCCTACTCCGCATTTAAATTTGGTTGGTCCTCCACCTAAGTTTGTGAAAAATTCTGATTTTGCCACTTGGACATTTCGCTTTAAACGTCATTTAAATCATTGTTCTACTAACATTTGGAGAATCATTGAGCAAGACTTCTACCCGCATGATCCTTACAACTTGACTCCAAGAGAAGCTGCGGATCATCAATTCAACGAGTCCATTCTTTGCATACTTCAAGAAGCTATCCCTCCCGAAGACATTGCACATCTTCGATCCTTCTCCGTGGCCAAGGAAGTATGGGAGCATGTTGGTTCCTTGTACAAGGGAAGCGCGCAAGCATTCAACGCTCAAATTATGAAGTCGTGCAAGATGAAGCCGGTGAGTTTGCCATGATTGAAGATGAAGATCCCCGTGAACTTTATCGGAGATTAACCACTCTTGCGGTTTCTCTTCGAGATCATGGGAGCAAGGACACGGCTGACAATTGGATCAGGCGCAAGTTTCTCAAGGCCATGATGCCCTATCACAAGGCCATGTCCCTCGTCATCCGCCAACGACCGGACTTCCACACTTTGTCCTCAAGTGAAGTTTTGGATGAGTTCGTTGCAATGAGGATCTTGGATAAGACCGCCGACAACGCGGTGTTGCGAGCTCAATGATCAAAGAAGCCCAATCTTGCTTTGAAGGCCAGGGCTTGTGTGGAAGATGATGATGAAGGGGATGAAGATAAGAGTTGCCCCGAGGACACAAAATATGCTTATCATGAACATATGGCTCTAGCGTCTTGGAAATTTTGGGGCAACAAGAAGAACTCTAGGCCCAACTTCAACAAGAACAACTCGAGTGGCCTCAAGGGCAAGCAACGAGTGAGGACGTGCTACAATTGTGGCAATGTGAGTCACTTTGTTGTGGATTGCCCATATGAGAAACGAGAAGACAATGGAGGCAAGCTTATCCGAAAGGACAAGGCCAAGTCCTATCCCAACAACAACAACTTCAACAAGAAGACTCCTCCTAGAGGTTTGGTGGCCCAAGAAGAATATGTTGAGGATGATTATGATGAAGAAGATGATGAGATGGTCACTATGGCCACAATTGCTATTGCAACAACTCCACAATCATCCCTCTTCGACTCACCAAATGATAACATCATCGCCAAGTGCCTCATGGCTAAGGTCACCAACAAGGTAACCCCCAACATCAATTCTACCATCCCCTCTAATCCTTCATTAATGGATTGTATTGATGAGAGTGAGGAGGTGGAGGAGGAGGAAAATGAATTTGAGTTATTTATGAGTAAACTCAAGGGCAAACCCAAGAAGCACTTCGTTGCTCTCTTGGAACAACTCGGTGAAGCCAATGACATGATCGAGGCTCACGAGGAGTCCATTTCTAAAATGGAGGGGCATAGTAGAGACTATGCCGATGAGATCTCAGATCTCTCTAATGCTCTTGAGGAAGAGCGTGGTCGTCGTTTGGCTCTTGAGGAGTCACACAACGATGATCATGCTACATTAAAGAAAGATCTTGATCATGCTTTAGTTGTCTCTCGTGTGCTTAATACCGAGAAGGCAAAGCTTGTGGTTGGCCATGCTAGACTCAAGGAGGAGTTTGTTACACTTGACAAGGCTCACAAGGTCTTGAAGAGTGTACATACTAGTCTCAAAGAGTCTCATGATCAACTTCAAGTTTCGCTAACCAAGGAGAAAGCTACCTTTCCTCGCATGGTTTTAATTGATAATGCAAATGCTACTAACCCATGTTGCGAGCATGTGCATCTTGTTGAAGAGAATGCCAAGTTGAAGAAGCAACTTGAGAAAGGCCTTGTGTCTTGTATACAAGGTGAGAAGAACCTCAACGATTTTTTGAGCAATCAAAAGGAAGTTGTGGCGAAAGAAGGAATTGGGTTTGCTCCCAAGCCCAAGAAGAAGAAGAACGACAAGACCAAGCAACCTCTTCCCCTCAAGCAAACTTTTGTAAAAGAAGGAGAGGGTGCTCCTAAGAAGAAGAACATTGTGAAGAGTGGTGTAGTCAAGAAAAACACTGCCACGCCATCCACCAAAGCCGACGACTTTAACCCTTCTTACGTTCTATGTCGTGCTAGTGATGGACATGTTTTTGCTAAATTTGTTGGTTCTTCTTATGAGTACATTGAATGGTCTATTTGGGTTCCTAAGACCCTTGTTGCTACAAAGGACCCATTACAAAATGGGTACCTAAATCCAAGCATTGATCTCTTGTAGGAGTTTGCTTCCGGTGGGGGATCATGGTTGCTCGATAGTGGAGCCACAAATCATATGACCGGAAGCAAAAACTTGGTGGTGGATGTGCACCAAGGATTATCTATGGCCACCAATGTCGAATGGGGTGATTCTTCATCTTCTAAGGTATTGGGGCTTGGCAAGGTTGTTGTTTCTCATGATCTCACGATCGAGAAAGTCATGCTTCTTGAGTCCCTTGCATACAATTTACTTTCTGTTCGTCAACTTGCACTCATGGGCTTTGCCACTTTCTTTGATATTGATACCGTGGCCCTCTTGTGGAGCAAGACTCTTAAAGTAGCATATGTTGGGCATGTCGAAAACGGTATTTATGTAGTTAACTTCTCGGAGCAACCCACTAAGACCGCGACTTGCCTAATGGCTAAAGTTGATGTGGGTTGGCTTTGGCATCGCCGGCTAGCCCATGTCAATATGAGATCTTTGCAAAGTCTCCTCAAGGGGGACCGTGTCCTTGGACTAATAAATGTTAGCTTTGCCAAAGATCATGCTTGCAGTTTCTGTATTGAAGGAAACTTACACGAGAAGGCTCACCCTCCCACGACTATCATCTACTCAAAAAGGTCGTTAGAGCTCCTTCACATGGATCTCTTTGGGCCTCCATCCTTTGATAGTCTTGGGGGTAGAAAGTATTTCTTGGTGATTGTAGATGATTATTCAAGATACACTTGGGTATACTTATTCAAGAGGAAGAGTGAGACCCAACAAACCGTCATCAACTTTGCAAATGAGGGTCAACGTCAACATGATGCAAAGATCTTGATGATTCGAAGTGACAACGGCTCCGAGTTCAAGAACTACACCTTGGATGAGTTTCTTAGTGATGAGGGGATAAAGCATCAATATGCCGCACCCTATACCCCTCAACAAAATGGTGTAGCGGAGAGAAAGAACCGGACATTGATGGACGCGGCGAGAACCATGATGGCGGAATTCAAGTCTCCATACAACTTTTGGGCCGAAGCCATCAACACCACTTGTCATGCATCCAATCGGCTCTATCTCCGCAAAGGCTTGAACAAGACTCCATATGAGATACTTACCGGTAACAAGCCCAATCTCAAGTACCTCCGGGTGTTCGGTTGTAAGTGTTTCATACTCAAGAAAGGTGCTCGTTTGTCTAAATTTGAAGCTAGAGGTCACGAGGGCATATTTGTTGGTTATGTTACAAACTCTCATGCTTACCGTGTCCTCAACAAGTCCAATGGACTCATTGAGGAGACGTGTAACGTAGAGTTTGATGAGAATAACGGTTCCCAAGTGGAGCAAAGTGGTACTTGTGACGTAGGTGATGAAATTGCTCCCCAAGCCATAAGAAGAATGGGTGTTGGTTATATCCTACCCATTGAGGAACCCCTTGTGGTCGAAGGAGAAGGACAATGTTCCACTCAAGTAGAACCATCACCAACCCAAGACCCACACGCTTCCGAAGAACAAAGTGAAGGCCCTCAACCGGATGAACAAGGCCAAGTGCAAAATCAACCACAACATGGTGGTGAGCTACCAAGTGATGCACAAGGCCAAGTTCCCTCTCCCGAGCATGTTCAAGATCAAGAGCAAGATCAAGATCAAGATCAAGCTCATGACGACGCTCAAGATGATCAACTCATAGCTCCTCAATTTTCTCTTAAAGAGCAATTGGAGCATCGTGCTGCTAAAGTTGCTTCCAGGCTCGCTGTTGGGGAACGTAGTATTTCAAGAAAAATCCTACGATCACGCAAGATCTATCTACTAGAAGCATAGCAACGAGAGGGGAGAGTGTGTCTACGTACCCTCGTAGACCGGGAGCGGAAGCGTCTAGTGACGCGGTTGATGTAGTCGAACTTCTTCACGATCCAAGCGATCAAGCACCGAACGTACGGAGCCTCCACGTTCAGCACACGTTCAGCTTGATGGTGTCCCACGAGCTCTTGATCCAGTAGAACTTCACGGGAGAGTTTCGTCAGCACGACGGCGTGGTGACGGAGATGATGAAGCTACCGGCGCAGGGCTTCACCTAAGAACTGCAATGGTATGACCGAGGTGTGTTTCTGTGGAGAGGGGCACCGCACACGGTTGGGAGAGATCAACTGATCAACTTGTGTGTCTATGGGGTGCCCCCACCCCCATATATAAAGGAGTGGAGGAGGGGGAGGGCCGGCCCTCTACTATGGCGCACCCTGGGGAGTCCTACTCCCACCGGGAGTAGGATCCCCCCTTTCCTAGTAGAACTAGGAGCCCTTCCAAGTAGTAGGACTAGGAGAGAACGAAAGGGAAAAGAGAAGAGAAGGAAGGAGGGGGCGCTGCCCATCCCCCTAGTCCAATTCGGACTAAGCTTTGGGGGGGGGGGGCACAGCCTCCTCTCTCTCTTTCCCCTAAAGCCCAATAAGGCCCATATCCTCCCCGGCGAATTCCAGTAACTCTCCGGTACTCCGAAAAGTACCCGAATCACTCGGAACCTTTCCGATGTCCGAATATAGTCATCCAATATATCGATCTTTACGTCTCGGACATTCCGAGACTCCTCGTCATGTCCGTGATCTCATCCGGGACTCCAAACTACCTTCGGTACATCAAAACTCATAAACTCATAATACCGATCATCATCAAACGTTAAGCGTGCGGACCCTACGGGTTCGAGAACTATGTAGACATGACCGAGACACATCTCCGGTCAATAACCAATAGAGGAACCTGGATGCTCATATTGGTTCCTACATATTCTACAAAGATCTTTATCGGTCAAACCGCATAACAACATACGTTGTTCCCCTTGTCATCGGTATGTTACTTGCCCAAGATTCGATCGTCGGTATCACCATACCTAGTTAATCTCGTCACCGGCAAGTCTCTTTACTCGTTCCGTAATACATCATCTCGTGACTAGCTCATTAGTCATTTGCTTGCAAGGCTTATTATGACGTCTATTACCGAGAGGGCCCAGACCTCTCCGACACTCGGAGTGACAAATCCTATTCTTGATCTATGCCAACACCACGAACACCTTCGGAGACACCTGTAGAGCATATTTATAATCACCCAGTTACGTTGTGACATTTGATAGCACACAAGGTGTTCCTCCGATATTCGGGAGTTGCGTAATCTCATAGTCATAGGAACATATATAAGTCATGAAGAAAGCAATAGCAGTAAAACTAAACGATCATAGTGATAAGCTAACGGATGGGTCTTGTCCATCACATCATTCTCCTAATGATGTGATCCAGTTGATTAAACGACAACTCATGTCTATGGCTAGGAAACATAACCATCTTTGATCGATGAGCTAGTCTAGTAGAGGCATACTAGGAACACTCTGTTTTGTCTATGTATTCACACATGTACTAAGTTTCCAGTTAATACAATTCTAGCATGAATAATAAACATTTATCATGATATAAGGAAATGAATAATAACTTTATTATTGCCTCTAGGGCATATTTCCTTCAGTATCCCACTTTCACTAGAGTCAATAATCTAGATCACATCACCATGTGATTAACATCAATAGTTCACATCACCATGTGACTAACACCCATAGTTCTCATCGCCATGCGACCAATAGCCAAATGGTTTACTAGAGTCAACAATCTAGTTCACATCGCCATGTGGTTAACACCAAAAGAGTACTAAGGTGTGATCATGTTTTGTTTCGTGAGAGAAGTTTAGTCAGCGGGTCTGTTATATTCAGATCCTTATGTATTTTGCAAATTTCTATGTCTACAATGCTCTGCACGGGGCTACTCTAGCTAAATGCTCCCACTTTCAATATGTATCCAAATCGATACTTAGAGTCATCTGGATTAGTGTCAAAGCTTGCATCGGCGTAACTCTTTACGACAAACTCTTTATCACCTCCATAATCGAGAAACATTTCCTTAGTCATCCAGTAACTAAGGACAATTTTGACCGCTGTCCAGTGATCTACTCCTAGATCAAAATTGTACTCCCTTGCCAAACTCAGGGCAAGGCATACAATAGGTCTGGTATACAGCATGGCATACTTTATAGAACCTATGGCTGAGGCATAGGGAATAACTTTCATTCTCTCTCTATCTTCTGCAGTGGTCGGGCATTGAGTCTTACTCAACTTCACACCGTGTAATACAGGCAAGAACCCTTTCTTTGACTGTTCCATTTTGAACTACTTCAAAAACTTGTCAAGGTATGTACTCATTGAAAAAACTTATCAAGCGTCTTGATCTATCTCTATAGATCTTGATGCTCAATACGTTAGCAACTTCACCGAGGTCTTTCTTTGAAAAACTCCTTTCAAACACTCCTTTATGCTTTCCAGAAAATTCTACATCTTTTCCGATCGACAATATGTCATTCACATATACTTATCAGAAAGGTTGTAGTGCTCCCACTCACTTTCTTGTAAATACAGGCTTCACCGCAAGTCTGTATAAAACTATATGCTTTGATCAACTTATCAAGGAGTATATTCCAACTCCGAGATGCTTGCACCAGTCCATAGATGGATCGCTGGAGCTTGCACACTTTGTTAGCACCTTTAGGATTGACAAAACCTTCTGGTTGCATCATATACATCTCTTCTTTGAGATATCCATTCAGGAATGCAGTTTTGACATCCATTTGCCAGATTTCATAATCATAAAATGCGGCAATTGCTAACATGATTCGGACAGACTTAAGCATCGCTACGGGTGAGAAAGTCTCATCGTAGTCAACTCCTTGAACTTGTTGAAACCCTTTCGCAACAACCCTTTCGCTGACGGTTATATTACCTAGAGGGACCAGAGATACCTCTCCGACACTCGGAGTGAGAAATCCTATTCTTGATCTATGCCAACACCACGAACACCTTCGGAGACACCTGTAGAGCATCTTTATAATCACCCAGTCACGTTGTGTTGTTTGATAGCACACAAGGTGTTCCTCCGGTATTCGGGAGTTGCATAATCTCATAGTCATAGGAACATGTATAAGTCATGAAGAAAGCAATATCAGTAAAGCTAAACGATCATAGTGCTAAGCTAACGGATGGGTCTTGTCCATCACATCATTCTCCTAATGATGTGATCAAGTTGATCAAATGACAACTCATGTCTATGGCTAGGAAACATAACCATCTTTGATCGATGAGCTAGTCTAGTAGAGGCATACTAGGGACACTCTGTTTTGTCTATGTATTCACACATGCACTAAGTTTCCAGTTAATACAATTCTAGCATGAATAATAAACATTTATCATGATATAAGGAAATAAATAATAACTTAATTATTGCCTCTAGGGCATATTTCCTTCACTCGCTTCTAGAGAGCATCACATGGAGAATATTCTTGGAAGCATCACAAAGGGGGTAAGCACTTGTAGACAATTAGCAAACTATTGTGCTCATCAAGCTTTTGTCTCTTGTGTTGAAACTCAAAAGGTCTATGAGGCGCTCGAAGACCCCGATTGGCTTAATGCCATGCATGAAGAACTCCATAACTTCGAGCGCAACAATGTGTGGTGTCTGGTCCCAAGACCGAAGGAGAACCATAATGTCATTGGAACCAAGTGGATCTTTAAGAACAAGCAAGATGCTCACGGAATTGTCATCCGCAACAAGGCGTGTTTGGTGGCTCAAGGCTACTCCCAAGTTGAGGGTATCGACTACGGTGAAACCTTTGCCCCCGTCGCTCGCCTTGAATCTATTTGTTTGTTGCTTGCCTATGCTTCTCATCATAACTTTAAATTGCAACAAATGGACATGAAAAGTGCATTTCTTAATGGTCCTCTTAATGAGTTGGTGTATGTCAAACAACCCCCGGGGTTTGAGGATCCTAAGTTCCCCAATCACGTGTATCAACTCGATAAGGCGCTCTACGGCCTTAAACAAGCCCCACGTGCGTGGTATGAGCATCTTACCGAGTTGTTGCAAGATCATGGGTTTGAAATTGGGAAAATTGACCCCACTCTTTTTACTAAGAAGGTCAAAGGGGAGTTGTTTGTATGGCAACTATATGTTGATGATATTATCTTTGGTTCTCCTAACAAAGCTTTCAATGATGAGTTTGATGCACTCATGACCGCGCAATTTGAGATGTCCATCATGGGAGAGTTGAAGTTCTTCCTTGGGTTCGAGATCAAATAAAGAAGAGAAGGAATCTTCATCAAACAAGCCAAATACACTCAAGACATGCTCAAGAGGTTCAATCTAAGTGATGCCAAGCCGGCTACTACTCCAATGCCTACCAAGTGCCAACTTGACATTGATCCCAATGGTAAAGCGGTGGATCAAAAGGTATATCGTTCTATGATTGGATCCTTACTTTACCTTTGTCCATCTAGACCGGATATCATGTTGAGTGTGGGAATGTGTGCTCGGTTTCAATCCTCACCTAAGGAAAGTCACTTTGTGGCAGTCAAGTGAATCTTTCGATATTTGGCTCATACCCCAAACTTTGGCTTATGGTACCCAAGAGGAGCAAACTTCAACCTTGTAGGTTTCTCTGATACGGATTGGGCGGGAGACAAAGTGGATAGGAAGTTCACTTCCGGAGGGTGCCAATTCCTTGGTTGCTCTTTGGTAAGTTGGTCTTCTAAGAAGCAAAGTTGTGTGTCTCTTCTGTCCACCGAAGCAGAGTATGTGGCGGCCGGCAATTGTTGTGCACAACTTTTATGGATGAGGCAAACTTTAAAGGATTACGCTGTCACTTGTGACAAAGTGCCTCTTTGGTGTGATAATGAAAGTGCCATCAAGATTTCTCTCAACCCGGTGCAACACTTCAAGATGAAGCATATTGAGATTCAGTATCACTTCATCCGGGACCATATTCGGCGAGGAGAAATAGATCTTCATTATGTCAACACTCATGATAACCTTGCAGATATCTTCACGAAGCCATTGGATGAAGCAAGATTTCACGAGTTAAGGCATGAGCTAAATATCATAGATTTGAGCAATGTGGACTAAAGTTGTGCACACCTCCCACTCACACCGTGATATCTTGTTTAGATGTAGGCATGGATATAGGGCGAGCATTGTTCTCTCAATGAACTTTCTCTCCCTCGTTATGCACAAATCGATCAAATCTTTCACATTCACCATTGTTGTTGGTACAAAATGTGCTTCAAAGATGAGTAGTGGTCATGGGCTCAATGTTAAAATCTTCGCGGTGCCATGCCACTTCACTCAAACATAGGTGGCCTCGGCCACAACCATCTCTTTCGACAGGTGTATGTATGTTGTCATGTTTTTCTCCTTGTTTGCGTGGTTTTGTTTGTGTCGTTTCCTCCGTTTTCTTTTGTTTTCTTCTTGTTGCTGAGGATTTTCTCGCTGGAAGGCTCTTGGGAGCAAAATGTCAGTTTGGAGACACTTTTTCTGAGTTGGGCGGTACTACCACTGGAGCGCACGGTACTATCGCTTATCAACCTAAGCGGTACTACCGCCCGCTCGAAGCGGTACTACCGATGGAGCGCGAGGCTGCGGGGTTAAGTGGGGGTCGGGGAGTTTTTCTTCCCTTACCCACACCCATTCACCCCCATCTCTCGTTCTCTTCTCCAACGAAGAACCTGCATCGAGGTCGCCGGTGGGGTGCCTCCTCCGGGTCGTGGTTCACCTTTTCCTTCGGTGGGCGATCCCCACCCCTTCCTCAAGCCATGGATGCCGGTATTGCCCCCCGTTTCCTTCTTGTTGCTTCTAGTTTTCAAATCTAGGTTCTTAGGGGCAATGGGCATACATTCCATGATTTTTGGCCAAATCAAGGCTTGAGTAGGATGGTGAACTCCTCTATACTGCTAGGATTGAACTTTGATAGGACTATTTTTGATTTTTGCCTCCCCGGTAGTACCGGATCTGACATGGTGTGTTGGGAACTGTTGTTCCTCCGCCTGGAGCGGTAATACCGCTCCAACGGAGCGGTACTACCTCTGTCAGCGGTACTACCGCTTCTCATATGCGGTACTACCGCTGCGAGCGGTACTACCGCCTGTCCTATGCGGTACTACCGCGGAGAGGCCATCCTCCATCATAATCCTATCAAACTTTGATTCTGTTTTGCTCTTTGTCTCGTGTCTTATGCTTGTTCGTTCTCTATGTCTTTTGTGTGTGTGTGTGTGTGTGTGTTTGTTCCCAGGAGATGGCCAAATGGAACACCCTGCTCGTCGCATAAACCCCGGGCGCACCAGTTCAAAGCGCTATCGCACCTCTGAGGCAGCAGGGGGGGGGTCTGCAAGTGGTTCTTTAGGGGCTCCTTCGTCCAGTGCACCACCGTCTCAGTCACAACAACCGTCCAAGAGTACTGCAAAAAGCCAGCTAAGAAGGCCAAGACTGTCACTGATATGTCAAACAAGGAGTTCTGGGAGAGGCATCGGCGCAATCCCTATGAGCAAGAGCAAGAGCCCACCCTTGTCAACCGGTCGTTCTGGAACCGGTTTCAGTACGCAACTTACTTTGATGTGATCAAGGCCAAGAAGAATCTCTTTGTCGATGTGCGCTCAATTGACATTGCTCATTTGGAGAAGGACATGGCTTACTTCGGAGAAGCCCCGGAGATGTGTAACCAGCTCAACATTGCCCACATCATGTCATTCAATAAGGACTTTGATGCTGATCTGGTGGCCCAATTCTATGCCACTGTCCATCTTGGCACCGATGCAGAAAGGACTTTGACATGGATGACTAATGGCAAGCATCTGGCGGTTAAGTGGAAAGCTTTCATGGAGCTTTTTGGTGTTGAATATCTTGTACTAGAGAGTTCGGTCGGCTTTCCACCTCATCACAATGCTACCTCCACTCACAAGCAGAATCTTTGGCCATCCTGCACTAAGAAGGTCAACCCTGAGACTCTGAAGGAGACATATGAGCTGCCTGTGTTTCTGGATATTCTTCACCGCATCTTCAGGGAGACACTCTTTCCTCACATTGGGAACCATGATATGGTCCACTCTTATCTAGTGGACATGCTACTTTTCTGCCAGCATCAGAAGGAACGAAACACTTGAGAATCATTGGATATTTCTCATGTCATGTGGTCTGAACTGCTGTCAGCCATCTTGAAGTGTAAGTGTCTCGTCTATGCTCCATATATCATGCTCCACATTGAGAAGGCTTGTGAGCACACCTACAATTGATACCCTCTATAGACTGGCAGGTTGGTCTCTCATGAGGTCAAGAGGCTTAGGAGGAATGATCTATGGAACACTCCGGTCACTCAGCCTGACATCCCGGCTGGTGCTGATGATTCTGAGGCAGAGGCTGGCCAGGATGATGATGATGATGATGATGAGTACATGCCATCTGGAGCTGAGCCCTCTTGGGCAAAGAAGCTTAAAAGGAAGATGAAGAAGCTGTGCTGCATGGAGTCCCACGGTCAGTACATGGCCCATGTTTTTGAGAAGAAGTCCAGGACTCGTCATAAGAGCTCATGCGTCAGCTTGGTGCCACAGTTGTTAGCGGATCTAAGGGACGGCTCACCGATGAGGACGATTGGGTTCGGCAGCACTGCCACTGGACTAACTCTAACCCCGAGTAGCCCCCAACCGATGACGGAGGTGCAGATGACCCTGCAGCTGTGTGATGAAGTTGTGTGTCCTTATCTACCCCTTTTTGGTGTCTCGATGCCAAAGGGGGAGGTGATTTGTGTATTGCGGGTGTCTCTGTGTCTCGTGTGTTTTAGGTGCTTTGTCTTTCTTTGTCTCTTTGGTTTGGTTTGTGTTCGTGAGACTGAGTTATTCTTCCTTGTATGAGACCTATGCTATCTTAATTATGTCAAGTACTCTAGTAGGTGATGATTAATTCTTGTTCTGTCCTTTTGCACCTACTATGTTACCTGCTTATGTCTCCTCTTTGACTAGATGGTATCGGATTATAAAATATAGGGGGAGCATTGATCTCAGAGTGTGTGCTTTGCATTTCACAAGCAACTCTTTTATAGGCACACATCTAGGGGGAGCTCGTCTATATTTTGTAGTCCGTGGGGTTTGCTTACTCCTCACATGTCATTATATTATGTGCATATCCCATGTTGTCATCAATCCACCAAAAAGGGGGAGATTGAAAGGGCATGTCCCTACCTATGTGGTTTTGGTGATTGATGACAATGTGGTTGCAGACTAATCGTGTGTGCCAAGTATTTCAGATATGGATCCAGAGGCACGAGACGATCTTCTACCCTTTGAGTTATCAGCTCAAGACGTGTTGTCTTCCTAGGCTTATGTTTTGGTGGACTTGAGTCGTAGGAGACACCGTACTATCAAGGGGAGGGGGTCCGCATTGGAAAGGCTAGGGTGGAATCATCACGTACACTCTATTTTTGCACCGTCATCATCTCTCCTTTCCTTGGGGATCTCCACATCTCTCTATGGTGATTCTGTCTGTTGGGCACGGTAGTACCGTAGCCAGGGCGGTAGTACCGCCTATACGCTCTAAGCGGTAGTACCGCTGAGAAGTCGCGGTAGTACCGCTTGGGCATATGCGCGGCAGTACCGCCGCGGCTACTCTCCACCTCCGCGTTGATTCGGGACGAGTATTTGATACGTCCAAAACGTATCTATAATTTCTGCTTGCTCCATGCCACTTTTGGGAGATATTGCTATGATATTCATACACTTCCATACACTTTTGATCATATTTGGACTAACTTACTAATCCAGTGCACCCCAGTGCCAGTTTCTGTTTTCGGCTATTTTTGTATTTCAGGTTTTCACGTTACGAGAACTGCCAGGAAAAATCCAGAAAAATTATATAAAAAATCAGCGTTTCGGAAACAACCGTGCGTCCGAAGGACAGCCCGGGGGGGGGGGG
>LR738709.1:623415992-623441838 GCA_902687465.1 Secale cereale | reverse complement strand
CCCCCCCCCGGGCCGCGCCGGGGGGGCGCCTGGGCCCCCCGAAGCTTCCCCGATGCCCCCCTTTGGCATATATTTAAAGCGTCCTCCGAAACCCTCAGAAAAGGAACTCTTTTCGCGATCCCATCTCTGTTCCGCCGCCACCGCCGCTTCCAAGATCGGGAGCACCAGGAGAACTCTTCCCGGCACCCTGCCGGAGGGGAGGATCACCACCGGGAGCTTCTCCACCACCATGGACGCCTCCCGGATGACTCGTGAGTAGTCTCCCTTGGACCATGAGTCCATGACCAGTAGCTATGTGATGTTCTCCTCCCGTTCTTGTGCTTCACTAATTAGTCCTCGTGAGCTGCCCTACATGATCGAGGCACCTATGTAATCCTTATTCTGTTGCTATGTTGAGTTTGCTGGGATTCGATGGATTATGAGATTATGTTCAGATTGATCTTGAGTAATATATTTGATTTACCTCTTCTATATTTTTGTTCATAAGTAATTCTTGCATGTTCTCCATTGTTATTTATTGCTTTGGCCAAGTAGTAGGTAGTGACTCCAAGAGGGAACGTTATGCTCGATTGTGGGTTCATGCCCCTCGATGACTAGCTTGAGTGATAGAAACATGAGTCTAGGGGATGTGCTGTTGCCACAAGGGGGAAAACAACGGTGCTTGTGCCCGCGGGTGCAAGGATTGTTTACTTTACGCAAAGTTCTTTTAATGCAGTTGTTTGTTGCATTGAGTTTACACTATGGGTGGGACTCGCAACTTAATACCAGCGAGATGTTCTGGATAGATATCTCAAGGTGGACGATTAGTAGTAGATATTGATGGATTTCGGTCTACTTACTTTGGCGTACCGCCCATGCTTTGAACCTCAACCTTTCTTGCAATGTAGTCAGCATTGGTTTGCGTTCGTGGTCCTGTCAATTGCCCAGCTGTAATTCGTTTACCTCACATAGTTGTTTTATCGTCTTTTGGGAGAGAGACATCACTAGTGAACATCATGAGACTCCGGTCCATATTACCATCATTGATCACATCCACTATTTACTTTTCGTTATTATTTACTATTGCAAACATTATCTATCACTACTATCATTGCTTTTAATCCTTTGTGAACTACAAGGCCGAAGGGATTGACAACCTCTCTGTACTCGTTGGGAGCAAAGTTATTTGTATCTGTGTGCAGGTCCACGTTGATTGCTACTATCTGGCGCCGTAGCAGTTGACACCTACTTGTTGAACCTAGGAGTCTCTGGGGATTCGATCCTTGGCATCTTTGCTAAGGGAAAACACTTCCACAACACTGCATCTTACACCTTCCACTTGGGGTAACCAACGAGGGGTTCGAGGCCCATCAGTATTTCTCGTGTCGGGTTCTACGGTAGTAGCACCGGTAGTAGTAGTGGTAGTACCGCTTATAAGCGGTAGTACCGCTGCCACCACCGCGGCTACTACCGCTCCTACCCTCTGTGCCTCGTCCCTAACACAGGACAGTAGTACCGCTGGGGATCGCGGTAGTACCTCTGGCACCAGCGGTAGTACCGTTCGGCCCAGCGGTAGTACCGCTCTATGCAGGCAGAGAAGAGTGTAATGGTTCACTCTTCTCCTCCACTATATAAAGGGTTCTTCTTCCTCTTGAAGAACTACCTCTTTTCCCCCAAGCTCCATTGTTGCTCCAAAAGCTCAATTTCGCCTGATCTCTCTCTCTAGCCAATCAAACTTGTTGATTTTCTAGGGATTGCTTGAGAAGGCCCAGATCTAGACTTCCACCAAGAGAAGTTTGATTCCCCTCGCTAATCCCTTGCGGATCTTGTTACTCTTGGGTGTTCGAGCACCCTAGACGGTTGAGGTCACCTCGGAGCCATATCCATTGTGGCGAAGCTCCGTGGTTTCGTTGGGAGCCTCCAATTCAGTTGTGGAGAGAGCCCCAACCTTGTTTGTAAAGGTTCGGTTGCCGCCTTCAAGGGCACCAATAGTGGAATCATGGCATCTCGCATTGTGGGAGGGTGTGAGGAGAATACGGTGGCCCTAGTGGCTTCTTGGGGAGCATTGTGTCTCCACACCGCTCCAACGGAGACGTACTTCCCCTCAAAGGGAAGGAACTTCGGTAACACATCCTCGTCTTCACCGGCTCCACTTTTGGTTATCTCTATCATTTACTTGTGCAAGATTTAGTGTGTTAGTATCTTGTGCTTGCTTGCTTACTTATCTTTGTTGCATATCTAGACAACCTATTTTGTTCCTAAGTTTAATTTTGTCAAGAATAGCTAAAATTGTTAGTTGCCTATTCACCCCCCTCTATAGTCAACCATATCGATCCTTTCAGAAGTAATGGTAATAGTGGAAAAAGTAACAGTAGCAATTTTGTAGTGATGGTGACAGTAGAACTAGCGAAAGTAACAAAGCAAGTATCAATATGGAACAAACTCATAGGCAATGAATCAGCAATGATAGGTGTCGGATAATATTCATCATGTAGCAGTTATAACCTATTGTGACACAGAACTAGCTCCAATTCATCAATGTAATGTAGGCATGTATTCCGAATATAGTCATACATGCTTATGGAAAAGAACTTGCATGACATCTTTTGTCCTACCCTCCCATGGCAGCGGGGTCCTAATGGAAACTAAGGGATATTAAGGCCTCCTTTTAATAGAGTACCGAACCAAAGCATTAGCACTTAGTGAATACATGAACTCCTCAAACTATGGTCATCATCGGGAAGTGCCCCGGTTATTGTCACTCTGAGTTTGTCGGATCATAATACATGGTAGGTGACTATAGACTTGCAAGATAGGATCAAGAACACAAATATATTCATGAAAACATAATAGGTTCAGATCTGAAATCATGGCACTCGGGCCCTAGTGACAAGCATTAAGCATAGCAAGTCATAGCAACATCAATCTTAGAACATAGTGGATACTAGGGATCAAACCCTAACAAAACTAACTCGATTACATGATAAATCTCATCCAACCCATCACCGTCCAGCAAGCCTACGATGGAATTACTCACGCACGACAGTGAGCATCATGAAATTGGTGATGGAGGATGGTTGATGATGACGACGACGACGATCTCCACTCTCCGAAGCCCCGAACGGACTCCACATCAGGTCTCCCGAGGAAGAACACGAGGTGACGGCGGCTCCGTATCGTAAAACATGATGGGATCTTCTCTCTGATTTTTCTCTCCCCGAAATAGGTTATATGGGGTTGGAGTTCGCGTCGGTGGAGCTCAGGGTGTGGGACCCCTGCGATGATTCTTTCTGTCAATATTTTTATATATTCTAGAAATATTCTCCGTGAAGTTTCAGGTCATTCCGAGAACTTTTATTTCTGCACAAAAATAACACCAAGACAATTCTGCTGAAAACACCGTCACTCTGGGTTAGTTTCATTCAAATCATGCAAATTAGAGTCCAAAACAAGGGCAAAAGAGTTTGGAAAAGTAGATACGATGGAGTTGTATCAACTCCCCCAAGCTTAACCCATTGCTTGTCCTCAAACAATTCAGTTGATAAACAGAATGTGATAAAGAAATTTTTTACAAACTCGGTTTGATCTTGTCGTTGTAAATACGTAAAGCCAACATTGAGGTTTTCAGCACAGATTATGAACTAACCACATTAACAATAACATTTTGATCTCATGTTTACTCATATCAATGGCATAATCAACTAGCGAGCAATAATAATAAATATCGGATGACAACACTTTTTCAAAATAATCATGATATATATAATATCACAAAATGGTATCTCGCTAGCCCTTTTTGAGACCGCAAAACATAAATGCATAGCACCTAAGAAGATCAAGGACTGACTAGACATTGTAATTCATGGTTAAAGAGATCCAGTCACACTCATACTCAACATAAATTAATAACAAAGCATATAAATGACAGAGGTGCTCTTCAATGGTGCTTTATATAAGAGGATGATGACTCAGCAATAAAAGTAAATAGATAGGCCCTTTGCAGAGGGAAGCAGGGATTTGTAGAGGTGCCAGAGCTCAAGTTTTTAAATCAGAGATGAATATAATTTGGAGCGATATGCTTTCTTTGTCAACGCTACGACCAAGACTTCTCAATATCTTCGATGCTACATACTCCCTCCATCTCAAAATAAGTGTCTCAACTTTGTACTAACTCTAGTACGAAGTTGTACTAAGCTTAAGACACTTATTTTGAGACGGAGGGAGTACATTATAGGTAGTTCCCAAATAGAATGGTAAAGTTTTACTCCCCCTCCACCATCAAACACACTCCACGGCTTATCCAAAACAATGGGTACCGTCCAAACCAACAACAATCATGGGGGAGCTTTGTTTAATTATTTGCAATTTGGTTTTTGATCTTTTGATCATGGGACTGGGTATCCAGGTTACCAGCCATTTTCTCACGAATGAAAAATGGAGTCCACTCATCGTGAGAATAACCCACCTAGCATGGAAGATGAAGACAACCCACAGTCGCCACATGAGCGATTTGGGCATACAAAACCGAATTTTATTTGAAGGTTTAGAGTTTGGCACATGCAAATTTACTTGGAACGGCAGGTAAATACCGCATATAGATAGGTATGGTGGACTCATATGGAACAACTTTAAGTTTATGGAAGTGGATGCATAAGCATTATTCCTGCTTAGTACAGGTGAAGGCAAGAAAAAGACTGGGAAGCGACCAGCTAGAGATCAACAACGGTCATAAACATGCCTTGAGATTAACCAACATTGAGTGCAAGCATGAGTAGGATATAAATTACCATGAACCTAAATATCGTGGAGGCTATGTTGATTTTGTTTCAACTACATGTGTAAACATGTGCCAAGTCGAGCCACTTAGATCATTCAAAGGAGGATACCATCCTATCATACTGCATCATAACTATTTTAAAAGCATGTTGGCACGCAAGGTAAACCATTATAAGCTCCTAGCTAATTAAGCATGGCATGGGTAACTATAATCTCTAATTGTCATTGCAAACATGTTTCATTCATAATAGGCTAAATCAGGAATGACAAGCTAATCATATTTACAAAAACAAAATAGGTCGAGTTCATACCAGTTTTTCTCCATCTCAATCATTTCATCGTATATCGTCATTATTACCTTTCACTTGCATGAACGAACGGTGTGAATAATAAAAATAAGAGTGTACGTGCATCGGACTAAGCTGGAATCTGCAATGTTTATTCAAAGGGGAAGACAAGGTAATTTGGGCTCTTTGTTAGTTCAACCATAATGCATATGAGAGCCACTCATCATTTTCATCGTGGTCTTCTGCTCTCGACCCCCAAAGAAAAGAAAAGAATTTCAAAGAAACACACTGAAATATTTTTGGAGTTTTATTTTTTTTCTGAAGAAAGCAAAACAAGAACGACAAAAACTATTTACACGGGAAAGCTCCCAACAGACAAAAGAAGAACGAGAAATCTTTTTGGATTTTCTTTTACTACTACAAACTACTAAGAAACAAGCTAGAAAGAAAAGACAAAAAGGAGATGGAAATATTTTTGGGTTTTCTAAAGTTTTTCAAACACACACGAAGAAAGCGAGAGAGATAAACTAATATGGATGATACAATGAAAGAGTATGAACACCGACAACTGAAATAAAAGTGCGAACATAAATGTTATGTCGGTGAGAAATACGTATTCCCCCAAGCTTAGGCTTTTGCCTAAGTTGGTCTAGGACCACCACTGGCGTGGATGATATCCAAAATCATAGTTGGGGTTGTACTGAGTTGCAACAGCTACTGCTATGCGAGCTTCCTCGTGATGGTGGCCAGTCTCCGCCTCCCTCTCATATGCGTTCGCCTCCCCTTTGGTTACATAGTATCTTCCTTTTGCCTAAGAGTCAAAGAAAGCAGGAGCATGAAGAGTAATATGGACGACACGCCGTCTGCCAAAGATTAGTCAGTAATGAAGGTGCTGCCCATTCCTCTCGAGAAACTGATAACATATCATAGCTTCATAATCTAGAAAAGCGGGTGGCAACTCAACATAATATCCTCTTATGGGTACACCTAAATAGTTAGCTAAATGAGTTGCGTATATCCCACCAAATAAATCTCCATCTTTAGCATTAAGGTGTAACCTCCTTGCAATAATTGCTCCCAAATCATAACTCTTATCACCTAACACCGCACTTTTAAGGATACTAAGATCTGAAACACAAAGATGGCTATGCTCATGGTTGCCGTTCATGCATCTACCTATGAAGAGAGCAAAATAGCGTATAGCAGGAAAGTGAATACTCCCTATGGTGGCTTGTGTAATGTTTCTAGTTTCCCACACGGTGATGCTATCAAGAAAATCATGGTATTCAGATTTGTGAGGGTCATTGAGACTACCCCACTGTGGGATTTTGCATGCAACACACAAATCTTCTAGGTCCATAGTATAAGATTCATCATAAAGATCAAACAGGACAGTATGAGTATTGCGCTTGGATGAAAATTCAAACCTCCGCACAAAGGAATCGGTGAGGTAATAATGTCGTCGGCACTTATCTGACACGAAGTCCTCAAGGTCGGCATTTCATACATATGCATCAAACTCATCCTTGAATCCTGCGCGAATCATAAATTCATCTGACGGCCATTCGCAAGGTCGTACTTGGGCATCTCTTGGTGGTTCAAGGTTCGGTTCGTGTATCGCGAGCCTCGGTGCTTGCTTTCTTGAAAGGCCACCTTGAAATGTTCTCCTTGTCATTTTCTTTTTGTGCAAAATTCTGAAACTTTTAGTCACTCAAAATAAAAGTGAACGAAACTCAATAAAATTGATAGCAACTACTCCTACAAGTGTCTAAAGGATATATCATGCACCAAAACTACTTTGGACCATATAAATTTGACATGCAAGCTCAAGAACAAGGTCACTACAACAACAAAAATTTGCAATAAATAAAGCACTAGAACAAAAACTAATTGGACCATTGGAGGAGTCACATATCGCAGAATAATCCCCCAAAACAGTTTTGCAAATGATGGATTGAGCAAGGAGATCGAAAATGGCAGCAAGATGAGCTAGAACGTGGGTTTGAGCTGGTGGATGATTTTTTTGGAGGAAGATGGAGAGGGTGGGTGCTGGAATAAGTGGAGGGGGCCACATGGGGCCCACAAGGACAGGGGGCGTGCACTTTACCCTTGTGGCCCACTGGTGTAGCCCCCAGGTGCATTCTCAGTGCCAAAAATTCTTAAATATTCTAGAAAAAATCATATTAAATTTTTAGGGCATTTGGAGAACTTTTATTTTCAAGACATTTTTTAACTGCACAGATAACTTAGAAAACAGAGAGACAATACTTACTTAATCTAAATAACAGGAAGTAAAAGTTGGGTACAGAAGGTGGTGTTCTTTGAATTCATCCATCTCATGCTCATCAAAAGGAATCTGTCAACGATGTTGATCAAGTCTCATTATGATACATCTCCAATGTATCTATAATTTTTGATTGTTCCATGCTATTATTTATGATGTCCTGGATGTTTAATGGGCTTTGTCATACTCTTTTATATCATTTTTGGGACTAACCTACTAACCCAAAGGCCCAGTCCAGATTGCTGTTTTTTGCCTGTTTCAGGGTTTTGCAGAAAAGGAATATCAAACGGAGTCCAAACGGAATGAAACCTTCGCGAGAGATAGTTTTGGAGAAAATCACGCACGGGAGACTTGAGAACCACGTCAGGTGCCCACGAGGGTGGGGGGCGTGCCCCCTTCCCAGGGCGCGCCCCCTGCCTCGTTGGGCCCTCGAGCGTCCCCCGGTGTCCTCCTTCCTCCTATATAAGTCTACGTACCCCGAAACCATCAGCAACAGAGAGAAAACCCTAATTCCACCGCCGTAACCTTCTGTTCTCGTGAGATCCTATCTTGGAGCCTGTTCCGGAGCTCCGCCGGAGGGGGGATCCATCACAGAGTTCTTCTACATCATCATCATCGCCCTCACCATGAGTTGTGAGTAGTTTACCACAGACCTTCGGGTCCATAGCTAGTATCTAGATGGCTTCTTCTCTCTCTGGATCTCAATACAAAGTTCTCCTCGGTCTTCGAGGAGATCTATTCGATGTAATCTCTTTTTGTGGTGTGTTTGTCGAGATCCGATGAATTGTGAGTTTATGATCAAGATTATCTATGAGAAATATTCGGTTCTTTTCTGAACTCTTTATGTGTGCTCATAATATCCTTGCAAGTCTCTTCGAATTATTGGTTTGGTTTGGCCTACTAGATCTATAGTTCTTGCAATGGGAGAAGTGCTTTGCTTTCGATTCAATCTTGCGGTGTCCTTACCCAGTGACAGTAGGGGCAGCAAGGCACGCATTGTATTGTTTCCATCGATGATAAAAACATGGGGTTTATATCATGTTGCTTGAGTTTATCCCTCTACATCATGTCATCTTGCTTAAGGCGTTACTCTGTTCTTATGAACTCAATACACTAGATGATGCTGGATAGCGGTCGATGTGTGGAGTAATAGTAGTAGATGCAGGCAGGAGTCGGTCTACTTGTCTCGGACGTGATGCCTATATACAATGATCATGCCTAGATAGTCTCATAATTATTCGCTTTTCTATCAATTGCTCGACAGTAATTTGTTTACCCGCCGTAGAATATCGCTATCATGAGAGAAGCCACTAGAGAACACTATGGCCCCCGGGTCTATTCTCAACATATCAATCTACATCTACTTTACTTTTTTCGCTTTTACTTTCTGTTCTTATAAACAAAAATACCAAAAATATAAACTATCATCTCTATCAGATCTCACTTTCGTAAGTGACCATAAAGGGATTGACAACCCCTTATCGCGTTGGCTGCGAAGTTCTTATTTGTTTGTGCAGGTGCGAGGGACTCGCGCGTGGTCTCCTATTGGATTGATACCCTTGGTTCTCAAAAACCGAGGGAAATACTTACGCTACTATGCTGCGTCTCGCTTTCCTCTTCGAGGGAATACAACGCAAGCTCGAGAAGTAGCAAGAAGAATTCTGGCGCCGTTGCCGGGGAGGCTTATGCAAAATTCATATACCAAGTACCTATCACAAACCCTTACCCTTCGCATTACATTTTTTGCCTCTCGTTTTCCTCTCCCCCACTTCACCCTTGCCGTTTTATTTGCCCTTCTTTTGTCGTGTGTTTATCGTTCGCTTGCTCCTTGTTTGCTTGTGTGTTTCTTTCCTGATTGCCCCCATGTCTGAGATGGGGGACGATTTTATCGAGAAGGGTAGCAATGTCGAGGGCAACGTCTATGTTGACCCCCCTGGATGAAGCTACCGCTTTACATATTAAGAAGTTCCGGGGTGGTAGTGGTAATATCATTGGAAAAGGAGTTCTTCAAGACTTCTTTACTTGTGTCGGCGCTTTGCCCACTATGGGTGGCTCTATTCTTCACAGAACTAGTAGCCTTGCGGATGCTGTATCTATGCTTATAGTAGAAATTGAAAGGCAATTTATCCATATTCATCCCTGTATTCAGAGAATCTTTTTGGAGTTTTCCAATATTGAGCATTCTTCTGTTAAGCGTGCAGCTACTATCTTTTTGGCTCATGAATTTTGATTTATCATGAAAGAGGCCAAAGAAATCTTTGCTCATTATGGAGTAGATGCCGGTCGACCTCCCATAGAGGCTATCTTGTTCAACCAGGAAGACATAATGTGGTTGCGGTCTCCTGATCATGTTGCTTTTAATGAAAATCTTAGAAAAAAGGTTTCGACTGAGGTCTTGATTGATAGAATTTCTGAGATGAACGATGATTTTGTTGTTCAAAACAATGGGCTAGGCTTCCCCCTTGAGCGAAGGCTTATGACCTTTTGCCAAAAGAATGCCTATAATGATGAATTGGCCAAAAGAGGAACCTATTCCTCCTGAGATTGATGTAGGGGACTTTTGTCCCATTAAATTTAGCCCTTTTGATTACTATTGCTTGCCACAAAGGAAGCTTGCTGCTGAACGTAGGGAGTATGAGATGAGCTTTCGCGACATATCGTATCATTATGGCATTCCCTAGATCTATCTTGTATTGTGCCTAGCTAGGGGCGTAAAACGATAGCGCTTGTTGGGAGGCAACCCAATTTTATATTTTTTGTTTTTGCTGCTGTTAGGGAATAAATATTGCATCAAGCCTCTGTTTAGATGTGGTTTCATGTTTTGTTTAGTGTTTGTGCCAAGTAGAACCTTTGGGAAGACTTGTGTGAAGTTTATGTCATCTTGCTGTGAAAAACAGAATCGTTAGCGCTGGCTAGAATGGTCATCAGATTTTACTGCAGCGTGCTATTTAGTTGATTCTTTTTGCAGATGATTAGTAGACAAATTCCTCACGTTTACCAATTTAGTTTGAATTTTTTGGAGTTACAGAAGTATGCGAAACCTTCAGATTACTACAGACTGTTCAGTTTTTGACAGATTCTGTTTTTCGTGTGTTGTTTGCTTATTTCAATGCATCTATGAGTAATATTGGGAGGTATGAACCATAGAGAAGTTGGAATACAGTAGGTTTAACACCAATATAAACAAAGAATGAATTCATTTCAGTACCTTTGAGTAGTGGTTTGCTTTCTTATACTAACGGAGCTCACGAGAATTTTTGTCTAAGTTTTGTGTTCTGAAGTTTTCAAGTTTTGAGTATTGCTTTGGTGGACTATGGAACAAATAGTAGCAAGGGCCTAAGCTTGGGGATGCCCATGGCACCCCAAGTAAAATTCAAGGACAATCAGAAGCCTAAGCTTGGGGATGCCCCGGGAAGGCATCCCCTCTTCCGTCTTCATCCATCGGTAACTATACTTGGAGCTATATTTTTATTCACCACATGATATGTGTTTTGCTTGGAGCGTCTTGTATAATTTGAGTATTTGCTTGTTAGTTTGCCACAATTATCCTTGCTGTACACACCTATTTGAGAGAGTTAAATATGGCCTAGGAATTGTTAGAACACTCTATGTGCTTCACTCATATCTTTTGAGTTGAATAGTTTTTGCTCTAGTGCTTCACTTATATCTTTTAGAGCACGGTGGTGGTAATATTTTGAAGAAATTGTTGAACTCTCATGCTTCACTTATATTCATTTGAGAGTCTATTAAAACAGCATGGTAATATGTTTAGGCTATAAAACTAGTCTTCACATGATAGACATCCAATATCAATGTAGTAAAAACTTTCACACTAAGTGCATTGAATATGATGAGATGTTGGATGCTTGATAATTGTTTTTAGATATGAGGATAGTGATATTAGAGTCATGCTAGTGGAGTTATTATGAAATTGAGAAATGCTTGTGTTAAGGTTAGTGATTCCCGTAGCATGCACGTATGGTGAACCGCTATGTGACGAAGTTAGAGCATGAGGTATTTGTAAAGTGCCAACCTTTGTGTGGAGGTCGGGGGCGCACGATGGTTAACTCCTACCAACCTCCCCCCTAGGAGCATGCGTTGATTGCTTTGTTTTGATGACTCGTAGATTTTTGCAATAAGTATATGAGTTCTTATGACTAATGTTGAGTCCATGGATTATACGCACTCTCACCCTTCCACCATTGCTAGCCTCTCTTGTACCGCGCAACTTTCGCCGGTACCATACACCCACTATATATCCTTCCTCAAAACAGCCACCATATTATTCCTCAAAACGGCCACCATACCTACCTATCATGGCATTTCCATAGCCATTCCGAGATATATTGCCATGCAACTTTCCACCGTTCCGTTCATATGACACGCCTCATATTGTCATATTGCCATGCATGATCATGTAGTTGACATCATATTTGTGGCAAGGCCACCATGCATAACTTTTCATACATGTCATTCTTGTTTCATTGCACATGCCGGCACACCATCGCAGGCATTCAAATAGAGTCATACTTTGTTGTAGTATCGAGTTGTAATATCGAGTTGTAATGAAAGTGTGATGATCATCATTATTAGAGCATTGTCCCATGGGAGGAAAGGCTAAATCAATAAAGCCCCTCCGCAAAAAAAAGAAAAAAAGAAAGGCCAAAGAAAAACAAGAAAGGCCCTAAAAAAAGAAAAGAAAAGAAAAAGGGACAATTGCTACTATCTTTTTCCACACTTGTGCTTCAAAGTAGCACCATGTTCTTCATTGTAGAGAGTCTCATGCTTAGTCACTTTATATACTAGTGGGAATTTTTGTTATAGAACTTGGCTTGTATATTCCAACGATGGGCTTCCTCAAATGCCCTAGGTCTTCGTGAGCAAGCAAGTTGGATGCACACCCACTAGTTTCTTTTGTTGAGCTTTCATACATATTTCGCTCTAGTGCATCCATTGCATGGCAATCCCTACTCACTCACATTGATATCTATTGATGGGCATCTCCATAGCCCGTTGATACGCCTAGTTGATGTGAGACCATCTCCCTCCTTTTTGTCTTCTCCACAACCACCTCTCTATTCCACCTATAGTGCTATGTACATGGCTCACGCTCATGTATTGTGTGAAAGTTGAAAGGTTTGAAAGAATAGAGTATGAAAACAAGTGCTTGGCTGAAATCGGGGTTGTGCATGATATGAATATTTTGTGTGATGAAGAGGGAGCATAGCCAGACTATATGATTTTGTAGGGATAACTTTCTTTAGCCATAGTATTTTGAGAAGACATGATTGCTTTGTTAGTATACTTGAAGTATTATTATTTCTTATGTCAATATAGACTTTTATCTTGAATCTTTCAGATCTGAACATTCATGCCAAAATTAAGAGAACTACACTGAAAAACTATGTTGGTTAGCATTCAACATCAAAAATTCTGTTTTTATCATTTACCTACTTGAGGACGAGCATGAATTAAGCTTGGGGATGCTTGATACGTCTCCAACGTATCTATAATTTTTTATTGTTCCATGCAATTATTTATGGTGTCTTAGATGTTTAATGGGCTTTGTCATACACTATTATATCATTTTGGGGACTAACCTACTAACCCAAAGGCCCAGTCCAGATTGCTGTTTTTTGCCTGTTTCAGGGTTATGCAGAAAAGAAATATCAAACGGAGTCCAAACGGAATGAAACCTTCGCGAGAGATATTTTTGGAGAAAATCACGCACGGGAGACTTGAGAACCACGTCAGGGGAGCCACGAGGTGCCCACGAGGGTGGGGGCGCACCCCCCTTCCCAGGGTGCGCCCCCCTGCCTCGTGGGGCCCTCGAGCGTCCCCCGGTGTCCTCCTTCCTCCTATATAAGTCTACGTACCCCGAAACCATCAGCAACAGAGAGAAAACCCTAATTCCACTGCCGTAACCTTCTATTCTCGTGAGATCCCATCTTGGAGCCTGTTCCGGAGCTCCGCCGGGGGGGGGGGTCAGTCACGGAGTTCTTCTACATCATCATCATCGCCCTCGCCATGAGTTGTGAGTGTTGGGGAACGTAGTATTTTCAAAATTTTCCTACGATCAAGCAAGATCTATCTACCAGATGCATAGCAACGAGAGGGGGGGGGGTGTCTACGTACCCTCGTAGACCGAAAGCGGAAGCGTCAAGTGACGCGGTTGATGTAGTCGAACTTCTTCGCGATCCAACCGATCAAGCACCGAACGTACGGCACCTCCGCGTTCAGCACACGTTCAGCTTGATGACGTCCCATGAGCTCTTGATCCAGTTGAGCTTCATGGGATAGTTTCGTCATCACGACGGCGTGGTGACGGATATCATGAAGTTACTGGCACAGGGCTTCGCCTAAGCACTGCAACAGTATGACCGAGGTGTCTTTCTGTGGAGGGGGGCACCGCACACGGCTAAAACAATTCAACTTGTGTGTTCTAGGGTGCCCCCTGCCCCCGTATATAAAGGAGCAAGGGGGGAGGCCGGCCGGCCCCTCTATGGCGCGCCAAGGGAGCAATCCTACTAGGAATAGGATTGCAATCCTATTCCTAGTAGGAATCACCAAGAGGGAGAAGGGGGAAGGAAGGAGAGGGAGAAGGAGAAGGAAAGGGGCGCCCCCCCTCCTTCCTTGTCCAATTCGGACCAAGGGGTGAGGGGCACGCGGCCCAGCCCTGGCCCTCCTTCTCTCTTTCTCCTATGGCCCATTAAGGCCCATAGCTTCCTCGGGGGGGTTCCGGTAACCCCCCGGCACTCCGGTTAATTCCAAAACATAAGGGAACACTTCCGGTGTCCGAATATAGTCGTCCAATATATCAATCTTTACGTCTCGGACATTCCGAGACTCCTCGTCATGTCCGTGATCTCATCCGGGACTCCGAACTACCTTCGGTACATCAAAACTCATAAACTCATAATACCGATCGTCATCAAACGTTAAGCGTGCGGACCCTACGGGTTCGAGAACTATGTAGACATGTCCGAGACTCATCTCTGGTCAATAACCAATAGCGGAACCTGGATGCTCATATTGGCTCCTACATATTATACGAAGATCTTAATCGGTCAAACCGCATAACAACATACGTTGTTCCCTTTGTCATCGGTATGTTACTTGCCCGAGATTCGATCGTCGGTATCTCAATACCTAGTTCAATCTCATTACCGGCAAGTCTCTTTACTCGTTCCATAATACATCATTCCGTGACTAACTCATTAGTTATTTGCTTGCAAGGCTTATTATGATGTGTATTACCGAGAGGGCCCAGAGATACCTCTCCGACACTCGGAGTGACAAATCCTATTCTTGATCTATGCCAACACCATGAACACTTTTGGAGACACCTGTTGAGCATCTTTATGATCACCCAGTTACGTTGTGACATTTGATAGCACATAAGGTGTTCCTGCGGTATACGGGAGTTGCATAATCTCATAGTCATAGGAACATGTATAAGTCATGAAGAAAGCAATAGCAGTAAAACTAAACGATCATAGTGCTAAGCTAACAGATGGGTCTTGTCCATCACATCATTCTCCTAATGATGTGATCCCATTGATCAAATGACAACTCATGTCTATGGCTAGGAAACATAACCATCTTTCATCAATGAGTTATTCTAGTAGAGGCATACTAGGGACATACTGTTTTGTCTATGTATTCACACATGTACTAAGTTTCCGGTTTATACAATTCTAGCATGAATAAAAGACATATGATATAAGGAAATACAAATAACCTCTTTTATTATTGCCTCTAGGGCATATTTCCTTCAACAATTCTAGCATGAATAAAAGACATTTATCATGATATAAGGAAATACAAATAACATCTTTTATTATTGCCTCTAGGTCATATTTCCTTCAGTATCCCACTTGAACTAGAGTCAATAATCTAGATTACAAAGTAATGACCCTAACACCCATGGAGTCTTGGTGTTGATCATGTTTTGCCCGTGGAAGAGGCTTAGTCAACGAGTCTGCAACATTCAGATCCGTATGTATCTTGCAAATCTCTAGATGTGCTTTTTCTCTTGTGAAACCTGAATTCCTTCGCCAAGGCTATTGCTCCAGTGTTGTCACAAAAGATTTTCATTGGACCCGATGCACTAGGTATTACACCTAGATTGGATATGAACTCCTTCATCCAGACTCCTTCATTTGCTGCTTCTGAAGCAGCTATGTATTCCGCTTCACACGTAGATCCCGCCACGACGCTCTACTAGGAACTGCACCAATTGACAGCTCCACCGTTCAATAAAAATACATATCCGGTTTGCGACTTAGAGTCATCTGGATCAGTGTCAAAGCTAGAATCAACGTAACCGTTTACGATGAGCTCTTTGTCACCTCCATACACGAGAAACATATCCTTTGTCCTTTCTAGGTATTTCAGGATGTTCTTAACCGCTGTCCAGTGATGCACTCCTGGATTACTTTGGTACCTCCCTGCTAGACTTATAGCAAGGCACACATCAGGTCTGGTACACAACATTGCATACATGATAGATCCTATGGCTGAGGCATAGGGAATGACTTTCATTTTCTCTCTATCTTCTGCAGTGGTCGGGAATTGTGTCTTACTCAACTTCACACCTTGTTACACAGGCAAGAACCCTTTCTTTGACTGATCCATTTTGAACTTCTTCAAAACTTTATCAAGGTATGTGCTTTGTGAAAGTCCAATTAAGCGTCTTGATCTATCTCTATAGATCTTGATGCCTAATGTAGCGACCACGATCCGAATGGACCGAAGTCTCTATGTTTCAGTGTGTCACATCCCCAGTTCTGGTCTGCTCCGGTCCAGTTAGTCTTGTGTTGCATCATGTTTAAATTTCTCTTAAACTGAAATGGGGATGACTAAACCCTAGCACCAGATGAAACCAACTAGGTTCAAAATTCAAATCTTTTCAATGAACCCAAAATGCTCTTTGGAAAAGTTCATCATTTTTGGATTGATTAAAAACCTCTGCCAAAAATGTTGCACATATTTCTAGGACCATTCTGGATTTTTGAATTAAATCATATCTTATTTGCATTTGGGTATTTAAATTTTATATATTATTTTAAATGCTCAAATAATCCTAAACTGAAATGTTCCATGTTGGTTATATGCCAAACAGTGGGCATGAGCAGTTTGGTGATTTTTGAAAATGCCTAAGCATTTTTAGAAAAGCCACCAAGTTACAAAAGAATTAGAAAACAGAAGATAAAATAGAAAACAGAAACTTTTATTAGAAAAGAGAGAGAGAGTGGAAGTACCTGGCCTTTACCTGTGCAGCCCACCTGGCAGCCCAAGTGGCCGGCCCAGCCCACCACCGCAACACCCCACCGCGTCGTCTTCCTCCGCCAGTCGGAGCAGCTCGCTGTCGCGCGTGCGCTCGCCCTGGCCAGCTCCTGCTTGCCACCTCCTGCTTCTCCTCGCGCCTGGAGACGTCCAGGGACTTGCTAGTCCCCCTCTCTCTCACCCTCGCCTCATTCTTTTTCCCCCCTGGCTCTCTCCCTCGCCGTTGTTCACCTTGGCCGAGCGCCACCGTCGCCGTCGTTGCCGTAGCCGTAGCCACCGTGACCCCCGAGCCTCTCCGACTCGTCCACGAGCTTCGCCTCGTCCCTCTCTTCCTCCTTGCCAAGCCGCCCGACGCCGGAAGCCCCCGAACGCCCTCACCATCGTCTTCTTCAACCTTCGGCCGCCGTCGACCTCGCCGGCGATTCGCGGCAACCAGCATGCCCCCGAGCCCGCTGACCGTCCCTGCAGCTTCGTTGTGAGCTCCTGCACCGAAACCCCTTCTTCCCCGCTTCTTTTTCTCGCCGTAGCGTCGTTCCCGCCGTGGCCGTGAGCTTCTCGCCGCCGGCGATGTTGCAGCCGTGGCCACCGTCGCCCAGGGCGGCAACCGAGCACACCGGCGTGCTCAGCGTTCCTCCAGGAGCCCGTAGCCACTTCTTTTCTTCCTCCCGAGCCCCCTAGCGCCGCGCCCGCGCAAGCCCGAGCGCTGCCGCCGCTGGACCTCGTCGCCGGCCACCTTCCGGCCATCCTAGCCCCCTTCCGATGGCACAGATGGATGCGGGCGAGTCCCAGCTCCACGTAGACGCCCTCCGCCGGCCATTTGGTCGCCGGAGGAGGATTTCCGACGCCCTCCGCCGCGTCCAGCCTCGCCGGCGGCTAAACGCCGGCGGGATGACCGTTTTGACCGGCGAGGTTGACCTCCCCCGAGTCGCTGACAAGTGGGCCCTGGGCCCTGTTAATTTAAATTAAGTTTTGTTAAGCTTAATTAACCCTACTGACACTGACATGTGGGCCCTCGCGCCTAATTAGGTTAGTCTAATTTTCCTGTTTAGCTTAGTACTAATCCGGTGGACCCCACATGGCAGTTTGACTTTGGTCAAGTCAACACTGACTGGTCCCACCTGTCATGCACACAAACCAGCCCTTAGACACTGACCAGTGGGCCCCACTGGTCAGGTTTGACTGGACCAGCCCCTGTTGACTTGCTGATGTCAGCATGACCTAGTGCTGACGCAGTAACTATTTTCTGGGATTTTAAATAAACCAGAAATGATTTATTTATTTCAGAAAATAACCAAAACTTCTAAAAATCATAGAAAATAATCTATAACTCAGATAAAAATAATTTATATATGAAAATTGATCAGAAAAATTCAAGGAATCTGTTTATGGCATTTTCATGCATGTTTGAACAAGTTAAACCTGCTGATCAGGTCAAATCAATTAAATGGCATTTAAATAATCACATATGAAGTTTGAATTTGAACCTTTGGTTCAAACCAGCTTCATTTAATTGTGTTGCTAGTTGCATTAGCTCAATCAACAGCATATTGCCATGTCATGATCATGCATCATATTGTTGCATTGCATTGATTGTGTTCTTCCTCTGTTTGTCGGTTTGTCCCCTCTCAGTAGACGACGTTCCGACGATGAGTTCGATGACACCGATGAAGACCCAATGTTATCTTCAGAAGTGCCAGGCAAGCAAAACCCCATTGAGCATTCCGATACAATCCCACTCTCTCGCTCTTGCTCTCTCTTAATGCATTAGGACAACAACGCTTCAACTGTTACCTGCTGCGGTAGTTGAACCCCTTTCCACTGCATGACCTGTCATTGCCACAGTAAATAGTTGAAACCCACTAGTATGAGTAGGAGTTGTTTGAGCCATGTTGTGCCTACTCATTCATGCTTTCTGGTTATGCCTGCTATTGCTTAGAGTTGTGTCAGGTCTGATTCATCGGGGATGAATTGGAATGGTGATGAACATGTCCTAATGTGTGTGAGCTAAGTGTGTGAACACGATTTGGTAAAGGTAGCGATGAGAGGCCATGTAGGAGTACATGGTGGGTTGTCTCATTGCAGCCGTCCTCAGGAACTGAGTTCTGTGTTGGTTGATCCATGACCAGTTACTACCATGCATTGGGCCCGAAACCAATGGACCCTCTCGACTTATTAATCAACATGATCTCTGTCCAGGAGTTGCAACTAGTTTCTGGTGTTTGTAGTTTACTGGAGGTCGTGCACAGCGCTGACCCTCGAGGTGGGCTGTGACGCGGCAGGTACGTGGCACGGTGTACCGATCGCCCCTTTGGTGATGCGGGAACCCTGTACACATCGTTTGGGGCCGTGAGCGACACCCCGGCCGGATCTCCCCACGGATGGAACCCAAATAGGCGATAAACCTGGATGAGAGACTTGTGTGGTTAGTCAGGTCGTGGCCGACACCCTCGCTGGGCCTCCGCTTGAAGGTTGCCGAGTACATGTCGTGTAAACGGCGGTAAGTGGTGAGAGCGTGTGTGAAGAAGTACACCCCTGCAGGGTTATATATATGATCTATTCGAATAGGCGTGTCCGCGGAAATGGACATCTGGGTTACCTCTACAGTTCATAGACAAGTGAAAGTGGATACTCTAAAATGCGCAAGATAAGCGTGAGTGCTATGGATGGCCTTCTCGTAGGGAGACGAGAGCGGATCCATAGTGGTGTATTGATTGGTGAATATGTGGACTCGTGTGCGCCACCTCAAAAGAGTTACTTGCAGTCGTAGTTCAGGATAGCCACCGAGTCAAAGCTGGCTTGCTGCAGTCAAACTCCACCACCCCTTTGTTGTTACCGATGCATATGTAGCTAGTTCTGATGTAAGTCTTGCTGAGTACCTTTGTACTCACGTTTGCTTAATTTATGTTTTGCAGAGAGACTTCAGTCTCGCTAGTGGTTCCGCGTGGACTTCGACGTTTAGCTTGTTACCTCAGCTACGGTCTTGTACCCTTGTAGGATCTTGTAGATAGTCAGGCTTCTCAGCCTTTTTCATTTGTAGTTGTCTGTACTCAGACATGTTATGCTTCCGTTGCCTGTATGCTCTGTATGTTGGGTCATGTGACCTCTGATTGTAATAAATGCTATGATGGCTCTTCTGGGCCTTTATCTATATGAGTTGTTGAGTTATGTTGTGATGCCATGTTGTACAGCACATACTTGCATGTTATGCGTACGTGTAATGTGTATTGCTATGTGTGGGATCCGACACCTAGTTGTTTACCTTTGGTAGCCTATCTTACAGGGAAATGTCTCCTAGTGCTTCCACCGAGCCTTGGTAGCTCGCTACTGCTCTGGAACACTTAGGCTGGCCGGCATGTGTCCTTCTTCGTTCCTGTGTCTGTCCCTTAGGGGAAATGTCACGCGTTGTTCCTTTAAGTCCTTGTAGCTTGCTACGACTTGGGTTCATACGTTGATGACCGACACGTTCGTTGCTGGGTCATGTATGCCTGTCTCTGTAATTTAGTGCCACTTTTGGTTTATAACTGGTCATGTCGGCCCGGGTTCTCTGTCATATGGATGCTAGCGACACTATCATATACGTGTGCCAAAATGCGCAAACGGTCCCGGGCCAGGTAAGGTGGCACCCGTGGGGATACCGTGCGTGAGGCCGCAAAGTGATATGGTGTGTTACAGGCTAGACCTGTGTGACTTAGGATCGGGGTCCTGACACAGTGTCATCCTTGGATCGGTAATGCTGACACACACAGTACTTGAAGGATTTATAACAGAGTGGCAATCACACACTTATTACATCGAATGTCTCCAAAGAGAACTTATTAAAAGAGTCTATGGCTTAAGGCCATCTAACAAAATAGCAGCGGAAGGCTTGGAAGATAAGTGAGTCCATCAACTCCAACGGCATAGCTGAGTGCATGACAAACGACCTAGAACGTCTTACTCCTTGTCTGAAAAGTCTGCAACGTAACATGTTGCAGCCCAAAATGGGTCAGCACATGGAATATGCTGGCAAGATAACACAGAAGATGCAAGTAACAGAAATAAAGGCTACACTATATGCATATTTAGCTGGTGGAGGCTCTAAGTTTAAAGTTTTTGCGTAAAGACAATTTTTTCCTACAACAAAGGAATAAATTTTTATTTTAACTATCATGGTAGTTGAAACATCATTAAGAAGGTACCTCCAACTCAATCCCAATTAAAGTAATCATTAACCCAACAAATTAACTTTAGAGTGATGAGATCAACCAATAATTCAAGTACCAGATACTCAAGATTGTCCATAACCGGGGACATGGCTAATCATGATCAGTTTGTACACTCTGCAGAGGTTTGTGCACTTTCCCCGCAAGACTCGGTCGCCTCCGTTTAGTTTCTCGCACTTCGGGGTGTTTGAGAACCGGATGACCGAGACATAGTCTCTCCGAAGAGGTCCCCTTAACCGATAGATAGGCCGGTACACCTACAATCCCTCTACATCTGCTAGCCCATCATGGAAAGGTTCCCCGCAACTTACTCAACTATGCTAGAGCCCATAATGGCATTGTGGCTGCACACGGAAGTTTCTAGCATGAATAGTTTTATGATCCCTTAGAGTCTGCGTGGCATTCCATAGGACAATCACACGGAAACCCCGGGATTTCCTAGGACAACACTGGATTCTCCAGGTGCCCTACAACCAATCCACCCAGATGTGTATTCAAGTAGCCACCTTAAGTTTGAACCCTTAATTAACAACTCACATCTGTCATGGATTTCACTCAAACCCAAACCACGTCTACGAGCATAGCATAGCAACCTAAGCATAATGTGGAAGTAACTCCCAAGGGTTTGAAAATAATGCAGGTAATAGGTTCTACCTCAATCTACTTCCCAGACCCACAAGTTAAGAGATCCTACTCATGCAATGTGTGAGGGCTTGATCTAATGCATAAAAACTGGGTAATAAAGGGGTATGATCAAAGTGTTACTTGCCTTGCTGATGATTCGCAAAACCTAGAAACTCGTAGTAGCACGCTTCACAGTCCAGGTATTCTATCACAAGCAAACAATAGCATACATAAGAAATCAAGCAATGCTGCACAAACAAAACTCCAAAAGAGAAGATCCAAACCATAAAGTTCAACTTAAGAACTCCGGTTTGCAAAAAGAATCAAATCGAAAGAAGCAACGAAACTCAAACTGCGAAAGAAATAAGATCCGTTTACTAGTTTGATCTAGGATCAAATTTTACAGTAGCAAAACTTTGTTCAAGTTGGTTAAACGGAAAGAGGGCGTCGAGACGAAGATCTGGGATTTTGAATCACGTGATTCCGAGTCTCGAGCGAAAAGAAAAACGAAAAACAAGATCAGGGCAGAAATCGTGATCGAAATAATCGCGGATAAATACCCCGAAAAAAAAACTGACGAACAGGCTAACGAACGAACGTTCGCTGTGTGCGGCTAATGGGCGAACAATGTTCGTTAAAACGAACGTATGGACGAATGTCCGCTAAATAACTAAACCGAAAGAAAACCGAACCGATCTATATAAAAAAACGAATCTAGGGTTTTACGAAAAGAACCGATCGGTTTTTACGGAAAACCGGCGGCTACCTCGAAAATGACGAACTCCAGCGGCTACTCCGGCGGCGGGGGCGGCGGGTCCGGCGGCGGCGGCGCGCGGGCGGCGCCTGGCAGCGGTGCGACGCGGCAACGGCGGCGGCGAGGCGCGGCAGCGGCGGCTGGCCGCGGCGGCGCGGCGGGGCTAGGGTTCGGCGGGGCGGCTGGGGCTTAGCGGGCCGGCGGCCTCGCGTTTTAAAGACCCCCGGCTAGGGGAGTCCTAGCCGGTTACGGCCGAGAGGCGGTTCCTCTTTTTTTTTAAACGAGTCCTGGCGTACGAAAACTAATAAAAGAAATACTAAACGGACTTCAAAAAGCGACAAATAAATTTTCACCGTCCTCTAATAATATTTAGGACACAGTAAACATTTTTCCTAGACCTAAATGCAATTTTGAAAAACGCATATTTTTCATATGCAAATAAAATCGCAAATAAATCCGAAAAAATACCAAAAGTGATTCTAATATTTTTTCCTCCAATATTTCTGTTATTTTGGAGAAGTCATATTATCTCCGCTCATATATTTTATTTAGAAATATTTTTAGGAGAGAAAAATAATTAAAACCAACGCTATCCTCGTACCGGTATTCGAGTGAACTCAAATACAAAAACGGTAGAATTCCCAACTCTCTTCGTAGGTCCTTGAGTTGCTTAGAATCTTCGAGGATCGCCACGCTCAAAATGCAAAGAAATATGCAATGCAGTACGATCTATGTATAACATTCCAAATTGAAAATTTGGGATGTTACAAACCTACCCCCCTTAGAATGAATCTCGCCCTCGAGATTCGGCTTGGCTAGAGAACATGTGTGGGTGGTCCTTGCGTAGATCATCTTCTCGTTCCCAGGTGGCTTCTTCCTCGGTGTGGTGACTCCACTGAACTTTGCAAAACTTGATAACCTTACTGCGGGTGACTCTGCTCGAAAATTCGAGAATCTTAACTGGCTTCTCCTCATAAGTCATATCACTATCCAACTGAATTGCTTCCAGGGGTACTGTGTCTCTGAGCGGGATATCGGCCATCTCCGCATGGCACTTCTTATGCTGCGAAACGTGAAACACATCATGCACTCCTGACAATCCTTCGGGCAACTCCAACTTATAGGCAACCCCTCCCATGCATTCCAAAACACGGTAAGGTCCCACAAATCTCGGGGCTAGTTTTCCCTTAACTCCGAAACATTTAACTCCTCGCAGAGGCGATACTCTCAAGTATGCTCTGTCTCCGATTTCGTAGGCTATCTCCTTACACTTCGGGTCCGCATAACTCTTCTGCCTGGACTGAGCTACCTTCAATCTATCTCGAATTAGCTTAACCTTCACTTCAGACTCTTTGATCAAGTCCGGTCCAAACAACTGTCGGTCTCCAACTTCATCCCACATTAACGGTGTTCGGCATCTCCTGCCATACAACGCTTCGAACGGTGCCATCTTCAAACTGGCCTGGTAACTGTTGTTGTATGAGAACTCCGCGTTGGGCAAATTGTCATCCCAACTAGATCCATAATCTAGCGCACAAGCTCCCAACATGTCCTCTAGAATCTGGTTGACTCTCTCGGTCTATCCGTCGGTCTGTGGATGAAAAGTTGTGCTGAATTCCAGCCTCGTTCCCAAAGTCTGGTGTAGCTGATGCCAAAACTTTGAGGTGAACTGTGTTCCTCTATCTGATACAATGCTCCTCGGAATTCCGTGCAGACATACGATCCTGGTCATGTATATCTTGGCCAACTTTGCACTGGTGTATGTGGTTTTCACGGGGATAAAGTGGGCTACCTTGGTCAAACGATCCACTACTACCCAGATTGAGTCATATCCTGATTTGGTCCTGGGCAATCTGGTGATAAAATCCATGCCAAGCTTCTCCCACTTCCATTCAGGTATTGCCATGGGCTGAAGCAAGCCTGCTGGCTTCTGATGCTCTGCCTTTACTCTCTAGCATACATCACATACGGCTACATACTCGGCAATATCCTTCTTCATTCCTGTCCACCAGAAATGTTCCTTCAAATCCAAATACATCTTGGTGTTTCCGGGGTGTATCGAGTATGGCGAATCATGTGCTTCCTGTAGTATCAACTTCCTGATCTCCGGGTTGTTGGGCACATAGAATCGATCCTCAAACCACAAGGCGTTGTGTTCATCCTCACGAAATCATTTGGCTTTACCTTCACTCATCCTCTTCTTTATCTCGGAAATCTCTTTGTCGTCCTTCTGGGCTTCACTTATCTTCCCCAGCAATGTTGACTGATCCTCCAACGTTGCAATGAAACCTCTAGGGACTATCTCCAAACGAAGCTCCCTGAGATCTTCTGCTATCTCCTGGGGCAATTCCCCTTTTACTACGGTATTTGTCGGGGATATACCCCGCGGTATGAACCGGCCGGAATTATAACCCGGCCGGACTTGGTACTTTATTTAAGATGGTTTATATTTGGCAAGTTACTGGTGACCCGGCAGGCGGATCATGGATGACAAGGCCCATGGCCCAGAAGGCCGGTTCATGTATGGTGGGCCGGTTTATGAAGAAAGCATAAGGAATATCCTCTTACAAAGGAAGCAAGACTAGGACTCCTTGTAATAGGTCAATCCTAGTCCTACTAGGACTAGTCATGTAACCCGCCCCTTCAACATATATAAGGAGGGGCAGGGCTCCTCAAAGAAGAAAGGTCAGAAGACAAGTTTTAGAGGAGAGGTTTAGACAAGTTCTCACAAGTTTCTAGGGCTAGACACAAAGAGCCGGTTTACCGGTTATTCCATGAGGATCATAATGAGACCTAGCCTCAAACAGCATGTAGGGCTATTACCGGATGATGTTTCCCGGGGCCCGAAGCTGTCTAAATCCTTGTCTACTTTGTGTCTCTCGATTCCGCTCAACCCCTCTCAAGCTACTACATAGATGCGCGGCCTCACGACTAAGTCCGCTAAACCGGACATCTGACGTGCTAATTCCACGACAGTTGGCGCCCACCGTGGGGCCTGCGCACGGTGGTGTTGAGTTCTTGGAGGGCGCTATCCCATAGATCGGGAAGCTCCACCCAACTTATTGAAGAAGGTCTGGTCGGCTCATCGGAGGGTTCCAGCTGGCTCGCCGAAAAAGTTCCGACGGGCTGATTGAAAGGTTCTGGTGCGACGGAAAGTGAAGGCCGGATCACCAAAAAGTTCCGGTCGGATTATCAAAAAGTTCCAACCGCCTTGACGAAAAGTTCCAGCCAAATCACTAAAAGATTCCATCCGAGTAGCCAAAGGGTTCCGACTTAGGTTACGGAAAAGTTCCGGTTCAATGGATTCCGGATTATCAAAAGTTCTAGTCGGATTATCAAAAAGTTCCAGGTCCAAAAGTTCCGGATTATAAAAAGTTCCGGCCGGGTTATCAAGAGGTTCCGGTTCAAAAGTTCTGGATTACCAAAAAGTTCCGGCCGGACTATCAAAAAGTTCCAGGTCCAGAAGTTCCGGATTATCAAAAGTTCCGGCCGGGTTATCAAGAGGTTCCGGTTCAAAAGTTCTGGATTACCAAAAAGTTCCGGCCGGACTGTCAAAAAGTTCCGGTTCAGAAGCTCAGGGTCATATATTGTTACTGACACTAGAGATATGCCCATCCACGCCATTGCTGGGCCTCCATATATATAAGTTCAT
>LR738709.1:623305191-623415982 GCA_902687465.1 Secale cereale | reverse complement strand
TTCCGGATTATAAAAAGTTCCGGCCGGGTTATCAAGAGGTTCCGGTTCAAAAGTTCTGGATTACCAAAAAGTTCCGGCCGGACTATCAAAAAGTTCCAGGTCCAGAAGTTCCGGATTATCAAAAGTTCCGGCCGGGTTATCAAGAGGTTCCGGTTCAAAAGTTCTGGATTACCAAAAAGTTCCGGCCGGACGGTCAAGAAGTTCCGGATTATCAAAAGTTCCGGCCGGGTTATCAAGAGGTTCCGGTTCAAAAGTTCTGGATTACCAAAAAGTTCCGGCCGGACTGTCAAAAAGTTCCGGTTCAGAAGCTCAGGGTCATATATTGTTACTGACACTAGAGATATGCCCATCCACGCCATTGCTGGGCCTCCATATATATAAGTTCATTTATGGACCACACAAAGATCATCTGTCATTCAGGTGATATCTATCCTATCTATTTTTAATACATATTAATTCGTCCGAGCAGAAATTCCTCGCCCTGCTGTATTTTATATGCAGGAAAATTATTCATTATAAAATGGTATTATACCACGAAGATGGAGGCACGCCAAACATTGTTCGACCCAAGTGATCATCGTTATTCCACGGATTCAAGCGCCGGTTTACAACGCCTTGGCCGTCTCTCGCGACCGCGCCGATTTACAACGCCTTGGCCGTCTCTCGCGACCGTACCGGTTTACAATGCCGTGGCCGTCTCTCGCGACCACACCGGGTTTGCAACGCCGTGGCCGTCTCTCACGACTACGCCGGCTCACAACGAGGAAGGCAACTAGCCCGTCGGCGCCGACCGACCCATCTGCCATTCGAGCAAATCAGGTGTTATCCCTCCTATATATTTTATCATTTTATTTCCCCTGAGCACCATTACACTACCCTATTGGTGTTTTCTATATACAGGTAAAATCGTTGTTATACTGCGGATATAAAACACGCACTGGCAACATCCTACAATGGTGTTTTCATCTGTGTCACATTACCCGTTGAAAGGACGGCCGGTTTACGCGTCCGCACCGGTTTACAACATGGAGGACAACTTACTCATCTCCGCCGGTTTACAACTGCGGCCGATTCATGTGCCTGTGCTACCTCTAACGCAACGGTCGTTTACTATCCGCCCTGCGATCCGATCTATTCAACATACCGGTACAAATTTACTCAGGTGATATCCATCTACAGTATTATTTCTCTTATTATATATTATTTTTTAAGAAAATAAGATGCTTTGATCAGTCTATCTGGTTGTGCAGAATATATACTCAGAAGCAATGAAACTCCCTGAAGAGCATTAGGTCACATCCGGCTCAAAGAGGACGCTTCACGGAAACCCTCTGGAAAGACGGGATTACCCGCATCCAGTAATTGGCTAAAAAATTATCTTATGGTTCCTATGGAAAGACGGGATTACCCGCATCCATCGACCGGCCCTCTGGAAAGACGGGATTACCCGCATCCAGTGATTGGCTAATTTTTTTTTCTTATGGTTCCTATGGAAAGACGGGATTACCCGCATCCATCGACCGGCCCTCTGGAAAGACGGGATTACCCGCTTCCAGTGATTGGCTAATTTTTTTTTCTTATGGTTCCTATGGAAAGACGGGATTACCCGCATCCATCGACCGGCCCTCTGGAAAGACGGGATTACCCGCATCCAGTGATTGGCTAATTTTTTTTTCTTATGGCTCCTATGGAAAGACGGGATTACCCGCATCCATCGACCAGCCCTCTCGAAAGACGGGATTACCCGCATCCAGTGATTGGCTGAACCTTGCTTTGAGCCTGGCAGCTCATAAAAAGCCTCGACTACATGGTTTTATTTGCAAATTTGCATTTCTGATCTTTATGTGTTCTGATTCTTTGATCCGGAGTGGGACAACTCCAGAGTTGACCACATATCTTCAAAGTCTGGACAGAGAGCTCCAGCATTATTTAAACCGGTAGTTCTTGTAAACCCGGAATAATTGGGTACGCCCCAACGGAGCCAAGAGCTTCCTCAGAAACAACAATGTTCGCCGGATTAAAGATATCAAGCATACTTAATCACAGGTATGAAGTATTTTATTTTTAAATACATATTGGCAATACATGATCAGTTATAATGACCGGTATTTATTAAACCGGCCTGGTTTTGACTTTAAGTCGCCAGTATGAGACAAAATAATGACCGATGTTTATTAACACGGCCTGGTTGTGATCAAATATCACTGGAACCGGTTTTCAAGACCGGATTATATCATTCAATTCTTCAATAGCCAATATGGCTGGATTCTTATTATGGTTATCAATATTATGATTGAGGTTTTCAAAGTCGCTTCAAGTGCAATGGATATTATTTCATCGATAGAAGTGATTTATTCTACAAAAGAATAGTCCCGAGTCGCTGCAGGCTTACGACCCGGCACTTGGGGGCTACATTATTCAAATTGAGATTACATCAAATACACAAGTCTCATGTCGCTGCAAGCATGCACCATGACACTTGGGGGCTAATGCAAAGTCATTTTTTACTGGCCTTATTGAAGACCCGACTCATCATATCATAATGAGCCGGCCCTTGGGGGCTACCAATCGCTCTTGTCAACAATTCAAGGTACACAAGTATTAATCCATTATGCTAAAGGATCCACTGCTCAGTTGGTAGAGTACAAAGCTCTTAACCATGTGGACGTGGGTTCAAACCCCACGATGGAAGTTACATTATATAATGTTATTCTCAATGTTTATTTCTACAAAGTCCCTGCTCATTATTGCATAATGACCCGGCACTTGGGGGCTACATAATATGGAATGTTCAGTTTCATAGTGATTGGGATGAATGATCCGGATTTTTTCAAGATTATACAATGTCATTTTCAATGAAGTATATACAGAGTCCCTGCTCATTATTACATAATGACCCGGCACTTGGGGGCTACAGGTAATATGCATATAAAGGAGGAACATCTTTAAATTTTCAGTTCTGGCAAATCAGATTAATTGTGTGACCCGGCAATTTTGGCAATCATAAACCGGCAAGTTCTACATCTTCAAGCCGGTAGGATATCCATTGAATATTTTAAAGACCAATATTTTTGTCAAGTCAGAGCATTAAAGGCCGATTCAAATGGATTCTTTATTTACAATATTTCTTATGCAAGCAAGTTGATTATGAAGTTGGTTTGTTGACCCGGATTTTCTAGAAGAAGGAAAGACAAGGACTTAAGGATGGTCAGATGACGGATTACAAGAAATTCTTAACCCGGAGCATGACCTATCAGATTCGCTATTGTGTTTATTTTGCAGCATAAGTTTACCATGGATAAATCCAAGCTAAACTTGGGGGCTAATGTCGGGGATATACCCCGCGGTATGAACCGGCCGGAATTATAACCCGGCCGGACTTGGTACTTTATTTAAGACGGTTTATATTTGGCAAGTTACTGGTGACCCGGCAGGCGGATCATGGATGACAAGGCCCAAGGCCCAGAAGGCCGGTTCATGTATGGTGGGCCGGTTTATGAAGAAAGCATAAGGAATATCCTCTTACAAAGGAAGCAAAACTAGGACTCCTTGTAATAGGTCAATCCTAGTCCTACTAGGACTAGTCATGTAACCCGCCCCTTCAACATATATAAGGAGGGGCAGGGCTCCCCAAAGAAGAGAGGTCAGAAGACAAGTTTTAGAGGAGAGGTTTAGACAAGTTCTCACAAGTTTCTAGGGCTAGACACAAAGAGCCGGTTTACCGGTTATTCCATGAGGATCATAATGAGACCTAGCCTCAAACAGCATGTAGGGCTATTACCGGATGATGTTTCCCGGGGCCCGAAGCTGTCTAAATCCTTGTCTACTTTGCGTCTCTCGATTCCGCTCAACCCCTCTCAAGCTACTACATAGATGCGCGGCCTCACGACTAAGTCCGCTAAACCGGACATCTGACGTGCTAATTCCACGACAGTATTTGCATAACTCTTCCGGCTCAGAGCGTCTGCAACGACATTGTCTTTCGTGGGTGATAGTGCAGCTTCATATCATAATCCTTTATAAGCTCCAACCATCTCCTCTGTCTGAGGTTCATCTCCTTCTGAGTGAAAATGTACTTCAAACTCTTGTGATCCGTGTACACATCACAACGATTTCCAATAAGGAAATGTCTCCAGGTTTTCAGTGCATGCACTACAGCTGCTAACTCCAAATCGGGCGTCACATAATTCAACTCGTGCGGTCGCAGTTGACGAGATGCATAAGAAACAACTCTTCCATCCTGCATAAGTACTCCTGCAAGTCCTAAGCGTGAAGCATCGCAGTACACTTGGAAATCCTTGCGTATATCTGGCAATATCAGCACTGGGGCTATCGTCAACCGTTTCTTCAACTCCTGGAAACTTTCTTCACACTCCTCGGTCCAATTGAACTTTGTATCCTTCTTCAACAATGTCGTCATTGGCTTAGCAATCTTGGAGAAATTTTCTATGAATCTCCGGTAGTATCCCGCGAGTCCAAGAAAACTGCGAATCTCTCCAACTGAAGTGGGTGCCAACCATTCAGTGACTGCCTGCACTTTGACGGGGTCCACTGCTATACCTTCTCCCGGTATAACATGCCCTGGGAATCCGACTTCCTTCAACCAAAGCTCGCATTTGCTAAACTTGGCATACAACTGATGTTCTCTGAGCTTCTCTAGTACCAAACGCAAATGCTCCGCGTGTTCCTCCTCATTCTTCGAGTACACCAAAATATCATCAATGAATACCACGACAAACTTATCCAAGAACTCCATGAACACCTTATTCATCATACTTATAAAATAGGCAGGGGCGTTAGTCAATCCAAATGACATAACCCTATACTCATACAGCCTGTACCTTGTGATGAAGGCTGTCTTAGGTATCTCCTTCTCTTGGATCTTCAACTGGTGGTATCCAGATCGTAGATCGATCTTGGAGAATACTTTCGCTCCCTGGAGTTGGTCGACCAAATCATTGATCATCGGCAGCGGGTACTTATTCTTAATAGTCACTTCATTTAGTGCACGATAATCAATGACCATTCTTAAATATCCATCCTTCTTCTCGACCAAAAGCACTGGGGCTCCCCAAGGTGATGAACTCCGGCTAATAAAACCTTTCTCCAATAACTCCTTAATCTGCTTCTTGATCTTCTCCAGATCATTCGCTGGCATCCGATATGGTCTCTTCGATATAGGTCCGGTGCCAGGCAATAGCTCAATCAAAAACTCAATATCCCTATCCGGCGGCATGCCTGGTAACTCCTCTGGAAACACATCCGGATAATCCTTTACTACCGGTACTTCCTCCTGAACAAGTCCCGTGAGAGAATGTACTTGTGTCCGTATAGGCGAATGCCTAGATACATACTTAATCCTTTTTCCCTCCGGGGTGGTAAGTAAAATAGACTTGCTGGCACAATCGATGTTACCTCCATACATCGATAGCCAATCCATACCTAATATCACATCCAATCCTTGTGACTCCAAAACTATTAGGTCTGAGGGGAAAACATGGCGTCCTATGACCAATGGCGTCTGAAAACATCCTTCATGTGCCATATACTCCGCTCCTGGAGAGCTTACTAACATGGGGGTCTTAAGGACTTGGGTGGCCAACTTATGTCTATTTACGAATCCCCTTGAAATGTATGAATGCGATGCACCAGTATCAAAAAGAACTATTGCGGTAAATGACTTAACCAAGAACTTACTGACAACAGCATCTGGTTGCTCTTCAACCTCCTCCACGGTCACGTGGTTCACTTGTCCTCTGTTGAATGGGTTGGGCTTCTTTCCGGCGCTTCCATTTCCGTTGCCGTTCCCATTCTTAGCTTCAGGGCACTCATTGGCATAATGTCCATTATTCCCGCACTTGTAACATGTGACGTGGCTGAAATCCTTCTTGGCGGGTGTGGACGGGGTAGAGCGATTATGGTTATTATTTGCTCCATTCCCATTTCCATTCTTGGAGCCATTGTGGTTGTGGGAACTTCCTCCAGTGTGGGTGTGGCTTCCATGGTTATGGGTATATCCTCCCGAATTCGGAGTGAATCGGGGCTTTTGCTGGGCTCCAGAATTATTCCTTCCTTGTCCATACTTCCTCTTGCGGCTCTCAATCTGCTGCTGCTTCCCTTCAATCATAAGAGCTTTATCTACCAACTCTTGGTAGTTGTTGAAGGTTTCCACCATCAACTGTACGCTCATCTCATCATTTAGCCCTTCCATAAATCTCTCTTGCTTAGCGGCATCTGTGGCCACGTCATCTAGGGCATAACGAGATAGGGTACTAAACTCATCTACGTACTGAGCTACAGTATGATTTCCTTGGCGCAAATTGCGAAACTCCCGCTTCTTCATGCTCATAGCTCCAGTTGAGACATGGGCAGTACGAAAAGCTTGCTGAAACTGATCCCAAGTGACATTGGCTATAGGAAAAGTGGCTGTGTAATTCTCCCACCATGCTACGGCTGGTCCCGACAACTGATGTGCGGCAAATCGCACCTTCTCAGCATCTGAGCAATTGGCTGTGGTCAAATCCCTTCCAATCTTGCGCAGCCAGTCATCAGCAACTATTGGTTCAATGCTGCTAGCAAACACCAGTGGTTGCAACCTTAAGAAACGTGTCAGATTGTCCACGGGTGGTGGTGGTGGAGGGTTGTTGTTGTTCTGGTTGTTCTGAGTGTTCTGGACAAGAAGTTGCATCAAAGTGTTCTGCTGCTGGATCAACTGAGTGAGCTCATGGGGAAACTCAAATCCGGGCTCACATCTTGGAGGCATCTGATGGGTGTAGAGGGAAGAGATTAGAATAGAATTGAGGTCTAAGGGAAAATCACTACCCATATGCACAAGAGACAAACACAATCATATCACACCAATCAATTTCAAGCAAGGTCTTACAAAGATCTAACTAACATTACAAAGGTGCTCTAAATACTACTTTGTGGGGAAAAACTACTAGTCGTAGGGTAGTCATCTAGAAATTTTGATCGGCGGAAGATTCCATGATGTCTGCTCCAGCTTCGTCTTCAAAGTCTTCGTCATCACTATCATCGGGGTCTGAATCCGTGTCGTCGATGATGATGTAATCTTCAGAACGAATCTCCTTGGGTTCTTCTTCTTCTTCTTCTCCTCCTGGTGCTGGATCTCCCATGAATACTCCTAGCTTCCTTGTCATTTCATCATTCTTCTCCACTAGTATCAACATTTCCTCCTCGTATCCATCACGAGTAGCCTTGAGTTCTTCTTCTAGCTCCAAATTCTTGTTTAGTGCCTTCTTCAAATCTATCATCCCTGCGCACATCTGGTGCTCCTGTCGTCGAATGTGCTAGTTTAACTCCTGGATGAACGCTGCAATGGACCTGTCCTTCCGGGTGCTGATCACGTCCCAACGCTCATCTCGGCGTCCACAAATCTGGTAGATAGTGTCCTTCAGCTCTTGCTTGTAGACTTCTCTGATCCTTCCCATAGTGATGTGGGCAGCCATACTCTTGCCTAGGCTCCAGGTTGGTGCATCAAAAGAAAACTCTATTGGCTCAATGGATGGTGCGAAGGTTCTCCCGGGAATTTGAACTTGAATGCTCCATCGCTCCTCTTCTCGTAAAGTGGCGGTCTAGGTCCTGGTAAAGCTTGGTATTCCTATATTCAGGTACCTAGTGACTTCCTTCAAGTGTCGTCCAAAAGGTGTGTCTTCATCCGGTTGCGTGAACTTGTTCCTTGGGTTCACCATTCTAAAGAAGTAGAAAATGGAGAGAAGTCAGAAATGAGTAGAGAAGAGTGACCTAGGGTTTATCTTAGTGGTCGTGCCCTACATTCAGCGTGTGCTCTGATATCATCTTGTAGCGACCACGATCCGAATGGACCGAAGTCTCTGTGTTTCAGTGTCATCTTTGGATCGGTACACAGTACTTGAAGGATTTATAACAGAGTGGCAATCACACACTTATTACATCAAATGTCTCCAAAGAGAACTTATTACAAGAGTCTATGGCTTAAGGCCATCTAACAAAATAACAGCGGAAGGCTTGGAAGATAAGTGAGTCCATCAACTCCAACAGCATAGCTGAGTGCATGACAAACGACTTAGAACGTCTTACTCCTCGTCTGAAAAGTCTGCAACATAACATGTTGCAGCCCGAAACGGGTCAGCACATGGAATATGCTGGCAAGATAACACAGAAGATGCAAGTAACAGAAATAAAGGCTACACTATATGCATATTTGGCTGGTGGAGGCTCTAAGTTTAAAGTTTTTGCGTAAAGCCAATTTTTTCCTACAACAAAGGAATATTTTTTTATTTTAACTATCATGGTAGTTGAAACATCATTGAGAAGGTACCTCCAACTCAATCCCAACTAAAGTAATCATTAACCCAACAAATTAACTTTAGAGTGATGAGATCAACCAATAATTCAAGTACTAGATACTCAAGATTGTCCTTAACCGGGGACACGGCTAATCATGATCAGTTTGTACACTCTGCAGAGGTTTGTGCACTTTCCCCGCAAGACTCGATCGCCTCCGTTTAGTTTCTCGCACTTCAGGGTGTTTGAGAACCGGATGACCGAGACACGGTCTTTCCGAAGAGGTCCCCTTAACCGATAGATAGGCCGGTACACCTACAATCCCTCTACATCTGCTAGCCCATCATGGAAAGGTTTCCCACAACTTACTCAACTATGCCAGAGCCCATAATGGCATTGTGGCTGCACATGAAAGTTTCTAGCATGAATTGTTTTATGATCCCTTTGAGCCTAGGTGGCATTCCATAGGACAATCACACGGAAACCCCGGGATTTCCTAGGACAACACTGGATTCTCCAGGTGCCCTACAACCAATCCACCCAGATGTGTATTCAAGTAGCCACCTTAAGTTTGAACCCTTAATTAACAACTCACATCTGTCATGGATTTCACTCAAACCCAAACCACGTCTACGAGCATAGCATAGCAACCTAAGCATAACGTGGAAGTAACTCCCAAGGGTTTGAAAATAATGCACGTAATAGGTTCTACCTCAATCTACTTACCAGACCCACAAGTTAAGAGATCCTACTCATGCAATGTGTGAGGGTTTGATCTAATGCATAAAAACTGGGTAATAAAGGGGTATGATCAAAGTGTTACTTGCCTTGCTGATGATTCGCAAAACCTAGGGACTCGTAGTAGCACGCTTCACAGTCCGGGTATTCTATCGCAAGCAAACAATAGCATACATAAGCAATCAAGCAATGATGCACAAACAAAACTCCAAAAGAGAAGATCTAACCAGAAAGTTCAACTTAAGAACTCCGGTTTGCAAAAAGAATCAAATCGAAAGAAGCAACGACACTCAAACTACGAAAGAAATAAGATTCGTTTACTAGTTTGATCTAGGGTCAAATTTTATAGTAGCAAAACTTTGTTCAAGTTGGTTAAACGGAAAGAGGGCGTCGAGACGAAGATCTGGGATTTTGAATCACGTGATTCCGACTCTCGAGCGAAAAGAAAAACGAAAAACAAGATCAGGGCAGAAATCACGATCGAAATAATCGCGGATAAATGCCCCGAAAAGAAAACTGACGAACAGGCTAACGAACGAACGTCCGCTAAATAACTAAACCGAAATAAAACCGAACCGATCTATATAAAAAACGAATCTAGGGTTTTACGAAAAGAACCGATAGGTTTTTACGGAAAATCGGCGGCTACCTCGAAAACGACGAACTCCGCCGGCTACTCCGGTGGCGGCGGGCGGCGGGTCCGGCGGCGGCGCGGCGCGGGGCTCGAGGCGGGGCGGGGCTAGGGTTCGGCGGGGCGGCTGGGGCTTAGCGGGCCGGCGGCCTCGCGTTTTAAAGACCCCCGGCTAGGGGAGTCCTAGCCGGTTACGGCCCAGAGGCGGTTCCTTTTTTTTAAACGAGTCCTGGCGTACGAAAACTAATAAAAGAAATACTAAACGGACTCCAAAAATCCCGAAACAAATTTTCACCGTCCTCTAATAATATTTAGGACAAAGTGAACATTGTTCTCGGACCTAAATGCAATTTTGAAAAACGCGTATTTTTCCTATGCAAATAAAATCGCAAATATATCCGAAAAAATACCAAAAGTGATTCTAATATTTTCCTCCAATATTTCTATTATTTTGGAGAAGTCATATTATCTCTGCTCATATATTTTATTGAGAAATATTTTTAGGAGAGAAAAATAATTAAAACCAACGCTATCCTTGTACCGGTATTCGAGTGAACTCAAATACAAAAACAGTAGAATTCCCAAGTCTCTCCGTCGGTCCTTGAGTTGCTTAGAATCTTCGAGGATCTCCACGCTCAAAATGCAAAGAAATATGCAATGCAGTATGATCTATGTATAACATTCCAAATTGAAAATTTGGGATGTTACACCTAATATGTAAGCAGCTTCACCGAGGTCTTTCATCGAAAAACTCTTATTCAAGTATCCTTTTATGCTATCCGGAAATTCTATATCATTTCCAATCAACAATAGGTCATCCACATATAATATCGGAAATGCTACAGAGATCCCACTCACTTTCTTGTAAATACAGGCTTCTCCAAAAGTCTGTATAAAATCATATGCTTTGATCACCTCATCAAAGCGTATATTCCAACTCCGAGATACTTGCACCAGTCCATAGATGGATCGCTGGAGCTTGCACACTTTGTTAGCACTTTTTGGGTCGACAAAACCTTCTGGTTGCATCATATACAACTCTTCTTTGAGATATCCATTCAGGATGCAGTTTTGACATCCATTTGCCATATTTCATAATCATAAAATGCGGTAATTGCTAACATGATTCAGACAGACTTAAGCATCGCTACGAGTGAGAAGGTCTCATCGTAGTCAACTCCTTGAACTTGTCGAAACCCTTTCGCAACAAGTCGAGCTTTGTAAACAGTAACATTACCGTCTGCGTCGGTCTTCCTCTTGAAGATCCATTTATTTTCGATGGCTTGTCGATCATCGGGCAAGTCAACCAAAGTCCACACTTTGTTCTCATACATGGATCCCATCTCAGATTTCATGGCCTCAAGCCATTTTGCGAAATCTGGGCTCATCATCGCTTCCTCATAGTTCGTAGGTTCATCATGGTCTAGTAACATGACTTCCAGAACTGGGTTGTCGTACCACTCTGGTGCGGAACGTACTCTGGTTGATCTACGACGTTCAGCAGAAACTTGATCTAAAGTTTCATGATCATCATCATTAGCTTCCTCACTAATTGGTGTAGGAATCACTGGAACAAGTTTCTGTGATGTACTACTTTCCAATTCAGGAGAAGGTACAACTACCTCATCAAGTTCTACTTTCCTCCCACTCACTTCTTTCGAGAGAAACTCCTTCTCTAGAAAGGATCCATTCTTAGCAATGAATATTTTGCCTTCGGATCTGTGATAGAAGGTGTACCCAACAGTCTCTTTTGGGTATCCTATGAAGACACATTTCTCCGACTTGGGTTCGAGCTTATCAGGTTGAAGCTTTTTCACATAAGCATCGCAGCCCCAAACTTTAAGAAACGACAACTTTGGTTTCTTGCCAAACCATAGTTCATAAGCCGTCGTCTCAACGGATTTAGATGGTACCCTATTTAACGTGAATGCAGCTGTCTCTAAAGCATAACCCCAAAATGATAGTGGTAAATCGGTAAGAGACATCATAGATCGCACCATATCCAATAAAGTACGGTTACGACGTTCGGACACACCATTACGCTGTGGTGTTTCGGGTGGCGTGAGTTGTGAAACTATTCCACATTGTTTCAAATGAAGACCAAACTCGTAACTCAAATATTCACCTCCACGATCAGATCGTAGAAACTTTATTTTCTTATTACGATGATTCTCTACTTCACTCTGAAATTCTTTGAACTTTTCAAATGTTTCAGACTTGTGTTTCATCAAGTAGATATACCCATATCTGCTCAAATCATCAGTGAAGGTCAGAAAATAACGATACCCGCCGCGAGCTTCAACACTCATTGGTCCACATACATCAGTATGTATGATTTCCAAAAAATCTATTGCTCGCTCCATAGTTCCGGAGAACGGAGTTTTAGTCATCTTACCCATGAGGCATGGTTCGCAACCATCAAGTGATTCATAATCAAGTGATTCAAAAAGTCCATCACTATGGAGTTTCTTCATGCGCTTTACACCAATATGACCTAAACGGCAGTGCCACAAATAAGTTGCATTATCATTATTAACCTTGCATCTTTTGGCTTCAATATTATGAATATGTGTATCACTACAATCGAGATCCAACAAGAATAGACCACTCTTTAAGGGTGCATGACCATAAAAGATATTATTCATAAAAATAGAACGACTATTATTCTCTAATTTAAATGAATAACCGTCTCGCAATAAACAAGATCCAGATATAAGGTTCAGGCTTAATGTTGGCACCAAATAACAATTATTCATGTCTAAAACTAATCCCGAGGGTAGATGTAGAGGTAGCGTGCCGACGGCGATCACATCGACTTTGGAACCATTTCCCACACGCATCGTCACCTCGTCCTTAGCCAATCTTCGTTTAATCCGTAGTCCCTGTTTCGAGTTACAAATATTAGCAACCGAACCGGTATCAACTACCCAGATACTACTACGAGCATTAGTAAGGTACACATCAATAACATGTATATCATATATACCTTTGTTCACCTTGCCATCCTTCTTATCCGCCAAATACTTGGGGCAGTTCCGCTTCCAGTGTCCAGTCCCTTTGCAGTAGAAGCACTCAGTTTCAGGCTTGGCTCCAGACTTGGTTTCTTCACGGGAGTAGCAACTGTCTTGCTATTCTTCTTGAAGTTCTCCTTCTTTCCCTTGCCCTTTTCCTTGAAACTAGTGGTCTTGTTAACCATCAACACTTGATGCTCCTTTTTGATTTCTACCTCCGCAGCTTTGAGCATAGCGAAGAGCTCGGGAATTGTCTTCTGCATCCCTTGCATATTATAGTTCATCATGAAGCCTTTATAGCTTGGTGGCAGTGATTGAAGAACTCTATCAATAACACTATCCTCGTCAACTTTGCAACCAAGTTGAGTCATATGATTGTAGTACCCAGACATTCTGAGCAACTGTTCACTGATAGGACTATTCTCCTCCATCTTGCTGCTATAGAACTTATTGGAAATCTCATATTTCTTAATCCGGGCATTTGCTTGAAATATTAACTTCAACTCCTGGAACATCTCATATGGTCCATGACGTTCAAAACGTCATTGAAGTCCCGGTTCTAAGCCGTAAAGCATGGCACACTGAACTATCGTGTAATCATCACACCGCGTCTGCCAGACGTTCAAAGCGTCTACATTAGCGGGAGGGGGCTTGTCACCTAGCGGTGCTTCAAGGACATAATTCTTCTATGCAGCAATGAGGATAATCCTCAAGTTATGGACCCAGTCCGTGTAATTGCTACCATCATCTTTCAACTTAGCTTTCTCTAGGAATGCATTAAAATTCAAAGGAACGGTAGCACGGGCCATTGATCTACAACAACATAGATATGCAAAAACTATCAGGACTAAGTTCATGATAAATTAAAGTTCAATTTAATCATATTACTTAAAGAACTCCCACTTAGATAGACATCCCTCCGGTCATCTAAATGATCACGTGATCCAAATTAACTAAACCATGTCCGATCATCACGTGAGATGGAGTAGTTTCAATGGTGAACATCTTATGTTGATCATATCTACTATATGATTCACGCTCGACCTTTCGGTCTCCAGTGTTCCGAGGCCATATCTGCATATGCTAGGCTCGTCAAGTTTAACCCGAGTATTCTGCGTGTGCAAAACTGGCTTACACCCGTTGTATTTGAACGTTCAGCTTATCACACCCGATCATCACGTGGTGTCTCGGCATGACGAACTTTCGCAACGGCGCATACTCAGGGAGAACACTTATACCTTGAAATTTTGTAAGGGATCATCTTATAATGCTACCGTCGTACTAAGCAAAATAAGAAGCATAATAAGATAAACATCACATGCAATCAAAATATGTGACATGATATGGCCATCATCATCTTGTGCTTTTGATCTCCATCCCCAAAGCACCGTCATGATCACCTTCGTCACCGGCGTGACACCTTGATCTCCATCGTAGCATTGTTGTCGTCTCGCCAAATATTGCTTCTACGACTATCGGTACTGCTTAGTGATAAAGTAAAGCAATTACATGGCGATTGCATTTCATACAATAAAGCGACAACCATATGGCTCCTGCCAGTTGCCGATAACTTTACAAAACATGATCATCTCATACAAAACCGTATAACTCATCATGTCTTGACCATATCACATCAAAACATGCCCTGCAAAAAAAAGTTAGACGTCCTCTACTTTGTTGTTGCAAGTTTTACGTGGCTGCTACGGGCTTAGCAAGAACCGTTCTTACCTACTGATACGTCCAAAACGTATCTATAATTTCTGCTTGCTCCATGTTTCTTTTGTGTGATATTGGTATGATATTTATGCACTTCCATACACTTTTGATCATATTTGGACTAACCTATTAACTCAGTGCACCACAGTGCCAGTTCCTGTTTTCTGCTGTTTTTCTATTTCAGATTTCCCCCATATTAAAAGTGCTCCAAAAATTCCGGGAAAAATACAGAAAAAATCAGCGTACAGGAAGCTTCGAGAAAAACCAAAGTGGGGCCAGAGGGGAGCCAGGGGCAACCCAAGCGGCCACCCCAGGCGGCCCCACCCCTGGCCACCCTAGGGGGGCGCCTGGGCCCCCCTCTCCGCTTCTGGTGACCCCCTTTGGCATATATACTCCTCGCGTCCCAAAACCCTCGAGGACGGAACCCTTTTTCGCGATATCGCCTCTGTTCCGCCGCCGCAACGCTTCCAAGATCGGGAGCATCAGGAGAACTCTTCCCGGCACCCTGCCGGAGGGGAGAACCACCACCGGGAGCTTCTCCACCACCATGGACGCTTCCCGGATGAGTTGTGAGTAGTCCCCCTTGGACCATGGGTCCATGACCAGTAGCTATGTGATGTTCTCCTCCCCTCTTTGTTCTTCATGGATTAGACCTCGTGAGCTGCCCTACATGATCGAGGCACATATGTAATCTTTATGTTGTTGCTCTGCTGAGTTTGCTGGGATCCGATGGATTATGAGATTATGTTCAGATTGTGTGTGAGTAATATATTTGATTCACCTATTTTATATTTTAGTTCTTGAGTAATTCTTGCATGTTCTCCATTGCTGTTTATTGCTTTGGCCGAGTAGTAGGTAGTAACTCCAAGAGGGAACGTTATGCTTGATTGTGGGTTCATGCCCCCTGATGACTAGTTTGAGTGACAGAAACATGAGTCTAGGGGATGTGCTGTTGCCACAAGGGGGAAAACAACGGTGCTTGTACTTGCGGGTGCAAGGATAGTTTACTTTACGCAAAGTTCTTTTAATGCAGTTGTCTATTGCTTTGAGTTTACACTTTGGGTGGGACTCGCAACTTAATACCAGCGAGATGTTCTGGATAGATATCTCAAGGTGGATGATTAGTAGTAGATGCAGATGGATTTCGGTCTACTTGCCTTGGTGTACCGCCCATGCTTTTGAGCCTCTACCTTTCTTACAACATAGTTAGCATTGGTTTGCGCACATAATCCTGTCAATTGCCTAGCTGTAATTTGTTTACCTCGCTTAGCTGTTTTATCGTCTTTTGGGAGAGAGACATCACTAGTGAACATCATGGGACCCCGGTCCATATTACCACCACTGATCACACCCTATATTTACTTCCTGTTTCTATTTCCTAGTTGCAATCATAGCTATCATTATTATCTCTTGCGTTTGATCCTTTGTAAACAGCAAGGCCGGAGGGATTGACAACCTCTCTGTACTCGTTGGGAGCAAAGTTATTTGTATCTGTGTGCAGGTCCTGTCGACCGCTAAGTATCTGGCGCTGTTAGCCGTTGACACCTTCTTGTCGACCCTTGGAGTATCACGGGATTCGATCCTTGGTATCCTTGCCAAGGGAAACTTGCCGTTACGCTACATCTCAAACCTTCCACTTGGGGTAACCAACGAGGGGCGAGAAGCCATCAAGCAAAGTTTCTGGCGTCATTGCCGGGGACTCCACTCTTCAAGATAGGGGAGTTGCACACTATCTTTTATCTTTGCTTTTTAGTCTTGTTAGTTTACCTTTCAGTTTTTGCCTTAGTGTCCTTTATCAAAAATCACAAAAATAGTTATCTTGCTTTTAGTTGGCATTATGTCTGGTCCTTTTGCCTTTGGTGAGGCAGAGGTGCTCACCTTTAAACAAAGAGGTGGTGAAAGTCTAAAAGATGCTTGGTATAGAATTAATGATTCTCAAAAAAGAGCCACCAAGAAGCAATCTACTACTATCCTGCTTAGAAATTTTTATGTTGGAATTACTTCTTGGAATAGGTTTATTCTAGATTCTGCTATCAATGGAAATTTCCTAGAAGCCCCAGTTTGGGAATCTCTTAGTATTATGGAAAATCTTGTTGGGAATCCCCCTGTTGTTAGCATTCAAGAGGACATTACCCTAGCTCACATTATGAAAAAACTTGAAAAGATAGAGCTAGAGATGCCAAGCATTAATAAGATAAATGAGTTGGACCGTAAGATCCAATGGAATTTGAATAGGCTTGATAGATCCATGCATAAAATTCTCAAAATTTTGGAGACCATCAAATCCCATGACTTGGATTCTTCAAGGATAGACAAGATTGAGGAAATCTTTGACACTTTAGGAACTACTTTCTCCTCAATCAAAGCCAAAAAGGTAGAAACTCCGGCAAAGAAGGAACCTAAGTTCGTTTACGTTCCAAAGGCTCCTCGTTCCAAAAGTAATCCATCTATTGCCAAAGGGGTTGAAACTATGAAGACTTTGGAAGAAATACCTCTCTTTGATAAATTTATAAATGAATCTTCCATTGACTTTCCACCTTTTGGTTTTCTCCCTAGAAGTATCTTTATTAGGCCTTTATTTGAAAGCCCTCTTAAGACTAGTTGTACTATTGAAGAGCTTTTTGATGATCTTGATGATGGTTCAATTGATACAACTTGATCTCTTTGCATCATGCCTAGCTTAAAGGCATAAAAGAAAGCGCTTTTGGGAGGCAGCCCACAACGAATTAGGTTTTATTTTGCTTTTGTTGTGTCTTGATGTTTGCTACTACAGTAGCATCATCATTGTATCTTTTCTTTTCAGCTTTGTGCCAAGTTTAGCCTCTGATTGCAAGAAAGTGCAAAAGTTGTGACGTGCTGTCCAGAAAACAGATTCTGTCCTTGGACAGAAAAATTCGTATAAAATCACCAGATCATCTTTTTGATCTGAATTTTTTTGACAGCTTGCTCTATATAATTAGCTTTCGAGCGTATGTTCTGAGTTTTTTTATTTGAGTTGCAGAAGTGCCCCGAAAAAATTATTTACTACCTACTCGTCTGTTTTTCACAGATTCTGTCCTGTTTTGCCTTTTCTTCGTTTTGCAAACCTTGAGCTTGCTTTTTCTTTGCAAAAACCTTTTGGAAATCTTGAGAAACAGTAGCTATTCAAGATTATCCTTATTTCCAGTAGGGGAAAATTATTTTATTACGGGTACTAACCTCGCTAATCAGATTATGATGAGTTATGTATGAAGGGAGTTTTCAAGTGTGCGAGGGAAGATGATAAAAGAAGATCCAGGAGGGTCAAACGCTCAAGCTTGGGGATGCCCCCGTGCACCCCCAAGAAATATTCAAGAAGATTCAAGCGTCTAAGCTTGGGGATGCCCCCGTGCATCCCCTTCTCCATCAACAATTATCAATTCGTCTTTCGTTCCACTATATTTTAATCACTTCATGCGTTATGTGCTATGCTTGGAGCGTCTTGCTCTTAGTTTCCTTTTTAGTTTTCTTTAGCTTTGCTTGCTGTTCATAACAAGTTAGAACCCAGCTTTCTTTGTGTGGGAGAGAAACACGCTCCACTTCAACCTAGAACACAACATAGGATTTTCATGCTTATCTTTGTTGTGTGTGTTCTTTGTCTTTCCATAGCTGCTGTCATGTTTAGCTATTAGTTTTCATGCTTTTCTTTTTAAAGAGCTTTTGTTTAGTTGGTTGTTGAACTCTCTTGAGTTTTCATGTTTATCTTGTTAAGAGAGTTTGCCTGTTGCACTAAGTTGTGTGTCTTAACTTAAAGTAGGTAATTGAGGTTGCTATTTAATTTTAGTAGTAACTTGCAATAGTTTTGAGGTATTGCCACGAGTAATGTCTGAACTTTTGGTGTCAAGAGCTTTAGCCTATTAGTGATAGATGTCGTATTTTGGGCAATCCGTGTTTATTTTCGAAAACCTACAAAATAGTTGAGAACTTTAGCTACTAAATGGATCACTAATCTTTGGAGGGACCGAATATTAGAGTACACTCACGTACCATGGGTCGAGGATGCGCAAGGGTAACCAAACCCCCATACACACCTCCTCGGGGTACTTGTCTCTTTGTGAACCTCCTAATTAGATTGAGAGTTACCGATAATAAGTGCATGAGTTCTTCGGACTAATGTGAGTATTCAAAAGTTGACACTTCCACCTATCCATATTTTTCTAGCCTCTTCGGTACCGTGCATTGCCCTTTCTCACCTCGAGAGTTGGCGCATACTTCGCCGGTGCATCCAAATCCTTGGCACGATACGCTCTGTCATCATAAGCCTCATTATATCCTTCCTCAAAACAGCCACCATACCTACCTATCAAGGCATTTCCATAGCCTTTCCGAGATACATTGCCATGCAACATCCATCTTCTCATGACTTGATCTTCATGTCATACATGCTTTTTGCTTGATCGATGAGCCGCATGCTAGTTGGGCCTTGCCCTAATCATTGCTACATGACGCGCTAGTATCATTGCATATCCTGCTACACCAGCAGAGGCATACATTTGCATACATCATGATAGTTTTATTTTCTTTATGTTGAGTACTTTTGTAAAGTGTGAAAGATCTTCTATACTCCTTGTAATACATAGAGTGTTGCCCCTAAAGTGAGGAAAAGATCCTAAAGAGGACAAAATCAAAAGATCCCAAAGAGGACAAATGAGAGTTAAATAGAAAGAGCCATGGAGGCCACAAAAAAATAAAAAAAAATAGAAAAAAAAAGAAAAAAAAATAAAAAGAGAGAAGGGGGCACACTACTATTTCTTTTGAGAGATCCACACTCGTACTCCATCTTATACCTTGTACTCCATAGAGATTATCATTCATGCATATAGCTATGTGGGGACCTTTACACTATAGAACTTGGCTTGTATATTCCAATGATGAGCCTCCTCAAAAGAGCTCTAGGTCTTCTTGAGCAAGCAAGTTGGATGCACCTCCACTAGTTCCATTGGAGAGCTTACCTTAGCTCATATGTGCATCCGTTGCATGGCAATCCCTACTCCTCACATCATATCTATCATTTGGCTTTCTCTCGTCGATGATTGTCCTCATTGATGTGAGCCTTTCACACCTTTTTGTCTTCCCCCTCCATCATTTTTCTCTCTTTGCCATCCTAAGTGTCGAATTTCTTGCTTACGCTCATCCATTGCATGAGTGCTCAAAATATCGAAAGGGAGTGGATCATTTTGACTTGTACCTGGCTGTTGGTCTGGGGATGAGTCAAGATAAGATTCCAAAGAAGACCAAGTGTGAAACTTTAGTAGATTAAGTTCTCAACAATATAAAAACTATGTTTTACTCTATCGTATATCCCTATCCCCTTTCTTGCACGCAAACACCATTTGGAGACATTCGAGTCACGGACAGCGAGAGCTCTTGCACCTTTATGTTCTTATGTTACTTGTTACAATGCTAATATAGACTCTTGCTTGTTATGACTTGAATTGAATTACATGCCTTAATTGCTTTACTTAAAAAGTTCTTATATGGTTGATAGCATGTCACCACAGAAATTATGCTTGTTATCATTTACCTACTCGAGGACGAGCAGGAATTAAGCTTGGGGATGTTGATACGTCCAAAACGTATCTATAATTTCTGCTTGCTCCATGCTTCTTTTGTGTGATATTGCTATGATATTTATGCACTTCCATACACTTTTGATCATATTTGGACTAACCTATTAACTTAGTGCACCATAGTGCCAGTTCCTGTTTTCTGCTGTTTTTCTATTTCAGATTTCCCCCATATTAAAAGTGCTCCAAAAATTCCGGGAAAAATACAGAAAAAATCAGCGTACAGGAAGCTTCGAGAAAAACCAAAGTGGGGCCAGAGGGGAGCCAGGGGCAGCCCAGGCAGCCACCCCAGGCGGCCCCACCCCTGGTCGCCCTAGGGGGCGCCTGGGCCCCCCTCTCCGCTTCTGGTGACCCCCTTTGGCATATATACTCCTCGCGTCCCGAAACCCTCGAGGACGGAACCCTTTTTCGCGATCTCGCCTCTGTTCCGCCGCCGCAACGCTTCCAAGATCGAGAGCATCAGGAGAACTCTTCCCGGCACCCTGCCGGAGGGGAGAACCACCACCGGGAGCTTCTCCACCACCATGGACGCTTCCCGGATGAGTTGTGAGTAGTCCCCCTTGGACCATAGGTCCATGACCAGTAGCTATGTGATGTTCTCCTCCCCTCTTTGTTCTTCATGGATTAGACCTCGTGAGCTGCCCTACATGATCGAGGCACATATGTAATCTTTATGCTGTTGCTCTGCTGAGTTTGCTGGGATCCGATGGATTATGAGATTATGTTCAGATTGTGTGTGAGTAATATATTTGATTCACCTCTTTTATATTTTAGTTCTTGAGTAATTCTTGCATGTTCTCAGTTGCTGTTTATTGCTTTGGCCGAGTAGTAGGTAGTAACTCCAAGAGGGAACGTTATGCTTTATTGTGGGTTCATGCCCCCTGATGACTAGTTTGAGTGACAGAAACATGAGTCTAGGGGATGTGCTGTTGCCACAAGGGGGAAAACAACGGTGCTTGTACTTGCGGGTGCAAGGATAGTTTACTTTACGCAAAGTTCTTTTAATGCAATTGTCTATTGCTTTGAGTTTACACTTTGGGTGGGACTCGCAACTTAATACCAGCGAGATGTTCTGGATAGATATCTCAAGGTGGATGATTAGTAGTAGATGCAGATGGATTTCGGTCTACTTGCCTTGGCGTACCGCCCATGCTTTTGAGCCTCTACCTTTCTTACAGCATAGTTAGCATTGGTTTGCGCACATAATCCTGTCAATTGCCCAGCTGTAATTTGTTTACCTCGCTTAGCTGTTTTATTGTCTTTTGGGAGAGAGACATCACTAGTGAACATCATGGGACCCCGGTCCATATTACCACCACTGATCACACCCTATATTTACTTCATGTTTCTATTTCCTAGTTGCAATCATAGCTATCATTATTATCTCTTGCGTTTGATCCTTTGTAAACAGCAAGGCCGGAGGGATTGACAACCTCTCTGTACTCGTTGGGAGCAAAGTTATTTGTATCTGTGTGCAGGTCCTGTCAACCGCTAAGTATCTGGCGCCGTTAGCCGTTGACAACTTCTTGTCGAACCTCGGAGTCTCACGGGATTCGATCCTTGGTATCCTTGCCAAGGGAAACTTGCCATTACGCTACATCTCAAACCTTCCACTTGGGGTAACCAACGAGGGGCGAGAAGCCATCACCTACGCATACAAAAACCACAACGATGTTTCGTCAAGTATGTGTTGTTTTAACCTTCACAAGGACCCGGCGTAGTCACACTCGATTTAGCTAAAGTGAGAGAGACAGACACCCGCCAGCCACCTTTAAGCAACGAGTGCTCATAACGGTGAAACCAGTCTCGCGTAAGCGTACGCGTAATGTCGGTCCGGGCTGCTTCATCTCACAATACCGCCGAAGCAAAGTATGACATGTTGGTAAGCAGTATGACTAGTAACGCCCACAACTCATTGTGTTCTACACGTGCATATCATCTACGCATAGACCTGGCTCATGATGCCACTGTTGGGGAACGTAGTATTTTCAAAATTTTCCTACGATCACGCAAGATCTATCTACCAGATGCATAGCAACGAGAGGGGAGAGTGTGTCTACGTACCCTCGTAGACCGAAAGCGGAAGCGTCAAGTGACGCGGTTGATGTAGTCGAACTTCTTCGCGATCCAACCGATCAAGCACCAAATGTACGGCATCTCCGCATTCAGCACACGTTCAGCTTGATGATGTCCCACGAGCTCTTGATCCAATTGAGCTTCACGGGAGAGTTTCGTCAACACGACGGCGTGGTGACGGATATGATGAAGTTATCGGCGTAGGGCTTCGCCTAAGCACTGCTACAGTATGACCGAGGTGTGTTTCTGTGGAGGGGGGCACCGCACACGGCTAAAACAATTCAACTTGTGTGTTCTAGGGTGCCCCCTGCTCCCGTATATAAAGGAGCAAGGGGGGAGGCCGGCCGGCCCCTCTATGGCGCGCCAAGGGAGCAATCCTACTAGGAATAGGATTGCAATCCTATTCCTAGTAGGAATCACCAAGAGGGAGAAGATGGGAAGGAAGGAGAGGGAGAAGGAGAAGGAAAGGGGCGCCGGTCCCCCTCCGTCCTTGTCCAGTTCGGACCAAGGGGTGGGGGTGCGCGACCCAGCCCTGGCCCTCCTTCTCTCTTTCTCCTATGGCCCATTAAGGCCCATAGCTTCCCCGGGGGGTTCCGCTAACCCCCCGGCACTCCGGTTAATTCCGAAACTTTACGGAACACTTACGGTGTCCTAATATAGTCGTCCAATATATCAATCTTTACGTCTCGGACATTCCGAGACTCCTCGTCATGTCCCTGATCTCATCCGGGACTCCGAACTACCTTCGGTACATCAAAACTCATAAACTCATAATACCAATCGTCATCAAACGTTAAGCGTGCGGACCCTACGGGTTTGAGAACTATGTAGACATGACCGAGACTCATCTCTGGTCAATAACCAATAGCGGAACCTGGATGCTAATATTGGCTCCTACATATTCTACGAAGATCTTTATCGGTCAAACCGCATAACAACATACGTTGTTCCCTTTGTCATCGGTATGTTACTTGCCCGAGATTCGATCGTCGGTATCTCAATACCTAGTTCAATCTCGTTACCGGCAAGTCTCTTTACTCGTTCCATAATACATCATTCTGTGACTAACTCATTAGTCATTTGCTTGCAAGGCTTATTATGATGTGTATTACCAAGAGGGCCCAGAGATACCTCTCCGACACTCGGAGTGACAAATCCTATTCTTGATCTATGCCAACACCACAAACACTTTTGGAGACACATGTAGAGCATCTTTATGATCACCCAGTTACGTTGTGACGTTTGATAGCACACAAGGTGTTCCTCCGGTATATGGGAGTTGCATAATCTCATAGTCATAGGAACATGTATAAGTCATGAAGAAAGCAATAGCAGTAAAACTAAATGATCATAGTGCTAAGCTAACGGATGGGTCTTGTCCATCACATCATTCTCCTAATGATGTGATCCCATTGATCAAATTACAACTCATGTCTATGGCTAGGAAACATAACCATCTTTGATCAATGAGCTAGTCTTGTAGAGCCATACTAGGGACATACTGTTTTGTTTATGTATTCACACATGTACTAAGTTTCCGGTTAATACAATTCTAGCATGAATAAAATACATTTATCATGATATAAGGAAATACAAATAACATCTTTTATTATTGCCTCTAGGGCATATTTCCTTCTGTCTCCCACTTGAACTAGAGTCAATAATCTAGATTACAAAGTAATGAGCCTAACACCCATGGAGTCTTGGTGCTGATCATGTTTTGCCCGTGGAAGAGGCTTAGTCAACGGGTCTGCAACATTCAGATCCATATGTATCTTGCAAATCTCTATGTCTCCTTCTTTGACTAGATCGCGGATGGAATTGAAGCATCTTTTGACGTGCTTTGTTCTCTTGTGAAACCTAGATTCCTTCGCCAAGGCTATTGCTCCAGTGTTGTCACAAAAGATTTTCATTGGACCCGATGCACTAGGTATTACACCTAGATCGGATATGAACTCCTTCATCCAGACTCCTTCATTTGTTGCTTCCGAAGCAGCTATGTATTCCGCTTCACACGTAGATCCCACCACGACGCTCTGCTTGGAACTGCACCAACTGACAGCTCCACCGTTCAATAAAAATGCATATCCGATTTGTGACTTAGAGTCATCCGGATCAGTGTCAAAGCTAGAATCGACGTAACCGTTTACAATGAGCTCTTTGTCACCTCCATACACGAGAAACATATCCTTTGTCCTTTTCAGGTATTTCAGGATGTTCTTGACCGCTGTCCAGTGATGCACTCCTGGATTACTTTGGTACCTCCCTGCTAGACTTATAGCAAGGCACACATCAGGTCTGGTACACAGCAATGCATACATGATAGATCCTATGGCTGAGGCATAGGGAATGACTTTCATTTTCTCTCTATCTTCTGCAGTGGTCGGGCATTGAGTCGTGCTCAACTTCACACCTTGTAACACAGGCAAGAACCCTTTCTTTGACTGATCTATTTTGAACTTCTTCAAAACTTTATCAAGGTATGTGCTTTGTGAAAGTCCAATTAAGCATCTTGATCTATCTCTATAGATCTTGATGCCTAATATGTAAGCAGCTTCACCGAGGTCTTTCATCGAAAAACTCTTATTCAAGTATCCTTTTATGCTATCCAGAAATTCTATATCATTTCCAATCAACAATATGTCATCCACATATAATATCAGAAATGCTACAGAGCTCCCACTCACTTTCTTGTAAATACAGGCTTCTCCAAAAGTCTGTATAAAACCGTATGCTTTGATCACCTCATCAAAGCGTATATTCCAACTCCGAGATGCTTGCACCAGTCCATAGATGGATCGCTGGAGCTTGCACACTTTGTTAGCACATTTTGGATCGACAAAACCTTCTGGTTGCATCATATACAACTCTTCTCTGAGATATTCATTCAGGAATGCAGTTTTGACATCCATTTGCCAGATTTCATAATCATAAAATGCGGCAATTTCTAACATGATTCGGACAGACTTAAGCATCGCTACGGGTGAGAAAGTCTCATCGTAGTCAACTCCTTGAACTTGTCGAAACCCTTTCGCAACAAGTCGAGCTTTGTAAATAGTAACATTACCGTCTGCGTCGGTCTTCCTCTTGAAGATCCATTTATTTTCGATGGCTTGTCGATCATCGGGCAAGTTAACCAAAGTCCACACTTTGTTCTCATACATGGATCCCATCTCAGATTTCATGGCCTCAAGCCATTTTGCGGAATCTGGGCTCATCATCGCTTCCTCATAGTTCGTAGGTTCATCATGGTCTAGTAACACGACTTCCAGAACTGGGTTGCCGTACCACTCTGGTGCGGAACGTTCTCTGGTTTATCTACGACGTTCAGCAGAAACTTGATCTGAAGTTTCATGATCATCATCATTAGCTTCCTCACTAATTGGTGTAGGAATCACTGGATCAAGTTTCTGTGATGTACTACTTTTCCAATTCAGGAGAAGGTACAACTACCTCATCAAGTTCTACTTTCCTCCCACTCACTTCTTTCGAGAGAAACTCCTTCTCTAGAAAGGATCCATTCTTAGCAATGAATATTTTGCCTTCGGATCTGTGATAGAAGGTGTACCCAACAGTCTCTTTTGGGTATCCTATGAAGACACATTTCTCCAACTTGGGTTCGAGCTTATCAGGTTGAAGCTTTTTCACATAAGCATCGCAGCGCCAAACATTAAGAAACGACAACTTTGGTTTCTTGCCAAACCATAGTTCATAAGCCGTCGTCTCAACGGATTTAGATGGTGCCCTATTTAACGTGAATGCAACTGTCTCTAAAGCATAACCCCAAAACGATAGTGGTAAATCGGTAAGAGACATCATAGATCGCACCATATCCAATAAAGTACGGTTACGACGTTCGGACACACCATTACGCTGTGGTGTTCCGGGTGGCGTGAGTTGTGAAACTATTCCACATTGTTTCAAATGAAGACCAAACTCGTAACTCAAATATTCACCTCCACGATAAGATCGTAGAAACTTTATTTTCTTGTTACGATGATTCCCTACTTCACTCTGAAATTCTTTGAACTTTTCAAATGTTTCAGACTTGTGTTTCATCAAGTAGATATACCCATATCTGCTCAACTCATCAGTGAAGGTCAGAAAATAGCGATACTCGCCGCGAGCTTCAACACTCATTGGTCCACATACATCAGTATGTATGATTTCCAACAAATCTGTTGCTCGCTCCATAGTTCCGGAGAATGGAGTTTTAGTCATCTTGCCCATGAGGCATGGTTCGCAAGCATCAAGTGATTCCAAAAGTCCATCACTATGGAGTTTCTTCATGCGCTTTACACCAATATGACCTAAACGGCAGTGCCACAAATAAGTTGCACTATCATTATTAACCTTGCATCTTTTGGCTTCAATATTATGAATATGTGAATCACTACAATCGAGATCCAACAAGAATAGACCACTCTTTAAGGGTGCATGACCATAAAAGATATTATTCATAAAAATAGAACAACCATTATTCTTTGATTTAAATGAATAACCATCTCGCAATAAACAATATCCAGATATAATGTTCGTGCTTAACGCTGGCACCAAATAACAATTATTCAGGTCTAAAACTAATCCCGAGGGTAGATATAGAGGTAGCGTGCCGACGGCGATCACATCGACTTTGGAACCATTTCCCACGCGCATCGTCACCTCATCCTTAGCCAATCTTCGTTTAATCCGTAGTCCCTATTTCGAGTTACAAATATTAGCAACCGAACTGGTATCAAATACCCAGGTACTACTACGAGCATTAGTAAGGTACACATCAATAACATGTATATCGTATATACCTTTGTTCACCTTGCCATCCTTCTTATCCGCCAAATACTTGGGGCAGTTCCGCTTCCTGTGTCCAGTCCCTTTGCAGTAGAAGCACTCAGTTTCAGGCTTGGCTCTAGACTTGGGTTTCTTCGCGGGAGTAGCAACTTTCTTGCTAGTCTTCTTGAAGTTCCCCTTCTTTCCCTTGCCCTTTTTCTTGAAACTAGTGGTCTTGTTAACCATCAACACTTGATGCTCCTTTTTGATTTCTACCTCCACAGCTTTGAGCATAGCAAAGAGCTCGGGAATTGCCTTCTGCATCCCTTGCATATTATAGTTCATCACGAAGCCTTTATAGCTTGGTGGTAGTGATTGAAGAACTCTATCAATAATACTATCCTCGTCAACTTTGCAACCAAGTTGAGTCATATGATTGTAGTACCCAGACATTCTGAGCAAGTGTTCACTGATAGGACTATTCTCCTCCATCTTGCAGCTATAGAACTTATTGGAAATCTCATATTTCTCAATCCGGGCATTTGCTTGAAATATTAACTTCAACTCCTGGAACATCTCATATGGTCCATGACATTCAAAACATCGTTGAAGTCCTGGTTCTAAGCCGTAAAGCATGGCACACTGAACTATCGTGTAGTCATCAGACCACGTCTGCCAGACGTTCAAAGCATCTACATTAGCGGGAGGGGGCTTGTCACCTAGCAGTGCTTCAAGGACATAATTCTTCTGTGCAGCAATGAGGATAATCCTCAAGTTACGGACCCAGTCCGTGTAATTGCTACCATCATCTTTCAACTTAGCTTTCTCTAGGAATGCATTAAAATTCAAAGGAACGGTAGCACGGACCATTGATCTACAACAACATAGATATGCAAAAACTATCAGGACTAAGTTCATGATAAATTAAAGTTCAATTTAATCATATTACTTAAAGAACTCCCACTTAGATAGACATCCCTTCGGTCATCTAAATGATCACGTGATCCAAATTAACTAAACCTTGTCCGGTCATCACGTGAGATGGAGTAGTTTCAATGGTGAACATCTTATGTTGATCATATCTACTATATGATTCACGCTCGACCTTTCGGTCTCCAGTGATCCGAGGCCATATCTGCATATGCTAGGCTCATCAAGTTTAACCCGAGTATTTTGCATGTGCAAAACTGGCTTACACCCGTTGTATTTGAACGTAGAGCTTATCACACCCGATCATCACGTGGTGTCTCGGCACGACGAACTTTCGCAACGGTGCATACTCATGGAGAACACTTATACCTTGCAATTTTGTAAGGGATCATCTTATAATGCTACCGTCGTACTAAGCAAAATAAGAAGCATAATAAGATAAACATCACATGCAATCAAAATATGTGACATGATATGGCCATCATCATCTTGTGCTTTTGATCTCCATCTCCAAAGCACCGTCATGATCACCTTCGTCACCGCCGTGGCACCTTGATCTCCATCGTAGCATCGTTGTCGTCTCGCCAAATATTGCTTCTACGACTATCGCTACCGCTTAGTGATAAAGTAAAGCAATTACATGGCGATTGCATTTCATACAATAAAGCGACAACCATATGGCTCGTGCCAGTTGCCGGTAACTTTACAAAACATGATCATCTCATACAAAACCGTATAACTCATCATGTATTGACCATATCGCATCACAACATGCCCTGCAAAAACAAGTTAGACGTCCTCTACTTTGTTGTTGCAAGTTTTACGTGGCTGCTACGGGCTTAGCAAGAACCGTTCTTACCTACGCATACAAAAACCACAACGATGTTTCGTCAAGTATGTGCTATTTTAACCTTCACAAGGACCCGGCGTAGTCACACTCGATTCAGCTAAAGTGAGAGAGACAGACACCCGCCAGTCACCTTTAAGCAACGAGTGCTCATAACGGTGAAACCAGTCTCGCGTAAGCGTACGCGTAATGTCGGTCCGGGCCGCTTCATCTCAGAATACCGCCGAAGCAAAGTATGACATGCTGGTAAGCAGTATGACTAGTATCGCCCACAACTCATTGTGTTCTACACGTGCATATCATCTACGCATAGACCTGGCTCATGATGCCACTGTTGGGGAACGTAGTATTTTCAAAATTTTCCTACGATCACGCAAGATCTATCTACCAGATGCATAGCAACGAGAGGGGAGAGTGTCTCTACGTACACTCGTAGACCGAAAGCGGAAGCATCAAGTGACGCGGTTGATGTAGTCGAACTTCGCGATCCAACCGATCAAGCACCAAACGTACGGCATCTCCGCGTTCAACACACGTTCAGCTTGTTGATGTCCCATGAGCTCTTGATCCAGTTGAGCTTCACGGGATAGTTTCGTCAACACGACGGCGTGGTGACGGATATGATGAAGTTACCGGCGTAGGGCTTCGCCTAAGCACTGCAACAGTATGACCGAGGTGTGTTTCTGTGGAGGGGGGCACCGCACATGGCTAAAACAATTCAACTTGTGTGTTCTAGGGTGCCCCCTGCCCCCGTATATAAAGGAGAAAGGGGGGAGGCCGGCCGGCCCCTCTATGGCGTGCCAAGGGAGCAATCCTACTAGGAATAGGATTGCAATCCTATTCCTAGTAGGAATCACCAAGAGGGAGAAGGGGGGAAGGAAGGAGAGGGAGAAGGAGAAGGAAAGGGGTGCCGGCCCCCCCTCCTTCCTTGTCCAATTCGGACCAAGGGGTGGGGGCGCGCGGCCCACCCCTGGCCCTCCTTCTCTATTTCTCCTATGGCCCATTAAGGCCCATAGCTTCCCCGGGGGGTTCCGGTAACCCCCCGGCACTCCGGTTAATTCCGAAACTTTACGGAACACTTCCGGTGTCCTAATATAGTCGTCCAATATATCAATCTTTACGTCTCGGACATTCTGAGACTCCTCGTCATGTGCATGATCTCATCCGGGACTCCGAACTACCTTCGGTACATCAAAACTCATAAACTCATAATACCAATCGTCATCAAACGTTAAGCGTGCGGACCCTACGGGTTCGAGAACTATGTAGACATGACCGAGACTCATCTCTGGTCAATAACCAATAGCGGAACCTGGATGCTCATATTGGCTCCTACATATTCTACGAAGATCTTTATCGGTCAAACCGCATAACAACATATGTTGTTCCCTTTGTCATCGGTATGTTACTTGCCCGAGATTAGATCGTCGGTATCTCAATACCTAGTTCAATCTCGTTACCGGTAAGTCTCTTTACTTGTTCTGTAATACATCATTCCGTGACTAACTCATTAGTCATTTGCTTGCAAGGCTTATTGCGATGTGTATTACCGAGAGGGCCCAGAGATACCTCTCCGACACTCGGAGTGACAAATCCTATTCTTGATCTATGCCAACACCACGAACACTTTTGGAGACACCTGTAGAGAATCTTTATGATCACCCAGTTACGTTGTGACGTTTGATAGCACACAAGGTGTTCCTCCAGTATACGGGAGTTGCATAATCTCATAGTCATAGGAACATGTATAAGTCATGAAGAAAGCAATAGCAGTAAAACTAAACGATCATAGTGCTAAGCTAACGGATGGGTCTTGTCCATCACATCATTCTCCTAATGATGTGATCCCGTTGATCAAATGACAACTCATGTCAATGGTTAGGAAACATAACCATATTTGATCAATGAGCTAGTCTAGTAGAGGCATACTAGGGACATACTGTTTTATCTATGTATTCACACATGTACTAAGTTTCCGGTTAATACAATTCTAGCATGAATAAAAGACATTTATCATGATATAAGGAAATAAAAATAACATCTTTTATTATTGCCTCTAGGGCATATTTCCTTCAGTGAGTAGTTTACCATAGACCTTCGTGTCCATAGCTAGTATCTAGATGGCTTCTTCTCTCTCTGGATCTCAATACAAAGTTCTCCTTGGTCTTTGAGGAGATCTATTCGATGTAATCTCTTTTTGCGGTGTGTTTGTCGAGATCCGATGAATTGTGAGTTTATGATCAAGATTATCTATGAGAAATATTTGGTTCTTTTCTGAACTCTTTATGTGTGCTCATAATATCCTTGCAAGTCTCTTCGAATTATTTGTTTGGTTTGGTCTACTAGATATATAGTTCTTGCAATGGGAGAAGTGCTTGGCTTTGGGTTCAATCTTGCGGTGTCCTTTCCCAGTGACAGTAGGGGCAGCAAGGCATGTATTGTATTGTTGCCATCGAGGATAAAAAGATGGGGTTTATATCATATTGCTTGAGTTTAACCCTCTACATCATGTCATCTTGCTTAAGGCGTTACTCTATTCTTATGAACTCAATACACTAGATGCATGCTGGATAGCGGTCGATGTGTGGAGTAATAGTAGTAGATGCAGGCAGGAGTCGGTCTACTTGTCTTGGGCGTGATGCCTATATACAATGATCATGCCTAGATAGTCTCATAATTATTCGCTTTACTATCAATTGCTCGACAGTAATTTGTGTACCCGCCGTAGAATATCGCTATCATGAGAGAAGCCACTAGAGAAAACTATGGCCACTGGGTCTATTCTCAACATATCAATCTACATCTACTTTACTTTTTCCGCTTTTACTTTCTGTTCTTATAAACAAAAATACCAAAAATATAAACTATCATCTCTATCAGATCTCACTTTCATAAGTGACCGTAAAGGGATTGACAACCCCTTATCGCGTTGGCTGCGAAGTTCTTATTTGTTTGTGCAGGTGCGAGGGACTCGCGCGTGGTCTCCTACTGGATTGATTCCTTGGTTCTCAAAAACTGAGGGAAGTACTTACGCTACTGTGCTGCATCTCCCTTTCCTCTTCGAGGGAATACAACGCAAGCTCAAGAAGTAGCACATTAACAAACTTCTTTCGAATAACATAAAACTAGAGAATTTTCGAATAATGCTAGGTTACCTCAATGGGGATATGCATATCCCCAACAATAAGAATATCATATTTCTTCTTAACAGTAGGAATAGGGAATTCAAAACTTCCAATAGCGATAGTTGAAATTTTTCGAATAGAATTGATGCTATTCACTTGAGGTTGTTTCTTCGGAAAGTGCACCGTATGCTCATTACCATTTAGATGAAAAGTGATATTGCCTTTGTTGCAATCAATAACAGCCCCTGCAGTAATCAAAAAGGGTCTACCAAGGATAATCGACATACTGTCGTCCTCGGGAATATCAACAATAACAAAGTCCGTTAAGATAGTAATGTTTGCAACCACAACAAGCACATCCTCACAAATACAGATAGGTATAGTAGCTGATTTATCAGCCATTTGCAAAGAGATTTCAGTAGGTGTCAACTTATTCAATTCAAGTCTATGATACAAAGAGAAAGGCATAACACTAACACCGACTCCAAGATCACATAAAGCAGTTTTAACATAGTTTCCTTTAATGGAGCATGGTATAGTGGGTATCCCTGGATCTCCAAGCTTCTTTGGTATTCCACCCTTAAAAATATAATTAGCAAGCATGGTGGAAATTTCATCTTCCGGTATCTTTCTCTTATTAGTAACAATTTCTTTCATATACTTAGCATAAGGAGGCATTTTAAGCATATCAGTCAAACGCATACGCAAAAAGATAGGTCTAATCATCTCACAAAAGCGTTCAAAATCCTTATCATCCTTTTTCTTGGATGGTTTAGGAGGAAACGGCATGGGCTTCTGAACCCATGCTTCCCTTTCTCTACCATGTTTTCTAGCAATGAAATCTCTCTTATCATAACGTCGATTCTTTGACTGTGGGTTATCAAGATCAACAACGGGTTCTATCTCTACATCATTATCATTACTAGGTTGAGCATTGGCATGAACATCATCATTAACATTATCACTAAGTTCATGTTCATTACCAAACTGAGTCTCAGCATCAGAAATAGAAATATTATTGGGATTCTCACGTGTGTCTACAACAGGTTCACTAGAATGAAGCAAAGTCCTATCACTTTTCCTTTTATTTTTGTTACTAGGACTAGGTTTATCCGTATTAATTATCTGAGAATCTTGCTCAATTCTCTTAGGATGGCCCTCAGGATACAAAGGTTCCTGAGTTACTTTACCACCTCTAGTTGCAACAATAACAACATTATCATTATTCTTACTATTCAACTCATTAAGCAAATCATTTTGTGCCTTAAGTACTTGTTCTACTTGAGTGGTAACCATGGAAGCATGTTTGCTAATAAGTTTAAGATAATTAGAAGTTCTAGTCACAAGATCACCCAAGCGGTCAAGCATATAAGCATTACGTTTCAGCTGCTACTAACATAAGCATTGAAGTCTTCTTGTTTAACAATAAAATTATCAAACTCATCTAAGCATTGGCTAGCAGACTTATTATGAGAAATATCACCTTAATCAAATCTATAGAGAGAATTTACCTCTACTACTCGTGTCGGGTTATCATGACCATGTATTTCTTCAACAGGTGGTAAATTCTTAAAATCTTCAGCTTTAATACCCTTTTTCTTTTATAGTTTTATTTGCCTCTTGCATATCTTCAGGACTGAGGAATAGAATACCTCTTTTCTTCGAAGTTGGCTTCGAAATTGGTTCGGGAAGAGTCCAATCATTATTATTACTCAATATATTATTCAATAATTTTTCAGCTTGTTCAATAGTTCGTTCCCTGAAAACACAACCGGCACAACTATCTAGGTGGTCCCTAGAAGCATCGGTTAGTCCATTATAAAAGATATCAAGTATTTCATTATTCTTGAGAGGATGATCGGGCAAAGCATTAAGTAATTGGAGAAGCCTCCCCCAAGCTTGTGGGGGATTCTCTTCTTCAATTTGCGCAAAATTAAATATTTCTTGTAAGGCAGATTGTTTCTTATGAGCAGGAAAATATTTCCTCGGGACTACGCACACAACTAGGAGCAAGAGAGTTAAACCATAACTTAGCATCACCTTTCAATGAGAAAGGAAACAATTTAAGAATATAATAATAGCGAAAATTTTTCTCATGAGCAAATAGGGTGGCTATATCATTTAATTTAGTAAGATGTGCCACAAGAGTTTCAGATTCATAACCATGAAAATGATCAGATTCAACTAAAGTAATTAACTTAGGATCAACAGAGAGTTCATAATCCTTATCAGTAACACAGATAGGTGAAGTAGCAAATTCAGGATCATATTGCATTTTAGCATTCAAAGATTGTTCTTTCCACTTGCGTACTAATTTCTTAAGATCATTCCTATCCTTACAAGCAAGAAAGTCTATAGCTACTTCTCCTTCCATAATGTATCCCTCAGGAACAATAGGCAATTCATATCTAGGGGAAATAGGTCTAACAGGTGTTTCAAAGTTTTCAGTATCAATAATTTCATCAGTTTCAAAAATAGCATCATCTTCAGCGTAATCAATAGTAGTGGCTCTAGCAAGATGCTTATCAAGTAATTCACCTAATGGCACAGTTTCATCATAAGCATCATTCATAATAGAAGTGGCACCATCAATATCGTGCGACATATCAGAATCAATAGCAGGTGTAGGTGTCGTAAGTTTACTCAAAATAGATGGTGAATCAAGTGCAGAGCTAGATGGCAGTTCCTTACCTCCCCTCGTTCTAGAGGGAACAGTCTTGGTTCTATCATCCTTTAGTGGCATCATAGTGATCAACAGATATAAATCCCAAGTAACTCAGAGAATAGAGCTATGCTCCCCAGCAACGGCGCTAGAAAAAGGTCTTGATAACCCACAAGTATAGGGGATCGCAATAGTTTTCGAGGGTAGAGTATTCAACCCAAATTTATTGATTCGACACAAGGGGGCCAAAGAATATTCTCGAGTATTAGCAGCTGAGTTGTCAATTCAACCACACATGTAAAACTTAATATCTACAGCAAAGTATTTAGTAGCAAAGTAGTATGGAAGTAACGGTAACAATGGCAAAAGTAACAGTAGCAGTTTTGTAGTGATGGTGACAGCAATAGTAATGAAAGTAACAAAGCAAGTAGCAATATGGAACAAACTCGTAGGCAATGGATCGACAATGATAGGTGTTGGATAATATTCATCATGTAGCAGTTATAACCTAGGGTGACACAGAACTAGCTCCAATTCATCAACGTAATGTAGGCATGTATTCCGAATATAGTCATACATGCTTATGGAAAAGAACTTGCATGACATCTTTTGTCCTACCCTCCCGTGGCAGCGGGGTCCTAATGGAAACTAAGGGATATTAAGGCCTCCTTTTAATAAAGTACCGGACCAAAGCATTAGCACTTTGTGAATACATGATCTCCTCAAACTATTGTCATAACCAGGAAGTGACCCGGTTATTGTCACTCCGAGTTTGCCGGATCATAACACATATTAGGTGACTATAGACTTGCAAGATAGGATCAAGAACGCAAACATATTCATGAAAACATAATAGGTTCAGATCTGAAATCATGGCACTCGGGCCCTCATGACAAGCATTAAGCATAGCAAAGTCATAGCAACATCAATCTCGGAACATAGTGGATACTAGGGATCAAACCCTAACAAAACTAACACGATTACATGATAAATCTCATCCAACCCATCATCGTCCAGCAAGCCTATGATGGAATTACTCATGCACGGCGGTGAGCATCATGAAATTGGTGATGGAGGATGGTTGATAATGATGACGGCGACGATCTCCACTCTCTGGAGCCCCGAACGGACTCCACATCAGGTCTCCCGAGGAAGAACAGGAGGTGGCGGCAGCTTCGTATCGTAAAACGGGATGGGATCTTCTCTCTGATTTTTCTGTCCCCAAAATAGGTTATATGGAGTTGGAATTGACGTCGGTGGAGCTCCAGGGGGCCCACAAGGTAGGGGGACGCGCCCTAGGGGGCGGCTCCCCCCACCCTTGTGGCCAGGGTGTGGGCTCCCTTCGGTGATTCTTTCTGTCAATATTTTTTATATATTTTGAAAATATTCTCCCTGAAGTTTTAGGTCATTCCGAGAACTTTTATTTCTGCACAAAAATAACACCAAGGCAATTCTGCTGAAAACAGCGTCAGTCCGGGTTAGTTTCATTCAAATCATGCAAATTAGAGTCCAAAAGAAGGGCAAAAGAGTTTAGAAAATTAGATACGATGGATACATATCAGAGCGCGATGGCCCCTCATATATTGCGCCATCCATATATCTCAAATGTCGATCATCAAATCCATGCAATCCATGCACGTCGATCATATGATATAAATTGTCTGAATTCAACAGTTCGAAAGAAATCAAAATAAATCATAGTTCAACAAACCGGACATGCCAAAATAAAACCAATGTATGAGTGTGACGAATGGCGTGTTTGTCGGACCACTAGTCGAGGACCATCCATGTGGCATGCTCCGAGCCTAGGCGGACTGCGTCCTGCTCGTCTTGCTCCGCCTACATCCTGACCGCATGATCCGCTGCCACTGCCATAGCTGCCCTAGCTGCCTCATACTCCCTACAGTCATTGATCTCATTCTTCTTCTTTGCAAGCCACTTCTATGCATTCTCATCCAAGAGGGTTTCGTCTGCCAACATGATCTTCGCATCCTCCGCGTGTCGTGCGAGTTGCAACCTCTCCTTCTCAAGCTCAATCTCTCCAAATGTCTTGGCCTTCTCGATTTCTCATTTGATCACCGCCTCTTGCTTGTCTAACTTGTTCTTCTCCCTCTCAATTCCAAGCTCCTTCTCCGCCCTCTTCTAGTCCCACTCCATCCTCTCCTTTTGCACATCCAACATGAGCTTGTACCTCTCCTCTTTCTTGTTCTCCCTTACCGAAAAATGCCCGTCCATGTGGACAACACTTTTGTAGCCGCGGCATCACAGGAGGCCCGTGACTTCTCCCACTTGTTTCCCATCACTTGTCAGTTATCCTTTGGCACGATGGCTCTTCCATTCGTGACGACAACATCGTCCTCCTCATCGTCCAACTCAATTGATTGGTGGGAGCTTCAGCCGTCATTCCTCTTCTTGTCGGCCTTGAGATCGGCCACAACTTGTGTCCACTTAGGCTTGACATTCAATATGATCCAACAATGGCTAAAAGCAAAGGACTTCTCCACCTCGCGGTACAAAGTAGCCGCTGATAACCCACAAATGTAGGGGATCGTTTGTAGCCTTCTACGATAAATAAGAGTGTCGAACCCAACGAGGAGCTAAAGGTAGAACAAATATTCCCTCAAGGTGTATCGACCATCGATACACCTCTACGCACACTTAACGTTTGCTTTACCTAGAACAAGTATGAAACTATAAGTACTATGGGATAGTTTTGCAAGCTAATAAAGAGCACGTAAATAAAAAGTAGGGGTTGTTTAGATAAAAGTACAATTAAATTAGTATAGCGAGTGTGGATTAGTGTGGTAGGATTTGCAGAGTTGTCCCTAAGCAGTTGACTACGCTACTAGACCGATAGCAAGTTTTTATGTGGGAGAGGCCACTGCTAGCATATCGTCCCTTACTTGGAATTCTATGCACTTATGATTGGAACTCTAGCAAGCATCCGCAACTACTATCGTTCATTAAGGTAAAACCCAACCATAGCCTTAAGATATATTGGTCCCCCTTCAATCCCGTATGCATCAATTTCTATGCCAGGCTGAAGCTGATGTCACCCTTGCCCTCCAATACATATAGTCCTATCAACATACAGCTAACCCTATGGTGTGATCCACACGCGCGCTCATTTGATGGGCATCAAAGGACAGCAACATAACCACAAGCAATTTAAACCAACCATAGCAATTTCACCAATCACCGATAGGACAACAAAATCTACTCAAACCTCATAGGATGGCAACATAGTATTGGATAATAATATGAAGCATAAAGCACCATGTTCAAGTAGAGGGTACATCGGGTTGCGGGAGAGTGGACCGTTGAATATAGATGGGGAAAGGTGATGGAGTTGTTGGAGTAGATCGCCGTCACACGATATTGCACCGGCAGCGTTTCAGCGCCACCGGGAGAGAGGGGGAGAGAGCCCCCCTGCTTATTCTTCCTCCTTGTCCTCCTCCCTAGGTGGGAGGAGGGTTCCCCCTCTGGTTTGTGGCCTCCATGACGGTGGAGGGGTGAGAGCCCCTCCGAGATTGTATTTGTCTCTCTGTCCTCTTCTGTTTCGCGTTCCTCAGATCTGGCCCTTCACCGTTTCTCAAATTCTAGGAGATCCGCAACTCCGATTGCACTGAAATTTTAACACGATTTTTTCCATAAATTATCTTTCTTGCGCCAGAAGAAGAGCACCAACCGACGTTCGAGGAGGTCACAAGACACCAGTGCCCGCCTGGGCCCTGGTGGCGCGCCCTGGTGGGTTGTGGGCACTATGGGCCCCCGTTTGCGTTGATTTCACCTCCTAAAAATCACATATATTCCAAAATAATTCTCCGTAAATTTTTATCCCGTTTGGACTTCATTTGATATGGATTTTCTGCGAAACAAAAACATGCAACAAATAGGAACTGGCACTGGGCACTGGATCAGTAAGTTAGTCCAAATAAATAATATAAATTGTTGCCAAAAGTATGTAAAAGTTGAATAATATTAGCATGAAACAATCAAAAATTATAGATACGACGGAGACGTATCAACATCCCCAAGCTTAATTCCTGCTCGTCCTCGAGTAGGTAAATGATAAAAAGATAATTTTTGATGTGGAATGCTGCCTAGCATAAACTTGATCATATATCTAGTCATGGCATGAATATTAAGACATGAGTGATTCAAAGCAATAGTCTATAATTTGACATAAAGACATCAACACTCGGGCATCCCAACAAACAATCATGTCTTTCAGAATATCAAATGCTAAGGAACGTTATCCCTACAAAATCATATAGTCTTGTCATGCTCTGTCTTCCCAGCTCAAAGTATAAATCATGTACTACCCCGGTGTCAGCCAAGCAATTGGTTCATACTTTTTAACGCGCTTCAGCATTTCAACTCTCACGCAATACATGAGCGCAAGCCATGGATATAGCAATATAGGTGAAATAGAATGCGGTGGTAGTAGACAAAAGAAGGGAAGAAAGTCTCACATCAACTAGGCAAATTAATGGACTATGGAGATGTCCATCAATCGATATCAATGTGAGGAGTAGGGATTGCTATGCAACGGATGCACTAAGAGCTATAAGTGTATGAAAGCTCAATATGAAACTAAGTGGGCATGCATCAAACTCTACTACGGAAAATTCCCACTAGTATATGAAAGTGACAACATAGGAGAATCTCTATATGAAAAACATGGTGCTACTTTGAAGCACAAGTGTGGAACTAGGATGCCCCTTCTCTCTCTTTTTTTTTCTTTTTTTTCTTTTTCTTTTTTTATATTTTTTTTCTCTCATTCTCCGAAGTCTCATCCGGACTTGTGGGGGAATCCTAGTCTCCATCATCCTTTCCTCACTGGGACATGCTCTAATAATGAATAATGATGATCATCACACTTCTTTTACTTATAACTCAAAAGAAATAAAAATTACAACTCGATACCTATAACATAGTATGACTCTAAATGAATGCCTCTTGCAGTGTACCAGGATGTGCAATGATCTAGCATAGCAAAGATATCAAAAAACGGACAAGCCATGAAAATATCGTGCTAGCTGTCTTACGATCATGCAAAGCAATATGAAAATGAATGCCCAATTCAACTATATGATGGAAGTTCATGGCAATATATCTCGGAATTGCTATGGAAATGCCATAATAGATAGGTATGATGGCTGTTTTGAGGAAGGTATAGTAAAGTTTATACACCGGGGAAAGTTGCGCGGCACAAGAGAGGCTAGGAATTATGAAACGGTGAGAGTGCGTATAATCCATGGACTCACATTAGTCATAAAGAACTCACATACTTATTGCAAAAGTTTATTAGCCCTCGAAGAAAAGTAATACTACACATGCTCCTAGGGGGGAGGTTGGTAGGAGTTAACCATCGCGTGCCCCCGACCTTCACACAAAGATAGACAATCAAGGATAAATTGTGCTCCAACTTCCCGGCATAACGAGAGACTATATGTGCATGCTTCGGAAATCACAAACCTTAACACCAATATCTTACTAAACATGATCATCCACTAGTACCTCCCACATATTATCATCTCTATATCGCAAAACTATTGCAAGAAATCAAACATATCATATTCAGTGATCCATAAGTTTTATGTAGGATTTTATGACTAACCATGCAATTTACCAATTCCTGTTGACTCGCTAAGTAGATATAAGTGAAGCATGAGAGTTTAATTCTTTCTACAAAAGATCATCCTCTAAAAATATAAGTGAAGCACAAGAGCATTCTACGAACATTGGTTTTTTATGTGAAGAGAAACATGCAATCAAAACTTCAAATGATAAAAGCGAAGCACATGAAGCATTCTATAAAGCCATACTCAAAAGATATAAGTGAAGTGCAAAGAGCATTCTACAAATTGGCCAAGGACTATCTCATACCAGCATGGTGTATTATTAAAAGAAAAAGGAAAAAGCACACGACGCTCCAAGAATTTACGCGTATCATGTGAACGAAATGAATCAGAAAACATACTGATACTTGTTGAAGAAAGATGGGATGCCTTCCGGGGCATCCCCAAGCTTAGACGCTTGAGTCTCCTTGAATATTTACTTGGGTTTCCTTGGGCATCCCCAAGCTTGAGCTCTTGCCTCTCCTCCTTCTCCTCACATCGAGACATCCTCGATCTTCGAACACTTCATCCACACAAAACTCAATAGAAAGCTCATGAGATCCGTTAGTATAATAATGCAAATCACTACTTTAAGTACTGTTGCAAACCAAGTCATATTTTGCTTTTGCATTGTAGCTACTGTATTATAACTTCTCCAAAGCTTATACCACCGATAGATTTGATAGTTTCATCAAAAGAAGCAAAACAATGCATCAAAAACAGAATCTATCTTAAACAGAACAGTCTGTAGCAATCTGAACATTCACCATACTTATGTAACTCTAAAAATTCTGAAAAAATAGGAAAAAATAAACAATTTCTATAGCAATACTTTGCAAAAAGTTTCAGAACCGTTTAACGTTCCAGTAAAAAAATGTAAAATCGCACACTACGGCCAAAATTTCTGTTTTGCACCGCACATACCAACAAGCAATCTAATCATCTTAAAGGCAAACCTTGGCACATTATTTTTATAATACAATGGAATTGTACAAGGGGGTAATTATTTTTGTTGAAAAGTTTATGTAATTAAGATTCAGAATGTTTTCATGGGCATGAACAAAGTTCAAGGCTAGCTCCCACTTTCACAATGCTCGTGCTCTAACTTTCACTTTTCTTTTTGAAAATGTTTTAGGTTCCCCTCTATATTTTTTTAGACTTTATAAAATCACTCAACAGAAATAAATGATTCTCTAAAAACTTCCGGGTTGTTTGCCTGGCAGCGCTTTCTTTAAAGCCATTAAGCTAGGCATAAAGTGCTCAAGTAATGGATCCACCCGGATCCCAAGGTATATCAAAGCAATTTTGAATCAACAATGATTTAGCATTTAGTAGTGAGCAAAAAGCAACATATATCAAGCAATGACGAAGTCTAACTCTCTTCTTGTGCATCGGCGTGTCATAAAAGAATAATTCATGCACATCAAGTAAAGGCCAATGCATAGTATAAGCAATTTCTTGCAACTTTCTCGTGTTGAAAACATAGAGAGGCAGAGATGTAGTTCATCTCTCATAATAATTGCAAGTAGGAGCAGCAATCACATGCATACTATACTGATCAAAATCATCATGTACAACGGTAAAAGGCAACCCATCAGTGTAATCCTTAATAAGTGCAAACTTCTCCGATATAGTGTAGTTGGGAGAATTCAAAAAGATAATTGGACTATCATGTGTGGGTGGAATAGCAACAATTTCATGTTTAACATAAGGAACAATAGCAAGTTCATCTCCATAATCATAATTCATATTGGCATCTTGGCCACAAGCATAGCAAGCATCATCGAAAAGGGATATTTCAAAAGAATCAACGGGATCATAGCAATCATAGTAGCATTCATCCTTCGGTAAACACGAAGGGAAATTAAACAATGTATGAGTTGAGGGGTTACTCTCATCAAAAGGTGGGCACGGGTAGCTAATCCGTTCTTCCTCCTTTTGTTCTTCGCTCTCCTCCTCGTCTTTTTCATCCAATGAGCTCACAATGTCATCAATTTCTTCTTCCATAGACTCCTGCAAAATGTTAGTCTCTTCTTGGACAGCGGAGATTCTCTTAGTAAATACATTAATATCGTAATTGTATTTATAATTATCATAGCAATATTTAAAGATAGCAAAATTTTCAGGTCTATAAACTGAATCATCAAAATCATCATATTTTATAAACAAAGATTCAATTTCATAAGCACCCTTAAAAGCAACAAATTCTTCTATGCGTTCGACATCATAGTAATCATATATACCTCTAGCATAAGAAGCCAAGGTTTCATTATCATTAAATTTACATGAAAAGGGAAGATGTGGAGCATTCATCCTAGAGCAACAAGTATAATCATATCTCAAGCATAGATTATAAGCAAGCCAATGCAACATATGAATTTGATCCCATAACAATTTCCCTTTATAAGTCAAGCGATAACCCCTAAAGTATTCATGTTGATCCAACGTTACTCCCTTTATCAAGTTGAATGGGGTTTTCTCAGGATTATCAAAGTAGTGCATAATATTTTTAATATAACGAGCATCGAGTGTTTTAGGAAGTCCTCCATCTCCATGAGTAGCAAGTCCAACTAATTTTTTTAGTGTTTCGTGTTCCATATCTATCACTAAAGATAGAGAACAACTTAGAACAAGAAATAAAAACTACTTAGTGATAAAGAAAGAAAGCACACACGAGAATATTCACCCCACGCTATTGCTCCCCAGCAACGGTGCCAGAAAAAGGTCTTGATAACCCACAAGTGTAGGGGGTCGTTTGTAGCCTTCTTTGATAAATAAGAGTGTCGAACCCAACGAGGAGCTAAAGGTAGAGCAAATATTCCCTCAAGTTCTATCGACCACCGATACAACTCTACGTACACTTAACGTTTATTTTACCTAGAACAAGTATGAAACTAGAAGTATTTTGGGATAGTTTTGCAAGATAATAAAGATCACGTAAATAAAAAGCAGGGGCTGTTTAGATAAAAGTACAAATAAATTAGTATAGCGGGTGTGGATTAGTGTGGTAGGATTTGCGGAGTTGTCCCTAAGCAGTTAAATACGTTACTAGACCGATAGCAAGTTTTTATGTGGGAGAGGCCACTCCTAGCATATCGTCCCTTACTTGGAATTCTATGCACTTATGATTGGAACTCTAGCAAGCATCCGCAACTACTATCATTCATTAAGGTAAAACCCAACCATAGCCTTAAGATATATTGGTCCCCCTTCAATCCCGTAAGCATCAATTTCTATGCCAGGCTGAAGCTGTTGTCACCATTGCCCTCCAATACATATAGTCCTATCAACATACAACTAACCCTATGGTGTGATCCACACGCGTGCTCATTTTATGGGCACCAAAGGACAACAACATAACCACAAGCAATTTAAACCAACCATAGCAATTTCACCAATCACCGATAGGACAACAAAATCTACTCAAACCTCATAGGATGGCAACATAGTATTGGATAATAATATGAAGCATAAAGCACCATGTTCAAGTAGAGGGTACATCGGGTTGCGGGAGAGTGGACCGCTGAATATAGATGGGGAAAGGTGATGGGGTTGTTGGTGAAGATGATGGAGTTGTTGGAGTAGATCGCCGTCACACGATATTGCACCGGCAGCGTTTCGGCGCCACCAGAGAGAGCCCCCCTCCTTATTCTTCCTCCTTGTCCTCCTGCCTAGGTGGGAGGAGGGTTCCCCCTCCAGTCCGTGGCCTCCATGACGGCGGAGGGGTGAGAGGAGGGTTCCTCCTTGTCCTCCTGCCTAGGTGGGAGGAGGGTTCCCCCTCTAGTCCGAGATTGTATTTGTCTCTCTGTCCTCTTTTGTTTCGTGTTCCCCAGATCTGGCCCTTCACCGTTTCTTAAATTCTAGGAGATCCACAACTCCGGTTGCGCTGAAATTTTAACACGATTTTTTCCATAAATTATCTTTCTTCCGCCAGAAGAAGAGCACCAACCGACGTTCGAGGAGGTCACAAGACACCAGTGCGCGCCCGGGCCCTGGTGGCACGCCCTGGTGGGTTGTGGGCACTATGGGCCCCCGTTTGCGTTGATTTCACCTCCTAAAAATCACATATATTCCAAAATAATTCTCCGTAAATTTTATCGCGTTTGGACTTCATTTGATATGGATTTTCTACGAAACAAAAACATGCAACAAACAGGAACTGGCACTGGGCATTGGATCAGTAAGTTAGTCCAAATAAATCATATAAATTATTGCCAAAAATATGTAAAAGTTGAATAATATTGGCATGAAACAATCAAAAATTATAGATACGATGGAGACGTATCAGCCGCCACCGCCGTCTAGCAAACAACATATGTATGAGCATGAGAATTCAAGAAGCATATGCAAATAACGACAAGATGAAGCAATTGAGCTTACGTGAGTTGCCACTCTCATCCCACTTTGAGAGCGTTTGGTCACTTATGGATAGTAGCCTACGTACTTGTTCACTTCCCTTTGAATGACCCCCCATCGATTTTGGAGAGATGCCATATTGGGGATGGTCACAATAGGACGTGGCTCCACATACTCCTTTTGTTAGTGATACTCCTTCCAAATCTTCTCCCAATACGTGTTCCCCTTTTACTCGGTGCTGCATATTGGATCCATTCTTGTGGCCACCCAAGATTTGACCAACAAGATGTCCTCAAATCTTGAGAATGCCAGACCTCTTGCCTTCGTTGTCCTACTCTTCTTCTCTTCTTGTTCGAATTGGGATCGCATGTTGTCCCAACTTCAAATGTGGTGGTGCCCTTCAATTCTTACTCCATTTCGATCGGATCTTCATTGCCATTGATCATGTTCGACATGAACGCCTCCTGGATGATCATGGTTTGCAAGCATTGATCGTGTGCGAAATCAGCTAGTGGTCTATGCAAAAATTTGATGGAACAAGAGCAAACAAAACATACCAACTCTTGTTTTGTCATTCCGTTGAACATGTCGAGGGAAGCCCGAGCGCCGCCAGTGCCCGTGCTCATCAGCGCCCAAACAAGCGGTGGCGAGTCACATGCGTCGATCGACAGTATCCGCGCGGGCGAAAAACTCTCCGGAATGGCCTAGTCTGCCATCGAATCCTTCTCTGCCCCAACAGGGTCGGATAGTATAATCCGCGTCGGCGCTCAGATGAAAGGGGTGTGGGGTTCCTGGCGCTCAGATGCATCAAGTCTACCTATTTGCATAAGGATCGGTGACATACAAAGTAGAATTAAAAAGGAAAATTAACTGGAGCGAAAACCGTAGTGTACGCGTAGTGAGTGCCCAGGGTAGGGTAGGGCCCTTTTTTTCCTGGATTCTGCTCGTCCTAAACAAAGCGAGACCGGTTCATCTTTTTTGTTTAGGACCGGACTCGCTTTGCCAGGCAGGGCCGCGTGGGCTCCGGTGCGGTGCAGGGTTGGAAAATGTGTGGGTTTTCTCGTGTTCTTCTCGATGGACTGGCCTGGACTCTCACAGATACCCGAGCGAGCTGCAGGACGTGATGTTGCATCGGCGTGCAGACGTGGGTGATGATGCCTTGATGGGATCAGTCCGTCAGATATTGTTTTTTACCGACGGATGGATGAGCATGTAGCGATTCCGTTGGAAGCGCAGGACTTTTCCAGCAAAGCGCAGGACTCTTCCAGCAAGGGCGGGAAGTATTGCATCGTGTGTTCCATGCAAGATGTCACATCGACACCTGAGACTTCCACGCACACGCTTTGGTTAGTTAGTTGGTTGGCGGTGCACCCCGCCCAGAAGAAGAAAGAAAGAAAGAAAGAAAGAAAGAGGCGAGGCGCGTGGAGAGGCGTGGCTCGTGACGGCGGCAACCGTCAGTTCGCACGGCGAGCGCCGTGACACGGTGGTAGGCATGCAATGTACGCCGAGGGCACGGGTTGGCTGCCGTTGGAATTGCGCTTGCTGCGCACCAGCTCACACACACACGCGCGCACACACAATCGATAATGCTCGAGGTGATTGGACGTCGTCGACGTACGGTCATGTTCGTTTGAGTCCTTCGGGCTTGTGCGCAACACGCCTTGTGCCAAGCTCACTTTCTTTTAATTTCCCCCCTCTTTGTTGGTTCAGCTGTTGTATCTGAGGTAGATGTCGACTTGTCAAACAGGTAGTACTAAATGGAGCGGCAGTTGACATCCAGCACCACCCACGGCTGCAAGACGAGCAACTGATGCAACTTGTTTCCATGATTTTTTTGAACAATAAAGTACACAACATACGCGTGTTTTTATTGGATAATGATGACAATAATAACGTTTCCTCGCAAAAACAAATAAATGTTAACTGCCTGCAAGTCATATATAATGCCAAGTGGAGAGATGTCAAAGATTGCCAGTGCAGAATCAAAGCAACTTGACAGGCAACATAAGCCTCTAGATATTATTATTATGAAGCCAAGCCAAGTCCCCACACGCATGATTCCTTCTGGTAATCAATCATCTCAAACACGCAATATAAAAGAGCGCACACAAAAAACATTTGGCAGACGCCTTCAAAGACGTGTATGGCAGAAAAATGCATCACATGATACCAGAATACAAGAGCAATTGCAGCTACCGATGCGCATCACTTTCTTTCACTAAATGTTCATGCTACTCCTAGAGAGAAAAAAATGTAAATATTTGGGTATGTTGTTGATGTGAAGACAAACATTAATTTGTACTCTCCCCGTAACTTAATATAAGATGTTCTTTTACACCGTAATGGACTCTAAAAACCTCTTATAAAAAGTTTATAAAGTTAGAGAGAGAGTAGTCTACATCTATTCACAGACGACATGTAGCTTTTGACAGGTCATAATCATATTCGGAATCCATCAGCCGTTTTGCAAAATGACACCCAGATAGCTGAAAGTAACCGATCATATATATAATTAAAACCATCAACAGGTTTATTTTGAGACCAGGTCAAAACCCAAGAAATTCATGAGCTAATCTACCAGTTATAATTGTACAAAGGGGTCTACCACTTATAATTGTACAAAGGGGGCAGGGGGAATAAGAAACAGGCTGCTACATGCTAGAAACAGAAGAAAGGGGGTGCTGATTGTGGGGTTTCGAGCCTACAGTATAGCATGGGGGACAACAGCAAAAAGGAGGGAAGCTTTACATGTCGTTCTACTTCTCAACCTCATCTCATCTCAGGGAACAAAAACGCCTCAAAAATAAGCCAGCCGTGCATGGAGCTCCTAGTAGACCACTGGCACCTAAATTGTCAAGCATAAGATTACATTAGAAATTGAAGAGCATTATGGTTTTTATTTAAAACCAAGAGGGGAATTACCAGAGCATAAAAATGTAGTATGTAGTGTCAAAAACGCTCTTATATTGTAGGACGGAGGGAGTACCTTTTAAACAAGGTCCACACAAGCTTAAGCATTCAGTCAAAATTTATCCTCGAAGTATGATCTCAGGGATTGAATCAGATCTTCCCGCAGTAACTCTGGAATTTTGGACCTAAATACTCTTCCAGAATCACTTATTAGCTGCTTCCTGCATTACAGGAGAAGGCATATAAATACAATATTAGACGCATTAAGATGTGGACACACCACCCACGAGTGTAATGATGATCGCACACAGTGGAAAATAAATTCTCATATCTGACATATGCTGGGGATTCCGAAATATAACTTAGCTAGAAAACAGAAAGATCCTACAGAAGTACCCCCTCCGTCCACAAATATAAGATGTTCTTACTTTTTTCTGAATCGGATGTGTATAGACATGTTTTACTGTGTCTATATTAAAATATCCAAAACATCTTAAATTTGTGAACAGAGGGAGTACTATGCAGCAATGTGAATAACCTTCCCCTGCTGAGAGATCATGGGCATAAAGAACATTAATCATTCCAAAATTATTTTTACAAAAATATTGATGCCTTAAAAATAAAGTAATAAAAAAAGAAAGACCTTATAAAGAAATGAACTGAAGGAGAATGTAGAAAATCAAGAAGCAAATGTCATGTATCAAGTCAACCTATTTGCTGCATAAGCAACCTATAGTGGTAAAATTAAAATGAAGAAGAAAACTGATGAGTGGAAAAGTTAGTACAAAGTTGGGTCATCTATTTTGGAACGGTGGGAGTATTAAGTCTTTTTAGACATTTCAAATGGACAACAACATACGGATGTATGTCTGTAGATTCACTCATTTTGCTCCATACGTAGTCACTTGTTGGAATCTCTAGAAAGACTTATATTTGGGAACAGAGGGAGTATATTTTAAAGCAACAGAAAAATAAAGCTGAAGAAGGAAACAACTTGGAGCAAAGCACTTCACCTGATTGCCTCACTATCTTGAGACGTGCCTGTGTTCTGTATACACCGCCTCTTTGCAGAACGCATAAAATTACATACATCATCCGCCCAAACAGACGACCGAAGCTCAGAAGATGCTGATTCAGCAAGCCTGGAAATTATAATTAATAAAACAAGCAGTAAGCATCATGAAATTACTACAGCTGACAACACAAATTAAAACCAAGACGTCAAAGATAATAAAGAAAAATAGTAAAATGGTGAAGCATGCAATGCAGATATGCTAGCTTAGTGACTCTGGCATATCTCACTGAATTAGGTTCAGCTGGATACGAATAGTCAAAAGGTGTTACAGCCTTCATGCATGAATTCTTATATCTGAAAGATTATTCGCGAAGTAGCGATCCATGTCATCCTTGAATAATGTATGAATCTAGTCTATCCAAGCTTCATGCAACAATGTTAGATCCTTAAGTTGATACTTCCTATTGAAAACAGACATGCATGAACCATATGTTTTATATGCTTTAGTTTGCAATATACACCACTTGCACTTATATGATAGCCTAATGTTTATTGTTTAATGTATCTTCATAGCTAGATGGGTGTGGACTCAATTCAAAATAATCAAAGCTAAACCAGTAAACGATGGTGTGGGCTCAGTTCAAAATAATAAAAGCTAAAGCAGTAAACATGGAAGGTGTTCAATGTCTGAAAACTACAAGAGGATAATAAAGCAATTGAATGGACAGTCGGTGTTTCATGGGAAGAAATACGAAAAGGGAAAGCAATAATACTGACAATTCAAGACTTACATTTCCTTAAACTTTCCTTCTTCAAGATGATGCTTCAAGCGTGCACTGTCCTTGGCTGAAGCCACCACTGCTTTCACTGAGTCAGCAGATACTTCAGGGTGTAAAACTGAGCTTTTAGGATTTTCTGAACTACAAATGTTCTTGTCCAATGTTGGGGTAACAACACTAGATGGCTGTTCAGGGTTTTTCTCAGCACACGTGGCCCTGGCACCACTGGTCTCTTGGAGGCCAACAAAATGAACTATATGTCCATTTCCATCTGTGTTTTGTAACATTCTGTGTGAATCAGCGTCCAACTTATCACAGGAAATACTACCGTTAGCATACCCTTCACTGGGTTCTGCAGATTTTCCAGGTCCGCATCCATTCGATTCCACTAGTGTTGTGGCTTCATTAACTTCTGGCTTCCTCAAAACAGGGTGCGGTTTGCCATTTGATGCAGCCTTCTCTGTTCCTGTATTCTTCAAGTGGATCGGCTTGAACTGTAGACCTGGTGCAATCTTTCCATTCTTTAGGGGTAGTGGCACAATACCTTTAGTAGAGCATGAGCCGTTCTGCTTCACTAATGGTATCTTCAGGGGCTCACTACATGCAGCACTTGATATGCCATTCCCATTGGTGTTGAAAGATTTAACTGCACTAGAAGAGTAACCATTTGTACTATTTTTTTGAGTTTTGGAACTCAGTATATAGAATAGGATATAGACCTTCTCAGTCAAAACATCCTGAGAGTTTGAGAGGGAGACATGAGAATCATTACAACAGTACCAGTGACCAGTAGCATCCTGCATGTAATTCAAGTTCCCAGTACAGTTAGCAAAATGCTTTTGGCAGAAACATTTAGCAAGATGTTAGAGCAATAGAACTGAAGTTTAGACACTGACTGAATAGCCTATTATACCTTAACATATGCATAGTAATGACCAGAATCTTGGGAGAAACCTGAATGGACGATGCTGCCAAAGAGATTATATACCGGTTGCGGGTCCTGTAGTAAAATAAAAGGTTATTGTTAACAAATGTTTAGAAAATGGAGTGCACTAAAAAAATCCAAAATAATATTTGGAAATATGGAAAGTAATCCGGCGCTACTCGTCAATGTCATTAATATAATCTTGGAACAAAAAACATTATTGATATGTTATTCACGCCCACTCAGGTCTCACTACTGGCACCTTTGTTGGTGCATTTGTAGATCATGCAGTCAACAAAAATCATGCATTATTCCGAGACCGGCAGGCGAGCTATTACTGAAACATCCAACTACAGAACGCATTCCATCGAGGTATAAATAACCATGTAAAGGGCATGCAAAGCACTAGTTAATGTCCTAATTTATTAGAGACTAGATATTTTGTTGATAACCACAAAGCTTCCGTGGAGATCAACAGGTACAATGAGTTCATTAGAAGATTTTAATGGTACTGCATTTAAAATTTAGAACTGTTGAGAACATAATGAAAAAACTGACAGCAACCCTCTCTAACATTCACCCAGAATCAATTTCCGAAGTCCGATTGTATTTACCACTAAAGATTAAATAGAAGGGGGCACACATAAATGGCGCCTTGAAGATTTTACAGGATACTTCAAACATTATTTACTGGGGTGCACTTCTATAGCTGGGTCGCATGTAACTAGATAAAAACTCTTCTATCGTTTTCCTTTCTGAGCCATGAAGTTTAACTTGTATCCAAGATTCCAAATCTGATTGTTCTTCATAACTCCAACTACGTCTACACCAACAAAATCATAAGTCAGGAAACAAGAACGTTATCTTGTGACCGGGAAGAAACAAATGGAAACATAGCTAATGCATACTAAGAACAAATTAAGCTAGCACTTGACACAGTTTATAAGATCATCATGCAAACAGACATGTATGCGTTAGTTCAGATACATACAGTTCACAACCTTAAAGAGAGTTACTTATTAATCAGTATATTCCTTTTTTTGTCTGGCACAGAATCAGCAGCCTGGTTTCACCGAAGCAGAGAAGAAGTGCATAAGTAAAATAGAAGATAAGAGCTGGGTAATATCAAAACAGGACAGAAAATTACTTCCCTGCAAGGCTGCAATTACTTGGCTCTATCGAGCCTTCTGAAAACATGTAGAAATTGCTAAAACGGGTATCAGGGCTCAAATTTGTTACGTGCAGTGATATACGTCTGCCTTTTTACACATTCAGGTTAATTTACCAATAAATAAAAATGTAAGGATCTGAGCAATTGTTGCTTCAACAATTACACTAGCTCAGACAGAACTGTCAGAACTAAGCAACACGCCTTTTAAGATGAGCTTGGTTTTTGTGAACTATATTGTTTTCATCATTTTTCGTATTGTTTATTTCAAAATCATTCACGTAAAACTCACAGTTCATGATTTTGAACTTTGGTCCAGTGAACCAGAGAGTCAATCTAACCCATAATTCCGGAAGGAGTTCAGAACTAACTAGAAACTGATGGTACCTTGTAATAACATAATCATAACAAAGTTGCATGGTAAAACTATATCAATCAACAAGGTAACATGTGATCATGAGCAGCTGATTACATGCGGAGTATATTGCTTTCATGACTAATTTTACATCCACAATATTTGCCTACCTGGATAGCGTCCAACAGTACTCTAAACCACATGGCAATCAAAAGGTATCATACCTGGTTTTTGTCATACATGAAGTCGGAAAGAACAAGACCTTCCTTGAACTCGATGTTCCTATTGATCTTCCCGCCATGTATTCCATCGAACCTCTAATAGCAGTTCACCAAAAATGGAAACAAAAACAGATCATGAGCAATCCCTTTTAAGCATAACATAAGTTAAATAGAAGAGATAAGTTCTTTGCACAATAGAGAGATCAGGGAAAAAGATTTAGAACCTTGAGTTGTATAACAAGAACCTTAGGTGCCTTGAGTATGAACATTTGCTTCCGAGCTGACGTGAGCTTCTTGCATCTGCAATACCAAAATCCACATTTCACAATTTAAATGCATGTTCGATAACAAAGGAATAACATATAAGGATTCAAATGGATGCAACACCACAGGAATTGGATATACAGAGGAAGAGGGGGCAATTAGGTGAACGGTGAGTGATAGATAGATCAAACAAAAGAAATTTGTAATCTGTCCACGGAGTACTTTTTAGAAAACTGCAAGCCAATAGTGAAGCTTAATTAACTGCTCCACATATTTTAATATGTCAGACTTTGCCCTCTCTCAGAAAACTCAAGCTCGCTTTCCTCCCTGTGTATACTTGTATTCTCCAATTAGCCCCACCCAAGCGCATGGATTGATGATGGTCATGGAGAAGGAAATTGACTATACATTTTTCCATATGGATTCTTGCAACCAAAACGAGTGAGCAGTGAAAACCCTTCCTGACATGGAATCCTAATATTTCATCTGAACATCTAATGAACCGATCATACGTTTTCTCCAAAACATTTCTGCATTCCAATTTCCAATTAAACACACAATATCATACCTTTCGCAACTGTACTTGTTTGCACCCTCCAATACCTCAGGCTTGAAGAAGCATGTAAGGGCATCACCAACAGAACTGGTCCCGAGCAGGTCAAGGCTGAGATCCATGATCTCATCAGTCTTGTTTGACTCTCCCTTGCACACAAGGCACTTCACCTGGCTGAGAAGCGCCCCACCAAATGTCTCCCTCATGACCATACAGCCCCCCTGAGCTCGGCCCTCCTCCGGGCCACAGTCTCCATTGGCAGTTGCCACCTGGAGGCGCTTGCGTATGCGGAGGCAAGCAGTGTGACAAGCGTCTATGACATAGCGTAAGAACTCGTGGGCGTCCTCCTGGCGCCCCCACCGGAAGTGCTCGGCAAAAAGCGGCAGGCTGCGGATGACCTTCCCCGGCGAGTCCAGCGCCCCTGCCTCCGCCCGAAGCTGCCGCACAATCTGCCGCTCGAGCACGCAGAAGGCGCACTCCTTGTCCCTGTTGGGGAACACCTTCTTGCCTACAAGCAAACCGACCGACATAAACACCGAATTAGCTTCTGATTACGAGGAATTGCAACAGATACAGATTAGAGAAGGGGAAAGCGGGAGCTAGGGTTTGGTACATAGATTGGAGTGGCGGGAGGCGAGGAAGAAGCTGGCGAGCGGAGGCGTGGAGGCGAGGCACTGGAGCACGCTGTTGAGGTAGCAGGTGTTGCCGAGGTTCTTGAGCCCGGGGGGCGGGCCGGAGCGCGGGCGCCGCGGCGGCGCCGCGGACGGCGGCTCCGCGGTGGGGGCCATCACCGGCTCCGAGGGGCTGGTGCGGCGCCGCCGCGGGGAAGCTGGACCACCTCCTCCTCCTCCTCCTCTTCTCCACGTGGCACCGCCGCCGCCGCCGCCCACACCTCATCCGATCGCATCGCCCACCAGCGCGCGCCGCGGAGGAGTGGCCACCGTGGTGGTGCTGGCGAGCTCTAGGGGGTCGGCGCGGCCGGCGAGCGGGGGCTGGGGCGGGGGCAAGGGCCGGGAGGCCCTCGAATCGAAGAGGGGGACGGCGGCGGCGACGCGACGAGTGGACGGGGGGAGAGACGGACGGACGGGGAGGGTGGGTTTCGTTTGTGTTCCGCTCGTGCGTGCTTCAAGGAAAGGGAAAGCCGCGGGTAGATGGGCTCGCGGCGAACAGGTAGACCAGTCCGTCTAGGACAAGTCTTCTCCTTGGTGTCCGACCAGAACCACGACGAAATTCATAAGAATGACACTTTTCCTACGCTCAGACTCAGGGCAATTGTTCGCTTTTCGCCCATGAAGCCAACACTAACGCGCCAACGCATTTTGTCCGTGCGATTCATTTGGATCAAAACGAACAGAAACATCAGCCTAACGCGTTGATCGTGACCCTTTTTTGCCCAAATTTGGATCGGGTTTGCGTTGGTTCGGACACGAAACGGACGGCGCGACATCCGCCCTTATCCTTCCCTGGCCCGTCCGTCGGTGGCACAACGCCCATTCTTCCCTCCCACCTCCACACCCGACATCTCCGATCACACCGTCATCACCGCCTCCTCTCGCTTCAGGTCGCACGGACGCTGCCAGGCCGCCACCCGCATCCACACACCACAACGCCACATCCGCTACATGCTCTTGCCGATGTCAGTGATATCTTTTTGCTGCCGCCGTAGCTCCACGACCACGCCACCACATCGACTCTGTCGCCACCTGCCTAGCTCCAAGCCCGCCGGCCTCGCTCAACGGCAGCCTCCAATTCGACACGCCTGCTACCTGTGTGTGGGGAGGTGTGGGGCTTTTTGTTGGGGAACGTAGCAGAAATCAAAAAAATTCTACGCATCACCAAGATCAATATATGGAGTCATCTAGCAACGAGGGAGAGGGGAGTGCATCTACATACCCTTGTAGATCGCGAGCGGAAGCGTTCAAGAGAACGGGGATGATGGAGTCGTACTCGGCGTGATCCAAATCATCGATGATCCTAGCGCCGAACGGACGGCACCTCCGCGTTCAACACACGTACGGAGCGGGGACGTCTCCTCCTTCTTGATCCAGCAAGGGGGGGGGAGAGGTTGATGAAGATCCAGCAGCACGACGGCGTGGTGGTGGAAGCAGCGGGATTCCAGCAGGGCTTCGCCAAGCGCAACTGGAGGAGGAAGTGGTGTCACGAGGGGAGAGGGAGGCGTCAGGGCTTAGGGTGCGGCTGCCCTCCCCCCCCCCACTATATATAGGGCCCCTAGGGGGGCGCCGGCCAGGGGGGAAACTTGCCCCCCAAACCAAGTGGGGCGCCCCCACCCCTAGGGTTCCCAACCCTAGGCGCAGGGGGAGGCCCAATGGGGGCGCACCAGCCCACCAGGGGCTGGTTCCCTTCCCCTTTCAGCCCATGGGTCCCTCCGGGATAGGTGGCCCCACCTGGTGGACCCCCGGGACCCTTCCGGTCGTCCCGGTACAATACCGGTGACCCCCGAAACTCTCCCGGTGGCCGAAATTGGACTTCCTATATATAAATCTTTACCTTCAGACCATTCCGGAACTCCTCGTGACGTCCGGGATCTCATCCGGGACTCCGAACAACTTTCGGGTTACCGCATACTTATATCTCTACAACTCTAGCGTCGCCGAACCTTAAGTGTGTAGACCCTACGGGTTCGGGAGACACGTAGACATGACCGAGACGACTCTCCGGTTAATAACCAATAGCGGGATCTGGATACCCATGTTGGCTCCCACATGCTCCACGATGATCTCATCGGATGAACCACGATGTCAAGGATTCAATCAATCCCGTATACGATTCCCTTTGTCTATCGGTATAGTACTTGCCCGAGATTCGATCGTCGGTATACCGATACCATGTTCAATCTCGTCATGGCAAGTCTCTTTACTCGTTCCGTAATACATCATCCCGTGACCAACCCCTTAGTCACTTTGAGCTCATTATGATGATGTCTTACCGAGTGGGCCCAGAGATACCTCTCCGTCATACGGAGTGACAAATCCCAGTCTCGGTTCGTGCCAACCCAACAGAACTTTCGAAGATACCCGTAGTGTACCTTTATAGCCACCCAGTTACGTTGTGACGTTTGGCACACCCAAAGTATTCCTATGGTATCCGGGAGTTGCACAACCTCATGGTCTAAGGAAAGGATACTTGATATTGGAAAAGCTTTAGCATACGAACTACACGATCTTGTGCTAGGCTTAGGATTGGGTCTTGTCCATCACATCATTCTCCTAATGATGTGATCCCGTTATCAATGACATCCAATGTCCATGGTCAGGAAACCGTAACCATCTGTTGATCAACGAGCTAGTAACTAGAGGTTTACTAGGGACACGTTGTGGTCTATATATTCACACATGTATCACTGTTTCCGGATAATACGATTTAAGCATGAACAATAGACAATTATCATGAACAAGGAAATATAATAATAACCATTTTATTATTGCCTCTAGGGCATATTTCCAACACTCTTCACCGGTCGGCTTCTCTACCACACATGCAAGGTGTTCAACGCTTCACCCGCGAAGAACCATGAATAGTGGAGATGAGTTCTTTTTCAACCACTTCATGTGTTCGTCCGACAAAATTGCCCGACGATGATTTTCAGAACAAACAAAGACATTTTATCTGTGAGGAGGGATTAGAGAGCATAACGCGGCAATAGAGGTTGCTTGCCTCATCGCCGAGGCAACACGGAATGCCACCTCGAGTTACCACTACGACTATTATCCTGGTTATCAGTGGCCATAGACCAAGTTAACACGAAAGCCTAAGTTTGGGGGAGTATGTGTCCTCACCAACATTACACTCATGTTCGTGCATTCATTTCACTTGTTAGTGTTCATCGTTTTCATTGTATATCCATGCTTTGCATTTATTTATTTCTTTTGTGTGATTGAAAACCTTTGAAAATCCAAAAATATTTCTCACTTATTTTCAGTTTTTCCTCCTGTTTAGTTAATTACTTCATAGTAGTAAAAGAAAACCCAAAAAGATTTCTCGTTTATTCTTTTGTTGTTTGTTAGGAGCTCTTCGGTGTAAATAGTTTTTCTCTACTTTCGTTTGCTTTCTTTAGAAAAACTAAAAAATCCAAAAAATTAGTGAGTTTCTCTGGATTTTCTTTTCTTTCCTTGAGTCGTTGTAAGAAGAAGACTCCGTAAAAATGGTCATGTTGCTCTCATTTGCCTTGTTGTTGATCTAACGAGGAGCCAATATTTTCTTGTCTTCTCCTTTGAATAAAGTGTTAACATATTTTGTTTTAGTCCACGACACACTTGCACTGTTATTATATTCACATCATTCGATCGTGCTAGTGAAAGCCAATAATGACAATGATTTGATGAAGTGACTGTGGCGAAGAAAAAGAAGGTATGAACTCTTCTTATTTTTGTTTTGTAAATACATTTAACTTAGTAGCCCTGACTCAACATATTATAAGTAGACATTTTTGTGATGATAATTGGAGATTTTTGTTGATCATGCATGCTTAAGTAGCTAGGGGTGGATAATGATTTATCTTGTGTGTCCACATGCATTAAAATTGATGTGATGTACTCCCTCCGTCCCAAAATAAGTGACTCAACTTTGTACTATGTTGGTATGGTATCCTCCTCAAAAGAATTCAAGTGGATTGACTTGGCACATGTTCAGATATGTAGTTGATTCAAAACCAATGTAACCTTTAGGATATTTTATGTTTAGAGTGCTTATATTCTACTCATGCTCATGTTAAATGTTAATTATTCGCAATGCATGATTATGACAGAGTTTATTCATATTAATTGAGTTTACTTTGCCTACATCATGTTATCATGCTTAATGCATTACTCTGTCTGTCATAAACGTAATATCATAGATGCATGTTGAATAGCGATCGATTGGTGGAGTAATAGTAGTAGATGCAGGCACGAGTCGGTTTATTTGTTACGGATGTGATGCCTATATGTGTGATCATTGCCTTGAATAACATCATAACTATGCATTTTTCTATCAATTGTCCAACAGTAATTTGTTTACCCGCCGTATGCTATGTGTTCGAGAGAGAAGTCTCTAGTAAAAACTATGGCCCTCGGTCTACCTTTATTATATATTAAAAACCAAAAAATACCTTGATGTAATTTATTTACCTTTTATTTTACTTTTTTTATTTATCTATCTATCACTATCAGATTTGCAAGTAACGAGTTCAAGAGGATTGATAATCCTCTCGCCCGCGTTGGGTGCATATTTGCTTTTTTGAGTGTAGGTGTTGCTTAGGGAATTTGCTTGGTTCTCCTATTGGTTTTGATAACCTTGGTTCTCACTGAGGAAAATACTTATCTCTACTGTGATGCATCTCCATTCCTTTACGGGGAAAATTTCAACGCAGTTTACATGTAGCACAAGCCTACGAAGGAATTACTCACTCCCGGTGGTGAGCATCATGAAACTGGCGACGAAGAAGGGTTGATGATGACGATGACTATGACAACGACCCCCTCTCCGGAGCCCCGAACGGACTCAGAGCAACCCTCCCGATGGAGATCACGAGGTGGCAGTGGCTCCGTATCGCAAAAGGCGATGATACTATTTTTTTTTCTCCGCGAGACGATCTTTATAGAGTTGTTGTTAGGGCCGCCGGAGGTCGGTGGTACTCATGAGCTCACAGGGCGTGCCCTGGCAGCTCGTGGCGCTTGGGTGGGCCCCATCCAGCAGACTTCACCAATATATGTTAGACGTGGCTAGGCAGCCCGTGCGCTGGATGGACCGCTCAGGCGCACCCATCATACTAGGTATTTGATGTGATATGTCATCCTAGCCTACCAAAAAAGTAAAGTACGTAGTGTCCCATCCTTAGGTTTCCTCACCGGAGAGACCACATGCATTTATTTGGGGTTTTTTAAGTCATAACTTTTAAATCGAGTGTCGAAATTTAGATCCGTCTTCACTATTGGGTTTCTCGCGACAAGTTTTTCAAAACTAGACCCCATATGAGTATGTTTCGACAAACTTTCTTTTCCGAGCAACTTTGTGTCCTACAGAGGCAACTTCAGTGCTATAGGAAAGCAACTCCTTTTTTCTAGTATGACTACCTATTAGCGGAGGATCCTTCTAAGTTGGTTATCGTGACTACTAATTGACTAACTTCACCTCTAAGTTGCCTACCATAAGGACACCCAATCACCCCAAATGTCGGGATCGGCCTCTCTAGACACCTTTAACAATCCAATGACGGTCATCTAATTTATCTAAACAAGTCCGTATGTCTGAAATCCTCCAAACCGAATGACAAGGGGACGTGCTCAAAGCCCTAAGCATCCATTCCTCCCTCCGACATCGAGTTGGATCCCATCTCCTCAGACAACAAGAGGAGAGAATCCGCCAAGTAGTTTCAATCGTACCAAGGTATCTGATACGTCTCCAACGTATCTATAATTTTTTATTGTTCCATGCTATTATTTATGATGTTTTGGATGTTTAATGGGCTTTGTTATACACTTTTATATTATTTTTGGGACTAACCTATTAACCCAAAGGCCCAGTCCAGATTGCAGTTTTTTTGCCTATTTCAGGGTTTACAGAAAAGGAATATCAAACGGAGTCCAAACGGAATGAAACCTTCGGGAGAGATATTTTTGGAGCAAAATATGCACGGGGGACTTGAGAACCACGGAGTAGGGCTGACGTGGCGTCCACGAGGGTGGGGGACGCGCCCCCTGCCTTGTGGGCACCCCGTCTAGCCCCCGGTGCCCTCCTTCTTCCTATATATATCTACATACCCCAAAACCATCAGAACAACAGAGAAAACCCTAGTTCCACCGCCGCAACCTTTTGTTCCCGTGAGATCCCATCTTGGGGCCTGTTCCGGAGCTCCGCCGGAGGGAGGATCTTCCACGGAGTGCTTCTACATCATCATCACCGCCTCACCATGAGTTGTGAGTAGTTTACCAAAGACATTCGGGTCCATAGCTAGTATCTAGATGTCTTCTTCTCTCTCTTTGGATCTCAATACCAAGTTCTGCTCGGTCTTCGAGGAGAGCTATTCGATGTAACCTCTTTTTGCGGTGTGTTTGTCGAGATCCGATGAATTGTGGGTTTATGATCAAGATTATCTATGAGAAATATTTGGTTCTTTTCTGAACTCTTTATGTATGATTATAATATCCTTGCAAGTCTCTTCGACTTATTGGTTTGGTTTGGCCTACTAGATCTATAGTTCTTGCAATGGGAGAAGTGCTTGGCTTTGGGTTCAATCTTGCGGTGTCCTTTCCCAGTGACAGTAGGGGCAGCAAGGCACGTATTGTATTGTTGCCATCAAGGATAAAAGGATGGGGTTTATATCACTATGTTTGAGTTTATCCCTCTACATCATGTCATCTTGCTTAAGGCGTTACTATGTTCTTATGAACTGAATACTCTAGATGCATGCTGGATAGCGGTCGATCTGTGGAGTAATAGTAGTAGATGCAGAATCGTTTCGGTCTACTTGTCTCGGACGTGATGCCTATATATAATGATCATGCCTAGATAGTCTCATAATTATTCGCTTTTCTATCAATTGCTCGACAGTAATTTGTTTACCCGCCGTAGAATATCGTTATCATGAGAGAAGCCACTAGAGAAAACTATGGCCCCAGGGTCTATTCTCAACATATCAATCTACAATCTACTTTACTTTTCCGCTTTTACTTTCTGTTCTTATACCAAAAAATACCAAAAATATCAAATTATCATCTCTATCAGATCTCACTTTCGTAAGTGACCGTAAAGGGATTGACAACCCCTTATCGCGCTGGCTCCGAAGTTCTTATTTGTTTGTGCAGGTGCGAGGGACTCGTGCGTGGTCTCCTACTGGATTGATACCTTGGTTCTCAAAAACTGAGGGAAATACTTACGCTACTGTGCTGCATCACCCTTTCCTCTTCGAGGGAATACAATGCAAGCTCGAGAAGTAGCAAGAAGAATTTCTGGCGCCGTTGCCGGGGAGGCTTACGCAAAAGTCATATACCAAGTACCTATCACAAACCATTATCCTTCGCATTACATTTTTTGCCTCTCGTTTTCCTCTCCCCCACTTCACCCTTGACGTTTTATTTGCCCTTCTTTTTGCCGTGTGTTAATCGTTCGCTTGCTTATTGTTTGCTTGTGTGTTGGATTGCTTGCTTGTCATCATGTCTAGTGCTACTTCCCGAGCTTGCGTTGTATTCCCTCGAAGAGGAAAGGGAGATGCAGCACAGTAGCGTAAGTATTTCCCTTAGTTTTTGAGAACCAAGGTATCAATCTAGTAGGAGACCACGCGCGAGTCCCTCGCACCTGCACAAACAAATAAGAACTTCGCAGCCAACGCGATAAGGGGTTGTCAATCCCTTTACGGTCACTTACGAAAGTGAGATCTGATAGAGATGATAGTTTATATTTTTGGTATTTTTGTTTATAAGAACATAAAGTAAAAGCGGAAAAAGTAAAGTAGATGTAGATTGATATGTTGAGAATAGACCCGGGGCCATAGTGTTCTCTAGTGGCTTCTCTCATGGTAGCGATATTCTACGGCGGGTAAACAAATTACTGTCGAGCAATTGATAGAAAAGCGAATAATTAGGAGACTATCTAGGCATGATCATTGTATATAGGCATCACGTCCGAGACAAGTAGACCAAAACGATTCTGCATCTACTACTATTACTCCACACATCGACCGCTATCCAGCATGCATCTAGTGTATTGAGTTCATAAGAACAGAGTAACGCCTTAAGCAAGATGACATGATGTAGAGGGATAAACTCAAGCAATATGATATAAACCCCATCTTTTTTATCCTCGATGGCAACAATACAATACGTGCCTTGCTGCCCCTACTGTCACTGGGAAAGGACACCGCAAGATTGAACCCAAAGCCAAGCACTTCTCCCATTGCAAGAACTATAGATCTAGTAGGCCAAACCAAACCAATAATTCGAAGAGACTTGCAAGGATATTATGAGCACACATAAAAAGTTCAGAAAAGAACCAAATATTTCTCATAGATAATCTTGATCATAAACCCACAATTCATCGGATCTCGACAAACACACCACAAAAAGAGATTACACCGAATAGATCTCCTCGAAGACCGAGGAGAACTTTGTATCGAGATCCAGAGAGAGAGAAGAAGCCATCTAGATACTAGCTATGGACCCGAAGGTCTGTGGTAAACTACTCACAACTCATGGTGAGGGTGATGATGATGATGTAGAAGCACTCCGTGATGGACCCCCCTCCGGCGGAGCTCCGGAACAGGCTCCAAGATGGGTTCTCACGGGAACAGAAGGTTACGGCAGTGGAATTAGGGTTTTCTCTCTGTTGCTGATGGTTTCGGGGTACGTAGACTTATATAGAAGGAAGGAGGACATTGGGGGACGCTCGAGGGGCCCACGAGGCAGGGGGCGCGCCCTGGGAAGGGGGGCGCGCCCCCACCCTCGTGGACACCCCGAGGCTCCCCTGACGTGGTTCTCAAGTCCCATGTGCGTGATTTTCTCCAAAAATATATCTCCAGAAGGTTTCATTCCGTTTGGACTCCGTTTGATATTCCTTTTCTGCGAAACCCTGAAACAGGCAAAAAACAGCAATTTGGACTGGGCCTTTGGGTTAGTAGGTTCGTCCCAAAAATGATATAAAAGTGTATGATAAAGCCTAATAAACATCCAAGACATCATAAATAATAGCATGGAACAATAAAAAATTATAGATACGTTGGAGACGTATCATCTAGCACACCTATCATTATCAATACTCGCGAGAGTGAGGTTCTCAATTTTAAACAAAGGGAGGAAGAAAACTTAAAAGATGCCTGGTATAGAATTTGCAATGCTCAAAATAGATCTACTAGGAAGTTTTCTATTTTCGTGCTTCTTCGCAATTTTTATATTGGCATTACTCCTTGGAATAGGCTTGTTCTTGATACCGTTACCGGAGGAAATTTCTTGGGGAGTCATACTCTTGATTCTTATAATGCCTTGATAGAGTTATTCGGGCAACCTTATACCTCGGAAGAGACTCAAGTTTTTGAGAAAATTAGCGAAGTAACAAAAATATTACAAAAGTCTCTTGAACCTCTTAAGAATGTTAGTGGAAATCTCCACCGCATGAATATGTTGATTACCCTTTGCAATAAGCGGTTGGATTCGTTAGATCTCAAAATTTCCGAATATGAAGGGAAACGTAAAGAACCTCCCGGATTCGAACTTGATACTGCCAAAAAGGTAAAAACCAAAGATGGCAATACCTAGATCTATCCATGTATCGTGCCTAGCTAGGGGCGTAAAACGATAGCGCTTGTTGGGAGGCAACCCAATTTTTTATTTTTTGTTTTCGCTTTTGTTTAGGGATAAATATTGCATCTAGTTTCTATTTAGATGTGGTTTTGTGTTTTAAATAGTGTTTGTGCCAAGTAGAACCTTTGGGAAGACTTGTGTGAAGTTTATATGATTTTGTTGTGAAAAACATAATCGTTAGCGCTCGCTAGAATGGTCACCATATTTTACTAGAGCGTGCTATTTAGTTGATTCTTTTTGCAGACGATTAATAGACAAATTCCTCACGTTTACCAATTTAATTCAATTTTTTTGGAGTTACAGAAGTATGCGAAAGTTACATATTACTATAGACTGTTCTGTTTTTGACAGATTCTGTTTTTCGTGTGTTGTTTGCTTATTTTGACGAATCTATGAGTAGTATTGGAGGATATGAATCATAGAGAAGTTGGAATACAGTAGGTTTAACACCAATATAAACAAAGAATGAGTTCATTACAATACCTTTGAGTAGTGGTTTGTTTTCTTATACTAGTAAGATTGCACGTGCAATGCACGTAATCACTCCTTAATACTCCTTAATATTCCTACTTAAATTATATATTGAATTTTAACGGTTATATCAAATTAAGTGATCCTAATCGTGAGGTTGTGATTGATCTGTGTTGTTCTGTGTTAGTTTAGCCTGAGTGCACTTAGCGATGAATATGTTTGCTTGTTTAATAGTAGTTGAATAGCAACCCATTAGTCTGGCAAGCAGTTGTGGGGATCCCGAAAGTTCTCTGCGTCTAAGGTGGCAGTTCAGATAGAGCAGGTAAATTTGGATGCTTGTTGGAGGACTCCTAGTACCATCTGGAGCAATATGTTAATAGCTTTTCATATCAAAATCGAAAGAAATACATCTAACAAAAATAACACCCAACTGTTAAACCTTAGCTTGTCGTTGATGCTCTGACTTGCTGCTTGTTTCGCGCTTATGCAGTCATACCAATTGAGTGACGTCTATATGTAAGCATACCATATTATCGACTGGATGTTTAATTCACCAAAGTGAGCAAGGAAAGGTGTAAAGAGTTCTACTAATTTCTAATCAATATGGTTAAATCAAGATTATTTCAAAATATCATCGGAGCTAATCAAGCAATCATGAAATAGAACATGACGCGTAATGAAAATTTCAACGATTATCAGATAATTCGACACAAAAAACTCGAAAGATAGCTATGGATAAAAGAGAAAGAGGTCGCGAACCTTTAGGGAGCCATGCGTTATTATGGAACAAGCTCGCAACCATGTCGCACCGATCTAGCACCAACTGAGCTGAGCAGATGCATACATCAACACCCAACAAAAAAAGTCAAAATAAAAATCAAAGAGTCGACTTGGAGGTAGCTAATAACGTCTCCAATCCACAAGGAAAACTCATACAGTTTGTCAGGTACCAGCAAATAGAAAAGAATCCTCGATGCATCAGTGAGCTACCCTACATGAACACACATCGGATCTCCCCCAGAACTACCTCCAGCTCTGCAAAACAAGGTCAAAAGAAAGTAAGAAACTTGGGGAATGACAAGATAACTGATTTCAACATGCATGGCATTGTTTCCTCTTGCGGAGGAATACCAATTCTTGGATGTGGTAATAACAAACTGCATCTCATCTCATCTCATCTGATAACAAGGGAATACATCTATGTACGAGCTAACTAAACACACAAACATTAGTCAACATGGAGCACCATGAGAAAAGTAAAATCTAACTGAAGTAGTTGGCCTTCCTCTTATGTTGATATTTTCAGATCTGCATTAGGCCATTAGCTCCAACAGCTGTTTGTATCCTTGAAAGATAAATAAGAACATAAGATCCAAAGAAATGTAACAGTTCCATAGATCACTAACCCAGGAACTTGTGCGCCGTGGTCATGACAAGGTACCAAGTCTTGTAGAACCGCTTATGTTTCTTTGTCACCGACGGCCAGACATATGGATTAGAGGAGAAAGGGGCGACGGTCGGTTCTTGGGGGACACCCTATTCACCGCCAACACAGACGGGCGGCCAACTGGCGTAGGTGGGATGGAACTGTATGCGGTACTGGACGAGCCCACGCGACGACGGCGTGCCGGCCTCCGCTCCCACCGTGCCCCGCTAGCTCTGCCACTCCTTGGCGTGATGTGCCTGGAGCAGCATCTGCTCCGCGGTGGCCTTCCTGGTCCTCCTGATGGGGTTCAGGATCTTGGGCTGACCGATCTCCAACATCGCCTCACCGAGGAGCATCTCCAGCAGCGACATCCAGTGCCACTGGGCCGCGCCCTCGCCGCCTCCGATCTTTGTTGTGGTTTGCTAGATGGGAAGGCGCTCCTCCATTCACGTCCCGTGCAGCATGGATTGCGGGGTAATTCTTTTGAGCGAGCACCACCGGCGACGCAGCGCACAAATTAGGTAGATTTCATCGATCAGTTTCCTAGTTTCCTACGGTCGTAGGGATTGCGAACGTTGGACGACAGAGTTTTCGTCCGCCCACCAAAATTGCTAAATGCATATTTGGCTGAGGGTTAATGCAATTTTAACGGTTAGATCAAATTAAGTGATTGATACGTCCAAAATGCATCACTATTCTATATCGTAATTCATCCTTATTCATTGATATATTTCACATTACGATGATGTTCTTATGATGTTTTGGCCTATTTTACACAGTTTGCAACTTTCCGGTGCCGAAGCAGCAGACGCAAGATTCAGCGGTAAAAAGTGGACGCTGAGTTGCTGAAGAAGAATACCTCCAAATTACCTGAAAATCGACGGAGGGTATTTTCCAGAAGGATCACGAAGATACGCAAAAGAGCAACCAGAGGGGGGCCACAGGGTGCCCAGGCGGCCACCTGGCGCGGCCCCCACTCTGGCCACGCCGGGAGGGCGCCTGGAGCCCCTGGCCCACTCCAGGTTTCCCCCTCTGGCATATATACTCCTCGTCATCCAGAAACCCTAAAAAAAGGAGAGAGTTTACGGAGTTCCGCCGCCGCTCCGTGGCGGAAACCTACAAAGAAGAAAAGCCATCTCCGGCGGGCAGATTCCGCCGGGGAGATCACCTCCCGGAAGGGGAGATCATCGCCATCGTCATCACCATCGTCACGGGCATCATCGAGATCATCATCAACATCATCCCCAACATCAGCACCATCTCCATCTTCATCCAATCTCATCTCACAATTGCAACTTGTGTTGTAATCCGTACTAGCTATCCTCTCTACCCTATCGGTGTTGATTACTACTTTGTGGTGAATGCTATTGAGTTTTGTTGGAGAAATATCATTATGTCCAGATTGTTTATCATCCATCTATCTCCACTGATCATGATCTCTTTTATGTCTTGTGAGTAGTTACTTTAGTTCTTGAGGACATGGGAGAAGTCTTGTTGTTAGTAGTCATATGATGTTGAAGTAATATGTGTTGTTTGATACTTAAGTTGTGTTGTTATTTTCCTAGTGGTGTTGTGTGAGTCGAACACTCAACACTTCGCCTTATTAAGGACCTAGGGGAATACATTGTGTACAAAGAATGCTTACGGTAGGTTGCCGGAGTGACAGAAACCTGAACCCCAGTTCGCACGCTTTTGCACAAGGGAACAATGGATCACCGATCGTATTGCTATGGTTAGGCTTTTGCCTTAAATACTATCTTGTATTTGCGGATGCTTGTAAGGTGTTTAATCATAAGAGTGCACTCATCTTAGTCTATAGGGTGTACTAGCATAGATCCACCTACTCAACACTTATCAACACATCACATAGTACCGATACAGAATATGGCGAAAGCACATGACTACCTCTCCCGTGTGTCCTCAAGAACACTTTAGCCTTTATAAGTTCAGTTGCTAGGCCTCTCCTTTGATCAGAAAGGATTGGGCCACTTGTTACTCTCCAGTGCCTTTTACTTTGCTCGCTTTTACTTTCCTGTTGCTTATATCAAGAAAACCCCTAAAGAGTTATCTTTCAGTGCTTGCAGTTATTCCTTGCTCAGAATCACTTATCAATACCTTCTGCTCCTCGATGGGTTCGACACTCTTACTTATCGAAAACGCTGCAATAGATCCCTTACGGTTGTGGGTCATCAAGTACCGTTCTCTGGCGCCGTTGCCGGGGAGTGTAGCGCTATTGGTAAGTGAAGCTGGTAAGGAAGTTTTTATATTTCTGTTTTTATTTTGCTGTTGCTGCTCTTTGTCCTTATGGACAACCTTGCTATTGGATCGTTGCTTGTGGGAAGACGCCCCACACCTGTGGTGGTTGCTCCTCCCCCTACTGAAATTGTGCCCTATAAAATACCAGCTGGTATTATCGATTATGTTTTGGCTAATCGTTATGCAGGAGACAGACATCCCGGTGAACACTTGCTATATCTGTCACAACTATGTTCATTATTTAAGCTTGCAGGTGTATCAATGGAGTTTGTCATGAGGAAATTGTTCTCCGTATCGCTTATAGATAAAGCTTCAGATTGGTATAAGCTTCTCGATAACTCACACTTGCTTGATTGGCAAGAGCTTATGTCTCTCTTTTATACCAAGTTTTATCCTCTTCATGAAATTCATCGAGACAGGAACTATATCTATAACTTTAGGTCTCGTGACGGAGAAAGCATTGCTCAAGCTTGGGGGAGATTGAAGTCCCTAATGCTCAAATGTCCTATTCATGAGCTCCCCAAGAAAATTATACTTACAAATTTTTATGCTAGGCTTTCTCGTCAAGATAAGGAGATGCTGGATGCCTCCTCTAGTGGGGTATTTCAGACAAAGAGCGTTGAAGAAAGGTGGGATCTCATTGAAAGGATCCAGAGGAATACCGAAGATTGGGAAATCGATAAAGGTATTGAACCCGCTATAAATTATGAGCATGATTATATTGAGAGTTATGTGAAAACTGATTACTTCAATACCTTTTGCTCTAAGATTGGTCTTGATTCCCATCTAATGATTGATTTCTGTAAGGATTTTGCCTCTCACGTTGATTCTTTTAAAAAGAAGAGAGATCAGCATCATGAGCCTTTCAAAGAGTTACCTATTGATATTCATGTTGCTGACCCTATTTTGCCTGCAGTTATATATGAAAAGCCTCCTTTTCCCGCAAGGATAAGGGAGCACTCTCTTGTGACAGGCATAATAAATAAAAGTGAGAGAAGAATTGATGAGCCTGAGGACCAGATCAAGGTCGATCCTCAAGTTGCATTGGTTAAAGACCTTGTTACTAATGATGTTTTGGATTCCAATGTAAATTTTTGTGCTGTTTCCACTAACCTTGTCACAGCCAAGAATAAAGGCCCAATTTCAGGTACTCCAGTAGTATCTGTTAAAATAGGAGATCACAATTATTATGGGCTATGCGATTTGGGATCGAGTGCTAGTGCTATCCCCTATTCACTTTATCAAGAGATCATCAGTGATATTTCACCTTGTGAACTTGAAGAAGTTGATGTTACCATTCATCTTGCAAACAGAGCAACTATCTCTCCTATCAGAATTGTGAGAGATGTTGAAGTCCTATGTGGAAAGGTAAAATACCCTACCGACTTTCTAGTACTTGGTTCAGTGAGGGACAATTTTTGTCCTATTATTTTTGGTAGACCTTTTCTCAGAACTTGTGGAGCTATAATAGATTGCAAGAAAGGTAAAGTTTCTGTTGAATTCAATGGTGAGCCATATGAATTTAATTTTTCTAAGTTCTCTAAGCAGCCTCGTGGTACCGATTTACCTAGTGATGATAAAATTATTGAAAGTATTGCTTCTATTGCTATTCCCCCTAATGATCCTTTGCAGCAATATATGGAGGACCACGAGAATGATTTGCATATGCAGGAAAGAAATGAACTAGATGAAATATTCTTGAGACAACCTGCTATCCTGAAGCATAACCTTCCGGTTGAACCTTTGGGAATTTTATCAAAACCAAAAGAAGACCCGGTGTTCGATCTTAAACCTCTTCCCGATACGCTCAAGTATGCTTATTTAGATGAAAAGAAAGTATATCCTGTTATTATCAACTCTAACCTTTCAGGATATGAAGAAGAGCGACTATTGGAAGTACTTCGTAAACACCGAGGTGCAATTGGCTATACCCTTGATGACCTTAAGAGGATTAGTCCATCTATCTGTCAACATACTATCAACCTTGAGCCCGATGCTAAACCAGTTGTTGATCATCAACGACGGTTGAACCCGAAGATGATGGATGTTGTAAGAACTGAGATTCTCAAGCTTCTAGCCGCAGGTATTATCTACCCTATAGCTGATAGTAAGTGGGTAAGCCCGGTACATTGTGTTCCTAAGAAAGGAGGTACAACTGTGGTTCCTAATGATAAGAATGAACTAATACCTCAGAGAATTATTATTGGATATAGAATGTGTATTGATTACAGGAAGCTGAACAAGGCAACCAGGAAGGATCACTACCCGTTGCCGTTCATCGACCAAATGCTTGAAAGGTTATCCAAAAATACCCACTTTTGTTACCTTGATGGTTATTCTGGCTTCTCTCAAATTCATGTTAACACTGCTGATCAAGAGAAGACCACTTTTACTTGTCCCTATGGTACTTATGCTTACAGGCGTATGCCTTTTGGTTTATGTAATGCCCCTGCTACTTTTCAAAGGTGTATGTCTGCTATCTTTCATGGTTTCTGTGAGGAGATTGTGGAAGTCTTCATGGACGATTTCTCCGTCTATGGAACTTCCTTTGACCATTGTCTCCACAACCTTAATAAAGTTTTGCAGAGATGTGAGGAGACAAATCTGGTACTCAACTGGGAGAAGTGCCACTTCATGGTTAACGAAGGAATTGTTCTTGGCCACAAGATTTCCGAAAGGGGAATTGAGGTGGACAAGGCCAAGATCGAAGCAATTGAGAGGATGCCCTATCCAAGGGACATCAAAGGTATTCGCAGTTTTCTCGGTCATGCTGGTTTCTATAGAAGATTTATTAAAGACTTTTCTAAGACTTCGAGACCCCTCACTAATCTTCTCCAGAAGGACGTTCCTTTTGTATTTGATGAAGATGGTAAGGAGGCTTTTGAAGTTCTTAAGGAAGCTTTAATAACCGCTCCTATAGTACAACCACCTGACTGGAATTTACCTTTTGAGATTATGTGTGATGCTAGTGATTTTGCTGTTGGAGCTGTTTTAGGGCAAAGGGTTGATAAGAAATTGAATGTATACATTATGCTAGTAAAACCCTTGATAGTGCTCAAAAGAATTATGCTACTACTGAGAAGGAATTCTTAGCTGTAGTGTTTGCTTGTGATAAGTTTAGGCAGTATATTGTTGATTCCAAAGTTATTATTCATACTGACCATGCTGCCATTAAGTACCTTATGAAAAAGAAGGATGCCAAGCCAAGATTTATCAGATGGGTACTCCTTCTTCAAGAATTTGATTTGCAGATTGTTGATAGGAAAGGAGAAGACAATCCGGTGGCGGACAATCTTTCAAGGATGGAAGATATACCGCATGATCCCATCCCAGTCAACGACAATTTTCCAGACGAGCAACTTGCCGTTGTAAAAGTACAATCTCTTTCCGATCCTTGGTTTGCAGATTATGCTAATTTTATCGTTGCGAAGTATTTGCCTCCAGGTTTAACATTTCAGCAAAGGAAGAAGTTCTTTCATGATTTGAGGCACTACTTTTGGGATGACCCACATCTTTTCAAAGAAGGTCCAGACGGGATCGTGAGAAGATGCATACCGGAACATGAGCAGAAGGACATTCTCAGACAATGTCATGATAGTCCCTATGGAGGACATCATGCCGGTGAGAGGACCGCACATAAGGTTCTTCAATCAGGTTTTTATTGGCCTACTCTCTTTAAGGATGCTAGAAATTATGTTTTAGCCTGTGATAAATGTCAGAGAGTGGGTAACATTAGTAGAAGGAATGAGATGCCTATGAATTACTCACTAGTGATTGAACCTTTTGATTGCTGGGGTTTTGATTTTATGGGTCCTTTTCCTTCTTCGCACAAGTACACTCACATTTTAGTAGCTGTTGATTATGTGACCAAGTGGGTTGAAGCAATCCCCACTGAAAGTGCTGATCACAAGACATCTTTGAAAATGCTCAAAGATGTGATTTTCCCTAGGTTTGGTGTACCTAGGTATCTCATGACTGATGGAGGATCACACTTCACGCATGGAGCTTTTAGAAAAGCTTTAGCCAAGTACGATGTCAATCATAGAATTGCTTCACCGTACCATCCTCAAACTAGTGGGCAAGTTGAGCTCACCAAGAGAGAGATCAAGTTGATCTTGCAGAAGACAGTAAATAGAAATAGAAAGGACTGGTCAAATAAGTTAGGAGATGCTTTGTGGGCGTATAGAACTGCTGATGGGCCTCGAACCCCTCGTTGGTTACCCCAAGTGGAAGGTGTAAGATGCAGTAAGTAGAAGTGTTTTCCCCTAGCAAAGATGCCAAGGATCGAATCCCCAGAGACTCCTAGGTTCAACAAGTAGGTGTCAACTGCTAACGGCGCAATTAGCAATCAACGTGGACCTGCACACAGATACAAATAACTTTGCTCCCAACGAGTACAGAGAGGTTGTCAATCTCTCCGGCCTTGTAGTTCACAAAGGATTAAAAGCAATGATAGTAGTGATAGATAGTTTTTGCAATAGTAAATAGTAACGGAAAGTAAATAGTGGATGTGATCAATGATAGCAATATGGACAGAAGTCTCATGATGTTCACTAGTGATGTCTCTCTCCCAAAAGACGATAAAACAGCTATGTGAGGTAAACAAATTACAGCTGGGCAATTGACAGGACCACGAACGCAAACCAATGCTGACTACATTGCAAGAAAGGTTGAGGTTCAAAGCATGGGCGGTACGCCAAAGTAAGTAGACCGAAATCCATCAATATCTACTACTAATCATCCACCTTGAGATATCTATCCAGAACATCTCGCTGGTATTAAGTTGCGAGTCCCACCCATAGTGTAAACTCAATGCAACAGACAACTGCATTAAAAGAACTTTGCGTAAAGTAAACAATCCTTGCACCCGCGGGCACAAGCACCGTTGTTTTCCCCCTTGTGGCAACAACACATCCCCTAGACTCATGTTTCTGTCACTCAAGCTAGTCATCGAGGGGCATGAACCCACAATCAAGCATAACGTTCCCTCTTGGAGTCACTACCTATTACTCGGCCAAAGCAATAAATAACAACGGAGAACATGCAAGAATTACTTATGAACTAAAATATAAAAGAGGTGAATCAAATATATTACTCAAGAACAATCTGAACATAATCTCATAATCCATCGGATCCCAGCAAACTCAACATAGCAACAGCATAAGGATTACATAGGTGCCTCGATCATGTAGGGCAGCTCACGAGGACTAATTAGTGAAGCACAAGAACGGGAGGAGAACATCACATAGCTACTGGTCATGGACTCATGGTCCAAGGGAGACTACTCACGAGTCATCCGGGAGGCGTCCATGGTGGTGGAGAAGCTCCCGGTGGTGATCCTCCCCTCCGGCAGGGTGCCGGGAAGAGTTCTCCTGGTGCTCCCGATCTTGGAAGCGGCGGCGGCGGCGGAACAGAGATGGGATCGCGAAAAGAAGTCCTGTTCTGAGGGTTACGGAGGGTCCTTTAAATATATGCCAAAGTAGGGCACCGGGGGAGTCTCGGGGGGCCGAGGCGCCCCCCCGGCGCGGCCCGGGGGGGCGCGCCCACAGGGCGCCTGGAGCCCCTGTGGCCCCCCAGGCTGCCCTTCGGACGCAGTGTTGTTTCCGTATCGCTGATTTTTTATATAATTTTTCTGGATTTTTCTGGGCAGTTCTCGAAACGTGAAAACCTGAAATACAAAAACAGCCGAAAACAGAAACTGGCACTGGGGTGCACTGGATTAGTAAGTTAGTCCAAATATGATCAAAAGTGTATGGAAGTGTATGAATATCATAGCAATATCACCCAAAAGTGGCATGGAGCAAGCAGAAATTATAGATACGTTTTGGACGTATCAACTGCTTACAAAAACCCCATGGGCATGTCCCCCTATAAGATGGTTTATGGCAAGGCTTGCCATTTGCCATTAGAATTAGAGCACAAAGCTTTCTGGGCTGTTAGAGAGCTTAATGCTGACCCAAAGTTAGCTGGTGAGAAGCGTCTCATGAACTTGACTTCTCTAGATGAGTGGAGAAGTGAAGCTTACAAGAGCGCTAAAATGTTCAAGGAAAAGGTAAAGAAGTGGCATGATAGGAGGATTCTGAAACGTGAATTTAATGTTGGTGATTAAGTTTTGTTGTTTAGATCCCGTTTCAGGTTTTCTCCAGGCAAACTACTTTCCAGGTGGGAAGGGCCATTTCATATTGAAGAAGTCTATCGGTCTGGTGCAATCAAGATTAACAATTTTGAAGGCACCAAACCTCAAGTTGTGAATGGGCAAAGACTTAAGCATTACATAGCAGGAGACCCTGTCAATGTTGACGTGAATATGATATACACAACAACTCACGAAGAACATGTTGCAACCCTGTTTCAGACACCAGCAGAAGCAGAATAAGAAAAGGTATGTATTACGGTAAGGAAACATCGCGAACCGCCATAAAAGTTGCATATTATGAGTTTTTGCAAAATTAGGAAAATTCTAAGCCTAAGTGGAGCCGGAGACAAGCCCCAGGGGGCCCAGGCGCCCCCTGGCGCGGCCTACCTCCTGGCCGCGCCGGGAGGCCGCCTGGGCACCCAGGAGTCCGTCTCCGACCCCACTTTAGCCTGTTACCTTCCTTTCTGTGCATAAATTTTTGCTATATATTTGCCCAGATTGTTCCGGCAACGTATCTCGTGATTTCGTGTGTTTTCTTTTCGATCTGTTTCTGCCAGGAAATCTTTTAGCTGGACCTAGGTGCCATGGCTTCTCCAAGTTCCCCCAAGGACAAGTTCGTCGTCAACGTCATCAACCCTTACCTCGCTGAGGTGAAGAAGCACCCTCAGGTTGTTCGGATGGAGGACGGTGTCCTCCATCAAGAAGATCTGAAGGGACCTATCAAGGAGGGGAGCATCCAGGCCAGGCTAGAAGAAGTGGAGCAAGAAGTCTTCAAGTACAAGAAGATGATCGAGCGTGGTGTTGAAGCTAACTTTGACATCATCAACGAGCTGAAGACCTACTTCCTGAAGGAGATGAAGGAGATGTGGAAAAGCATCACCGCATCTGAAGAAAGAATTGAAGAGCTCCAAGGGCAAATTTATGATCTACATCACCAGAACTGTGAGTATGAACTAAGGTTTATGCGCATGGGTATGGGTGCTGCATGCAAGATTCAGGAGACAAACTTCTCATATGAGACTGGAGAACCCCTTCCATGGAAGCGCTTCGCCGAGGACTACGTGATCAACATCAACAAGAATGAGGAGTGAAATCTCCTTGGGTAATGGCATCCCCTTGGCTTGTTCCAAGCTTGGGGGAGTGCCCGGTATCTTTATCTTTATCTTTTGTCTTTTAGAGTCAAGTAGAGTCGTATCATGTCTAGGGAGGTTATTTTATGAAATAGGTGTGTGCATTGAGGTCTATCACTCCTTCTGTGGAGAGATTGTATCCGTGAGTGTGGAGTCGTCTATGATGGAATATTAATGAGAAGTCTATTGGTTCCTTTGCCGCACTCGGTATTCTCTTCACGAAATCGACCTTATATGATGATTCTTATGGGGAGTATTGACCTTATATCAGGTATGGCTTTGAAAACTTTATTTAATCTTGGCAAACATAGCTTTGGTCATAACAACAAGCATGATTTTCTTAAAGTAGCGACATAGCCAAAACCTTTATGTTATTATGCTTGAAGTGTTATGCTGACAAGGAAGACAACTTGATGTGTTATGCTTATTTTAGTGTTTATGCTTTATATTGCTTTGCATCTTAGTCATCATCAATTGTCTGTTCTCTCAAAGCCTTTGCTAGCCTAAACTCTGTACTAAGCAGAATTCTGCTTGTGCATCCATACCCTTAAACCAATACCTTCCATATGAGTCCACCATACCTTCCTATTCGTGGTATTCCACTACCACCTCCTAAAGTATAGAATTTGTGTGTTATCCTTAAATGTTCAAAATCTTCTATTTTGTGCCCCTGTTTTAGCTCATGAGGAAATAGTAGTTAATTCATGATCTTTTTAAGTTGGACAAGTTTTACCCCATGATTGCATGTCTAATCTGCAAACCCCTAATACGAGAAGGAACTGGCATGAGTGCGCCCGGCTCATAAAAGATAATACAACAAACAAACCCTCCTTCACGCTTTGTTCATGAGAAATCAGAAAACTTTTGGCAGCGATAAACAAAGGAGATTAAGGGGATGTGATCGTCCCCGTACGGGAGCCGTTCCTCGAAACTTGTCCAGCTCGAGAAGTAATTGAGTTATCTATTAGCATTCGTTGACAAATCATGCACCTCTCAAAACTTGTTTTCATTCTGTTTGATTTAAGGATAGCACATGAGTTTTCCCTACTTCCCTAGAGCAGGGCCTATCTCTTAGTTTTAGGATGAGTCAGTTATTCCTACTTCCTTCTATTCTTAAAGAGAGCAGACATTTGATGTTGACGAGGATTCATTCATATAAAGTTGCATTAAGATTTGTCATATCATATCCTTGTTGACATTATCATTTGATAGGTAAGTTGTTTGTCAAGCCCAGCTACAGCAAACATCTTCCTTTGTGTTAACACTTTCACTTCTTGCCTAATAACATGTTCTTTCAAAAGCTTCAATTAATCTCATCAAAACATAAAGAGAAAGAGCAAAAGTAAAAGCTATTAGTTGTTCTTTGACCAAAGGACATGTTTGCCATGATTTGATGAGTTTCCTTAGCCCTACTTTCGATTATAAGTGTTACCACTCTTTTATAAGGGCCTTATGAGTTGAAGATTGCTGTTGAGGATATTTGAGTTTGGTGAAGAAACTGTGATGCTTCTTGTCCGTATTCTATTTATCGACACTTCACTCTCTAAACTTGTGGACAGGTTTACCGAGCTCAGTATTCGCTTGGGGACAAGCGAGGTCTAAGCTTGGGGGTGTTGATACGTCCAAAATGCATCACTATTTTATATCGTAATTCATCCTTATTCATTGATATATTTCACATTACGATGATGTTCTTATGATGTTTTGGCCTATTTTACACAGTTTGCAACTTTCCGGTGCCGAAGCAGCAGACGCAGGATTCAGCGGTAAAAAGTGGACGCTGAGTTGCTGAAGAAGAATACCTCCAAATTACCTGAAAATCGACGGAGGGTATTTTCCATAAGGATCACGAAGATACGCAAAAGAGCAACCAGAGGGGGGCCACAGGGTGCCCAGGCGGCCACCTGGCGCGGCCCCCACTCTGGCCGCGCCGGGAGGGCGCCTGGAGCCCCTGGCCCACTCCAGGTTTCCCCCTCTGGCATATATACTCCTCGTCATCTAGAAACCCTAAAAAAGGAGAGAGTTTACGGAGTTTCGCCGCCGCTCCGTGGCGGAAACCTATAGAGAAGAAAAGCCATCTCCGGCGGGCAGATTCCGCCGGGGAGATCACCTCCCGGAAGGGGAGATCATCGCCATCGTCATCACCATCGTCACGGGCATCATCGAGATCATCATCAACATCATCTCCAACATCAGCACCATCTCCATCTTCATCCAATCTCATCTCACAATTGCAACTTGTGTTGTAATCCGTACTAGCTATCCTCTCTACCCTATCGGTGTTGATTACTACTTTGTGGTGAATGCTATTGAGTTTTGTTGGAGAAATATCATTATGTCCAGATTGTTTATCATCCATCTATCTCCACTGATCATGATCTCTTTTATGTCTTGTGAGTAGTTACTTTAGTTCTTGAGGACATGGGAGAAGTCTTGTTGTTAGTAGTCATATGATGTTGAAGTAATATGTGTTGTTTGATACTTAAGTTGTGTTGTTATTTTCCTAGTGGTGTTGTGTGAGTCGAACACTCAACACTTCGCCTTATTAAGGACCTAGGGGAATACATTGTGTACAAAGAATGCTTACGGTGGGTTGCCGGAGTGACAGAAACCTGAACCCCAGTTCGCACGCTTTTGCACAAGGGAACAATGGATCACCGATCGTATTGCTATGGTTAGGCTTTTGCCTTAAATACTATCTTGTATTTGCGGATGCTTGCAAGGTGTTTAATCATAAGAGTGCACCCATCTTAGTCTAGAGGGTGTACTAGCATAGATCCACCTACTCAACACTTATCAACACATCACATAGTACCGATACAGAATATGGCGAAAGCACATGATTACCTCTCCCGTGTGTCCTCAAGAACACTTTAGCCTTTATAAGTTCAGTTGCTAGGCCTCTCCTTTGATCAGAAATGATTGGGCCACTTGTTACTCTCCAGTGCCTTTTACTTTGCTCGCTTTTACTTTCCTGTTGCTTATATCAAGAAAACCCCTAAAAAGTTATCTTTCAGTGCTTGCAGTTATTCCTTGCTCAGAATCACTTATCAATACCTTCTGCTCCTCGTTGGGTTCGACACTCTTACTTATCGAAAACGCTGCAATAGATCCCTTACGGTTGCGGGTCATCAGTGATCCTAATTGTGAGGTTGTGATTGACCTATGCTGTTCAGTGTTAGTTTAGCTTGAGTGCACTTAGCGGTGAATATGTTTGCTTGTTTAATAGTAGTATAGACTAACGGAGCTCACGAGATTTTCGTCAAAGTTTTGTGTTGTGAAGTTTTCAAGTTTTGAGTATTGCTTTGATGGACTATGGAACAAAGAGTGGCAAGAGCCTAAGCTTGGGATGCCCAAGGCACCCCAAAGTAAAATTCAAGGACAACCAAAAGCCTAAGCTTGGGGATGCCCCGGGAAGGCATCCCCTCTTTCGTCTTCATCCATCGGTAACTATACTCGAAGCTATATTTTTATTCACCACATGATATGTGTTTTACTTGGAGCGTCGTGTATTATTTGAGTCTTTGCTTGTTAGTTTGCCACAATTATCCTTGCTGGACACAACTATGTGAGAGAGTTAAATATGGCCCAGGAATTGTTAGAACACTCTATGTGCTTCACTTATATCTTTTGAGTTGAATAGTTTTTGCTCTAGTGCTTCACTTATATCTTTTAGAGCATGGTGGTGATTATATTTTGTAGAAATTGTTGATCTCTCATGCTTCACTTATATCCTTTTGAGAGTCTATTAAAACAACATGGTAATGTGCTTTGGCTATAAAACTAGCCTTCACATGATAGGCATCCAAGACGAATGTGGTAAAAACTTTCATACTAAGTGCATTGAATATGATGAGAAGTTGGATGCTTGATAATTGTTTTGAGATACGAGGATAGTGATATTAGAGTCATGCTAGTGGAGTTATTATGAAATTGAGAAATACTTGTGTTAAGGTTAGTGATTCCCGTAGCATGCACGTATGGTGAACCGCTATGTGACGAAGTTAGAGCATGAGGTATTGTAGAGTGTCATCCGTGGAGGTCGGGGGCGCGCGATGGTTAACTCCTACCAACCTCCCCCCTAGGAGCATGCGTTGATTGCTTTGTTTTGATGACTCATAAATTTTTGCAATAAGTATATGAGTTCTTATGACTAATGTTGAGTCCATGGATTATACGCACTCTCTCCCTTCCACCATTGCTAGCCTCTCTTGTACCGCGCAACTTTCGCCGGTACCATACACCCACTATATATCCTTCCTCAAAACAGCCACCATAAATCTTCCTCAAAACAGCCACCATACCTACCTATCATGGCATTTCCATAGTCATTCCGAGATATATTGCCATCCAACTTTCCACCGTTCCGTTCATATGACACGCTTCATATTGTCATATTGCCATGCATGATCATGTAGTTGACATTGTATTTGTGGCAAAGCCACCATGCATAATTTTTCATACATGTCACTCTTGATTCATTGCATATCCTGATACACCGCCGGAGGCATTCATATAGAGTTATACTTTGTTCTAGTATCGAGTTGTAATATCGAGTTGTAAATCAATAAAAGTGTGATGATCATCATTATTAGAGCATTGTCCCATGTGAGGAAAGGCCAATAAAAAGAGATGGCCCACAAAAATAGAAAGGGGCTAAAAAAAAGAGAAAGCCCCTCCAAAAAAAATGAGAGACAAGAGAGAAGGGACAATTGCTACTATCCTTTTCCACACTTGTGCTTCAAAGTAGCGCCATGTTCTTAATGATAGAGAGTCTCATGTTTAGTCACTTTCATATACTAATGGGAATTTTCATTATAGAACTTGGCCTGTATATTCCAACGATGGGCTTCCTCAAATGCCCTAGGTCTTCGTGAGCAAGCAAGTTGGATGCACACCCACTTAGTTTCTTTTGTTGATCTTTCATACATTTTTAGCTCTAGTGCATCCGTTGTATGGCAATCCCTACTCACTCACATTGATATCTATTGATGGGCATCTCCATAGCCCGTTGATACGCCTAGTCGATGTGAGACTATCTTCCTCCTTTTTGTCTTCTCCACAACCACCACTCTATTCCACCCATAGTGTTATGTCCATGGCTCATGCTCATGTATTGCGTGAAAGTTGAAAGGTTTGAAAGAATAGAGTATGAAAACAAGTGCTTGGCTGAAACTGGGGTTGTGCATGATATGAATATTTTGTGTGATGAAGAGGGAGCATAGCCAAACTATATGATTTTGTAGGGATAACTTTATTTAGCCATAGTATTTTGAGAAGACATGATTGCTTTGTTAGTATGCTTGAAGTATTATTATTTCTTATGTCAATATAGACTTTTGTATTGAATCTTTTGGATCTGAACATTCATGCCACAATTAAGAGAACTACATTGAAAATTATGTTGGTTAGCATTCCACATCAAAAATTCTGTTTTTATCATTTACCTACTCGAGGACGAGCAGGAATTATGCTTGGGGATGCTTGATAAGTCTACAATGTATCTATAATTTTTTATTGTTCCATGCTATTATTTACGATGTTTTGGATGTTTAATGGGATTTGTTATACACTTTTATCTTATTTTTGGGACTAACCTATTAACCCAAAGGCCCAGTCCAGATTGTTAATTTTTTTGCATATTTCAGGGTTTTACAGAAAAGGAATATCAAACGGAGTCCAAACAGAATGAAACCTTTGGGAGAGATATATTTGGAGCAAAATACAAATGGGAGACTTGAGAACCACAAAGTAGGGCTGACATGGCATCCACGAGGGTGGGGGCGCCCCCCCTATAGGGCGTGCCCCCTGCCTCGTGGGCACCTGGTCTGGCCCCCGGTGCCCTCCTTCTTCCTATATATATCTACGTACCTCGAAACCATCAGAACAACAGAGAAAACCCTAGTTCCACCGCCGCAACCTTTTGTTCCCGTGAGATCCCACCTTGGGGCCTGTTCCGGAGCTCCGCCGGAGGGGGAATCTTCCACGGAGTGCTTCTACATCATCATCATCGCCTCACCATGAGTTGTGAGTAGTTTACCATAGACCTTCGGGTCCATAGCTAGTATCTAGATGGCTTCTTCTCTCTTGTTGGATCTCAATACCAAGTTCTCCTCGGTCTTCGAGGAGATCTATTTGATGTAATCTCTTTTTGTGGTGTGTTTGACGAGATCCGATGAATTATGGGTTTATGATCAAGATTATCTATGAGAAATAGTTGGTTCTTTTCTGAACTCTTTATGTATGATTATAATATCCTTGCAAGTCTCTTCGAATTATTGGTTTGGTTTGGCCTACTAGATCTATAGTGCAATGGGAGAAGTGCTTGGCTTTGGGTTCAATCTTGCGGTGTCCTTTCCCAGTGACAATAGGGGCAGCAATGCACGTATTGTATTGTTGCCATCGAGGATAAAAAGATGGGGTTTAAATCACTATGTTTGAGTTTATCCCTCTACATGATGTCATCTTGCTTAAGGCGTTACTATGTTCTTATGAACTTAATACTCTAGATGCATGATGGATAGCGGTCGATGTGTGGAGTAATAGTAGTAGATGCAGAATCGTTTCGGTCTACTTGTCTCGGAAGTGACGCCTATATATAATGATCATGCCTAGATAGTCTCATAATTATTTGCTTTTCTATCAATTGCTCGACAGTAATTTGTTTACCCGCCGTAGAATATCGCTATCATGAGAGAAACCACTAGAGAAAACTATGGCCCCCGGGTCTATTCTCAACATATCAATCTACAATCTACTTTACTTTTCTGCTTTTACTTTCTATTCTTATACCAAAAAATACCAAAAATATCAAACTATCATCTCTATCAGATCTCACTTTCGTAAGTGACCGTAAAGGGATTGACAACCCCTTATCACGTTGGCTGCGAAGTTCTTATTTGTTTGTGCAGGTGCGAGGGACTCGCGCGTGGTCTCCTATTGGTTTGATACCTTGGTTCTCAAAAACTGAGGGAAATACTTACGCTACTGTGCTGCATCACCCTTTCCTCTTCGAGGGAATACAACGCAAGCTCGAGAAGTAGCAGTATCCCACCTAGAGGAGATAAATTATTGACGCATCTCAATGACATAAACTTGAAACGTATCTAAAACCTTTACATATTAGCCAAATTATGGTCTTGGTAATGTTTCTGTTCATCAGGATTGGGCAACTGGATGCATGGTTTTAGACAATTGTATGGTTGTTTGTGGGCAACTGGATACATGGTTTTAGACAATTGTATGGTGTATTGTGGGCAACTAGATACATGGTTTTAGACAACTGTATGGTTGATTGTGGGTGATAACCCACAAGTGTAGGGGGTCGCAACAGCTTTCGAGGGTAAAGTATTCAACCCAAATTTATTGATTCGACACAAGGGGAGCCAAAGAATACTCTTAAGTATTAGCAGCTGAGTTGTCAATTCAACCACACCTAGAAACTTAGTATCTGCAGCAAGGTAATTTAGTAGCAAGGTAATATGGAAATGGTGGTAACAGCAATAAAAGTAACGATAGTGTTTTTGTAGTTTTTGTAATAGCAACAGCGGAAAAGTAAATAGGCAACAATCAATATGTGAAAAGCTCGTAGGCATTGGATCGGTAATGGAGAATTATGTCGGATGCGATTCCTCATGTAAAAGTTATAACCTAGGATGACACTGAACTAGCTCCAGTTCATCAATATAATGTAGGCATGTATTCCGAATATAGTCATACGTGCTTATGGAAAAGAACTTGCATAACATCTTTTGTCCTACCCTCCCGTGGCAGCGGGGTCCTAATGGAAACTAAGGGATATTAAGGCCTCCTTTTAATAGAGTACCAGACCAAAGCATTAACACATAGTGAATACATGGAGTCCTCAAACTACAGTCATCATCGGGAGTGGTCCCGACTATTGTCACTTCGGGGTTGCCGGATCATAACACATAGTAGGTGACTATTGACTTGCAAGATAGGATCAAGAACACACATATATTCATTAAAACATAATAGGTTCAGATCTGTAATCATGGCACTCGGGCCCTAGTGACAAGCATTAAGCATGGCAAAGTCATAGCAACATCAATCTTAGAACATAGTGGATACTAGGGATCGAACCCTAACAAAATTAACTCGATTACATGGTAAATCTCATCCAACTCATCACCGTCCAGCAAGCTGATACGTCTCCAACGTATCTATAATTTTGATTGTTCCATGCTATTATTTATGAAGTCTTCGATGTTTAATGGGCTTTATCATTCACTTTTATATCATTTTTGGGACTAACCTACTAACCCAAAGGCCCAGTCCAGATTGTTGTTTTTGCCTATTTCAGGGTTTTGCAGAAAAGGAATATCAAACGGAGTCCAAACGGAATGAAACCTTCGCGAGAGATATTTTTGGAGGAAATCACGCTCGGGAAATGTCAGGACCAAGTCAGGGGACGAAGGGTGTGACGACCCCGGCTCGACCGTGCACTAATCATACACGCAAATGCACACGATCAAGCCTAAGGACTCACGTGAAGGAATCACAACACAACTCTAAAACATAAACAAATACATACAAGTTATATATTACAAGCCAGGGGCCTCGAGGGCTCGAATACATAACAAGTGTCACACACATAGTCAGCGGAAGCGTTAGGTATCTGGGTACAGATACAACACAGAACAGAAATAGGCCTTTGTCAAGGCGGGGCAAAAGAAAAGCTACGATCGAAAAGGCGCAGGCCTCCTGCCTGGGACCTCCGATCCTACTCCTGGTCGTCGTCCGCCGGCTCCTCGTAGAAGTACTCGCCGGCCGGGTAGTAGTAGTAGCCAGCCTCGGGCTGGTAGTAGTAGTCGTCAACAGGGGCTGCAGGCACCATGGCTCCGTCGTCTGGTTTATCAAGCGGGAAGGACAAAAGGGGAAGCAAAGCAACCGTGAGTACTCATCCAAAGTACTCAGCAAGACTTACATCAGATCTATACTAAGCTATGCATCATTTTCAAAGGAGGCTTTATGTGGGTGGACTAGACTGCAGAAAGCCAGAGTAAGAAGGGGAAAGCCTAATCCTGACGAAGACTAGCATCTTCAGGGTCTTGCAGCAATTAGAAGGGTGCAGATATCTTCAGGGTCTTGCAGCAATTAGAAGGGTGCAGATATCTTCAGGGTCTTGCAGCAATTAGAAGGGTGCAGATATCTTCAGGGTCTTGCAGCAATTAGAAGGATGCAGATATCTTCAGGGTCTTGCAGCAATTAGAAGGGTGCAGATTAGTACATCATAATGTAAAGTGTTTATAGCAATATCAACCTCATATCTCAAGTCACCAGTTCTAGTTGTACCGAAGTGGATACAACTCCGAGTGTCCGTTACCGTAGGACAGGCTATCGATAGATGTTTTCTTCCCTGCAGGGGTGCACCAAGTTACCCACCACGCTCGCTTAACTCCGGCCGGACACACCATCAGGTCGTGCCCGCCCTCGGCCAAACAATACGACGCAACCCGACCGGATACCGCCAGAGAGGATCGAGCACGCCGGACTAATCCTATGCCCCCGGGGGTCATGGCCGTCGCCCCGGACACTCCTGCACGTTGCGAGGCCGTTCGGTAGCAGACCTAGCAACCCCTTATACAAGCACGCAGTTGCATCCTGGGTCCAATCCGAACGGGCCGCTCAATCGCTGACGTCGTGACGACTCCGGCTGATGTATACGACGCAGAGCACCCACTCACACCCACGTGGTGGTTAGTGCTATCGGACCCGAAGGCCCCTCGGATCAAATATCCAAATCGCTTAGTGGATTGGGAGCGCGCGGTAACGAGCAGAGCCTACGATACTGTTGGCCCCGTCGTCCCGTCTCGAGGACTTGTGACAAGGACTAAGAATGACCGGCCACGCCTCGTAGTTATCTCGCGGGTACCCTCACTGGTCACCCGACTCCACAGCTCACGCCTCAAAGGCACTCGCGGGTACCCCTCTGGGTCAACCCGCCTCCATCCAACATGTGTAGCAGCAACTTCAAAGTGTCTTCAGACGCACGATACCTCTGGCCGCACGCCTTTGTTCCTGGCGACGTCCGGCCTCGGGGATCGATACGTCTTTAAACACGGTACGGTAAACCAGGGCATCCGTGTGGTTTCCATGCCGATGAGGAATCCGAGGAATCACCCTCGTTGGACTCCTAAACGACAAGTCCCGTTAAGGTGATACCGGAGGAATCACCCTCGTTGGTAATCACCATAGCGGATGCACGACAAAAGCTAAGTCGGAAGTGGGAAGAGGAATCACCCTCGGTAACCCACAACGAGCTAGCTATACTACAGGGACAACATCGGAAGTGAGTTCGGAGGTATCACCCTCGTCACCCGATGTTAACTCTGCGGAGTCGAGCATATTAGGGGGTGTGCGGTGGTGTGAAGAAGGTCAGGGGAAGGGGATCGATCGCTTGATCGAGGCAAGGGTACTATGCGAGGCAACTACGAGAAAGCGGGACCACAGCAGTGCTACCCAACCTATACTAAGTAGTTTATGAATAAAGACAGGTATCAACAGTATTGCAAAAACAGGCTATGCAGCAGTAATAGGAACAGCAGCAGTAGCAGCAATTCTAATGCAAGAATAAGAGAGAATAGACATAGGCGATATCGGAATGATCAAAGGGGGGGTTGCTTGCCTGGTTGCTCGGCAAATGAAAAGGAACAACGGCGGTGAAGTAGTCGATCACCAGGGCACCGTCAGCGGTCTCGGGGTCTACCGGGAAGAAAGGGGGAGAGGAAACAATATAAATACACAGTAACGAAAGTAATCACAAAGCATGACGATCTAACACAGTGCTACCGATAACGGAGAAGGGGAACCCATCCGGGAATGAATTCCCGGTTCCGGACCTGTGTCGGACAGATTACCGGAGGGGGACGGTTGCAGGTTAGTGGTGTCAGAGTCAAGTGACAGCTGGGGGCAGTGCAGGGTTGCTTAAAGACCTAACTAAACCTTTTAGTTATTTTAGGACATCAGCTGGAATTAATAGACGACAGTTAGGCACTATTCATCTACCGGAAACGGGCTAAAAGTTGCGGGTTCACCTCCGTAGAGGGTCCCGACACGGAAACAGATAGCACGGTTAGCTTCGTCTCGTCGTTCTGAGCAACTTTCATGTAGAAAGTTTTTCGATCCGAGCTACGGTTTAAAAGATATGAATTTCCTAAGTTTTTATCAATTTCTGGAATTATTTAAAAACCCAGAAAAGAGTTATTGCGTCAGCAGTGACGTCAGCTCTGCTGACCAGTCAAACTGACAGGTGGGACCCACCTGTCAGCCTCTCTGAGCTTAACAGAGATATATTAAACTTAACAGAGACTAATTAGGGGGTGTGGGTCCCAGTGTCAGTGACTAGTCTAATTAGCAGATTAGTTTAAGACTTAATTAACTGAATGGGCCCACACGTCAGCGTCTCAGAGGAACAGTGTCCTGCGTTGACCAGAGTCAACGCGGTCAAACTCGCGGCGGGGCCCGCTGGCAGTGACTCTGGGTGGGACCCATGCCTTGCCACGCTGGCGTGGCCGCCGGAGACGCGCCGGGGAGCCTCCCACGGCGGCCCTCTCGCCGGAGCACGTCGGGATTCGCCTACAGGGGGTCTTTTCGCATCGTTCTTGTTGCGTTCGAACGAGGAGTCGACGCCGCATCGCGTGGCGTGGTTGGTTGAGCTCGGGAGTGGCCGAAACTGCGCCGGCGACGAGTGGTGGCGGTGGCCGAAGCACGGCGAGCTCGCAGATGATGCTACGGCGAGCAAAACGGATGGAGCTGGGCGTCTACCGCATCTACGCGTGCGGGCGAACCCGTTGGGCACGCGCGTGTGACCAAAAGGTCACCGGAACATGGCGGGCGACGAGGTCGTGCGGCGGTGGGTTCGGGCGCGAATGGAACGACGCCTACGGGCAGCTAGCAATGACGGGAGAGAGGAGGGAGAAGGAAGAGGCTCACGGTGAGGCGCACGAAGGCCGTCGATAGCTTAGGAGCAGCAGGGGCTCGCCGGAGCCGATGGAGATGGCCGGAGCCAAGGCAAAAGGGGACAGCGGCGCTCGTCAGCTACGGGGGCTCCCGGCCCCGTCTGAGGGCACCAGTCGATGTGGCCGAGCTCGATGCGTCTCCAAGACACGGCGGTGGCTTGCGGGGTCGTCGGTGGCTGCGGCGGCGTCGGTCGAACGGCGATGGACCCGCTCGGTTCCGAGAGAGGAGAAGGAAGCGAGCGATGGGGAGAGGGAGAAGAGTGAGCGCAGTGTTCAGGGGGAAGGGAGGAGGCTGAGGACTTATCCTCTCCTCACCTGCTCGTCGCGGTGGCAAGCTGCGGGCGGCAGAGGCGAGCGCGGCCGCGGCGGCGTCGACACGGGGAGGGGAGCAGGTAGGGGAGGACTGTGCGCGCGTGGGCTGGGCCGTGCTGGGCCGCGAGCCAGGTAATTCCTTCGCCCGTTTTCTTTTTCTGCTTTCCTTTTATTTTATTAGCAGAGAGAAAAAGGGATTTATTTGGGCATCACATGCACTTAGGAAAAATATGGGAAGAGCCCCATTAAATCCATGGCGATTTTAGACAGTGCCAAAAATTGTTTTGGAGACCAATGGATTTCATTTGGAATTTTCATAAATGAATTAGCATTTAAAAATGCTGGAAGTGCACTGAATTAATTCCCAGGGGCAATTTGGTGGTTCCAGAAATATTGGTTTCAATTTTATAATTGCCCTGAGATTATTTGCAACATTATGGACATTTTAGTTTTGCCATATGAAGGAAGAAATATCTGACTTAAGTTTGAATTGAGTTTCAGACAGAAATTTGAATTGATCTGCTTAACCTTGGCTAATAGCATTGCAAATGAACATGACTTGGCATGTTTAAGAGGTGATCACTGTAGTAGGAATCTGGGGATGTTACAAATCTCCTCCACTACAAGAAATCTCGTCCCGAGATTTAAGTGGGGAAGAGAAAAGGTAACTTCGGGGAACTGACCCTGAGCAGGGTCGTTTATTCGGTAGTTAACTCAAGGGAGGGGACAGGAAGAATCTCTCGAGTCGAAACTTAGGAAATCATCGGGAGCGAAGTATAATGATGCCATAAGAAGTTTCAAGCGAACGGACATCCGATCGATGCCTGAACAGAGTGTGAAAATAGGTTCCGAGGGTCGGGAATAGATTAACTCTTGGAGGGTGGCTCGTGATAACACACAGAACCAAGAGCGAATGGTACTTCGGAATCAAAAGTGTTCAGAAGAGTCAGGTTCCGACCTGGTGAAACTGTAGGGGGTGTCGATCGAGAATAGGGAGAACGGGGTCATTTGCTCGAATATGACAGCAAGGACTGTCAGAGAGTATCCTGTCAGTTATGTTGGCAACAGCGTCGGTACCAAGGGCGAGGGACGAAGAGAACCATTTTCCTGCTCGTTGAACAAGGCGGACCAATAGGCAAAGTTCTCGTCCATCGGTGGTTACCGGAATGTCATCAACAAAAGTAACAGGGTCTAGCTGACAGAGTGGTAGACCAAGATGTTTTCACAAGCAGGGAGTTATTCCTGCTTATGTCATAATGATCTTAGAAAAGGTTAAACAAACCAATGGAAAGGAAAATGTGATTAATTGATTAATCAAACCAATGGAAAGGAAAATGTGTTTGCACACAAGAGTTGGGAGTATATCCTTCCCAAGGAAAAGCGGAGTACGACATATATGATGGAACAGTAAGCCCAACAGTGTTTAGATAAAAGGGACGAGGGAAGGATCTTGATATTACCCATACAGTGGTGTTTGGATAGTAGATCAAGAAACATTTAGTATTGCGCTTCCAATTGTTCTTGTCGATATTCGTAGTACCATTGTCATGCTGCGAGGTAGCAATGACATGGTGTTTCAAATAAGGGTTGGGCCTGAAGATCTGAGGAGATACAAAGGAACACTTCCAAAATTTATCTCGGAACACGAGGAATAACCGAACACAACCAGGTCTGTGTTGGTAGAAGTCAGGGACGTCATCGATGACATCACAAATTATCGAGGGGTAGGGATGGTATTTATCACCACGAATTTAATTGATAACTTGGAACAAATCAAATATTGGTGATGACCACGACATCTTTGTCGAGAGATTTCATGAAGATGCAATCGATCGGCGATGGCATCCAGTCAAAGGAATGATGAAGCAAAAGGTTATTGAAACCACAGATACGTCACCAGCTCGAATTTAATCTTGCGTTCAAGGCGAAATCATATGGCGAAAAGATCGATGTAAGCTTAGCTCATCGTCGAAAATTGTACTCTAGGAAGAAGAACCAGGTGGCACAGTTAAGAGTTTAGAGTGATAAGATATAGCCGACCAGGCTAGGGATGATGTGATAGTGATGGACTTCCCAGTAACAGGAACTAGAGGTAATACCCGAAGGTCAACCAGAGTAGAGGTCGGACGGGTGAGATGATCTGCAAAGGACAAGTATTTTAACTTATCCCAGAAAATGGAATCAAGGGGAGAATATGGTCGGAAACATGATTGCAAAGGATCATTTCAGAGGTACAAGATGAACTTGTACCAAGGAAGTAATTATTTTTACGAGCAGCTTCCATGAAAAGTTCTACATCGGTTCCATGGGCATGAACACAAAGGTTCAAGGTCGACTCCCACTTCGACAATGCGAAACCTTTCATTCACTTCTCGTCTTCGAAGAAATTGTAGAGTCGAAAATTTATCCGACGAAACGCGAGTAGATATAACCCGCATAGCTTTTGATTCACAAAGACTAGAGAAAGCATATGTTCAACCCATCGGGGCAACTTAAGAACATATACCACAAACTTCAGGGGTAAGTAGCATAAGCTTGAGAAGTAGAGTATGGTTGACAAGACGGGGGATACAATTTACCGAAGGTATTATGTATCAGGGGAAACTAACAAGGTTATGGATTATGGAGGGCAGTGTCGGATATTAATCCAACAAAAGATCAGGTGGTCGGCAAAGGATCTGATGTGAGTATCGGTACTCAACCAGAAGAAGAAGAAATGCAAAGGCATCAGTTTATGGAAATGTCTGAATAAGCCGAAGCTTAAATGTGAAGGGTTTACGATCTCCAATATCGAGGAATCAGAGGCAGAGGCTCTGATAAAAAGATGAGCATGTTGAATAGAATTAGATTGCCCATCAATTAAGGATTGATTTACCGAGAACCAGCTCATGTTCAAAATAACGTCTGATCCGGACGGATGAGTTAGTAGGAAACAACTGATGATTGCGAATAGTCGCAACATATTGATTCAAGGGACGCAAAATGCTAGCGACAAGGATGTCAACGAAGGTTATATAGGATTTACCATGATGCAGACGGACAAAATCTTGAAAGCAATAGATTGCAGAGGATACTCGGGAGAGCGGACGGCAATAAGAAATATTTCAGGGAACATAGGAACAACTGGGGATGAACAAATCCCCGGTGTTGTAAGGAACTATCCGCAGTGCAAAAGAAGCTGCACGGCAGTAGACAAAATGGATTCTTGGAACAACAAAGAGTATTTCGGGGTATCTTGTACCTACAGGAGTAACGGGGCATGAGGATACAAACGGCAAGGAGGTGCAGAAATTCACGGGGATCCTATCGGTGGCAGGGAACTTGCAAAAGCGGTGGGCAAAAGGGTCTCGGAAATTTTTTCGAGTAGTATCTTCGGAGTCTTCTGATGATCCAAGCCATCATCTGGAATGAGGGCTCTCCGGGAGGAAGCAGTTACGAGAACCTAATGTCGGAGTTAGTAAAATCATTTAACCCGAATAGAGGAGAGATTCAGAGTCACAGAGTATAGACGAGGAATAAAAGATGCTATACCACCCAAGTGGCGACGTGGGGCCATAAGCCACACAGCCAAGTTAGTAAAAGATTTTCTTTGACCTCTAGACTCGACTTCGACCAAGGAGTTGGAAAGGGGGTTCCTACAGGCAGTCGGCTCTGATACCAACCTGTGACGACCCCGGCTCGACCGTGCACTAATCATACACGCAAATGCACACGATCAAGCCTAAGGACTCACGTGAAGGAATCACAACATAACTCTAAAACATAAACAAATACATACAAGTTATATATTACAAGCCAGGGGCCTCGAGGGCTCGAATACATAACAAGTGTCACACACATAGTCAGCGGAAGCGTTAGGTATCTGGGTACAGATACAACACAGAACAGAAATAGGCCTTTGTCAAGGCGGGGCAAAAGAAAAGCTACGATCGAAAAGGCGCAGGCCTCCTGCCTGGGACCTCCGATCCTACTCCTGGTCGTCGTCCGCCGGCTCCTCGTAGAAGTACTCGCCGGCCGGGTAGTAGTAGTAGCCAGCCTCGGGCTGGTAGTAGTAGTCGTCAACAGGGGCTGCAGGCACCATGGCTCCGTCGTCTGGTTTATCAAGCGGGAAGGACAAAAGGGGAAGCAAAGCAACCGTGAGTACTCATCCAAAGTACTCAGCAAGACTTACATCAGATCTATACTAAGCTATGCATCATTTTCAAAGGAGGCTTTATGTGGGTGGACTAGACTGCAGAAAGCCAGAGTAAGAAGGGGAAAGCCTAATCCTGACGAAGACTAGCATCTTCAGGGTCTTGCAGCAATTAGAAGGGTGCAGATATCTTCAGGGTCTTGCAGCAATTAGAAGGGTGCAGATATCTTCAGGGTCTTGCAGCAATTAGAAGGGTGCAGATATCTTCAGGGTCTTGCAGCAATTAGAAGGATGCAGATATCTTCAGGGTCTTGCAGCAATTAGAAGGGTGCAGATTAGTACATCATAATGTAAAGTGTTTATAGCAATATCAACCTCATATCTCAAGTCACCAGTTCTAGTTGTACCGAAGTGGATACAACTCCGAGTGTCCGTTACCGTAGGACAGGCTATCGATAGATGTTTTCTTCCCTGCAGGGGTGCACCAAGTTACCCACCACGCTCGCTTAACTCCGGCCGGACACACCATCAGGTCGTGCCCGCCCTCGGCCAAACAATACGACGCAACCCGACCGGATACCGCCAGAGAGGATCGAGCACGCCGGACTAATCCTATGCCCCCGGGGGTCATGGCCGTCGCCCCGGACACTCCTGCACGTTGCGAGGCCGTTCGGTAGCAGACCTAGCAACCCCTTATACAAGCACGCAGTTGCATCCTGGGTCCAATCCGAACGGGCCGCTCAATCGCTGACGTCGTGACGACTCCGGCTGATGTATACGACGCAGAGCACCCACTCACACCCACGTGGTGGTTAGTGCTATCGGACCCGAAGGCCCCTCGGATCAAATATCCAAATCGCTTAGTGGATTGGGAGCGCGCGGTAACGAGCAGAGCCTACGATACTGTTGGCCCCGTCGTCCCGTCTCGAGGACTTGTGACAAGGACTAAGAATGACCGGCCACGCCTCGTAGTTATCTCGCGGGTACCCTCACTGGTCACCCGACTCCACAGCTCACGCCTCAAAGGCACTCGCGGGTACCCCTCTGGGTCAACCCGCCTCCATCCAACATGTGTAGCAGCAACTTCAAAGTGTCTTCAGACGCACGATACCTCTGGCCGCACGCCTTTGTTCCTGGCGACGTCCGGCCTCGGGGATCGATACGTCTTTAAACACGGTACGGTAAACCAGGGCATCCGTGTGGTTTCCATGCCGATGAGGAATCCGAGGAATCACCCTCGTTGGACTCCTAAACGACAAGTCCCGTTAAGGTGATACCGGAGGAATCACCCTCGTTGGTAATCACCATAGCGGATGCACGACAAAAGCTAAGTCGGAAGTGGGAAGAGGAATCACCCTCGGTAACCCACAACGAGCTAGCTATACTACAGGGACAACATCGGAAGTGAGTTCGGAGGTATCACCCTCGTCACCCGATGTTAACTCTGCGGAGTCGAGCATATTAGGGGGTGTGCGGTGGTGTGAAGAAGGTCAGGGGAAGGGGATCGATCGCTTGATCGAGGCAAGGGTACTATGCGAGGCAACTACGAGAAAGCGGGACCACAGCAGTGCTACCCAACCTATACTAAGCAGTTTATGAATAAAGACAGGTATCAACAGTATTGCAAAAACAGGCTATGCAGCAGTAATAGGAACAGCAGCAGTAGCAGCAATTCTAATGCAAGAATAAGAGAGAATAGACATAGGCGATATCGGAATGATCAAAGGGGGGGTTGCTTGCCTGGTTGCTCGGCAAATGAAAAGGAACAACGGCGGTGAAGTAGTCGATCACCAGGGCACCGTCAGCGGTCTCGGGGTCTACCGGGAAGAAAGGGGGAGAGGAAACAATATAAATACACAGTAACGAAAGTAATCACAAAGCATGACGATCTAACGCAGTGCTACCGATAACGGAGAAGGGGAACCCATCCGGGAATGAATTCCCGGTTCCGGACCTGTGTCGGACAGATTACCGGAGGGGGACGGTTGCAGGTTAGTGGTGTCAGAGTCAAGTGACAGCTGGGGGCAGTGCAGGGTTGCTTAAAGACCTAACTAAACCTTTTAGTTATTTTAGGACATCAGCTGGAATTAATAGACGACAGTTAGGCACTATTCATCTACCGGAAACGGGCTAAAAGTTGCGGGTTCACCTCCGTAGAGGGTCCCGACACGGAAACAGATAGCACGGTTAGCTTCGTCTCGTTGTTCTGAGCAACTTTCATGTAGAAAGTTTTTCGATCCGAGCTACGGTTTAAAAGATATGAATTTCCTAAGTTTTTATCAATTTCTGGAATTATTTAAAAACCCAGAAAAGAGTTATTGCGTCAGCAGTGACGTCAGCTCTGCTGACCAGTCAAACTGACAGGTGGGACCCACCTGTCAGCCTCTCTGAGCTTAACAGAGATATATTAAACTTAACAGAGACTAATTAGGGGGTGTGGGTCCCAGTGTCAGTGACTAGTCTAATTAGCAGATTAGTTTAAGACTTAATTAACTGAATGGGCCCACACGTCAGCGTCTCAGAGGAACAGTGTCCTGCGTTGACCAGAGTCAACGCGGTCAAACTCGCGGCGGGGCCCGCTGGCAGTGACTCTGGGTGGGACCCAGGCCTTGCCACGCTGGCGTGGCCGCCGGAGACGCGCCGGGGAGCCTCCCACGGCGGCCCTCTCGCCGGAGCACGTCGGGATTCGCCTACAGGGGGTCTTTTCGCATCGTTCTTGTTGCGTTCGAACGAGGAGTTGACGCCGCATCGCGTGGCGTGGTTGGTTGAGCTCGGGAGTGGCCGAAACTGCGCCGGCGACGAGTGGTGGCGGTGGCCGAAGCACGGCGAGCTCGCAGATGATGCTACGGCGAGCAAAACGGATGGAGCTGGGCGTCTACCGCATCTACGCGTGCGGGCGAACCCGTTGGGCACGCGCGTGTGACCAAAAGGTCACCGGAACATGGCCGGCGACGAGGTCGTGCGGCGGTGGGTTCGGGCGCGAATGGAACGACGCCTACGGGCAGCTAGCGATGACGGGAGAGAGGAGGGAGAAGGAAGAGGCTCACGGTGAGGCGCACGAAGGCCGTCGATAGCTTAGGAGCAGCAGGGGCTCGCCGGAGCCGATGGAGATGGCCGGAGCCAAGGCAAAAGGGGACAGCGGCGCTCGTCAGCTATGGGGGCTCCCGGCCCCGTCTGAGGGCACCAGTCGATGTGGCCGAGCTCGATGCATCTCCAAGACACGGCGGTGGCTTGCGGGGTCGTCGGTGGCTGCGGCGGCGTCGGTCGAACGGCGATGGACCCGCTCGGTTCCGAGAGAGGAGAAGGAAGCGAGCGATGGGGAGAGGGAGAAGAGTGAGCGCAGTGTTCAGGGGGAAGGGAGGAGGCTGAGGACTTATCCTCTCCTCACCTGCTCGTCGCGGTGGCAAGCTGCGGGCGGCAGAGGCGAGCGCGGCCGCGGCGGCGTCGACACGGGGAGGGGAGCAGGTAGGGGAGGACTGTGCGCGCGTGGGCTGGGCCGTGCTGGGCCGCGAGCCAGGTAATTCCTTCGCCCGTTTTCTTTTTCTGCTTTCCTTTTATTTTATTAGCAGAGAGAAAAAGGGATTTATTTGGGCATCACATGCACTTAGGAAAAATATGGGAAGAGCCCCATTAAATCCATGGCGATTTTAGACAGTGCCAAAAATTGTTTTGGAGACCAATGGATTTCATTTGGAATTTTCATAAATGAATTAGCATTTAAAAATGCTGGAAGTGCACTGAATTAATTCCCAGGGGCAATTTGGTGGTTCCAGAAATATTGGTTTCAATTTTATAATTGCCCTGAGATTATTTGCAACATTATGGACATTTTAGTTTTGCCATATGAAGGAAGAAATATCTGACTTAAGTTTGAATTGAGTTTCAGACAGAAATTTGAATTGATCTGCTTAACCTTGGCTAATAGCATTGCAAATGAACATGACTTGGCATGTTTAAGAGGTGATCACTGTAGTAGGAATCTGGGGATGTTACAAAGGGCCAGCCCTCGAGGGTGGGGGGCGCGCCCCCCTTCCTAGGGCGCGCCCCCTGCCTCGAGGCTGGCCCACACGGCCCCTGATGCTCTCCTTCTTCCTATATATACCTACGTACCCCAGAAACTCCATACGCAGAGAGAAAACCTTAATTCCACCGCCGTAGCTTCTGTTCCCGTGGAGATCCCATCTTGGAGCCCGTTCCGGGAGGGGGGTCCATCACGGAGGCCTTCATCATCATCATCATCATCGCCCTCACCATGAGTTGTGAGTAGTTTACCACAGACCTTCGGGTCCATAGCTAGTATCTAGATGGCTTCTTCTCTCTCTCTGGATCTCAATACAAAGTTCTCCTCGGTCTTCGAGGAGATCTATTCGATGTAATCTCTTTTTGCGGTGTGTTTGTTGAGATCCGATGAATTGTGAGTTTATGATCAAGGTTATCTATGAAAGATATTTGATTCTTCTCTGAACTTTTTATGTGTGCTCATAATATCCTTGCAAGTCTCTTCGAATTATTGGTTTGGTTTGGCCTACTAGATCTATAGTTCTTGCAATGGGAGAAGTGCTTGGCTTTGGGTTCAATCTTGCGGTGTCCTTTCCCAGTGACAGTAGGGGCAACATGGCACGTATTGTATTGTTGCCATCGAGGATAAAAAGATGGGGTTTACATCATATTGCTTGAGTTTATCCCTCTACATCATGTCATCTTGCTTAAAGTGTTACTCTGTTCGTATGAACTCAATACACTAGATGCATGCTGGATAGCGGTCGATGTGTGGAGTAATAGTAGTAGATGCAGGCAGGAGTCGGTCTACTTGTCTCGGACGTGATGCCTATATATAATGATCATGCCTAGATAGTCTCATAATTATTCGCTTTTCTATCAATTGCTCGACAGTAATTTGTTTACCCGCCGTAGAATACCGCTATCATGAGAGAAGCCACTAGAGAAAACTATGGCCCCCGGGTCTATTCTCAACATATCAATCTACATCTACTTTACTTTTACCGCTTTTATTTGCTGTTTTATTAAACTAAAAATACCAAAAATATAATTATCATCTCTATCAGATCTCACTCTCGTAAGTGACCGTAAAGGGATTGACAACCCCTTATCGCGTTGGCTGCGAAGTTCTTATTTGTTTGTGTAGGTGCGAGGGACTGGCGCGTGGTCTCCTACTGGATTGATACCTTGGTTCTCAAAAACTGAGGGAAATACTTACGCTACTGTGTTGCATCTCCCTTTCCTCTTCGAGGGAATACAACGCAAGCTCAAGAGGTTGCAAGAAGAATTTCTGGCGCCGTTGCCGGGGAGGCTTACGCAAAAGTCATATACCAAGTACCTATCGCAAACCCTTATCCTTCGCATTACATTTATTTTCCTCTCGTTTTCCTCTCCCCCACTTCACCTTTGCCGTTTTATTTGCCCTTCTTCCGCCGTGTGTTTTCCGTTCGCTTGCTTCTTGTTCGATTGTGTGTGTTGGATTGCTTGCTTGTCACTATGGCTCAGAACAATACCAAATTTGTGTGACTTCTCCAATACCAACAACAATGATTTTATTAGCACTCCGATTGCTCCTATTACCGATGCTGAATCTTGTGAAATCAATGCTACTTTGTTGAATCTTGTCATGAAAGATCAATTCTCCGGCCTTCCTAGTGAAGATGCCGCTACCCATATAAACAACTTTGTTGATTTGTGTGATATGCAAAAGAAAAGGGATACGGATAACGATATTGTTAAATTGAAGTTATTTCCGTTTTCACTTAGAGATCGTGCTAAAACTTGGTTCTCCTCTTTGCCTAGAAATAGTATTGATTCGTGGAATAACTGCAAAGATGCTTTTATCTCTTAGTATTTCCCTCCTGCTAAGATCATCTCTCTTAGAAACGATATTATGAATTTTAAGCAACTAGATCATGAGCATGTTGCACAAGCTTGGGAGAGAATGAAATTAATGTTACGTAATTGCCCTACACATGGTTTGAATCTATGGATGATTATTCAGAACTTTTATGCTGGCTTGAATTTTGCTTCTAGAAATCTTTTAGATTCGGCCGCCGGAGGCTCTTTCATGGAAACTACCTTAGGAGAAGCTACCAAACTCCTAGATAATATTATGGTTAATTATTCTCAATGGCACACCGAAAGATCTACTAGTAAAAAAGTGCATGCTATCGAAGAAATTAGTGCTTTGAGTGGAAACATGGATGAACTTATGAAATTGTTTGCTGCTAAGACTGCTTCTTCTGCTCCTAATGATATGCCTTTATCCACTTTGATCGAGAATAACAATGAATCTTTGGATGTGAATTTTGTTGGTAGGAATAATTTTGGTAACAATGCTTATAGAGGTAATTTTAATCCTAGGCCTTTTCCTAGTAATTCCTCTAATAATTTTGGTAATTCCTACAGAAACTCTTATGGAAAGATGCCTTCTGAATCTGAAATTAGTGTTAAGGAGTTTATGATCTCGCAAAAGAATTTCAATGCTATGCTTGAAGAGAAATTGCTTAAAGTTGATGAATTGGCTAGAAGTGTGGATAGAATTACTCTTGATGTTGATTCTTTGAAACTTAGATCTATCCCACCTAGGCATGATATCAATGAGTCTCTCAAAGCCATGAGAATTTCCATTGATGAATGCAAAGAAAGAACCGCTAGAATGCGTGCTAAAAGAGAAGATTATATTAAATCGTGTTCTTCTGGTTATCGTGAAAATAAAGATGAAGATCTGAAAGTTATTGATGTGTCTCCTATTATATCCTTGTTTTCTAGTATTAATCTTGATGAGAATAGGATTGGAGATGATTCTGCTTTAAGGTGTCCCAATAATTCAGAGTTTTTAGATCTTGATGCTAAAATTGCTAAAAGTGGGATTGAGGAGATTAAAACTTTGCATAGTGATGAACCCACTACTTTGGATTTCAAGGGATTCAATTATGATAAATGCTCTTTGATTGATTGTATTTCTTTGTTGCAATCCGTGCTAAATTCTCCGCATGCTTATAGTCAAAATAAAGCTTTCACTAAACATATAGTTGATGCTTTGATGCAATCTTATGAAGAAAAACTTGAGTTGGAAGTTTCTATACCTAAAAAGCTTTATGATGAGTGGGAACCTACTATCAAAATAAAAATAAAAGATCATGAATGCTATGCTTTGTGTGATTTGGGTGCTAGTGTCTCCAGTATCCCAAAAACTTTGTGTGATTTGTTAGGGTTTCATGAGCTTGATGATTGTTCTTTAAATTTGCATCTTGCGGATTCTACTATTAAGAAACCTATGTGAAGAATTAATCATGTTCTTATTGTTGCCAATAGGAATTATGTGCCCGTAGATTTCATTGTTCTTGACATAGATTGCAATCCTTCATGTCCTATTATTCTTGGTAGACCTTTCCTTAGAACGATTGGTGCAATTATTGATATGAAGGAAGGAAATATTAGATTCCAATTTCCGTTAAGGAAAGGCATGGAACACTTTCCTAGAAAGAAAATCAAATTACCATATTAATCTATCATGAGAGCCACTTATGGATTGCCTTCCAAAGATGGCAATACCTAGATCTATCTTGTATCGTGCCTAGCTAGGGGCGTAAAACGATAGCGCTTGTTGGGAGGCAACCCAATTTTTTGTTTTTTGTTTTTGTTGCTGTTAGGGAATATATATTGCATCTAGCCTCTGATTAGATGTGTTTTCATGTTTTGTTTAGTGTTTGTGCCAAGTAGAACCTTTGGTAGGACTTGTGTGAAGTTTATACGATCTTGCTGTGAAAAACAGAATCGTTAGCGCTGGCTAAAATAGTCTTCAGATTTTACTGGAGCGTTCTTTTTAGTTGATTCTTTTTGCTGCTGATTGGTAGACAAATTTCGCAAATTTAAAAATTTAGTTTGAATTTTTTCAAGTTCCAGAAGTAGGCGAACCCAGCAGATTACTACAGACTGTTCTGTCTTTGACAGATTCTGTTTTTTGTGTGTTGTTTGCTTATTCCGATGCATCTATGAGTAATATTGGAGGATATGAACCATAGAGAACTTGGAGTACAGTAGGTTTAACACCAATAAAAACAATGAATGAATTCCTTGCTGTACCTTTGAGTAGTGGTTTGTTTTCTCTTACTAACGGAGCTCACGAGAATTTTTGTCTAAGTTTTGTGTTGTGAAGTTTTCAAGTTTTGAGTGTTGCTGTGATGGACTATGGAACAAGGAGTAGCAAAGGCCTAAGCTTGGGGATGCCCATGACACCCCAAGTAAATTCAAGATAATCGAAAGCCTAAGCTTGGGGATGCCCCGGGAAGGCATCCCCTCTTTCGTCTTCATCCATCGGTAACTATACTTGGAGCTATATTTTTATTCGCAACATGCTATGTGTTTTGCTTGGAGCGTCTTGTATAATTTGAGTATTTTCTTGTTAGTTTGCCACAATCATCCTTGCTGGACACACCTATTGGAGAGAGTTAAATATGGCCTAGAAATTGTTAGAACACTCTATGTGCTTCACTTATATCTTTTGAGTTGAATGGTTTTTGCTCTAGTGCTTCACTTATATCTTTTAGAGCATGGTGGTGGTAATATTTTGCAGAAATTGTTGAACTCTCATGCTTCAATTATATCTATTTGAGAGTCTATTAAAACAGCATGGTAAAGTGTTTAGGCTAAAGAAACTAGTCTTCACATGATAAACATCTAATGTCAATGTAGTAAAAAAAATCACATCAAGTGCATTGAATAGAAAGAGATGTTGGATGCTTGATAATTGTTTTGAGACATGAGGATAGTGATATTAAAGTCATGCTAGTGGAGTGATTATGAAATTGAGAAATATTTGTGTTAATGTTAGTGATTCCCATAGCATGCACGTATGGTGAACCATTGTGTGACTAAGTTAAAGCATGAGGTATTTGTAGAGTGTCAACCTTTGTGTGGAGGTCGGGGGCGCGCGATGGTTAACTCCTACCAACCTCCCCCCTAGGGGCATGCGTTGATTGCTTTGTTTTGATGACTCGTAATTTTTTGCAATAAGTATATGAGTTCTTATGACTAATTTTGAGTCCATGGATTATACGCACTCTCACCCTTCCACCATTGCCAGCCTCTCTTGAACCGCGCAACTATCGCCGATGCCATAAACCCACTATATACCCTTCCTCAAAACAGCCACCATATTGTCCTCAAAACAGCCACCATACCTACCTATCATGGCATTTCCATAGCCATTCTGAGATATATATTGCCATGCAACTTTCCACCGTTCCGTTTATATGACACGCATCATATTGTCATATTGCCATGCATGATCATGTAGTTGACATCGTATTCGTGGCAAGGCCACCATGCATAATCTTTTCATACATGTCACTCTTGTTTCATTGCACATACCGGTACACCGCCGGAGGCATTCACATAGAGTCATACTTTGTTGTTGTAGTATCGAGTTGTAATTTCGCGTTGTAATGAAAGTGTGATGATCATCATTATTAGAGCATTGTCCCATGAGAGGAAATGCTGAATCTATAAAGCCCCTCCGCAAAAAAAGAAAAAAAGGGGACAACAGCCAAAAAAAAGAAAGAAAAAAAGGCCCAAAAAAAAGAAAGAAAAAGAAAAAAGGGATAATTGCTATTATCTTTTTCCACACTTGTGCTTTGAAGTAGCACCATGTTCTTCATTTTAGAGAGTTTCATGCTTAGTCACTTTCATATACTAGTGGGAATTTTCGTTATAGAACTTGGCTTATATATTCCAACGATGGGCTTCCTCAAATGCCCTACGTCTTCGTGAGCAAGCAAGTTGGATGCACACCCACTAGTTTCTTTTGTTGAGATTTCAATCATATTTAGCTCTAGTGCATCCGTTGCATGGCAATCCCTACTCACTCACATTGATATCTATTGATGGGCATCTCCATAGCCCGTTGATACGCCTAGTCGACGTGAGACTATCTCCCTCTTTTTGTCTTCTCCACAACCACCTCTATTCCACCCATAGTGCTATATCCATGGCTCACGCTCATGTATTGCGTGAAAGTTGAAAGGTTTGAAAAGATAGAGTTTGAAAACAAATGCTTGGCTGAAATCAGGGTTGTGCATGATATGAATATTTTGTGTGATAACAAGGGAGCATAGACAACACTATATGATTTTGTAGCCATAGTATTTTGAGAAGACATGATTGCTTTGTTAGTATTGCTTGAAGTATTGTTATTTCATATGTCAATATAGACTTTTATCTTGAATCCTTCAGATCTGAACATTCATGCCACAATTAAGAGAATTACATTGATTAACTATATTGGTTAGCATTCCACATCAAAAATTCTTTCTTTATCATTTACCAACTCGAGGACGAGCAGGAATTAAGCTTGGGGATGCTTGATACGTCTCCAATGTATCAATACTTTTTGATTGTTCCATGCTATTATTTATGAAGTCTTGGATGTTTAATGGGATTTATCATTCAATTTTATATCATTTTTGGGACTAACCTACTAACCCAAAGGCCCAGTCCAGATTGCTGTTTTTTGCCTATTTCAGGGTTTTGCAGAAAAGTAATATCAAACGGAGTCCAAACGGAATGAAACCTTCGCAAGAGATATTTTTGGAGGAAATCACGCTCGGGAAACGTCAGGACCAAGTCAGGGGACGAAGGGCCAGCCCTCGAGGGTGGGGGGCGTGCCCCCTTCCCAAGGCACGCCCCCCTGCCTCGAGGTTGGCCCACACGACCCCCGGTGCCCTCCTTCTTCCTATATATACCTACGTACCCCAGAAACTCCATACGCAGAGAGAAAACCCTAATTCCACCGCCGTAGCTTCTGTTCCCGTGGAGATCCCATCTTGGAGCCTGTTCTGGGAGGGGGATCCATCACGGAGGCCTTCATCATCATCATCATCGCCCTCACCATGAGTTCTGAGTAGTTTACCACAGACCTTTGGGTCCATAGCTAGTATCTAGATGGCTTCTTCTCTCTCTGGATCTCAATACAAAGTTCTCCTCGGTCTTCGAGGAGATCTATTCGATGTAATCTCTTTTTGCGGTGTGTTTGTTGAGATCCGATGAATTGTGAGTTTATGATCAAGGTTATCTATGAAAGATATTTGGTTCTTCTCTGAACTTTTTATTTGTGCTCATAATATCCTTGCAAGTCTCTTCGAATTATTGGTTTGGTTTGGCCTACTAGATCTATAGTTCTTGCAATGGGAGAAGTGCTTGGCTTTGGGTTCAATCTTGCGGTGTCCTTTCCCAGTGACAGTAGGGGCAGCAAGGCATGTATTGTATTATTGCCATCAAGGATAAAAGGATGGGGTTTATATCACTATGTTTGAGTTTATCCCTCTACATCATGTCATCTTGCTTAAGGTGTTACTCTGTTCTTATGAACTTAATACTCTAGATGCATGCTGGATAGCGGTCGATCTATGGAGTAATAGTAGTAGATGCAGAATCGTTTCGGTCTACTTGTCTCGGACGTGATGCCTATATATAATGATCATGCCTAGATAGTCTCATAATTATTCGCTTTTCTATCAATTGCTCGACAGTAATTTGTTTACCCGCCGTAGAATATCGTTATCATGAGAGAAGCCACTAGAGAAAACTATGGCCCCAGGGTCTATTCTCAACATATCAATCTACAATCTACTTTACTTTTCTGCTTTTATTTGCTGTATTAAACTAAAAATACCAAAAATATAATTACCATCTCTATCAGATCTCACTCTCGTAAGTGACCGTAAAGGGATTGACAAACCTTATCGGATTGGCTGCAAAGTTCTTATTTGTTTGTGCAGGTGCGAGGGACTGGCGCGCGGTCTCCTACTGGATTGATACCTTGGTTCTCAAAAACTGAGGGAAATACTTACGCTATTGTGCTGCATCTCCCTTTCCTCTTCGAGGGAATACAACGCAAGCTCAAGAGGTAGCACAAGCCTACGATGGGATTACTCACGCACGGCGGCGAGCATCATAGAATTGGTGATGGAGGAAGGTTGATGATGACGATGGCGACGATCTCCCCTCTTTGGAGCCCCAAACGGACTCCAGATCAACCCACCCAAGAGAGATTAGGGCTTGGCGGTGGCTGATACGTCTCAAACGTATCTACTTTTCCAAACACTTTTGATATTGTTTTGACCTCATTCTTGCATGATTTGGACTAAACTAACCAGGACTGACGCTGTTTTCAGCAGAGCTGCCTGTATGGTTTATTTGTGTGCAGGAAAACGGATTTTTAAGTATCTCAGAAAAATCCACGAAAAATCACAGAAAATCCACGCACCCGAAGGAACCATGTGCCAGAAGTGGGGCCAGAGGGGGGCCACGGGGTGCCTAGGCGCCCTGTGGGCGCGCCCCCCCTGGGCCGCGCCGGGGGGGCGCCTGGGTGGGGCCCACACCCCCTGGTGCCCTAATTTATCCCGTATTTTTACTCCCGACGCAGAAACCCCCAGATCAGAAGTTCTTTCGCAGTTTTTCGTCGCGGAGCCGCCGCCACCCTCTGTTCTTCCTCGGGAGGGCTAATCTGGAGGCTGATTTGGCCTCCGGAGAGGGGAGATCGTCGCCATCGTCATCATCATCACCACTCCATCATCCCTCCATGACTTCTCCCTCCATGTGTGAGTAATTCCCCTGCTGTAGGCGAAGGGGATGGTAGGGATTGGATGAGTTAGATCATGTAATAGTTCGTCAGATTGTTGGGGGCATGTTGCCTATCATCTACTATGGTGTTTATCATCTTTGCTACAACTTGTTATTCTTAATGCTTGACACTTAGGGCCCGAGTGCCATGATTTCAGATCTGAACCATATGTGTTTGTATTAATATATTTGTGTTCGTGATCCTATCTATGAGTTGTTTGCACCTGTTACGGTTCGGAACCGGCGATCCCAAAAGTGACAGCTTGGGACACCAAAGGGGACGGTCCGTAGTTTGAGGATTACATGTATCCATTGAGTTCATTGCTTTGTTCCGGTGCTCTTTGACAGGAGCACCTTAATATCCATTAGTTCCTTTTGGCCCCGTTCGTAGCGGGATGGTAGGACAAAAGATGTTGTGCAAGTTCTTATTGCAAGCACGTACAACTACCTACGTGATAGATGCCTAATGTTTGATATTTGCCTAGATGATCATTACTTTTCCGTGTGCCGTGCCCCAAGTTAGAATCTATCTCATCCATGCAGCGCCCAACCATCCATCTCCCTAGCCTATAGTATTTTAAACCTTGCTTGTCACTAGTTGCTACTTTTGCCATTTACTACTGCTATTTACTTTTGCTGTTTATTTTTACTATTACTATCATCACTATCATATCACTGTTACCACTTATCTTTTGTTGCAAGTAAGTATATTTCAGGTGCGGTTGAATTGACAACTCAACTGCTAAAGCTTATAAATACTCTTTGGCTCCCCGTGTGTCGAATCAATAAATTGGGTTATTCTTACCCGCGAAGACTATCTCGATCCCTTACGGTTGAGGGTTATCAAGTACCATTTTCTGGCGCCGTTGCCGGGGAGCATAGCAATATTTACAAGTCTACTTGAGGTATCCTACCTGCTGCACTTTATCCACTATGGGTAAGAAAGGAGACCCCAAGGTTCCGATCTTACTATCCACTACAAGAAGAGGTACTGCTCTGAGCACTAGTGCTACACTTGATTCACCTTCCGTTATGAGTAAGTTTGCCTCACCACCACCACATGATGCTCCTACTGAATCTGATACTATGTCTGATACTCTTGATGATGCTTCTACTAGTTTTGATGATATTAGTTCGCTTGGTTATGCTCTTGAGAAACAAATTGCTGCTGCTGCTAAAAAGTCTGGAATTGAACTCCCTGTTAGTCGCTACCCTATTGGTGAAACTTATGATTATCCTGATTTGAGTAAACTCAAGGAGAGTCTCCTTGATGATGATTACTATATACTTGATGAAGAATTATGCAGGGAACTGACAGAGTTTTCCGGCTCTGACCCTGAAGCTATTAAGAAACTGTTTGAAAAACACTCTCTGAAGAACAAAACCGTTCCTAATCCTGAATTTGCTACATCTCCTATATGCATTGATGATCCTGATTATGATTTCTCTGTTGATCTTTCACTTATACCTATGGTTGAAGTTGACCCCTTTTATGGCAGAGAAAATGATGATGCTATTGCACACCTAACTAAACTTGGTGAGCTAGGTAGCCTGTTTACCACAGATGAGAAGATACGATACTTTTATGTGACCAATCTTCTTCCTTTCTCCTTGAAGGAGGGTGCTAAAGCATGGTATGATTCACTCCCATGCGGTTCCATTAAGAGTCCTCAGGACTTAGCTCACTCTTTTGTTGATAAGTACTTCCCTGCTCACATGCAACATGCTGCTTTACAAAGAATTTATAACTTTAAACAGTTCTAGGATGAGTCCCTCCCTAAAGCTTGGGGGAGGTACTGCGGTCTGATTCGGGCTAGACCAGGACATGAAATCCCTAAGAATGAATTAATTGATATATTCTATGCTGGTCTAACTGATGAATCTAGGCCCTATTTGGACAGTTGTGCTGGTTGTGTTTTCAGGAAAAGAACACCGGACGATGCGGAAGATTTAATGGGCAGGATTGCCAAAAACCATGAAGATTGGTCCGTCCCTGAACCACCTCCACCAACAAAGAAGAGGGGCATGTTTGTTCTGAGCCCCGAGGATATGCGAGAAGCAAAGAAGTCTATTAAAGAGAAAGGTATTAAAGCTGAAGACGTGAAGAATCTACCCCCTATTGAGAAGCTGTGTGAGCCTACCACTCACCCTCCTATGGTAGAGGTACACTCTCTTTTAGATTTCAACGCAAGTGACATCCCTCATGGTAAACCTCCTGATCAATGTTTAGATGAGCTTGATAATTTTATTATGAAACAAAATCATTTTAATGAGAGGATACAAAGTCAGTTGCATGATAATTCCCTTGCTATCAAAAGACTGCTTGATGTTTTAAATAGAACAGTTAATGATGTTCAATGTCTTGTGAAGCATTTTCATATGGTTCAAACTCAGCTTGATCAAATTTCTAATGTGCAAAGAGATTTGCTTGCTAACAATGCCAAACAAGATAATTTGCAGGCTTTTGGGATTAAGACTCGAGGAGGAACTAGTACTCAAGATCCTCTTTATCCAGAGGGACATCCGAAGAGAATCGAGCAAGATTCTCAAATGCAGGAAGAAGAAATTGTTGTCTCTCCAAATAAGAAGAAGAAAAATAAAGAGACTGACAATTCTAATGATCCTATTGCAGATGAAGAACCAGCTATTGATCCCAACAGTGTATCTATCTCCGATGCTGAGACTGAAGACGGTGTTGAACCTGAAGGTAATGATAATGAGAAGAATGATCCGCCTGAAGTTCGAGAAGAAGAAGCACCTGACAAACGTAAGAGGTACACTAAAGAAGACTTCATCGCAAGAAAACATGGGAAGGAAAGAGAACCATGGGTACAGAAACCCATGCCCTTTCCAGGTAAGTCCATCAAATCTAAAGAAGAAGAGCATTATAATAAGTTTTGTGAGTGGATTAAACCTCTTTTTCTTCAAATCCCTTTGACTGATGCTATTAAGTTACTTCCTTATTCAAAATATATGAAAGATATTGTCACTAACAAAAGAAAAGTTCCTAATGATGCAATATCTACTATGCTTGCTAACTATTCTTTCAGTGGAAAGATTCCTGAGAAGCTAGGTGATCCAGGTATACCCACCATTCCTTGCTCCATAAAGAATAATTATGTCAAAACTGCTTTATGTGATCTTGGAGCAGGAGTGAGTGTTATGCCTCTCTCTCTTTACGAGAGGCTTTGTTTAGAGAAACTAATTCCTACAGATATCTCCCTTCAGATGGCTGACAAGTCAACCGCTGTTCCGATAGGTATTTGTGAGGATGTTCCCGTAGAAGTTGCTAATTGTTTAATTCTTACTGATTTTGTTGTGCTTGACATGCCCGAGGATGGGATCATGTCCATTATTCTTGGTAGACCCTTTCTTAACACCGCATGTGCTATTATTGATTGCAATAAAGGGAAGGTTACTTTCCATGTGAATGATAAAGAACACACGGTATATTTTCCGAAGAAGACCGACAGGAGGCATGCCCTCAACTCTATAGAGAATATCGAGACCGTGAAAATTGGAGAATGGGACTGTCCACTACATGTGCCTCACAAATACAAAACTATCATGGTGGGGACAATGTCCATCAAAGTAAAGGTTCAGTGATTACTTCGTAAGAGGTGAGACTTTTTGCTCTATATATCGCTTGTTTGTTGGTAAAACTTGATCAACCTTACTAGTGAACATGTTTTATATGGATAAAAAGTTGAGCTTATTATGTTTTCATTTGTTTTTAGTTTTGTCCTACTTGCTGTACCAAGTAATTATGTTTTTGAAGCTTCACAATACTACTAACTGCTTCAAGTTTTCAGAGAGTTTCACAGCTTTTTGAACTTCGAAAAATTTTCAACAGTGAAGTTTTCAGAAAAATTCCAGAAAATTTATAATAAAAATTTCCACAACGGGAGAGACCCAGAAAGTCCTGGGGCCAGCCAGGAGGGGCCACCAGTGGCCCAGGCGGCCAGCTGGCGCGGCCCAGCCCCTGGCCGCGCCCACAGGGCGCCTGGGGCCCACGGGACCCCCCTCCAGGTATGTCTTCTTCCTCCCTCTCCCTCTTTCTCCAGAAACGCGAGTTCTGCTGTTGTTCTTGTGTTCTTGCTGTTCTTGGAGGCAATTCTTCGATCTCTCTCTACAGCCCCTCATTTGAGCTGAAATTTTGAGCAAATACTCCCTGGTATGTGACTCCTCCACCCCTCCAATTAGATTTTTGATTGGTGGCCTCATTTGTGAGTATTTAGTAGTTCTTGGTGCTGTAGAGATGAGCTTGCATGCATGTGTAGAAAGTTATTTTCCAAGTTTTGATGCAAGTTTATGCCTTGGGCAAGTGAGTTGAGTAGTTTGCCTTAGCTCACTTTGTTTTAATCCTCGTTTTTGTAAATTGTATTTTTTTTCTTCAGAAATGAGTTTGTTAGGAAGGGCAAAAGGATGGCTTGAGAAGAGAAGGCCCGCACACTCCGATCGAGTCACTAGAGCCGCAGCTTCACCATCGACTGCTAGGGTGAGCTATAATGAAGATCATGTGCCCCTGGAGTTGTTGGAAGACACAAGTCCAGCACATGCGATGACATTCCCATGTGATGAATTCATGGAAGCTGCGGGAATCAAGGATGAGTTTTATAATCTTTGTGCTAATGCAGGTTTGACACGACTCGTCACGAGCCGTGTTACTCAGTATCAAAAACTCACCTCCGGTTTCATTAACAGTTTTAGATATAATCCTGATTCAGGTGCTATTGAGTTTAAAATTTATAATGATCTTATCACCATGACTTTGGGAAATTTTTGTGAAATAATAGGTGTGCCGAACGTTGGGAGGACGGCAAGGATGGCCACTCAGCCCTCCGAGCTGAAAACCGTCATCAACTCTCTCTGCAGCATGGGTACGAGGGATATTCATCGGTCGAAGATCTCCAGCATCTTATTTCCTCACCTCAGGTATTTTGCATATTATATTGCTAGAGGGGTGTTAGCTCGTGACAACACGAGCAGCATTTCTGCTCCGGATATTGCTATCCTGGCAGCAGCCCTCTCAGGGAGGTCTGATTATAATCTGGGTACCTTAATTGCTCGACGCCTTGCTATGAACGGTAACAAGGGGGACTTATATGGTGGCGTTTACGCCACACTCATCTTAGAGCATCTTGGAGGCACCCCACACCCTGATGATACTCCTTTTACTTATTTAAGCTTTGATCTTGCTGCTATGAAAAGGCATAAGTTTGTTACCATGAGTTCTGAGCTTAATAACCTTGTTTATATCTTGCGTTTCGGAACTACCGCGGAACGCGAGATCCGTCTACCTGCACCTCTTTTGTTTGATTTTTCTCGTAGGAACGGATGGTCCTTTGATGTTGTCCAGTTCGATGAGTTCATGGTCCAGCATCAGTTTCATAACCCCATGGAGGGGGTTATGCCCGACGAGGAGAGGCACGGTGAGATACCACATTTTCAGGAAGAGACCGCCATCGAGTTTGGTGAAGGGTCTTCCTCTGTTTGGCGTTCGGAACCTTCCTCGTGGGAGACTCCGAGGAGTTCGGTGTACGCGCCAGCATCCTTCTACGACCCGTGGACTCACCACCACACCCCCGGAGCAGGAGGCTCCTGGGGGCAGTAGCTGCTAACCAACTTAGGCCAAAAGCCTAAGCTTGGGGGAGTGACAAGCAGTGATGACGAAGATCGACTGAAAGGAAGCAACAAGGAAGACCGGTATGAACTCTTATTGTTTCTACTTTTGTACATATGCCTGTACTTATGATCTAGAGACCAGCTTGTAGTGACATAGTGCTATGTTTACAATGCTCTTCCAGTGGTTCATGCTTTCCTTGTGGCTAGTCCTGAATAACTAGAGTGTATAATGTGTTATTGAAATGATCTACATGCATTGCACTGTTCATAGTCTGGTATACTAAGGTGGTATTTCCCTTTAGAGAATTTTTGGATTGACTTGGCACATGCTTACACATGTTTAAGACTAAAAAGTCTACTTTGCCTTGATGATCTTTGAGTTTTAGAATAGTTATATCACTTTCATGCCCGATTCAATGTTGCTTTGTCGCTCTGCATGATTATGACCGTTATTGCTCTCTAGTTGGTCGCTTCCCAGTCTTTTGCTAAACCTCCACCTGTACTAAGCGGACTGACTGCTTGTGCATCCAAAATCCTTAAAACTTGTTATGCCATATGAGTCCACTATACCTTCCTATACATGATATTTACCTGCCATTCCTAACGAAGACTTTCATGTACCATCTCGAAATTAATCAAAAGCATTTCTCTTTTTGTGCCTATGTTTTAGCTCATGAGGAAGTAGTAGTTAATTCATGATCTCTTTAAGTTGGACAAGTTTCACCCCTGGATTGCATGTATAATGTGCAAACCCCTAATATGAAAAGGAACTGGCATTGAGTGCGCCCGGCTCGAAAAGATAATATAACAAACAAACCCTCCTTCACGCTTTGTTCATGAGAAATCAGAAAACTTTGGCAGTGATAAACAAAGGAGATTAAGAGGATGTGATCGTCCTCATGCGGGAGCCGTTCCTCGAGACTTGTCTAGCTTAAAAAGTGATTGAGTTATTTGCTAGCATTCGTTGACGAAATATGCACTTCTCAAAGCATGTTTACTTCTGTTTTTAAAACCAAGAGCTCTGGTACATGTTTAGTTTTTGTTTCCGACCACGGGTTTTCAACCTTGCCAACAAAAGCCGCGGTTCGAGAGTCTCACCTTCTTTCTTCAAAGCACTGACTAGGAGAGCATAATTGTCATTCTGAGTATAATGTGCATTGTCCCAAAGTATTACATTGTCTTCTGCATACTTGTGATATGATTTATTCTAAAATTCTTAGTTCTAGTCTCCTTTAAAACTCTGGAGGAGTCTCTGCATTTATGTTTTGCTTCACTCATGGAGGCTAGCGAGATACCACCCTAATATGCTCAAGCTATGTGCAATGTAATCTTGTCTTGATTTTCAGCAATATATTATTTACTTTTAAGTATTTGTGACTGGTCATTTGAAAGAAGGATTGCTCCTTGCATTGTCCTCATAAGTACTGTTTCAATACTTGCTAAACTCTTTTCGTAGTACATGCTTATATACATCTAATGAAGCAAAAGAGTTTGTCAAAGTTTTCTTTGTCGCATCCAGTTCGTTGAACTGAATTGCTTGAGGACAAGCAATATGCTAAGCTTGGGGGAGTTGATACGTCTCAAACGTATCTACTTTTCCAAACACTTTTGATATTGTTTTGACCTCATTCTTGCATGATTTGGACTAAACTAACCCGGACTGACGCTGTTTTCAGCAGAGCTGCCTGTATGGTTTAATTGTGTGTAGGAAAACAGATTTTTAAGTATCTCAGAAAAATCCACGAAAAATCACAGAAAATCCACGCACCCGAAGGAACCAGGTACCAGAAGTGGGGCCAGAGGGGGGATAGGGGGTGCCCAGGCGCCCTGTGGGCGCCCCCCCCCCCCTGGGCCGCGCCGGG